>JAHSQG010000027.1:0-600000 GCA_020631755.1 Colletotrichum sublineola | reverse complement strand
AGATAATAGGAAGATATAGGATATAGATAGGCCTAAATAGTACTTAGTAACTATTATAACCTATAAGGATATATATAATCTAAGTAGTAGATTACTAGGGATAAAATTATAGCTATAATAGTTATTATAGCTTAAGGTCTAAAAGTAAAAAGATAGATTACTATTATCCCCCTATACTAGGAAAGCTATTTAGATAATAACTAGGAGCCTAAGTTAGTAATACTAACTCTAGAAATCTATAACATAATATAAAGAGAGGCTAATTTAGTTGTTTTCCCCTTATTCTTAGCTTAGTATAGATACTTTATAGGTATAATTATAGATTAGAGGGATAGTATAGTATACTAGTATAATCTTATATAGTCTAGTAGTTATTTAGAGGCTCTCTTTATTAATAATATTAGAGCTTTAAGGAAGTTCTACTATAAGCTTAACATACTAATATATATTACTTAGCTAATTAATACTAGTGTATATATAGTAGATATAGTTTAGTAGACTAGTAGTTAGGAGTATAGACTCTATATTACTAAGTAGTTTAGATTAGTACTTAGGTCTAGATCTCTATACCTAACTAGCATAAATAAGTAGGATGTTAAGGAGTCTTAGAACCTAGACTATAGTAAAAGAGTCTAATATTAGTAGATTAGGTAGATTAGCACTAAGTTCTATGTTTCTAGTAGACACTAATATAGGGCTATAAGACTAGTTCCTAAAGGAATATTAGAGGAAGCTTACTACTAATATAACTAACTTAAGTAAAGCTAGAAGAAGTAAAGCTAGTCCCCTATAAGTATAATCTATAATCTAATAAACCCTAAAAACTCTAATTACACCCCTACGTAGCGTTTAGAGGACTACCTCTCTACCCCCTAACTACTTAACCTTCTAAAACATAGGTATTAGGATAAGCCCTCCTCCCTAGACTATAAGAATAATATTATAATATTATAGTTATAATTAGAGGTTACTTAGCTAAGGGAAAACATAGACACTATGTTGCCACCCTAAATACCTCTAAATAGAAGACAGAAATAACTCCTTACCTAAGAGGACTATATTATGTAACCTAGCCCTCCTACTAAAGCTCCTACTATGCTAAGCTCTAAGCTCTCTTACTTACTATCTAGACTTTTAATTCCTAGAGATATACTATTACAATACTAAAGCCTAAAGAAGATTAGATATGTTAAAGTAGATAAATATACTTTACCTAAACTACCTATACTAGGCATATAGGAAGGCTAGATAAAGGTTTAGGACTCTCTCCTATTATCTAAACAGTACGCTTAGGAAGCTTAAGAAGCTAATTACGTGTAATATACCTAACACTATAAGGATATTCTAAAGTAGTATAAGAATACATACTATAATTAGAAGAAGGGTATTCTAGAGTACAGATGTTATAAGTAGGTAGATTGTTTTAATAACCCTATTACTAAAGTAGTATTTACTACCTAAGCATATATACCTTAGTTCCTACTAGGTTAGGCTAAGGGATAGGAAGGATAGAAATAATAGAACATAGGAGAAGAATAGGATAAGGCTAATAATAGAGATGCTAAGGATAATAAAGATAAAGAGGGTAATTAATAGGTATAAGTATAATTAGGATAAGGTCTAAATAGGTATATACTTAGTAGTTCTTCTATAATTAGAGGATTATAAAAAGAACTAGGGGATAATTAGAGTAGGGTTAGGGTTACTATATTTACTATTTAGAAGTTAATAAGTAGTAATTTCTTTTCTTTTATTTTCTTTAGAGTATTTATAAGTTATAAATACTTACTTAAGTATCTATTAAGAGAGTATAATTAGATAGATATAGTACACCCTAGATTAGAGAAAAATAAGTACCTCTTTACATACTTATTTGTCTTTTAAAAATAATACTCTAAACTAGAGCCTTACACCCTTATTAATATAGTTTAGTATAGTAACTTAGGTAATAGGGAGATCTTTACTATGTCTAATTAGGGGGTAATATATTAGTTTAGACCTTAAAAGCTCTAAATAGATTGTATCTCCCTTATGTTAGATTAGATATAGAACCTAAGTTGCTTAGAGTAGTATAGTGTTGTTATGTCCTTTTGTATAGCTCCGCTACGACCTAAGTCCTAAACCACACCCTATACGCTTTTAATATTTATAGCCTTTTATAGTAAAGATAGTATTAATAGCTAGAAGGTATTTACCTAACTATATAACTAGGCTATACTCTACGTAATTATAAAGGATAATCTATATAAAGAGGAGACTACTAAGGAGAAACCTACTCCTAATAATATATTTACCTTTAATAACTACTACTCTACTATAACTTTCTAAGGTATTATACTAAATATAGGGGTAGTAAAAGTATTTATAGTTAGTTAGTAGTAATATACTATACTAAAAAGGTAGCTTAACTATAAGCTTCTACTAGATATATTATAAACTAGTAAAGTAATAATTTACTTTAGTAGTAGTAATTCCTTTAAGTTAATAGGTACTATAGAAGTCCCTATACCTATAGGGAATCTTACTTTCTATATAATAAACTCTAATACCTTATTCCTCCTTTACTTAAAGGATATAAATTACTATAGAGTAAAATTTAATAACCTTACTAATATACTAGTAAAGGGTAATATAATTATACCTATTATATAGAAATAGGGCTATATATAAATACTACTAAAGTAACCTAAGTATATTATTACCTAATACTACCTAACTAATAGTAAATTATAGTAAATATACTACTAATTTAGCTACCCTTTAGTTTAGTACCTTTATAAAGTACTCTAATATACTAGCTATAAGATAGTAATCTCTAATATTAAGGAGGTTAATAAGTTCTATTATAACTACTAGTTAAATTTAAAGGCGTTAAGAAGGTTTAAATTTACCTTTTATAATAACTATAAGTTTAACTATAAGATTATTATTAACATAATATATCTTAATAGTAATAAGCTAGTTTTATATATTATAGATATAATAACTATCTTTAATACTATAAGATTCCTTTAAGCTATTACTATAGAGTATATATAAGAAGTACTATAAATATACTAGATTAATATATATCTTAGCCTACTAAATTAGATTATTACTAATATAAGCCTTAATTTCTATATAGCTAAGTTTAAGTATACTACCTATATATTATCTATTAATATTAAGGAGTAGAGAATTTAGAAATATTATATATTATATTATAATTATATATTATAATTATATATTACATATTATAAATATAATTATATTATATATAATTATAATATAATATTATATTTCTATATTATATGTAATTATAATAATATTATAATTATATATAATATTTTTAGAATAATATTATAATATTATATCTTCTTTTAAGGTTAATATATATATATATATATTAAATTCCTATTAATTTTATTATAATTTAATTAGTATATAATAAGTATAATAAAGGTAAAATACTAATTATATTATATATATTTAATAGATCTAAAACTATAGTACTAGCTATTAAGATAGTATACTTAATAATATTAAGTAACTACTATATATCCTAATAACTATATTTATATATAAATATAGTAATAGTAATAATATATATAGAAATATAATATACTATTAATATATTCTAAATATTAGTATCTTTAAATCTATTATTATAAAAGGGTTCTATAAGAATATTATTAAAGTAATAGTCTTTAACCTCTTTAATATTAGAACTAGAAATACTATTATTCTCTTTTTCTAAGTTATAATAACTAAAACTAATACTATTCTCTATAGTATTATTAATAAAGTCCTAAATAATAAAAGTTAGTATATATCTTAAATAATATTAATATTATTAATAATATAATTAGTTAAATACTAAAATTACCTTAAATTCTCTAAAAGTAGAATTAATAATATTTATAATCTTATTATTATAAATATTAAGTATTAAAAACTTAAGACTATTAGATATAATACTATTTCTATATTTTATAATTATATTATATAATATATTATAAGGATTAAATATATTTAGACTATTAATACTATAACCTTCTAGTCTTTTTATATATTTAATCTCTTCTTTTTCTAAGTATTCTATAAGAGTAGTATAAATAGAAGAAATATAACTATTAGAAGATTCTATTAAATCTACTAAGTTAATAATAGTAGTAGTAGTATTATTATTAGTACTACTATAATTATTACTATAATAAATAATTCTTTTTTCTAACTCTAAGTATTTCTTATAATAAAAAGTACTAAGAGGAATAATAGTACTAAATATCTAAATAATTATTAATATATTAGTAAAAGTTAATAATATTATATATATATATATAGAGAAGAAGAAGATATTAATCTTAATATAGAGTAAGAAGATAATACTTTAATTATAGAAGATAATAGTAGTAATTCTAGTATATACTAACATACCTATATAGTAAGTATATAAGGGGTATAGGTAGTATACTACACCTAATAATAGACTATTTAACTAACAGACTAAAAGATTAAATAGTTCTAGTACTTAGTACTAGTACTATACTATATATACCCTTATAAGGCCTACTAACTAGTTACTAACTAATTATATCCTTATAATTACCCCCCTTCTAATATAACACGTCCTAAGTTATAACTCTAAGGCCTATATATACTAGCACTAGTAACTATATACTAGAGTATAAGGTTATATTAACCCTAAAGGCCCTAGATAGCCTAGCACCTAGTAATAGCTAGGAATCCCCTAACTAGCACTAGGATTACCTCCCTATACCTAGTCCCTCGAAGCCTAATATAAGCTACCCCTCTTTACTACCTAGCTAGCTAATTACTTCTACTATACTAAGGCTAATTAGTTACTAATTAGGTTATAACCCCTAGCCCCCTTAGGCCTATACTTAAAGAGATAGTTATAGGTAGGATTTAAACCTAACCCTACTTAGCTAGGAGACCTACTAAGTACTAGAATAATTATAAGGGGTATAAGTAGTATATTATACCTAATAATAGACTATTTAACTAATAGACTAAAAGATTAACTAGTTCTAGTACTTAGTACTAGTACTATACTATATATACCCTTATAAGGCCTACTAACTAGTTACTAACTAATTACATCCTTATAGAGCGACATATTAGGGTAAGTAATACACCTTAAGAAAAGTAGAGATATTTTAGGTAAGCTATATATAAAAGTACTATTATATAATTATTAGACCTCCTTAGTAATTATATAATAGTACTTTTACATGTAGTCTACCTAGAAATACCCTACTTTTCTTAAGGTATGTTACTTACCCTAATATGTTACTTACTATATAGGTATGTTAGTATATATATAATATTAGTATTTTTACTATTTAGTATTTTAGTAGTTAGTATTTTATTAGTTAGTTTTTAAATTTAATACTTTAGCTTTTTAGCTATTTAATTACTTTAAATATAGAGTAATATCTTAATATAAATAGTATTTTAGATTATTATTAATATTTTATATCTAGCCTTTATCTTTAAAATAAAGTATACTATATATATATATATATATATATATATATATATATAATTTCTAATCTTATTTTCTAGTTTTATATATATAGTATTTATACTTAACTATAATTTAAATAGAGTTTAATATTAATATACTATATATTAGTATTTTCTATATAATTAATATAGTTAATTAAGATATAGTATAATATATTATAATACTATAATTATAACTATATATATTTATAATATAATATTTCTTAATATTATAATATTATAATTATATATATTTATAATATAATATTTCTAAATATTATAATATTATAATTATATATAATATATAATATTATAATATATAATATTATAATATATAATATTTTAATTCTCTATTAAGGAGATACGTATTAAGGCCTATAATAGTATTAGGAAGGTTAAGTATTATTATATAGTACTCTACTATATATATAAGATATTCTATATAGAGATAGATATAAAACCTAAAATTATACTCTAAATAGTAGTAAAAGTAGTAAATAATACTACTAGCCTAAACAGCCTTATACTAACCCTATTAGTCTTTAGAGTATACCTATAAACTAATAGTAATTTACTATTAGTACTATCTACTATTAAATAGGTAGAAATAATATAAAAGGCTATAGAGGAAATATAGTAAATTTATACTAAGAGATAGATAAATAATATACTAGTAATATATAACAGCCTAAATACTATAGCTACTACTATACTACCTCTTTAATCTTTAGTCTATATATAGTAAGAAAAGAATAGCTAGTAAGGCCTATTTTAGTTACTCTCTAATAATAGTACTAGTTATATAGTTAAATTACTATAAGGCCTATAGAATTTCTATATTACTATAGTAAAGCCTTATTACTAATATAAGGAGGATCCTAATAATACTATATAAGTATAAGATACTAGTACTACTACCCTACCTTTTAAGCTTCTTAATAGGTAAGGGGGTAAAATATATAAAGGTATTATAGTTACTATAAAACAGCTATAATAATAGCGCTATAGCTACTTATAAAAAAACCTAGTAGAGATATTTACTACTAAGACTAATCTATTAATAGCTAACTACTTTATAGTAAAAGAGAATACTAACTATATACTTACTATTAAACTTTAAAAGAAGGGCGTAATAACTATACCTAGTAAACTATTTAAGTAGTCTAACTACTAAGAGATTAAGGGATTAATAGCCTAGGGTGTGTTTTATATTATCTAATATAATAAAAAATACTATAGAGGTATCTATATATTTAAGTTATAATTAGTATATAAAATTAAGGGTAAAAATAAAATCCTATATAAGAAGTTAAGACTTATTATCTAAGGGTATACTAATAATAGGAAGGCTATAATACTTACCTAGTTACTAACTATCTAATAAATAGCCTAATACTTAATCCTTACTATTACCTTATTATTATTACTTAAAAACTACCTTTTATAGCTATATAATATAATATAGGTATATACGTAATTAGTAACCCTACTTAACTATATAATTCTTATAAGACTACCTATTAAGATCTAATAGCTTTATAATACTAACATAATAATAGAGGTTAAGAGACTATTATATAGTATACCTAAGGCTAGAACCTACTAGTAGGTAATATATAATAACTATTATAAAAAAGCCCTTTAGATAGATACTTTAACCTTTAACCCTTACCTACTTATTTTAGTATAAAATAATAAAGATTTTATATTAATTAGTATATAAACTAATAATACTATTAGCCTTATAGATAAATTATTTTCTAACTATAAAGATACTAAGTTAATAAAAGTAACCTTTATAGTAAAGCTAAAGTAATTCCTTAAACCTAGTAAACCTATTACCTTTAATAGTAGTATACTTTCTCTTAATAATAATAGTAATATTTACCTCTACTAGAAGGGATAAGGTAAGTAACTATAGCCTTTTAACCTTAATTTACTAGAATTATATTAGTAGTATGTTAAGTAGTATGCCTATAGTATATATATTACCTTAATCTACTAGCCTAAGGCATACTTTAATTACTTTATTACTACTTAGTACTAATTACTAAATATAAGTAATATTAAAGAGCTTAACTAATAAATTAAGTAGTAAATAAAGAACCCTAACTAAGGCCTTTATTTTTAACTACTTAACCTTATAACTATAAAGCTTTTTATCTTTATTAATAGATTATTTACTAATAATAGTAACCTTACCTTATAGCTTAGATTTATTATTATTCTTATAAATAAGTAATATAATAAAGATAATACTACTATAAAAACCCCTAATAATACTAGTAAATTTACTATTAAAGGGAATATTGTCTACTTTAGCTTAATAAAGTATAAGAGGGTTATATAAAGCGTGTTAGCCTCTAAGATCTATATAATAGTTACTAATACTAATATTACCTATATAATAACTACTATACTAGTAATAGTTACTAACTATCTTAAATACCTATAAATCCTATTAGTTATATATACTAACTCTTACTCCCTTTATACGTACCTTATAAAGCTTAGTACTATAAAGGAGAAACGCCTTATAATTAATATAATAGCGTTATAGTAGTTATATAAATACTAGGAGATATATAAGATTTAATAGATCTATAGTAATAATAACCTAGTAGATAGATTTATAAAGTTATTATCTAATAAGGCGTTAGAGGAGCTTATTAGTAATAGTATAATAAGGATATAGATAAATAGATAGGTTTTATATATATAATAGGTTTATTATATAAAAAGTATGTAATACTTTTAGATCTTTATTTTTATTATATTTTTAGGCTTTTTATAGTTAACTAGTAAAGTACTATAAATCTATAGTAAATTTCTCCTTAAAAGAAAGTTACTAGTATTATAATATTAACTATTATAGATCCTATTAGACTTATTAGGTATAACCTTAATAACTAGCTATAGATTAACTATTAATCTATTAGTAGATCTACTATAGATTTAGGGGTTATTTACCTAACTATTTATAGTAGAACCTATAATAATTCTCTTTTAGTTACGTATAATTAAACTATAGTATTTCCCCCTATTATTTATTACTTTACCTATTAATACATATAGTTAACTATATTACTTACCTAGTAATATACTAATATATATACTTTCTAAACTTTAGTTATATAAGATAACTAAAGCTTTAGTTAAACTTAAACCTAAGCTAAGATATTATTAATAACCTTATTAAAATTACTAATAGTAGTATATACTTATAATTATAATATAATATATATAGTTATAATAGTACTATATACTTAGTTAATATATATATAAGTTAAAGCTAAGCTAAACTTAATACTAAGCTTAAGGTTTACTTATAGCCTATAAGTCTTAGAAAGTTACTTAGGATATAAAATAATATATACTAATAAATTAAATATTTTATATATATTTATAGTAGTATAATAAGCTAGTAACCTAAAGCTATATATATAAAATATAGTATTATACTATATAGTATATTATATAGTATATACTAAGAAATATAGTCTTTAAATTCAATATAAAACCTTTCTTTAAAAAGACTAGTAAAGCTATTAAAATATCTAAGAAAATATATTAGATATATATTTATATAGTGTTTACTTACTTAAATATATTTTATATATATTTAATATAATTAGTTAAAATATAGTATATTTAAATATAATAGATACAAATATAAATATATATATTTATATTTATATTGTATTTTTCCTAGGTAAAATATAAATATAAATACATATATTATATTTATTCCTAAAAATATAATAAATATAAATATATTTATTTATATTTATTATATTTATATTTATTTAATATACTACCTACTATCCTAAGGGGGCTAGCCTATAGGCCTATTAGGTAACTAAATCTACCTTAAGGAGTAGTTATATTTTAAGTAGTATAGGTATATAACTATCCTAGCTATAAAGGCAGCTTTCTATAATTCTTATAGGTATATACGTCTTTATTAGTTAATATAATTAGTATAATAGACTTTATTATTAATATTACTATCCTCTTACTATCTTATATTAATAGTATCTACTAATTATATAATAAATATCGCTTATAGTAACTCTAGTAGAGTAATTAATATAAAGTATAACTTTATATAGTTATATACTTTATTTATAGATTTATTAGGTAATTAATATTAAATACTATTAATAAAAGCTTTTTCTATATTAATACTACTAGTAATATTAGTAAAGTTCTTACTTATTACTTTTATAATCTATTTATTAATAGCTACTTTATTAGTGTTTACTAATTTATTAACCTATTTATCTTTCTTACCTAAAAAGTAGTTATCTTTATTAAAGATTATATTATATAAAGTAATTACTTTATTCTTTAGGGGAATATATATATAATATTAGTTAGTTAATATATATCTAATAAGATATCTAATATATACCTTAGCTTTAAACTACTATAAGTAATTATAGTTTAATTAGGCGTCTATAGTTATAGTATATACCTTATATTTAAAGATATATAAGTAGCTAATATATAGTAGTAATAGTTACCCTTAAGCTATATAATATATCTTATATAGTAATTACTAGCTATATAATTCTACTAGTATATAATTCTACTAGTATATTATTATATAGATATACTACTACCTTTAGGATTTCTAGCTATAGGTATAATAGTAACTTTAACTTTAACTATAGTATAGTTCCCTTTTATTTAATAACTATAGTAGTCCTCTCTATACCTCTATTTTAGGCTTATATACTAGGTATAGATAGCTTAAATAGGATTCCTAGACTTTCTATAGCTTCTTTTACCTATAGATAAGTAGTTATAGTCTTATTATTATATTTAAACACCCTAACTTTAGTTACTTTATAAATCTTAATTATCTTAATAAAGTTAAGGAGTATGTTTTTAATAGCCTCTAATATCTATTATTATATATAATAGTCTTACGTAAATTCTAATTTATAGTTAGTTAATAGTAAGGCTAACCTATATTTACTATAGCCTTATTTAAATAGGTAGAAATCTAGTATAATTTAGTTACTAACTTCTACCTACTTAATTAATTCCCTTAGCTATTATAAGACTTACTGTTTAATCTTACTTATTATATAGACTTTATATTAGTAAGTAAGTATCTTAGGGATATCTCCTTATATATAGGCTCCCCTTACCTTTATTATAATATAGTAAAGTATGTAGCTACCTAGGTAACTAAGGTAGTTATACTAGTAAACAGCCTTTATAGCCTATAGCTATTAGTAATAGCCTAGCTCTACTATACCTATTATAGCTAGATATACTATATAGGCTTTTTTTACTATATTACTAACTTTAATAACTTACTAGCCTGTAATTTCCTTTATATTAAATACTACTAAATAGTTATTTACCTTATAGATTAAGTTATTTAATAGGCTATTATCCTACTACTAGTTATTATAATACTTTAGCTATATATATAAGACTAAGTTATAGGATAATAATAGATAGTAAGTAATATTATATAAGGTAATCTTAACTATATAGTAGTATTACTTTACTCTAACTACTACTTTTTCTTATCCCTTAATTAGGATTATTATATTACTAGCCTAAATATAATTATTTAAATTTACTAGAGATATACTAATAAATTAGTAACGTAAATAAAAAATATAAAGTATAGCCTTAGAGTTTAGGATAACATAATCTTTAAGTAGATATATAGAAGCTATAAACACTACTAACTATATTGTTAAGGCTCCTCTACCCTTTAGTAGATCTACTAGTTATTACTTTAATAGTATTATAGTATTAGGCTATAATCCCTTCCTTACTAAGTCTACCTCCTCTAGCTTCTTTATAATTACTATTATTAATATATCCTCTTCTCTAAGCTTCTCCTTTACCTATAGATTATTAATTAACTTCTTAACTTACTTAATAGTCTCCTATTTTAACCTCTATATATAGTATAGTTAGATCTCATTAGTAAAGAAGTACCTTTTTAACTTATAGCCTAGTATACTATAGAGGAAGTATTTTTTATATATCTACCTTTTACTACTATAGCTACTACTACTATATTATCTAGTAGGCTCTTTTCTAATATAATCCTTAAGGTCTACTATAGTTACTATAGCTACTAGTCTAAATACTCTATATAACGCCTTTACCTAAGGTTAGTCTAGGTCTACTATAATATAGGTATATATATCTATAATAACCTTATAATAGGTAAGAATTCCTTTTATTACTTAGTCCTTCTTACTACTCTTATATACCTCTACCTATATTACTATTAGGGTATATCTTAGTATAGTTATTAAGGCTATAAGGATGCAATTAGTTAGCAACTAGTTAGCAGGCCTTATAAGGGTATATATAGTATAGTACTAGTACTAAGTGCTAGAACTAGTTAATCTTTTAGTCTATTAGTTAAATAGTCTATTATTAGGTATAGCATACTACTTATACCCCTTATAATTATTCTAGTACTTAGTAGGTCTCCTAGCTAAGTAGGGTTAGGTTTAAATCCTACTTATAACTATCTCTTTAAGTATAGGCCTAAGGGGGCTAGGGGTTATAACCTAATTAGTAACTAATTAGCCTTAGTATAGTAGAAGTAATTAGCTAGCTAGGTAGCAAAGAGAGGCAGCTTATGTTAGGCTTAGAGGGACTAAGTGTAGGGAGGCAATCCTAGCGCTAGCCAGGGGATTCCTAGCTATTACTAGGTGCCAGGCTGTCTAAGGCCTTTAGGGTTAATATAACCTTATGCTCTAGTATATAGTTACTAGTGCTAGTATATATAGGCCTTAGAGTTATAACTTAGGATGTGTTATATTAGAAGGGGGGTAATTATAAAGATATAATTAGTTAGCAACTAGTTAGCAGGCCTTATAAGGGCATATATAGTGTAGTGTTAGTACTAAGTACTAGAACTAGTTGATCTTTTGGTCTGTTAGTTAAATAGTCTATTATTAGGTATGGTATACTACCTATACCCCTTATAAAGGCTAAGAACTATTTACTAGATTTTACTACTATAGTCTACTTAACTTAAATACTATAGAAGATAGTATTCTCCTAATTTATTACCTATTATTTTATATCTTTTATATTAGATATCTTATATTTAGAAGGCTAGCTTATAAATTTATAATATTTTATAATTACTTAGGCTTTATCCTCTTATAGCTAGATACTAACTTAGGCTTTTAGTTATTTAATCTATTTATAGATTAGGCTTACTAGCTTATAGTACTAAGATATTAATATTAGGTTAACTATTACTCTAATTTAGTTAGATATATTATAAACTACTTTTACCTTTTATTTATACTACTTATTATTAGCTTAGTATTTATCCTTTAATATCTTAAAGTACTTCTAGTTATCCTTACTTAGGTAATAGATCTATAATACCCTTATATTATCTTATAAAGGTAGTAGCTAATCTAGTAAAGTATTCTTAACTACCTACTTATTAATATAGTTCTAACTAGTAATTTAGAACTAATTAAGTATAGGATAGGTAAGAGGCTCTAGTAGATAGTTTATTATTATATAAATTAATCTATCTTATAATAGAGTAATAGATTCCTATATTCCCTATATATACACCTTTTACTTAAGTTATTAATACTAATTAGGCTAGTTAGCTTAGCTTTTTAGCTAGGTATTACCTATAAGCTTATTAGTTATAGTAGTAATAGTTAAGAATATATATATTATATATAAGCTGTATATTACTTCTAGTAATATTAATTAGTACTTTATAATTTAGACTATTAATTATTAAAGTACGTATATAGTAATTATCCTTATTTAATATGTTAATGTCTGTCTGCGTGTATCTAGCCTATAAGTACCCCTATTACTAATTACCTAAGGCTAAATATACACGTTATTGTTTTTCCTTGTTTTAGGTAGGGATTTCCTATAGCTGAAATGTACCTAACATTTCCCTATGGGTACGCCCTACTTTATAGGCCTATTTGTTACCTATACTTTAATACTATTAAAGATTATAAGTAATAAGAGCTTCTTATTAGTAGCTAATATATACTTAATAATAGTAAACTAAGTATAAGTATCTAGTACCTTCTTATATATCTTTTATATTATAGATAAACTAAGTATAAGTCTATTAATATCTTTACCTTCTATAAGGCTTATCTTATCTATATTCTAATAGTATTACTAGGGGATCTTCTTAAT
This sequence comes from Colletotrichum sublineola, assembly GCA_020631755.1. NCBI lineage: Eukaryota > Fungi > Ascomycota > Sordariomycetes > Glomerellales > Glomerellaceae > Colletotrichum > Colletotrichum sublineola. Next base: position 586,305 of record JAHSQG010000027.1, on the reverse strand, counting down.
AAATAGAAGTTAATATATAGTAAAGTACTTCTAGATAATTTTAGCTATTAAGGACTTTACCTATTAGTTCTTAATAGCCTTACCTTAGAGAGTTTGTATAGAAGGGTTATAGTAAAGAAATCCCTCTATCTAGTTCTTATTTAGTAGCTAATAGTTACCTCTAGTAGCTAGTACTTATTAGGCTAGTTCTTTAAGTTATATATAAGTTAGTAGTAGGCTAAGGGTACCTTATAATAATACCTAATTAATAAGGTAGGCTTCTTAGTTAGGAGTTAACTACTAGTTATTAGCTTAGCCTTCTTAGTAGGTTCTAGTCCCTTATATCTAGTAGTAAAGGGTCTACTCTAGTATATACTATATCCTTATAGCCTTCTAGATTACTATCCTATTAAAAATATCTAATAAAGCGTACTAAACGTCAGACTTAGTATATTTAGCTATAGTAAAGTTTGTAGTAATTTTAAAAATAATTATTTTATTTTTTATAGTAGTTTAATTAATAGTATTATTATTATAAGTAGTGTTATAAATAGGAAAAAAGGAGGAAAATAACGTGCGGTAAATGCAGGGGTGCAGCAAAAGGAGGGGGGCTAACTTATTTCCCACTAAGATTAAATCTATAGTAGGTGCCTACAGCCGAGCTGGCTACCCCACATCTAGCAGCCAGCTACAAGCACCCTTACCTTTAGATATCCAACCTACCAGCTAGGGTAGCCTCTTCCAGCTTTTCTGGTTTGCTCCATATAATCTAGTTATATAATAACTTAATAGGAAATATCTTGTATTAGCATATCAAGTCCAATTGACTCCAGCCAGGCAAGCCACATAAGAATCAGATTAACTAGAAATATAAGCCAGAATCATTAAAGAGTAAGTTCTATAGCTATAATGTAAGACAAAAGTTATCAACATAGCACAAACTTAGTCTTTTCTTAGTATAGCTCTAACATATGTTTTAACTGCGTTCACCTTTATTCTAATAAGACTAGCATCTATTACTATAACTAACTACAAACCCTCCAAGTTCCTAAACAAACCGTATTCCTTTATTATTATCTCTAACTCAACTATAATCCTTTACGCTAGGCGTTATAACTCTAGGGCCTACAAAAAGACATCGTTCAGGTGCTTCTTATATAGCAAAAGGATAGTTATCAGCAGTAGAGGCATAATAGTACTGTTACCAATAGTACTTAGAGCCTCCTCGTAATAGCGTTACAGTCTAAACACTGTGGTTATAGGCCTATAGGTGACAGTACTGTTCCCTAAGATGCCTAAGGCCTAGCACTATAGTTGCAGGCTAAACACTGTAGTCGTAGGATCAGACACGACAGTACTGTTGCCCACAAGACTAGCTAGTAGGGTTACAAGCTATATATAGCAGCTAGAGGGGTCTGTAGAAGGGACGGATAGTAAGGTAGGAGGAGGAGGGGGCAGGGGCAATAACGATGGCGGCACTGGCCGCAGACCAGCGTGGGATGTCAAAGCCGCCAGAACCAAACACGCCAAGTATGTCTTCAGTAGCAGGGGTTCAATCAGGTCTTTAGCAGCCTAAGGATTAAACGCCATATCGTCTTCTAGGTTTACCTACCTACTATTACCTAGCACGTAAGGCGTCTCGTCAATAGGGATAGGTAGAACCTCCTACAGCTAGGGTCAGATAACAGTACTATTAAGGGTGTAAGCTTTTAAAGATTAGTTAATTTTAAATCATAATAGAGTAAAGTAGGGGGAGGGTAGGCTAGAACGTATAAAACCTTAGGTTTAGATAGTTCTATTGTCTCGTTTAATTAATAACGCTGTCCTATCTCTAAAGACAAACCGCTTAGTCAGTCAATAAGGGCGTCAGATTATCCACCGGTTTGTCCTTCAGACTATACTACTTACGTAACGGTGTTAGATAAGAAAACTAAGCCGTTTATGTAATAAGCCGGCCATACCTCTCTGCCACTAGTCTGTCTTCCCAAGCTCCTAGCACATCCATACCTTAACTACATTAACTCCAACCCAGCCAGACGTCTTGTTCTCATCCTATTACCAGCCTAAGACCTTACACTAAGTAATAAGCAACCTATTACAGGCCTTAGTAACCTATTTTGTCACGTAGTGCTACATAAGACTGTTAAAGTACAGAACGACAAATACCTAAGCCGGTTCGTAAGTAAGGATGTTATACTTAACGTAAAGGTAGGGTATCAGCTTGTTCTTAAGAATAGATAGGTTCTAATTAGTATTAGAGGGGAGGTGGTAGCAGCAATAAAGTTAGAAGAGGATAGTGGCTCAAGTGTAAACGCACTAGCAGAAACCACGTTGCTTCTTCAGCTTAGAGGCATAGTAGGAGATAGAGTCGCCACAGAGTTTCTAGTTTAAACAATATTAGCTAACAAGGAGGAAGAGAGGAAAGGGGTTTTATAACACATAGAGGAGCTGTTATTAAGGCACATTATAGCTAATAAACAACCGTGTACCGTCATAGGAAACAAGTAGGAAGATAGATTAACAAGAGCAGAGGACATAATAGGTTTAGTTCTAGTTATATTTTAGCCGTCAATTAAGCGTCTATAATCCATCTATCTAATAAAAGGCACCTTACACAGCGTTTACTGCCCTCACAGTTAGGCCAATGTCGGCGCTACCAGCTGCTAATTACCAAAAGTTAGAGTTAGAGAGGGGAGGCAGCAGCAATAAGATACGCAGCCATTAGTAGAGATAAAGCTATAAGCTCCTACAAACCAATAGGATACGCCATAATATATGAAACTTTTAGCCTGTAGGGAAGCAGCAAACTGGTTTGCAGTAGGCAGATAGCAACGTACGTCAGTTAGGAGAGGTGGTGGTAATAGTATTATAGGTATCTGTTATAGAGTAGTTCTTAACGTTAGGTATCTAAGCTTATGTAGAGTTATAGAGCAGAATAGTAATAGTCCAGGTACCCCACCTATTCCCGTCCTCCCATAAGCTAAGTTAGTTCTCTACTAGTTAATTTACCACTACTATCTACTTCGTAGTATTTTAGACGTCAGGTAAGACATAGGCGTCCTAGTGCAGGCAGGATAGATATTGAAATCAAATGGCTTTACCACAGGCGGTAAACCAGATAGAGCCCTTTACAATAAAACCAGACACTTATCCAACTTACACTTCAGCTAGATTAATTCCTTATCTTCCCCCCTTCATTTACGTCCTTACGCAGCAGGATGGCTATCTATCTACCATTCCAGCAACCACCCATACGGTTATACACCGCCCTTATGGTTATCCCTATAACGTTACGTATCTGTCTACCTAGGTAGAGTAGAGCAGCACAGATAATAGAGTTAGGAGCCTTTGCTTCTAGCTCTTGTGTTACTTACTCTAGTTGTCTGCCACCCGCCTCGTCCCTTATGTCTTTATAGAAACAGCAGGAAGATTCTGTGCTACGTTAAGGTCTGCTAATATGGAAATAGTGGGCTGATTAATGGTAGAACTGGTGGCCTTTGCTCCTAGGTCTACTACTACCTACTTAGACCTCTGCTCCCCTCTTTCCTGCCTAGGCTGCTCTTGCTCCTAGGCAGGAAAAGGGCACACACACCAATGTCAGTGCCATAGCGGTAGAAGAGGTGGCTTATACCTCTCTTCCCTCAGACAGAGGGCCGTCTCATAGCCGTGTGTATATAGCAGTCGTATGGGAAAAGCCCTAGGCTATATATAGTAAGCTTATAGTATAACACTACCAGGCATTCGCCTAAGGGACCTAAGGCATAGTCGCCGTTATATAGGTACCTGCAGGTTTAATTCCCATGTTCACGATCCAGATTAAGGACTTAGGTCCAGGGAGGGCGGAGACTTACCTTTAGGCAGCAGGTGTTAAAGTACGTACAGTAGATACCACTTGTTGCCAGGTGCTCAGCAGCCAGCCCCACCCTGGCGACGTGAGGGCGAAATGTTATTTGCCATAGATGCGGTGTCTGTTGTCTGTCTTGGACGATGTGGCTCTAACATCGGCAATGCTGCCGGATAAATGTCACATGACACAATCCACCTCACCACCCAAAATCCAATGGCAGGTGATCTGTGCCTTGGTGCATTGACCCAAATTGTACAAAAAAGCACTTTGCTTATGTCATCGCCAGTCGCCTCTTGCTGCCTTAATCCCCGCTCTGTTTTTGGAGCGCCCGGAGGCAATTAGTCCGCACCGGATTAATCGACCCGTCCGCACCAGATTCCAAACAGCAAAGCTCCTCGAACCACGCATGAATGATGTCGGGCGGCAGAGGTCTCCATCATCGCAGTCTTGTAGTGAGTGCATTTCCTAGAGTAGCATGCGTCTGCATGGATTCTGAGTGGCTGCGTTTCTGAGTGCGGATCGACGGTCCTCGTGCATAGCGCTTCGCAGAGTCCATATCTCATATCATGTCGTCGAGACATAAAAGCCGGCGCTGGGAGATGTGGTAACGTCAACCGCTGCAGCCAGGACTAGGAAGGGGTCAACAGTTCCGGCTGGCATCACTGTTACCCATCGCGATGGGCCCTAAAAAGTTGGGTTTTGGACGCTGCCAGCGCAGCTGACTGGTAACACACCCAGTGGTTCAGGTGCTAGGCTGCCGATGACCCGGCCTCCGTTTGTCGTCAACCAACGCAAATAAGGCCAGCGCCCTTCACCGACATGCCCAGGTCCAGTCCTTCTATCGATCGGTTGATGGACCATCACAGAACTTCGCTAGGCAGCTGCCCCAATGCAAGATCCGAGCTCGAGGCGGAATCCGCGTTGGCATCTGGAATGGAACGGGATGGGAACGAGCGCGCAGCGTGTCGGTGGCGGCACCGCAGGTCGAGGTCAGTGGGAAACGAACATACATGGGCAGCACACTAGGGAACAAAAATATCAAGGGAACAATGACGCCGGAGCGGGAGGCCATAATGTGTTGAAGAAAATAGACGTCAACATTTCTTGCTACATGGCAAAGGTTCTTCTTCTTCTGTCTTGACCACAAACAGAACCTCAGGTTGTGCAAACCATCCGTACAGATAGACGACATGGGAACGTCACCACCAGAGCCATCGCGACTGCTCGCGCTCACGCACGCTGGCCCGTTCCCTCGCCCTCCGGTGCCGCGGCCTTGACTCCTCTACGGCCTCTAGCGCGGCCCTCTCGTCCTCTAACCGCCTTGTACCCCCCCGCCTCTCCCTAACTCCCACCGCTTCGATTTCGTGGCTCAAGACCCGGACCGCGTACGCTAGCCTCGACAGCAGGGCGTCGAAGTCCTCAAACCTCCGCGGCTTCTTCCCTGCCAAGGCCTCCCCGCGCAGCTCGTATAGTGTTGAATTGAACGTGTACATCTGTTGTGCAGCCTCGTCAAGGCGTCCGATGGCAGATTTCAGAGTATGAAGGAGGGTATCGCGACGAGCAAGGAGGGGGTCGAAGAGATGGTCAAGCGCGTAAAGCACGTCCTCGGCAGGGCTGGCGGCACAATCAGGTTAGTCTTGCAAGCAAACAGACGGACGCCATGACTCACAAGGTTTTGGGATCCGCATCGCTAATGGCCGACTTGAAGACAGCGCTCACGCCGTCCTCGAGACTGCGCGCCTCGTGAAGCGATTCCAACACAGTTTGCAAGGGCAAAGCGAGGGCGTTGTGGTCGTCCAACCAATTGGGCACTTGGGAAATGACGGCGTGGAAGACGCCCTCGGCTGTCCTGTTCCACACACCACCACTACTGCTGCTGCCGTCGCCGTTTGTGTCATGGTCGGCGTCACCGCCAAAGTGGCCCTGATGCTGCTGCTGCTGTTGCCGCTGGTAGACGCCATAGGCCATGAGGACGATGGTGTCGCTGAGGGCAGAGATCGGATTTCCGGGTCCCCGCGTGTGGATGCCCACGAGCAACTGCGACAAGTGCACGTTGGCCTTGTCGAGGAGGTCAACGATGCGATAACACGGCTCGGACTCGATGTGAGGTAGGGCCCAGGCGGTGAGGCAGAGCTCGGAGAATTCGCGCTGGATAGCAGGGAGCACGACAGCGTTTGGATGGTCGAGGAGGCGAACGAGCTGTGCGTAGGGACGGACGACGGCGGTGAGGTTGCGAAGGGTAATCGTGGTTGAAGATGATGTTGATGACGATGCTGTCGCTGTTGCTGCTTTAGTTTTTGATGTTGTGACGGTATAGTGGTTGGAGGCCGATGAATCTGCCGAGAAGGGCACGAGACATTCGCGGCGGTTGCGCAGCAGAGGGCAGGTGTAGGGTCGGATGGAGGCGAAGGAGTCGACGGCGAGAAGGACAAGGGCAGCAAGGACGAGAAGAACGAGGAACAGAGCAGCAGCAGCGGGCAAGGCCCAGGGGGAAGCGGTAGAGGGTAAGCTGACGGCAATGGGGTCGTAGTTCACAATGGTAAGGAAATCGTGATGGTGTTCTGGGTCGTGTTCGGGGTCGGATTCGGGTTCTGAGAGGTCTGGCGAGTCCGGCGCGTCGTCAAGAAGAACGTCGGTGCTGACGAAGTGAACGCGCAGATGGCGGCGGGCGCGCCACGACGAGTGGAAGCAGAGAGAGAGCAGCTGGCGGCCGACGGGTGGTGGGAGGACGAGTGGAAGGTTGAGCTGGGTTGCGTGGGGTACGAGGGTGTAGTCGGCGTCGGCGCTGTCGATACTGCCGTTGCTGCTTCTGCTTCTGCTCCTGCTCCTGCTCCCGCTCCGGCTATAACGGGTTTGGCTGTCAGGTGATGAGGATGATGATGAGAGGCTTTTGGTCTGGCTGCGGGTAGTAGGCGGCATGGCGACGATGATATTTTCACACAGGTAGAGCGGGAGACATGATGAGATGTTGGGATTGGCGACAACACCAACGTGGCAGTAGGAACGACATGTTGGGCTGACAGTCGAGCCGAGGGAGGGAGGGAGGGAGGATGGCGACGGTACGACGGGTGCAAACAAATGGTTGAAAGAAAACACCAAGAAGTCAACCTGACGATCGAAATGAGGGAGGCGGGCAGCAAACAAATGGACAATTCTGCTCGGCCGAAATGGGCACAAAGAGTGACGCTGGTCTGGGAGCTCTGGGATGACGTAATGAGCCGAGGACCACCGCCGGATAAATGTCGGGGCTGTCGGACAGTCGTCGGCATCTTCCATGGCACGTGCCCTGCACAGAGGTAGCTTCGTACCAGTACACCTGCGTACAGGTACTTTAACACAGGCCCCCCTCACACAGGTACCTAGGTATGTGGGGACTTCACCAAGTGAATATGCTGGAAACGGGGCTATTTCACAATCTGTCATAAACCGAGCATAACTCACTCCCGTCGGGCTTGGACAATAATAATACATGATGCAACCCATCGTTATCGTTACCCTGACACATCTTGCCAACTCACTTGGGCTGTTTGCCCTTCTCCTTGTCGCCCCTCTTGTCGCCCCTCTTGTCGCCCTCCTTGTCGCCCTCCAATGCGTGCCGATACCACCACAGCTCCTTGATGCGCGCCTCACACTCCACCGCCGCGAGCAAGTGTGTCTTCTGTTGATCAATGACTCTGCGCAACTCGGCCGTCACCTCCTCAACCGAGCCGAACCCGTGGAGCTGCTGCGCCTTTTGCTGTTGAGGGCGTTGATGCTGTTCTTGCTGCAGCCCCTGCCGCTGCCAAAACGCCTGGTAGCGCTGGTCGCGCATCTTCTCTTCCAGGAGACGAAGGTCGTCCGCTGACAAGTTCTGTCGCTCCGTACGCACCAGTTTGCCGACCTGGGTGAGGCCGGAACGCATGATGCGCGTGCTCAGCTCCGACTCGTCATTGTTCCCGCCGTAGCTCGTGCTGTCGTTGGCGCCTTCGTTGGCGAACCGCTCGGCGTGATGTTTGGGACTGCGATTTGCTTGCCTACTCCGGATAAAGTGCAGCTCCTCAGACGATATACTACGCCCCTCGGCTTGCTGCTCCTCCAGGTAGCGCGCAAGCGCACTTGACGACTCTGAGCGCGCGGGCAAAGAATGCGACATGATGGTGACGATGGTGACGATGGTGATGACAGGAGATTTGGTCTTGGTCGTCTTGGCAATAAATGTCATGAAGGCAAGACTTGCCAAGTTCTCAAAGGCCCGTGGCCACAATCGAGAGGCGAACCGCTTGTTTTCAACTAGGAATACACTCAGTCCCATACCCCTTCACCCTGGACCACTCCTGATCCCAATCTCCAAGACAAAACTCCCACCATCCGTCCTCATCCGTCAGAAATTAGACAAAGACATACAAGTATCCTCCTACTCGATACACCACAGTCATGACAATCATCATCCCTGCCTAGCTCAGCTCAGTCCTCCTAGCAGCTGGTCCCATATCCCACCCATCGCGGGTGACGATATATCACCATGGAGGATCCCTACCCGCCTTGCTGCCGCACGGTCCAAAGCCCGTTCCAACACCTTCAGCTCCTCTAGGCAGCGCTCGCGCAACCCCTCCGTCTCTCCCCTTGTCGCCCTGTACTCTGCTGCCGGGACGCCGTGTTTCTGAAAACTGATGTGCCACTTGAACTCCATGAGGTTTTCCGCCGCACGCAGCATCAGCCGGCGGATCTCTTCAAACGATAGGTCCTCCAACGAACCAGGCTCATGCTCTGAAACCACTGGCAATCGACGCATCGCAATGTTTGACATGGAATCCTCCGGCCTCACCGTCTCCTCATCTTCATCCCTCACCAGAATTGCTTCTCTGCCCTTTTCTTCGTCGCCGTCGCCGTCGTCGTCATCGTCGTCGTTGTTATCGTCGTCCCCATCCAAAGGAGACCCTGCCAACAGCATCTCTGCGTACCTTCGACTGAAGCTTACACCGTCCCATGCCTTGGTCAGAAACGCCCTGCTCCATGCCGCATACACAACCTCGTCGTCTTTGATGTACCAAACCTTCTCTCTCCCAAGTGTGTAGTACCGCGACCTGAGCGCGTTGACCACCCGTGGCCTCATCAGCCGGTCAAACTCGTCGCTCCAGCGCTTCCCATCCGGACGCACAAGGAATAGGGCACGTTCGAGCTCCTCAACGGCTCGCGTCTCGCACAAAGGGGGGGATAGCTTGTGTCGAATGAGGTGCTGGTACATGGCAAGCCCACATTGCGGGCCCCAAACGTGTCGCCTGTTGTTCGTCTTCAGCCTCGCGATGGCTTGGCCACATGCTTGCTGTCATTTTTTTCTTTCCGTCAGCAGGCAGGTCGTTTGCTTTAGGGATAGAGTGGAGTAACACCGACGTCTTGCGTGTTGGATGAGCACATTGGCGCGACCTCTGGTGCCCCTCGCGGCTTGCGATTCGTGGATCGTCTATCGGGAGATAACAAAGCAAGCGAAGTGGCTGACTGGGACGAGGAACGGGGAGATTGGGAGGAACGGGCAAGCCGACGACATGTGCCGAACGCGAATGCGACGGAAGCTGGACCGTTGAGGGATGAGGATAGAGAGACAAGGATGAAAGGGGGAAGAGTCAACTCATCTCGTAAGATGACGGACGGACGGGAAGCAAGCCCACGGGATCCCGGGATGATATTGGTGATTGAATTACAAATCGACAATTTCGGCCAAAGCTCTCTAACTACGGTATGATGACGAGTGATATCCGAGGGGATACACCTGATATCTCAGGGGTGCGGTGAGCCCCGGACATTCGCATCCGGTTCTCTGGCCTTCTTTCTCTCCTCTCGAGCCACCCAGTCTTGGAACAGCTGGAAATCCTGCGGTGAAAACTGGGCAACACCAATCGTCGACTGCGTGGGCATGCCACGGGCACGGACTTGACGGCCGCCTGCATCGACACCGTCTCTGGCGTTGGAACCCTCACGATACGTCGGCCTACTGTGAGACAGGGACGGTCGTCCATCTCTTTCCTGTTGTGAACCACTCAGTCTCCAAGTTCCGGCCGGCGGCGACGCGTCTGAGGCTTTGTGCAGCTGGGTACGATCATGTACCGGTGGGTTTCCGCGGGCTGGAAGTCTCGGAGATTGCCGTCGGCCAGAAACGTCATCCTTGGACACGCCGACGGGTTCCGTTTGCGGGACTGACGGGAGCGAGGAGGCGAGACCCCCCATTGAGGACAGTCCGGAAGCGCCAGGTTGCGCGACCGCCCGTGCCTGGTCCTGCTCGTGGCTGCTGATGTCTCCCCCAGCCTCCCGCCCTTCGTCTCGATGAGTCTCGGAACGTTCCTCGCCCGCCGCCTGTTGACCGCCATTTTCCATCTCGCCTGTGGGCTGCTGCTGATTCTCATCGCGTATCTCGTCCGCCCGTGGGCTCTTGTCGAGTTTCTTTCCAACGGCCTGCTGGGCCTCATTGGATTGATCCTTCTTTGCCCGCGAACCCATGGACAGATAGTTCTGACATGGCGAACCCGCCGTTAGTGTGTGCTACTCTTGGTTTGGCGTCAAGCAAGAAGCTTACCTCAGTGACCCTTTTCCACGGGTGACATGTCAAAAATGCCCTCATAGATTTACCGTCAGTTCCCTCCCAGTTGGGCGGCCACCTCTGCTCATTGTCGGCATCACCCGCCTGATTGTTGGGGTCGTATTGCGGCTCCAGGAACCGAGCCCGCTGCTTGTGCTCGTCGGTGATGTATAAGTCGGCATTTGGCTGTGGCGGGTCCGTTGCCGCTACGAAGCGCATGAGCTGGCGCGCGCGAAGATGCCAGTCAGTCATCTTGCCACGACGCGGCGTCCTTGTGGATAGTTCTCGAATGTGAAATGTGTTCCGCAGGGGTGCGTTGGGCCAGTTCGACGTTGGTTCTGGAGGCGTATTTGGGTCGCAGAGGTGGACATGGGTGTTTGGCGCAAGGACGTGACGCATTTGTGATGATGGGAGATGCCGAGTGGGAGGTTTGCAGAAGCTGAGGCGCGGAAACCATGACCTTTTTATCACGGCACAGGCCTACTGTTGATTCATCTGGCTTGTGAAGTAGCAACGGAAAGCCCGTGGAAACACCCCGAGACTGGTGGTGGGATTAATGATGAGGGTAAACAAAGAAGCCCGACACAGAGATGCCAGGGCCGTCTCGAAATGACGGGACACGGAAAAGGAGGTGGGTGACCCCTGGTTATTGCTCTCGCCGCCATAAGCCGTTTGTCCATGTTTTCTTTCTGTCTCCTGTCTCCTGTCCTCGTCTCCAGACGCCTCTCGTCCCATCATGAACCAAGACCAGAGTCATCCCTGAGAGTTGAACACCAGAGTTGGCTGATATTGGCTTATAAGCCTTCATTTATCAATACAACCATTCACTCATCTCCCCCTTACCTACTTGAATCCAATCCTCAACATCCATCTGTTCGTTTGGCAGAGCTATGATTCCACGTCGTCTAGTCACCGCTGTCATCGTCGCCATACTTGCCTCTTGCCTGTACACCTACACCCACCGAACGCCTGCCTCTACCAACATCCCAAGGCCTGTCGTATCAGCAACCACATATACAGGTAATATTAGATCCCACGGGCACTCTCCAACTTGCAGGGCTTCTGTAGAAAGAGGTATTCCTATTGTAACTGCTGACACTCCAAAACCAACCCAGCTTCTGACACCATCATCCGGATCTGCACCGCCTACAACCGACTCCTCTCCTACACCCTTACCGCGAACCCTCCCACCCTCTACGAATATCTATGCCTCACAAACTGCGCCCCGCCTGCTGAAGTTCCCTGTTCCGCTCATGACGTTTATCTCGCCCTCGAGAGCATCATCATCAAGCACACTTCATCTGAGCCTGGAGACTACTCGGACGCCGCCGCTGTCAACGTACTGGTCACGGACATTCTCCTTGACTCTCATACAAGGACTGTATACGATCACGTCTTTGAGCCTGCCCTGACGGGAGCCAGGGACAGGAAAGCTGCCTTGAGGACGCATTGCGCTGACGCGTGGCCTTTCATACTCCCACCCTCGGAGGAGGCTTAGGCAAACATGTACAGGAATGACCCCCTATATGCTGCTGGAAAGGAAAAAGCTCGACAGCGCAAGCGGCAGCAAGAGGCGGCAGCGAACAGCCGTGGTCAGGAGGGGCTAGGTGATGCAAGCGACAAGAAGGCAAACAGGGATGAGAAAGGATCACGAGATGAGGCGGCAATCTGGGCCAAGGTACATGGTATTTTCTGGCTTCTGATATCTCTCCTTGCCGGGATTCGGCATTTGCCATCGCCATGTCTCCGCATTCGACGACGTATTCTCTGGACTCTCATCGTCATCTGCGTCATCGTCTGCACCATAATCTCCGTTGGCGAAGCGACATGCGACCTCCTTCTCAGTAACCCTCCGTCCTTCTTCCTGGCATCCATGTTGACCTCGTTAGCCTTTTCCACGCTCTGCACGCGAAGATCCGCGGCCTCTGTTCACGGCGTGTCCCTTCAAGTCTCGCGCACGCCGATTCTCCCGCGGTATGGCGAGTCCTTGACCCAAATGGCCGCTTGGGCTGCTCATGGCGCGGGATATGCGCCCCCGGGGCCCTCCGATGCCCTCCGTATCGCCGATTTCGAATTTTCCCTCCGCGCAATCTTCGACAGCATAACCGGCTCTCAACGCGATGCCAGCAACATCGCGCAGGACATCCAGTCCTATCCCGCCGACCGCGTGCGCTGGTGGAGCTTCTTCAACACCCCCGCGGCCACTACCCAAGACCGCATCTCACGCCTCGTTGTCGTGTTCGAAGACGCCTCACGTACCTTGAACGCACTTGAATCCAGCCTGCCAGCCAGTGCGATCGAACGGACGTTCAAACCGATAAAGGCAACATGCGACTGGAGCCGCAAGCTCTACAAGGAAGAAAGGGCGTTGCGCAAAGAGCTGCGATACATTGGGGGAAACCCCGATCAGGAAAAGACGGTGCAAAGAGCGCTCGAGGCGCAGGCACCTCGTGGGGCCATCGCGAGAGTCGCGTGTCACGTAACTGAGATCGAGACGGAGCAGCTGCTCATTCTGAGGGGAGATTTGCGACGCAAGGCTGTGCCCCGCATGGCAAGCCTGCTCAAGAGTTCCCTGGAGCTGGCGACGGATGGGGAGTCAAAGGGACGCCAGGCGACGGGTGAGGATGTGGTTTGGTGGGAGAAGCGCGTGGTCCAGTTGGCAAAAGACTTTGACGAGATGGTATCCGAGGTGTGCAAAGGATGGGTGATGAACGAGGTCCAAAGTGCAGCGCAACACTAGCTTTTCACATGTATTGAGTCTTTTCTTGGCCACGTTGGACCACGAGTTGATGTCACAAGAACGAAGATGTAGATATAAATAGTTCATTCTTTTGGCCATGTTGCGTTGTGCAGATGAAGCTCATTCCATCACTTGCCTCTGTGTTTTTCTATGACAATCACAATCACTCTCACTCATGTCCTGATGCCACCATGAGGCTGGTCGTTCAGATGTCCATCCACCTTAGCATGTCACCCCGAGTCGTCTCGACGATTAGAGGGTTGAGGCCAGTCTTCCAAAGTAAGCGGATGTTTCTCATTGTGTCCCGGATCGTCTTAGTGGCGCGTAGCATCGGGCATGTAATGATGGGATTGTACGTCCCTGCTTTGAAACACAGTTCGTCCATGTTGGCCCTCGACGTCAAGCTTCCGGAAACGCAAAGCATCGCCATTCGGCCGAGAGTCCTGTCTAGAAGCCTTTGAGAACCCGGACGAGACGTCGGTGTTATCGTAGCTGGCGCAGCGCAGCTCGCACGTGCCCGAACCCAGCTCGGTGAGGACCTTATCCAGGACATGTGTGTCTGTGGTCTTATTTCAATCAGCCGTCCAAGATGACTTCTTTATCTGAGAGCGCGCGAAAACCGCCAAGACGAATGCCTCAGTCCCGCAACATAGCTTGTATTCCATGTCAGAAGCAAAAGGTTGAATCTCGGGGATCTCGTCGTGGACTTTGTACTGACCTGGCAACTAGATACGGTGCTGAGCGAGTGACGGTGGCACTCCCTGCCAAAAGTGCCAGAAAAGAGGGATTCAATGCCATTTTGGAAAGATCCCCCCATTGCTGTTGGCGTCTTGTTCTAGGATGACAGTAGATGAAGACCTCGGGACGCTGCGCTATGCAATCAACAACATCTTGGCAAACAGGAAACAGCCGACACTTGGGCCTCTCAAGACGAATTGGTCTTCCCCGCAGACGGAACAGAGCCCAAGTCCCTCGGCATCCGTGGCATCTGACCAGCCTTCACAGAGTGGCGACCATTTAACAGGCAACTCACTGAGTAAGTGGACTCAAGAACAGAGCGTCGGTAGAACCCTTGACACAGATACCCGTCAAGTCTCTGTACGAGATCACGCGGCTCGAATCGTTGCTTTCTCATCAAGTATCACCATCATCAATGAATGGGAGACCACATGCTGGCGTGAAAGGACCCCGCGATCTGGCTACAGAAGGTCAAATCAGTCTCATTGATGCCAAACACCTTGTTCAGAAATTCTTGGACCAAACAAACCATTACTTCTTAGGTGTCACGACGATATATCAAGACCTGGATGGTATTCGTAATGCATCGACACCGCTATTCACAGCCATTTGAACCGTTTCAGCTCTCCAAGAGCCACAAGGTGAACCCCTTACCGCACCTGCAGCCTAGAGCGTCGAAAGCTAGTTGTGAATTTGTCTTTGCTCCGCAAGTAAGCATGGGCAACTTCCAAGGACTTCGCACCGCCTCATTCTGGTTGAGCTACATGGCGTGGTCAGTGTCTGGCCTGACCATCCGCCGAGCTATGGAGTTCCAGCTTGGGAAGGCATTTGATTTTGTCGTTGGCGCCAGCGCCATTGAAAAAGTTTCTCCTCACAGGTTTCAGCTTGGGAGCCGAGAAGAGGCAAAAGAGTGCTTGTGAGTCTGGTACCTTTACTACATCTACGACCGACACCTGTCGATTCTCCATGACAGACCCTCAAGATTTAGAGACCAAATCTCAGTCAACAAGTGAGAAACCTACATGAACGCTGTCCCGGCGACTAGCACCGACGTACGGCTGGCAAGTCAGATCGAGATGATTCTGATACTGGACAAACTCACCGGAATCTTTGGTTCAAACGGGGGAGGTTTACATCCCTGGGCACTTTCACACCCAGATATAGGGGTTTGATCGTCAACTTGACCAGTGGATGATGGCCTGGACAGGCCAATATCGTGAGTTCCCATCTCGCAACTCAGCTTGTCATGACCGGGCTCTGACAATATCAACAGGATCGCATGAGAGGACAGGCAACTTTCTGCTGAAGGCGCTTACACTTCACTACCACTTTGCGAAGCTCTTTGTATCTTCTCACGTTTTCCGTGGCCGATCGTCTCATGGTGGAGGTGAACCGGTTCCCCCGGAGTACTCCGATATCGCTCAAGTCGCCGTGAGCAGTGCCAGCGCCATTGTGAAGCTTATCATAAACGACGTCGACATTCGAGCTGCTTTTGTGGGGATGTCTCATTACTGCCACACCATGATTGCATACGCCTGTTTCTTTTTGCCTAAGCTTGCGACGAGTTAGCATCACAAAAGCTTGAATGCAGAGGAAACCTTTGGTGCGATTCGAAAAGTGGCAGACTGCTGCCAGAATGCTCAGTGTACGAGCTATCATCTCGTGCACTGGATGGGAGCAGGTCTGCGAGACCTCACTGCAAGGTGTGAAAACGCTTTGGCAAATCAGCCGAATATTGCTAAAGTTCGTGTTAGAGTCCTTGCTGAGGGAGCGTTGCTAACAGGCCGATATATCTATGTTGCAGGCACACGAGGAGCTGGAGTCGAGTCTGGGCATATTCATCGAGCCTGCAAATGCTTGGGATGCAGCAAGAGGTGATGCGGGAGGGCTTCCAGCGGGGAGTCGGGCCAATCGATGAGTCTCTAGGTAAAATGAGCTCAAGCTTCATCAATCCGACGTTTGACCCAAACATGGGATCTGAAGGTCCTGACAGAGGATAAGAATCATTATTGCCAACATTTGATCTTGAATATATGAGGTTTGGATTGTTGTGAACTCTTGTAAGCTGTAGGTATAGCTCGTAATAACAAAACAATCCATTCACTGCGACCTTAATCTCAAACGTCATCTTCTACAGTCTTGATCCACGAAGTGGAGTCTTGCAGATACGTCGACGCCCGAAGTTCGCCAGAACGAGCATGAGCTTCGAAATTCTCGGCCCGAGCAGCGCGACCGCATAGTCGTCCCAGCTCACCACTGGCTTTCTCACTGACAACCTCTTAATAAGTGCATGTCTTGAGGTGCTTACCAACTCAAAGGCCGCCACTGTAGCGAGACCCCTTTCTTGTGGGCAAAACGTGGTTCGTTCTCACACACTACAAAGCCATTAGTATTTGGATCAAATGAGATGGATGCTGACCTACCTCGTCACCGTAGCTGACACATGTCTTCTCACCTAAGAAGAGGGCGCCGTATTGTTTCATCTTTTGCAGGGCTTCTCGCGGCTCTAGTGTGAGTATCTGGACATGTTCCGAAGCTAAGATATGGGCGACCTTATAAGCCTCATCCAAGTCATTAACAACAATCACCTCCCAATGGTCTCTCCAGCTAACAGCAGCAATGCACTTAGGTGACAGATACTCCAGGTATGCATCCACGTAACGGATGGCCTTCTCTGCTACGTCCTAAGAAGACGTAATGAGAACCGCCGGCGTATCGGGACCATGCTCGGCTTGAGAGACCAAGTCTATTGCAACAGTCATCAGGTCCGCGTACTCGTCCGCGACAATGAGGATCTCGGTTGGGCCTGCCACAAGATCGATGCCAACCTCGCCATGCAACCGACGCTGCGCTTCAGCAACAAATGCGTTACCAGGACCGGCGATGAAGTCGACCTTCGCTATGGTCTCGGTCCCCAAGGCCATGGTCGCGATAGCCTGAACACCACCGAGAATAAAAATCTCATCACAGCCGGCAAGAAACATTGCTTCAACGGTCGCGCTGCAAAGGTCGCGCTGGGAGGGGTGCAGCCGATCACTCGGGGGACACCCGCAACCTTCGCAGTGAGAATGGTCATGTGTGCCGAGGACAAAAGGGTGGCAACAACCGCCCAGTATGTAGGCGCCAACTGTTTCGATAGGGATGTTCTTTTGTCCAAGAAAGATGCCCGGCTCACTCTTGATTTCAAAGTCTCGTATGCTGTCCCTCTGTGCCTGTGCGAACCGTCTAACATTCTGCTGGACTGTGTTGATGTCTTTGATGGTCTGACGGTCGACTTTTGCAATGATGTCCTGGATTTGTTCCGATGACAGCTTGAACGACTTAGGCTCCCACTTGTCAAACTTCTGGCTGTAAAAACAGACAATAGTATCGCCGTTGGCCGAGATGTCGTCGATGACCCCCAGAACAACCTTGGAAACATCTACTGACGGAGCTGGGGCAATGCCATTTGAAGCTGTAGCACTTGATATGTCTCGGAACCATTACTGTGAATGTTGAGTCCGAACTGATTTGCATTTCAAGTTATAGAACTTTCCGCCATCGGATTCATAAGTCCCGATGAGCCGGAATTCGATCCGGGAGTTTAGCAGTAGACGGCTTTGCCGCCAATGTTTGTGAAGTGACCAATAGACCGGCAAAGTCCTCCGCAGTGTTCGGGTTGTGGGAGTTTTGTGTGTCGGTGAATTTCGCCGAGCTCAGTCCTTGCCAACGTCTTAGTCGCCGTAACTCCCCGACCCGTCGGCATGCGATGAAACAGACATTGACAGAGCTTCTGGAGGATGACTTTGTGATAGGTTATTTGTGGATAATTACATTAATATGCTACATGTTAGTTGTCCTACTCACCCCAAAATGCAGCGTGTGTGGTAGGAATGTACGTTTAGTTAGGTCAATATCAATTTCCAACCTCTAGAGAACGTATAATATTTCATCTCAACTCATTCAAATTGTTCTTATGAAGTGTCTACATTAAGCTTACCCCGCCGCGACATTCTTCTAAGCAGCGTCAGTCATCTCGCTCGCGCCTCATCTTTCAGAAAATAGGCTCAACCTTTCCATCCAATACTTCTTTGTAGAAGTCTTCAAATGGCCTTGCAGTCAAATCTGGGTAGAGCTCCTCGCCTATTTGATAGCCCAGATAATGGGCATACTCAGGGGTATTGTCTCCTTGGAGACCCCAAGACTTCTAGTACTGTAACACAGACAGATTGTGAGGGTTGGCTTTATCATCGTTCGCCTTCAAAATCGCAGCTTCAATATCATCAGATAATAGCTGTAGTCTGTCAGCTGCAATTCTGCTAAGTGAGAATGGGGGGTATATACGTATTGTCGCTTACGTTTCTCTCCGCTTAAAGTTTCAATGGGATTCTAAATTTCGTTTTGAGATGTTGACTGGATGAATGAGAAAATCTTCTGGTTTAGGGTACGAGGGTCCGTAACAATACGAGCGAAGTACTTGCCAATATCCTTTGGGTCCATGATAGTAGACTTGATAGTACTATCTACTGTGATCTAGTTGTTAAAGGGGCTGGCGATAGCATCATTGCGACCGGAAGCCAATCGTGGCAGAGTAATCTGGTACTACCAGCCGACATTGATGACGGTGTAGGGAAGGTAGAGTCTTTGAATATAGTTTAGAACATCCTCTTTCTATGTATCGAAACTCAGCAGCTGCATCTTCTATGAGGGGCAGTAAGCCTCACCTGGCCATGGAACCACAACATTCCCCTAGCTGGCATCACGGTACCTAAGACGCAAGGGACAAATCGCCACACACCAGCCTTCTTCGATGCGTTGGAAAGTGGGAGCTGATCAAAGAGGCTGTCTGAAATGATGACTGAAACGACAACACCGGAGCCAGTGACTTGCTTCATGATTTCATCCTTGGGGCCTGTGAGGCTAGTGGAAGCTATCTTGACATCCCTCTTCTTGAGGGCGTGAGCCTTGGACTTGTCAAGCGAGCCGGGTTGGATCAGCGCGGTGACGTCCTGTTCTGTGCCGGTTAGCATATGCAACTGTCCTGGCAAGAATCAATCATCTTTTCTTAGAATATTCGTGTCTGGAGATGCTAGTAGTCAATTCACAACGGAACTTCCAGTCTCCTCGGTGGCTCTGACGGCCGCGACCTTCGTTCTTGCGTTGAACATGCTGAAGGGTATAGTTCGCTGAAAGGACATTGTATGAAAATGCATGACAGTGTTCGTTCACCAACTCAGCTTCCAGAATTTTCAAGGTCAATCGGTTATAGTTCGGTCAGAAGTTTGTGGTTTACGTTGAATTTATCTCACCAGTGACACCAAGCGTAACATGAATCCCTGGTTTGGGCAAAGTATGCCATCACATCCTGTTTGCCAGCCCAGTAACCTCTGAATCTAACTATCAGCATTCTTGCCAAGCACACCTAATGGCTCTGAGCGCGCTGCGACTAACGCTCCTCGAATCATCAACACCCGCCGTCGTCGTCGGCCAGCCAAGCGACCTCACTCAACGTTAGCAGCCTCAGATACGCCCAGGCGTATCCTGCTAACTGTCTGGCTGGCTGCCAAACTAGCCTCACCCTCACGCCACACGCTTCCTTTGCAACCGAGGCAGAGCAGTATCCCTTAGAGTCTCTGCTAGCGGTAATAGCGTCCCGACCTATACCTAGAGACTCTGCCTATTATTAGACGTTAGCTTCTAGTTATAGAGCTCTAGAAGAAGGTGGCTGGCACAATAGCGGCTTTATACTAACCCTAAACGAAGGCTTCTTAATAGATTTAGCTATCTATTTATATTATCTACCCCCCTAAAAAAGATAAGCCAGATACGTTCAATTACCATGTGCGTAACTGCGGTTAACCCTTATTAACATAATGCCTATTCTAAATCTGGCTTAGGTATAGTATCTAAGCACTTAAGACGTGGGAGCTGTGCCTTAACTTCCCTAGTGATATACGTAGTTTAGTGTTGTCTTTTGTTAGCTAATTGTTTGCTTTAATTATATGTGCCTAGCCATAGCCTCCTGCTGTAAATAACATTTTTGTATGTTTATTTTTTCTAGCTTTTCTTCCTCTAGATAGAAGATTTTCTCTTCTCTTATCCTAATATTTAGCTCCTAGTTTAACTAGTAATATAAACTCTTAACTCTTCTTTTATTATCTGTCTCATAAGATAAGCTGCGTTTTTATATAAATTATAACATACACGTAACTTAACTTCACACCTAACGCCCTAGGACTAGATATAAGGGAACTAGTTAGAGTAAAAGGTCTCTATCTTACCCTAAAATGCCACCCTTATTACCCTATAGCCTACATATTACAAATAAGAACTATCTAGAGTACCTAGCCTATTACTTATAGGTGCCTATTATAATCTAATACGGAATTATAAGTCTGCTGTATTCTATACTATACCTAATAACTAGTAATCTAGCTAGCTGGCTATTTAGTTAGTTAGCTAGTTTCTCTCTTATAAGGTTCTTAGTAAGTAACACCTATATAACAGGACGAGGAGGCTAAACGTACCCTCCTATAAGGTATCTATAACACCTTTTAGATTAGCCTACTTAAGCTGTTAGGACTAATTTTGCCTATATTTAATAATCTATATATTATCTATTATCTATAGGTACTCTATCCTTAAAGAGTATAGGGACTATATACTAACCTTAACTCTCTAGCCTATAAAGACTATAAGGCAGCTAATAATTTATTTAGTTTATAGGCTAGTGTTATTTAGTATTAAAAGTATTAATAGCTACTTTCTCCTCCTATTAAATTCCCCTCTTACCCTTTAATTAAATATTATTATATAGTATAATATATACGCTATTATAGGAGATTATAGCCTAGATTATATTATAAAACGTATGGCTATTAACTTTCTTATAGTAAGCTAAGTTAAGGTTACTACTAATACTATAGCTATTATAATTTACCTCTTAATAATATAGAGCGACATAGCTAACCTAACTTAGCTATAATAAGAGGCCTACCTAACCCTCTAGCCTAGGGGCTAGTTAATATAGCCCTAGGTCTAAGCCTATGTAAAGTAAATACTAGTATTAGTTTTTACGTCGCATAAGCAGCTGTTAAGAGATCTAGTTAAGGCTAAATTATAGAGATAAGGGTTTACTAAGCTTAGCCTAAGTATTATATAGATATTAGTAGTCCTAAGTAGCTTTAGTGCTAAAGTCCTTACTGCTAGATCCTATAAAATAGGAATAGCCTTCTCTTTTTACTAGGAAACTACTTAGGCTACCCTATACTCTTTTATATAAGACGTCTAAGATAGATTATTAAAATTATAGGTATAGGTAGGTAGTATAGAAACCTTAGGTATATAATAACTAAGAACTGCCTATCTAACTTATGTTAAAAGGCTAGTATAGTTATTATATGTTAGTAACTAAGACTATCTTAAGGATTCTCCTTAATAACGTTACTAGCTAGATAGACCTAGCTACTAAGGAGAAGGAATATAAGGAAGCGTAGTTAGTAGCGCAGAACAGCATCTTAACATACGTAGAGCATATTTTAATATAGCAATACGCAGCTAGCACGTGCTCCTATGCAGTAGTATAAGAGCTGCTAAGTAATTGAGATTTATGATAAGGATATATCTTAACATAGTTTAAGATTATGATAAACATAAACCATTAGTATTAATAGTTACTCAGAGCTGTAAGGGCCTCATACACACAGAAAGGTCAATATGAAGGTGTCTCAGTATGGAGCTTGTTGGCGGGATGGGATTGAGTGAAACTGAGATGAGATGAGAGTGATAGAGGTGAAAGGAAGATGAGGTGAGAGTGAGTAAGGTGAAATTGAGTAAGGTGAAATTGAGTGAGGTGAAAGTAAGGTGAGGTGAGAGTGAGTGAGGTGAAATTAAGTGAGGTGAAGTGTAGTTATTGTTGTGCTCCTGAGAACCTGGGATGGTATTGCGACAGACCCCTTCCTGTAACTGAGGCATGTTAACAAACGGGAACAATAGCGCTGAGAAAGATAGTCAACTAAATACCCTTGTTTTGATTTTTCTCTATCTCATAAAATTGGAAAGACCTTGATGCTATAGGTACGATATCTGCTGGTGATTTGTTGTTGCTATGCGCCAACGACCTAATATCTTAATGTCCTTGGGGTCTTGTTCCTCTCCGGCCCATCCTCAACCTGAGATAAGACATTCGGGTCAGGCATAATACTCCTTTGTGAATTTGGTAGTGACCGTAACGACTACAGCTGCGACGCGGTGAATGCCGTTGTTGTGGTGAGGAGTGTCCTCGTGGGTGGTGTCGAACTCAAGGCCGTGGTGATAGTAGGCGTACATATGATTGAGAAGACCTGAAAGAAATGATCGATTTCATCCAAGACATTTCAGAGTCCTATGTGGGGGGGTAATGATGGATAAACACGCGCCGGTAATTATTGGCTCACATCAATGGCCCAGGCCCGCGGGCGGGAGGCACCAAGACAAGAAGGCTATCGGTGAAGAGCAGCGTTACCTGCCCGGGCGGCGTTAACAGAGTCAAATGTAAGGCTTATTAGAGTCAATGGGCGCCTATCGTAGATGGATTGACGTTCCTGGAACTATATAGAAAGGCATTCTGTGTCAGGCGGCAATCAACGATCAACTTGCCTCCCTTTTCCTGTCTATCCAACTACGACGCGCTTTTCCCCTTTCATCTCGTCCTGTTCTGACCAATAAGTTGAAACCTCTTCTTCTCCTTCTTCTCCTTCTTCTTCTTCTTCTTCTTCTTCTTCTTCTTCTTCTTCTTCTTCTTCAACTCCACAGTACGCAATCCATCTCATCTCACAGCAGTACCTATACAACGAATTCACACCATTCCTCTGCACCAAATCGGCCACATAACTCGTTGCCTCGCCATCAACTCGCTGAACTGATCGATTACCAGTCTCCAGATAGCCACAGATAGATGGCGAAGAGGCGGCCCAGGACTCGGGCCAAACAGGCAACGGTGACGCCTGTACCAAAATTCATTTCCCTCTGTTACCTCGCTTCACCTTGGACCATCTTCCTGACTGACACCTTCGCAGCCGCCCGCGGCCTCTAATTAGAAATTAGAGCTTCATGTCATCAACGGTCGCCAGGAACGCGAGGATGGACCCGTCTTTCTACGAGTACTTTGGACAGACCCTCCTACTATTAAGACCTGGGAGGATGAGCACGAACTTTGCCACGAGGCCCTCCCGTCCCCGCCGTTCTTGATGACTCGGCCCGGATCCCTAGCAGCAGAGACGATGCCCTCAGCCGCGACCCCGCCGATTCTGACACCACGTGGCAAGTGTTCAAAGTGTTGCGACACCGCAAAGCTAGTCGACACTTACCAGCCCAACTCAAAACCCAGTGGCAGGGATACTCAGCTTCCAAGACAACCTGGGAGCTAGAAGAGGCTATTTGACTGGCTGTTCCCAAGATGTTCCGAGATTAACGGCGCTCTGTTGGCGGTTGGAAGCAATAGATGAGGATAAATTGTGCAATTCGGCCCCTGGACTCAAAGCAGACTAAGCCGGTGGTCATCGTCTCATGAATCTACGAGTGTGCCACTTTCTGTGTTGCGAAGTGAGTCACTACGTCAACATGCCACAAGTCACCTGCTTATCCCGTATCCTTGGCAGCAGAAAGAGTAACATCAGCTGCCACTAGTATATTGCCAACACGCGCCCAAGAGAGGCGTCTATGGCAGCGGGTCTTGGCCACCACTGAATCGACACGGAGGTTCAATACAAGCGGTACGCGTGCGAGGAGATACTCGGTCGACGTACCGATGGAGAAAAGGAGAACACCACCAGTGTCGGGTGTGGCAGTCAGCAACCACGAAGGAGTCCATCGTAGGCTAGGGTCCTAGAGAGGGCTCAAAGAACGATCTAATAGTTACGCGCTTGTGCGATGGCCAAGTTGAAACGCTCACAACTACTTGAAGATTAGACACAAGAGTACGTTCAAGCGCCAAGAGAAGATTCGTTCTGGTACTTCTGCTGCGAGGTCTAATCGATGTGAGGATCGCTTCTCATTGTTCTTTCGCGGCCGCACCACTGGCGATGTCCTCCACGCAGTCCCGTCTCCTTCACTCTAATGGAGCGCTTCCAACCGGACACTCATGAAACTCTTCCTCGCCTTTTACCACCTTCGTTCCCATACCCTGCGATCCGTCATTGACACGCCCTAATCCGTCGAAAAACGCCGCGATACCCGTTGCCTTATCAAGAAAGACATCCTTAATACCAATACCAACCCCGACTTCCACGTCCTCACCATCAGCGTGAATGTCAACCTAACTTCCTTGTCTGACGCCGAGTGGGACGCCATCAAGACCAAGATGTATTCTTGTATACAATACATCCTCCAAGTCAATACAAGAGACCTCCGCCTTGAGCACTACTGGGACAATGCCGCCCAGGCTAAGCACTTGCGATGGCCTGGAACCCTGAGACGGACTTGGCTCCATTCTTTCTGGCTGGGCTACGACGATGTTATCCCCGGCCCTTCTACACCCAGCCATAGTCCGTTCATGCAGTCCATGTTAACCTCCTCCTATCACCCTTCTCATTCGTCTCCTCGCTCGTCCAGTCACTCGTCCACTCTTCCTTCATCTCCCTCCCACTCACCCTTCCCTCTTCATTCATCTTCCTCAACCCATTGCCTCTTTCTCGCCTATCTAGAGATACAGCCACCAGGGCACCAAGAACAATAATCATGGATGACATAACGGTGTGT
The DNA here is from genome assembly GCA_020631755.1 of Colletotrichum sublineola. NCBI lineage: Eukaryota > Fungi > Ascomycota > Sordariomycetes > Glomerellales > Glomerellaceae > Colletotrichum > Colletotrichum sublineola. Next base: position 561,735 of record JAHSQG010000027.1, on the reverse strand, counting down.
CGTGTCTCCGTTCCGTCGCCTCTTCAGCAGACGTCGCGTTAGGTAAGAATAAACGTCAACCTGATTCAAGACCTGGATCGTGTTTGCACCCACCTTGTCTCCATCTACAAAGAGGAAACAACCGGTCGCTACATCGTTCAATCCCTCCTCTCCGAGGAATATCAACAAAGTCAACAACAACGACCATCCATCTTACCATCATCATCACCCATTGACGGAGGAATCAAGCCTATCATGCGCCACCACTGTTATGTGTAGCCTTACCGACGTCGACGCTTTCGGCATCCCAGCCGTCATCCCGGATCGGAGCGTATGGGGCTGCTGCGACGTCTGTTACGCCTACAGGAAGGAAAGTATAGGGTCAAGCCGGAGATGTGATCAATTTCTGTCACCGTCAGAGATCTGGCGTACGATAAAGTCTGGGATCCGAAGATGCTGCACGAAACGAATCTAATCTGCACAAGTATCCTCGGTCTGGTGGGCATGCGCCACGATTGCTGGCGGAGGCAGGGCTGCGATGCCCCTTCTTGTTGTCTTCTGGTCCGACCCAAGGCTTTACAAGGGGCTCGTGGACTGTGTATGTTAGCAATGCTGCTAATGAGAATGATATCCATCTAATCATTAACCTTTCTAGGCAGCGACATGGACTAGTCTTTCTACATAGCTTTTCACAAGCTTCAGGATCTCTTGCTCGATGTTTACAGAGACCCGCCACGCCCTGCTCTGGCAACTCATGGCTCCAACCCACGCAATTGAGCCGATGCGCTCGTTCATGTCGGCCAGATGTGAGAATGATGTTGATGATAACAGGAGGTCTGTGGCTGGTGTGGCGACTTGTGTGACTGCCGGGTCTCGGGGAGCTGTAGGGGCCCGTCACGATGGCACCAAAGCCGCCGGCCGCAACAGAGATAGGCTGCCACCATAGGACGGGCGGGAGGGATAGATAACCTACGCCTGGAGTAGTAGCCCGGCCAATACGACGGCGAGTAGCTATATAAAGACGAGGAGGAACGCTAGGGCACGGACTCAGCAACGGGAAAGGCACCACGATACAATGGACCAGAACTACCACAAGAGCCAAACAAACGCCCACATGATAGGCGAGGCGATTACGCCTAGGAGTGTCCTGGCTGCAGTTCCAGCCGCAGAAGAACGGTGACTATGACGGCGGCTGCTACCTCTGTTATCTGTCTGGCATGTATTGGTTCTGGATCGATGCGATGCACCATGTCCTGGTGCCTCCTGGCCCTCGCACTTGTCGCACCCCTGTTCACGAGGATGGCACCGTCTCCTTAGTTCTCCATTTGCGTCTATGGTCCCCGCAGCTGCCTCTGGGAACATCTTGTCCGCAGAGCTTCTCTGTCCTGTCCTTTTCCCGTCGTCTCTCCTGTCTTTGCGCCGGGACTTGGTCTTATACTGCCCCCTGAGCACCTTCTAAGCTCTAGCAACAGATCTCTGGTATTCTTTGTTATTATTTCTATAGTGTCTGTTGTTGTTGATGCTGCTCATGATAATAAATGCTGTATATGTCTGTGGAGTGGATGTTCAGGTGTACAGCAAGGTAGAGAAGAAACTGTCTAGACGTAGCTCTGATGCTGGATAAAGAGATAAAGGCGGTGATGGAACTCTTTTGAGCTCGCAGGTCAGCTAGAGTCCTTTTTGTGTGGGTTTGTTGTATTCCGACACGTTTGGCTTGAGTCAGGTCTATGAACATAACAGGCTATTTTCTTGTTGACTTGCCTGGAATGAAGAAAGAATACAGGACGATGCGCGCATATGGCCACGATGCGCGCATATGACCACATGATTCGGAAAATTGCTTATAATGTCAAGGAGACGCCGTCAAGGCGGCGACAGCATCGACTGCAACATGTATCTAGGAAACCTCAGTTCTTCTCAAAGAACAGGTTGCGGCTGAGTTTGACAAGATTACCCGGGGCTTCCGGGCACGGCAGTACTTGCTGGCCCCGTCAGAATCCCACAATATGAGAAAAGTCGACAGTGAGAACGACAAAGGCTACGACGACAACAACAACAACGACAACGCGAGGGAAGATAACTGGATCAGCCCGAGCGGGCACGACTGGAAGGAAAAGTAAGAAACTCACAACAAGGGACAGAGCTGCAGTCGCGGTGGACATGATCAATGTTGACTGCACCGGAGATGCCGAGGAGCCTAACATGTTCAAGATGGGGAGAGTCCTGTGACTCAAACGGCGGGCGGCAAGCAGCTTGGCGAACTCACGCAGCGCGTATAAGAAGCAACTGGCTATTGATGAACGAACATGTAAAGTAAGAGATGGACACATAGTCTCTGGAGAATACCTACACAGGTAGCTAATTAAATATCGTGGCTAATGAGTGGCCTTGTCGATGTAGGCACCTGGGCGTGGACGTGTGGATGGGCGCGACTAGATTTGGGGAACCCGCAAGGGCTTGGTCCGTCTTGGGCTGATTTGCTGCAGCCAAGCAGTAATCGCAGCTCAGTTCTCCTGTCATCGCAGATGAAACCTCGTCTTCATTTGAATCTGCCCAGTAGGGGTCATCTTGTCGTCGTTTCATCATCAAGTATGAGTCTCTCGCGCGCTTGTCCCGGGTAGGCATGCAGCAGCACGAATTTGTACCTAAAGAACAACTCTCGACCAGGAACGACGACCTTGGTGACAGGGCGAGGAGTAAACAAGAAGAGACCCTAGTCTATTGAGTCGAGCGAGCACCTCGCACCTCGCGCCTCGCACCTCGTGCCAACCGCGTTCCGGATTCACCATTCACCTCAGCTAAGCATCTACGGTCATACCAAATGAGGACTACTGATGGATCACCGGGTGCGTCATTCATTAAGGAGGTTCAAGAGGGAGTTTTGAAAGTCTAGACGTTTACAAAAGGAGGAAGCTAAGTGGGTTGATGGTGTGTGGTGTCGGGACCGATGAGGGATCGCGGTTGACGAAATAAATGTGCTCTATCCCAGCATATGAGAGTTGTCGTTTTCTTCTTCTAGCCTTGTGTATTCCCTTCTCCTATGATGAAACGGATGATTTCCGCTTCATAAGGGCTCTTCCTCTTCCGTCTATTACGGCACAAACAGCGCATTGTTGACATGCCTGTTTTCCCAAGGAGGTATTTCTAGCATTGTTATGTGGCAATTAGTTGCGTCGGCGCTGGAAAAAGAAGGGAATAAATAAAATATCGGAAACATCTTTCTCCGCGGGTCACTTTGTGATTTCTTAGCGCTAATTGGTCTTTCTTGCCCGACAATTGACGGCTGCCGCCCATGACCCCAAAACATCAACCGACCACGACCCGAGACCGCAAAGCAAATGAAACTCCAGAATCAAATCGCATCGCGACATCTTCCAACTCCGTACACAAACGATCCAACGGGTATTGCACAGACTCGCCCTCATGCCGAACCAATCTGGCCCCAGCCAGACGGACGCGTCGCAGCCTGCAGTGGATGGCGGAAGCGATAAGGCGGCAAAAGACGCATTGGAAGCCAACGGCGCCATCATGAAGCAGAAGATGAACAAGAACAAGGCCGCGACGGGAAATCCAAATCAAGCGGAAAAGTCCAAGCCTCCATATGTGTTGGACCCGCAGAACACGCCCGCCCGGTTCAAGCTGCCCATCATTCGCTGATGGCCTTGGCGACGCGTCGACCCCGCGAGCTTCAGGGCCATCTATTCTTCCAGCTGCACAAGGCCATCCTGCGTTCTCTCGTCCTTGTTCTTTGACGATTTCCTCTATTCCTTTCTTCCTCAGGTATCTACTTTATAACACTGTCAGCATCTCACATGGGGCCCCAAAGCAACGCTAACACTTCTTTCTTTAGCCATTATCAAGACTTTTCTCCTCCATCTCTACACCGAACGACACATGTAACACAACCCGACACGAATAAACAAAACGATTCCCAGATGCGCTCAGCCGTATCCCCACAGACAACAAGAGGCCAACCAGTAGACAAGCCCGCCAACTCTGACAGAATCCGGAGCGATTCTGTGCCCATTCGATGGGTACGCCGTCCGGGGACAAGAGGACTGACTGGTTGGCTATAGGACTGGCGTAAGAACTACGAATTCTGTACTTAGATAAACCTACTACTACTGCTACTACTACTAGCCTTCTTGACCCAAGGCATTAGGTCGCGTCGCTGACACTGTGCCGCAGACTTGGTTTTCAGGGAGGGACTTGCAATCCTGGCGGTCTTTTGTAGTCTTGATTGAATCATGGGTGTCTCTGACATCGTTGTGATAAATCGGATGCGCAGTGGTTCAACCATTCCCAACCTCGGTCGGGTCCAGCCAACCTTGTGCCTGTCACAGCAAGCTTTCCAGACCTAAGGGGCCGAAACCGTGTATAGCTAGATACCTAGCTACCTAGGTAGATGAGCGGTAGGGCCTTTGACCCAGCGACCGATTTGAAATTGGCACGACGATGGTGACTTGGTCTCTTCGCTTCCGCACGAGTGTCTGTCGTAAAGTCTTGTTGTGAGGTGCGCCGAGAAAGAAACCCCTTGGGCGCGCCGGATCCCTTGTCATCTATCCTGACCGAGTTAGAGACCCTCCTGTCCTGGAAGCCATTGGCGCTTCCCTGACACAACCCTTTTCTCTCTCTCAAGCAAACATGCGCATGACCTCTCCCCAATAGACCGACCACGCAACAACAGCAGCCCAGAGTCAAAACAGAGCTGTTCCCTAAGCCTGAGATGGCGAGCGAATAAATGAATGAGGGAAAATGGATGGGCTTAGGATCAAGAAACTGCATTGCGACCTGCTGCCGTCATGACCAAGTACAAATTGTCGTGCAGAGAGATTGATTGCCCATTGTCGCATGTAATGGCCACGCCAATTCGCTAATTAATTAATACGCACGCCCGCCAACTCAGTTCAAGGCGCAGCAAATATGGTGTTGTCATAATCTGGTGCTAGTGGATTAATTGACCTGTGACCTGGGCGCTGTGAAGCACTCTCGAGATGCGGCTACACAACGTGGCGGTTGGGAGCATTCAGCACTAATGCCTTGGCAGCTATTCCTTTCCGAGCTCCGAGAGTCAAGAGTGTCTCATATCTGTCAAACCTGAAGCGGCGGTATGAAAAAGCATCCAGAAACGTTGCTGAATGGAGTGTCAGTCAATACGAATAGACAGCTCTGGGTTACAAGTGGTTCCGTTCTGGCAGTGGTTCAGCTCTTGGGTGCTGAGATGATGACTATTCACAGCTTACAGGAGTGCCACGGGTGCATTGCATTTCCAGAGTAGCGTCAGCAGCACTCCAATGCACTGTCAAATCCAATTGTTAGGGTCCCTAGGCACCTTTGGAAATGCTTGGGCAATGCTGTCTCGGGGACGAAACCCGACATGCCATGTCATGTCCGTTGGCCCTTGAACCTTTTGGATAGCAAGATAGCGACGACGGCCTCCTCGGCAGCAATCACATATGTATGCTTGGTGAAGAGTCGTTCCTGAGAGGGAGGGATCGAGTGCGGGTAGGCGCTGGTGGGATTACTGCAAATACTGGTCTTCCAGGTCGTCGCCGACTGCGCATAAAGAGGCGCATAGAGGAAGCACGACGACTATTTGATCTTTGTGCCCATTTCCACCCAGCAGCCCTGTGTAAAGAGTACCCAGGTAGTAAACGCCTACACGGGGTACCTCTTCGCACTAAACTGAGCAATCTTCTTACCCTGTGGTGGGTGATGTGACGAGAACGGGATAAGGGAGTAATTTAGGTACCCGGTTACTTGGCTGGACATTCGGGGACTCGATGACGACGTAAAGATGCTGTCGTACACGGTATTTGGCGTTGGTTTCTGCCCAGGCCAGAGCGATAGGTATGGGGGTCCAAGACACAAGCTGTGCAATGGATGTCGGGGCAGAACCGAGGTCAATACCTCCATTGCAACCCGAGATTCGCAAGACTAATCGACGCAACATAAGCATCAGCCATCAAAAAGAAGGCGTGCGTGAATTCATCTCGAGTGCCTGTCACAGGATCCGGCGGCTCAACCTGTACGAACACCTTTGGGCCGCACCACTGGGACCGATATGGCGATGGTGTTGAGGTCGTTGTAGGAGGGCGATGTCGGCTAGAAGGACAGATAGACGTCGGTGGAGTTGTCGGCCCAGAGTGTGTAGGTACAGCTACCTTGGCTAGGTTGTTTGGTTGATGGTTAGTGATAATACCGACAATAGAAGCTCAGATGCCCCAGACCAAAGGCGTCCTGATAATTGCAATGTCCCTGGCTGGGCACCAACGAAAGGTAGATGCAGATGGCGAACGAGTTGTAGTATATTAGACGAGCATCTCTTGAAACATATCGTGACTGTTGGCTTCAGCTGGTGCAACTGTCCCTCCAAGATCACTAGTAACCAAGTAACCACCTTCGGTATATATACATAGGAGAGGACGAAGATGGATTCCCCAAGTGGAACAGAGTTAGTACGGCATGTTGTTGACGATGTAGGGCGTCTACTACACCACCGAGGCACAGGAGACGATATAGACAGGCCGTTTTCATATTGATATCAGCATAGTTGGGCTATGACGCTCTGTTCGTACAATATGACATTGTAAAGCCTGAACACTTGCAATACAAACCACTCCAATTTTGAATCCAGTGTTCTGCGCTTACAGCCTTCGCGCTTACTATCCTGATAAGTAACGATCCCTCGGTCAGACTCGTGACAAGAGCCACCAGGCAGCGATAGCCAAGAGCACAGAGGCGAAAAGGAGAAGGATGAACGCCGTGGGAGGAATGAGTGTCGCATCCACTCGTGCTGCTCGTGTTCTGTTTCGAACCCAGACATGTATACTCTTGGCAGCATCATGTTTCCTGTACGCCGTAAGGGCCTTGGGCGACGAATCTCGCTTGTCGGTGGAACAAGTGGTGTTGGTATAGGTGTCGGGGAGGGGCTCGCAGCCTGTGCCCACCAGAAGTTCATGGCTGAGGCTGTAACCCTTGTATTCCGCGGTAGACTCTGTGGCCCTGAAGGCGGATGCTGTGCTTTTAGCTTTGGTGGGATGGATAGGGATTGGTGTCGAACGGCGGGCTCGCTGCTGCTGGATGACGGGGCCATGAATGGGACAATCGGTTTCCTGCAAGGACGAAACGGATTAGATGGGGTCGCAGAGACAACAAGTGGCGGTGTTGGTGTTGCTGCATGCAGACTCACAGAACGAGCGATGAAGACGTCGTCGACAGCCAAAACGACGGCGGATGACTGGTAGCCTCTCGACGCAAGGTGCCGGGCGAGGCGAGAGCGACAGGTGGAGAGAGCGCGTAGGGAGTGGCCTGTCAGGCCGAGAGGCGCTGTGCCGTCGGTTTGGAGATTGCGGAATCGGATGACCTGGCGGTACCAGGCCTCGACGAGTTGGACGGCCGCCGTCGCGGGAGGAGATGATTTGGTGAGTCGGACAAGATAGATCAAACGCCTCTCGGCGACGCGTTGCTCGTGGATGTGGACGGGGGCGCGACGGTCACGACTGAGCCCGACCTAAGGGCTCAGAGGTTGGTGGGAAGAGGCGTCATGGCGAGGCATGGCGCAGCGGCTCGGGCTCCCCATGCCAGAAATTGACTGCATCGCATCGAACAGAGAGGTTTGGTGGTTGCGAAAGCCGTGTCTGACGGAGGGACATAAGAAAACGACGGTAGGTAGGTGATGCTGGACGGATTGGTGTTTGTGTTTGCCAAGAAGGAAGAATTTGGCGAGTGTACCTACCCGGGGGTATTAGTCAGGCTGGCTGCGCTAAAAACCCCCTCCTACGGAGGGGGCGAAAAAAGGGGGGTTACACAAGGAAAAGGGGGGTTACAGCCCAACCCACGAATAGTAGCACTTTTATGTTGAAGTGCGTATATACGGCGATTATCCTTTTTCAATTCGTTGATGTGTATGTGTGTGTATCTAGGCCCATAAGTGCCCCTATTTCTAATTGCCTAAGGCCAAATGCACGCGTCATTGTTTTTCCTTGTTTTAAGTGGGGATTGCCTATAGCCGAAATGCGCCCGGCATTTGCCTTACAGATGCGGCCGGCGCCCCACTTCGTGGCCTATTTGTTGCCCATACTTCAACATATTTTGCCCTTCTAGCACGCGCGTGCGTGTTCTAACTAGCTTACTTTAACAACTTCTAGCCTCACAGCTAGAGGGGTTAATGCAGACTTAGAAGTAAATCACATCAAGGATATTCTATTGCGTATCTACGTACTTCATTAATGTGCCCTACTGTGTGGTCTAACTCGTCACAAATTATTCCCTCTCGGTGTCCGGTCATAAGAGGTCCTGTACGAGATTCGAAAGCCTGTTGATCCCCTCTTTAAGCTCAGCATTTTCCTGATAGCTGACTTGCTCGACGACTCGACCTTTGGGGTCGGTGTCCGGACACGTCCCGACGGTCGAGATGTACTGGCAACGTGATGGATGGCCTAACATCTAGAGAGGCGGCCATGATAGTGGGACTCGGCTCGCTTGGGCTAATGATTAGAAATGGTAGTACGGTGGGCTGTATCTCGCAATGGTCTTAAAGGCTTCAAACATTGGGTACCTTGTGTAGAGAGCTCGTGTTTTGACGTTGGATATAAGCTATCCTAACTATCAACCCTGGTTGGTCTCCTTATCTTATCGTAATGTGACCTTTACCATAGTTCCTCCTTGGCCGTCGGAAGGGCGAGCGTGGTCCCGGGAGTCCTGCATATATCCTGTGCCCTAGTGCCCGTGGGGCGACCCTGCCCTGTCATACTGGTTGGGTCTCAACAGCCTAGCAAAACTCCACACAACTTAACTAAAAGGCTGTGCCGCTCGCGCTCCCAGGGCCAGTTGGGGCTAACGCTGCCTGTAGCTTGTTGGATCGTAACATTGTGCTAGTTTTTACACTTCGTTTTGTTATTAGCGGAATATGGGAGAGAACAAGCTAACTATGAGGAAGCTAACTTACGCAGTAACCGTACAGGTATTTGCCATTAGTCAACTCAGAACCAAGAATCTGGCAATCGCCAGCAGGGTAAATTGGTCCCCCGGCCCCCGGGGTTTCGTCGTAGCCGTCGCACTAATTTGTTTTTGATCTAATTAATAACGACGATTTGTGGCGTTTGTCTTCACGAGGCTGGTTTAAACTTACGAATACGGCATGTGTGCCAGGCTGTAATAGCGATTAGTCAGAAATAAGCCCCCGTTTCCCTCTCTATAGGGTACTATTAGACTTACTACGCCTGAACAGTACGAGTCTTTGATGCTTGAATCATCTCCTTGTGTGCAGTTATTCGACAGTGCTGCTGTAGGCCCGACAGCTGCAAGCAGAGATGTTACAATAACGAGAGAAGACCACATGACTTTTGTCAATTGTGAAAAAGGGAGATGGATGCGACGCACACAAGGAAGGGAATCGGATATGGTCAAACTTGACGAGTAGCAGAGTAATTTATAAGTCAGGCTAAGAGGGGACATAGAAGTAGCTGTTGATATAATATAGACTTATTCTAGAAATACTGTCCTTGTAAGGCAAAGTTATATATAGAACAAAGCACAGTAATATAAAAATATCATAGATTAATATAAGAAAATTTTAATGTATATCTATATAAGGTATAATAGATTAATATAGTAAGGGCTTAAACCCCCTATAGGTTCAAGGAAGTTAGTAAGGTGAACCTAATATAACTTAGGTTTTAGTATATATTAGCTACTATATTAAACCCCTTCTAGGTTTGTAGCTTAGGGATTAGTTGGGAAACCTAGAATAGCTGCTAAGACTCTAATTAGTCCAAAACCTTGGGACCCACTGTGCATATGGGGCACGCTTACCGCCCATTCCCTGGCCAATTGCTGTGTCATTTCCGCGCATTCAATACATGTAAGCATACCCATCCATCTATGCACAACCAGTAACCCGCACTTATAAGCTACTGATAATATACTAATATATATGTGCCTAAGGGACGCTATGGCTGATATACTCCCCTTTCGATCTTGTTGTTTTGGATAAGGACTACTGATCGGCTCCTCCGTACCTTACTCGTACACTTGCATGCAATTGAAGTGGGTGCATCTACGCATTATATGAGCAATTGAGATTGGTGACCGTTCAATCTATCTCCCTTTGGCTCACAGTAATTCCTCTCAGTCATTTTTGTACTCAAGTCATCGTTCGGAGAACCGAGTTCAGGTTTAGCTGCATTCTGTCTCATTTTCCACGAGAACTTGACCTTTCTTGTACGTCACATCTGAATTAGATTTAAGTTGCGACTGGGTGGCTCCTTATGGCTATTAAGCAATCTGTGCTTGTGGCGTTAGCCCTCTGCCACAGCATAAATGCGTTGGCGGCCTGGGTAAGTTGCATTCCCTAAATCTTTTATTTGCGTGAGTGATGCAATCTTAGGTCTATTAGAAGTTTCCACGAAACAGCTAGCTAACACCTCACGTTCGAGTGCAGTAGAACCACGGTGATCCTCTGAAGATCTTCTTAGCACCTCAAAGATCGAATGGGCCTTGCCCTGACAAGTCACCGACGGATCCTGCAGGAATCTACACTTAACTTTCCTATGACGGCAGCAAGATCGTCGCAGAGAGCCTCGACAAGGCCAGAAAGGATGCATCGACTTTCTTTCTCACCAACGGATGGCGATCTTCTGCAAGAGATGGAGTCACCTACGCTCCAGATAGACAGACGCGCATCCAATTGGCCTACAACGGATCCTCAAAAGTAGGATGCCTTGCGGTAAATGCGGAAGAGAGAACACTTTTCTTGAAGGCCTGCTCATTCCAGGATGCAACCCAAGGTTTCTGGGTTGAGAAGCACGTTGAAAACGAAGAGCCATCGGTGTCGGAGATCACCGCTGCCACCGGTATGACCAAGCTCACATCGCCCGGGGCCAAGGGCCCGTCGGTGCTCATAGGATCCTCACCTGGACAAGTCTGCTTTTACAATGCCGATAACGACTGGACCATTTCGGCCGGAACGACATACATACCCAGTGATGCGCTGACCACGCTTTGGGATCAAGCGATTCCGGACAGCGAAGTTCCCATGGGATCAGTGTGGTTGCCTGGGTGCATCAACGCGGATGGATCTGATAACTCCAACTCGTTGGATTGCGTTCTCGCCATGTCCTACAATAGGGCGCCCGAAGAATGTGCGACCAACCCACAGGCCACTGATTGCATCTTGAACTATCTCGGTGCCTTCTGTGGCGATCTTGTCCTTAGCAGGCAGAGGGCCAACAATCCCATCCCTGATGCTGAGGTTGGGAACGCGCTGGAAACCTGCGCGCGCAAGATTGCCCTAGGACCCTGCATTGCGAACCCAGCCGGCGCGGCCTGCATGTCGGGCCTGTTCGCTGGTATCGTCTTTCCTGGTCTCGCCGGTAGCTCCGTGTCGGCGTCTGCTAAGCGCGACGAAATCTCGGCGCGATATGCTTTGTTCCCCGAAGAACGCGTCAAGGACCACATCTTCGAGGAGTTCGTCATTGGTTTTGTTAAACAGCTGCTCAATAGCGTTTCCGACACAGTCAAATTTCTCTTTGACTCTCAAAATGAGAATTCGGTAACCTGGTGCAATGGCATGGCCAGGGCACTGGGAAGCGACACTTTGAGGAGCAAATGCAGCCGAATCTGGGCCCTGAAACAGTCACCGGCGCCACATCTCAACTATGATAACAGTATCCAGAAGGCTGGAGCTATTACCAGCCTCGTGGTTGCGAATTTGCTTGCGATCAATGACACCATCAACGCTGCCAAGGCTATGAGACCCGAGGCATGGGCCGGACTCAAGAGTCTATTCAATGTGCCTGAGGTCGCTGAGACGACTGTCGCGTCAAGGGATTCAAGATCTCGGGCGCTGGAGAAGCCGAGGGCTCCAGCACTGTAGAGGTGTTCAAGCTGGGACCCAACGACGATGTTTTTCCCTTCGCGAGTGAAAACGAATCCGAAGTCGCGCTTGAAGAGGCACTGGAGAATGGGTTCAGCGATTGTGTCGAGATTGACACGCTCAAGCGCAGAGTCAGGAGATCCAGCTCAGTCGGTCCACGTGGCCTAAAGCGGCCTATGGGTCTCAAGCTTGCGTGTCCCCCACTGACCAGCGGCGACGTGCCAGCCGCATTACGAGAGCCAGCTGCAGAGACAAGCAAGCCCACATTGAACCTTGGTGCCGACGCGGTGCAAGCAAAGCATTTGACAAGTACTGCAGTAGGAGACCTTACCACGTTACACGACGGATACCTGGGCTTTATACGGGACGGTACAGAGACTGCGGCGACATGGAGCCCTGAACTCGAACCATGGGCGCAACGCCTCCGAGGCGGGTTGGCTGGTGCCACCGAGAAAGCCAATATTGCGGAAGACTTTGCTAAAGGCTACGGTCTAGCACCTCAAGAGAGAGAAGCCCTAGGACTGTGGTCACGGTATTACAGAATTGAACAGAAGCTGCTTAAGTCCGCTTTTGAAAAGATTCCAGCCTACAGCGGGGTATGTGTTCGCAAAACCCGTATGTCGCAGGAGACGATTGATATGTTGGTAAACGGTTGGGCTGGCAGGAGAGGCAAGCCAGGGGTATATGATGTGAGCGATTTGGTGGTCAATACGCAAAGTATCAACTTTGAAAACCCGGATGAAGAACTACGATTCATAATGACGACAACTCCGGGGATCACCAAATATCGAGGTAATAAAGGTGTTATTTCACGGGCCTCACATACATTTGTCATTCGATCGTCTCGGGGCAAGTACATCACGCCCGCGACCGAAGGACAAGAAGAGATTGCATTTATTGATGGCGATCAGGCAAGGTTCAAGCTCTTGGGCTGGGCAAATGGCTTAGATAACAGGCCTACAGTTTTTTATTTTAATAATGTGATCTAGGAACCGCTTTATATTTAGAATAAGTAACCTTTAATCTCTCTATAAGTTAAAATAAAAAAGCAAATAAGGATTAAATAGAGTACAGATTAACTATAGTATTCCTTTAAATATTAATATTATTATAGGTATTATAGATAGATTATTAAGCTAAAGTTTATATATCTATTTAACTTAATAATTCTAGACTACTATAGGCTACTTAGAAGCATTCACCTAATATATAGTATAATCACTATATAGTTAACTCTATAAAAGTATCTCTAACCTATACTATATCTTAATAATCTAATATATTATAGATACCTAATAAGGAAGAGTAACTACTAACTTAGATCTTACTTTAACTATAGCTTAGAGTGAATTACCCTATAGTACTTATCTATTAGTATAGCTTAATAATAGTAATTAGTTATAGTTCCTTAAGGTTATAATAGCTTAAGGGTTACTATACTACTAACTATAGAATAAGTCTCTTAAAGTTTATTAAGATTATTAAAAATCTTAAGTCTTTAAGTTATAATAATTAATATATTAGAAATAGTTTTCTCTAGTAACCTTATATTAGAACTTAATAAGTTATAGGTAATATAACCCTACTAGTTAGTAAGAAGTATAGGTAGTATAGTATTTATATAAATAAAAGAATAGTTAAATAGATAATTCCTCTTAGACTAATATAGCTCTAAAAGCTAGTACTTAGCTAGTAACTACTACTAAGCAAATTAAAAAATATATACTAGTAGAGTTTACCCTTATATAAGCTAATACTAATAACTATATAATATAATTACTATATATTTCCCTCTTATATAATAACTAACTGTTATAAAGCTAGATTTTTAAGGGGTAATTTATATAGTTAAAAGTGGCTTATTTCTTTCTAAGTGAGTATAGCCTAACCTTATTACTAAATACGGGGTCGTTCTAAAATCTTACATAATATTAGTGTGGAAGGCGGTGTTAGTTAGTAGTACCTACTCTAGTAGGATAGTCTGTCTATATAATACACCCCCTTAGGTAGTAGTGTAACGATATCCCTGGGCCAAGGGGGCGGGATGCCCATGGATACGATCGGCGGGCCCTCGGCGATAAGTCGGCCCGGCCGGATTAGTCATGTACACACATACGTATATCACATCACGCGTGGCCAGGCCAGCAAGGATGTGTTAAGTTGAATTCTACATTGTTGCCTATACCTATTATTGCGATATCCTCTATTGCTTTCCCTAACTACTACCCCCTAGGCAATCCCCTAACAATTATTTAACTTTAACCTCCTAGAGGCAGTCAGCCTAAGTAATAGACGAAGGGACTTTGTAACTATTGTCGCAATTAACGCGTTCTTTAGCAACTACTTACTAATTAATTAATATAGATCTATTATTATTAAACCTATCCCTATCTAACCTATTAATAATTAAGCTAATATAGGTTATTTAGGAGTAAAATATAATACTTTTATAGCTACTTACTAATTATCTAGTAATAGTAAAGTAATATAAACGCCCTCTAGTATATACTTACGGCATACTACTAGAGAATAGTATACTAGAGTAAGTATTAGATTAGCTAGTAGTAATTTTAGTAGGTAATTAGCTTTATCTAATAGCCTTAGAAAACTACTATATTAAATAGGCTCTTATAAAGGTAACCTTAGTACTCTAGATATAGTAGTATAACTACTAATTTATAGTTAACATAATAGGTAATAGAGATGTTAGCTAGTAGGTAACCTTTAAAGCGTTTGTTTGTTAATTACATATTAACCTAGAGCTCTAGGAGTACTACCTTTATAGCCAGCTTTATAATACCTAGCACTAGTTAGGCTAGTTGCTATTATAATTCTTTACTAAATAGTTAGTAATATATCAGGCCTTAGGCACTAGAGACCTTAAAGATAGTTGGCTGCTAGCCTTCTTATTCTTCTACTATCTATAACTAGGGTTGTAGAGGGTACTAATATGTTAGAAGCACGCCTTATAGCAACTAAGAGACGTTACCCTAGCGGTAGAGCAACTATAGGAGCTCTATGCTGACTAAGACTAATCCTAGAGCGCCTTAGAGTAGACTTCTAAGACGCTAGATTACGTATTTATTACTAAGCCGTTAGTAAAGAGGATGTGTGTCTAGACATAAGAACCTGCTATTATAGAGCTATTAGTAAAGTAACGCCTAGATAAGTTAGACTAGTACTATACTATCTATCTTAAGAAAGGTTATAATATAGATAATTATTATTATAATAAGATATATAATAAGTATAATAAAAAGGGGTATATTATATTAGTCTACTATATACTAAGAGTAACTATAGTAACTATAATAGTAAATATAGTAATAGCTAGGTTCCCTATATATTAGATTAAAGTAGACTTATTAGATAAAGGATAGTAATCTACTAGGCCTTAGTAATAGACTACTAAGTAGTTAGTAATATACTACTAAAGTAGTAATAAGGTTTAATTCCTTATAAGAGGATATAAAAGAGTAATTAATAGATATAGTTAATAGTATCTAACATAGTAATAGTAAAGGTACCTAATATAGTAATAGTAGAAGAAAGTACCTATATATAGCTATAACTAAAGTATCTACTTATAATAATAGCTTATTAAGTACCTAGTAATTAACTAATTACCCTCTAGATATATATTATAAGTTAAGTCTATAGGTTAAAATCCCTTTACCTATTAATTAGTAAAAGCTTAAAGAGCACCTATCTAATAAATATAACAAACAAATGAATACTTTATAATTGGTAACAGCTTGCAGAGCGCCTAGCAGAATAACAGTTTAAATCTGACAGTAAGTAATGATAAGAATCCATCTATACCTACAATCGGTAACAGCTAAAGAGCACCTGACAATAGGAGTACGGCCTAGGGACCAGCCCTTTAAAAAGGGGGGGTAATTATAATGATATCCCTGGGCCAAGGGGGCGGGATGCCCATGGATACGATCGGCGGGCCCTTGGCGATAAGTCGGCCCGGCCGGATTAGTCATGTACACACATATGTATATTACATTACGCGTGGCTAGGCCAGCAAGGATGTGTTAAGTTGAATTCTACATTGTTGCCCATACCTATTATCGCGATATCCTCTATTGCTTTCCCTGACTACTACCCCCTAGGTAATCCCCTAATAAGTAGTAGCTAGGGTTATTATTACCTATACTATACTACCTAAAAATAATTAATTATAAAGGGAAAATATTATATATAGGACGTTATTATATAACGTCTAGTTAACTTAGTTTTATAGCTTATAGTTAGTAGGGTTATTCTTATAGTTAGTTAGTAGGGTAATAGCTATATAGGTTATTTATAACTATAGATATTCCCTATATTACCCTATATTACCTTTTTCTTTTTCTCTTTTCTTCCTTATTAATAATAATTATAACTATAAGTTAATAAGAAACGCTATATTTACGTATAGTTTTTTACCTTTTTTATTACTTATAATTATATATTATTTACTAACTCTTTTCTTATTTTAGATACCTTATAAAACTATCTCTATAGGTAAGGCCTATATATATACTATAGTAGCTTTTAAGTATTATAGTTACTTAGGTCTTATATCTAATAACTTACTAGTGTTAGTAGCCTTACTACTATGCCTATCCTTACCTATATTTAGCGTTTAGGAGGAGAGGGGTTATCCCTCTAAGGTCTTAGGGGAGTAGGATACCCTTAAGGATATCTATAAGTCTTACCCCCTCTATTCTAGTAATTAGTTACGTTTCTAATTAAATATATAGCCTCTCCTTCTTAGTAGTTATAGTCTAAAACTAAAGAGACCTTTTAGTACTATACTATCTAGGTATTTAGTATATATTCCTCCTTATATCTAATAAGTATTATAGTCCTAATTAATAGTAGATAAAGAGTATCCTTAGTATTAGTATCTAACTCTATCTAAGGATAGCTTTAAGGGTACTAAGTAGTATAGCCTAAGGGGTAGTAATAAAGTCCCTTCTTTATTAATACTTAGTAAGTTATATACCTTTTATAGTTACTTTTTATTCCTTATTACTAACTTATTATGTTTTATAGAGGATAGATTAGGTAATATAGAGTTACTCTCCTTTTATAGCTTACTTTAAGAGGTACTCTTTCCCTTTTCTAATCTTAAGAGTATTATAGAGGAGGGTAATAGTAGTAATAATATTTTTATTATAGCCCCTAAGTATCTAAGGTAAGAGGTGTTAGTAGCTAAGGTACCTATTATTAGTCCTTATAACTATTATTTCTATAGTACCCTTATAGGATAGATAGATAGTATATACCTCCTAGGAACTAAGGGTAAATACTATTAGTATATATTACTATAGTACTATTATATACTACTTATATTAGCCCTTATAGGCCTAGCTAATACCCTCCTAGCTACTTAGTTAGTACTAATAATACTAAAGAAGGTATATATATCCCTTATTCTATATCCTTATTTTACCTTATACTAATATTATTATAATATAGAGACTTACTATACTTTAGTATAAGGTATAGGTAGTCCTACCTTTACTATTATAGGTAAGGGGGGCTACTATACCCCCTTAGCTTAAGGAGGAGGAGGAGGAGGATAAGGAGGGAGAGTATAGTAAAGTAGGTAGTAAGGTAGGCCTGTTTTATAAAGGTATACCTTATAAGACTTCTACTTTATACCCTATTAGTATTATTACCTTTTAGGTATATATAGTATATTCTAATATTAATACCTTTATTAGTAAGATTATCCCTAACCCTAGGACTTATGCTATATTTTATACTCTTCTTAATATATATATAGCTACTCTCCTCTATAAGGGTAACTAATACTTCCTAGCTAGTAGGCTATTACTTACTTTACTTATCTTTTAGGCTCCCTAGCCTTTAGGCTATTTTTTAATTTTAAACTTATTTTAGCCCCTTATTTATTATTTCCTCTTTCTATCTAGCTATATACTATATATCTTATAGATTAAGTATAGCTCTAAAGCACTTAAATTTAGCTTATAGGAGATTCTTTATTAATCTATTAGTAGGTATTTTACTTATAAGAAGATAGACTATATTAACTTTACTATCTATATATACTTCTTATAACTATATATTTTAGATATTAATATAGTAGAGCTATATAGTAATTTTTTCTCCTTCCCTTATAATAAGGCGTATTATTTATAAATTAGTATAGTATACTTTCTAAATATTATCTCTAAGATCTAAGGAAATTTCTTAAAAGAGATACTAAAGCGTTATTAGCTTCTTTATTATATACTTAAGGGTAAGAAGCTCTACCTTAGTTATTAATATAGTTACTATTACTTATTATATAGCCTTTTATTAAATTAGTCCTCTAAATAGGAATATAATATATTCTTATAAGGATCTATAGGTTATAATATTATCTCTAAATAAGGTGTTACTTATAGCTAGAAGCTAAATTCCTCTTTAAATACTAAAGTAGATTAATAGGTAGAGGGTATAAAAGAGATACCTAATATACTATCTTACTACCTAAATATATTATAGGCTTAGGTTTATTAGGAACTTTAATAGTAATAAGTAAGTAAACGTAATATTAAGTTAGATTATTATTACTATATATAGTATTAATCCTACTATTTTTTAGAAGGTTTTTACCTTATTTAGTAAAGTAGTACCCTTATTTAGGAAGAATTTAGTTATTAGTAAAGGCGTTACTAGTTATACTATATTATTATATTTAAACTTAACAGCTATGTTATAGATATATTAGTTATAGTAGAGGTATATCTTTCTATTAGGATAGTCTTAGACTATCCTAATACCTAAATACTACTCTATATTACCTATATCCTTTATCTTATATATCTCTTTAAGGCTTATAATAACCTTTATTCCCTTTTTTATTCTTAATAGTAGGTATATAATAAGGATATTATTAATATAAAAGAGGATATATATATTATTATTATTAGAAATAAAGAGGTAAGGGTCCTCTTTATATAGGTAAAGGCCTAGTAATTTAAGGGTCCTAAAGAATTCCTTAAACTATAGAAGGGGTATATCCCTTAAGCTGTAAAGTATATATACTATTATTATATATTTACCTTCTTATTAGTATACCTTTAGTAGGTTATAGTATATTAGCTTACCTAAAGGGTCTTATTTAGCGTTAAGGAATACATTTATAACGTTAAATTACTTAACCTTAAGGTTAAATTATATAGTAATTATTATTATAACGTAAAAGGTTTATACTGTAAGTATTACTATATATATCTTAAGGAGGGGATTAGTTACTTAGAGATCCCCTTATATAATAACTTAGGCCTTATAGTAATTAAGAAAGCCTTCTAGATCCTACTTATATATCTAAACCTACTTAAGTAGTAGGGGCTTTATTCCTAGTAGGATAGATAATCTATTAATTACTTTAAGAGCCTTAAGACACTAGAGTTTACTAATTTTTAGGTTTATTACTTTCCTAAGTAGCTATTAGATATTATTTAGTATTTAAAGTAGCTTTTTCTATAACTTAGGAGTATATAGTAGATTATTATAATAATATCTATAGTTATTTAGTATTTTAGTTAGATAATATAAGGTTATTTAATATATAGCTATATAGATAACTAAGTATAGTATATAGTACTTATTATTTACCTTATTAATAGCCTCCTCTCTATTATTAAAAAAGGTGTTAAGGAAGTTATTTAGGTCTTATTTATTACTCTAATAAAGAGCTAAGAAGAGTACTTATCTTATAGGTAGAGAGTTACCCCCTAAGGCTATAGGATAACATCTAGCTTTAGGCTAGTAGGTTAGTATATATATAACTATACCTAGCCTCTCTAGAGGATATTATTAACATTAGCTTCTTTTTATTATTTAGCCTTATTCTATATAGAGTAGATTAGTAATTTAATTATATAGCTATATGTTATTTTAGGCTTTTAGGGTTATACTAAAACGCTAGGTGTTACCTAGGTGCTTAATAGTTAATTAACCTCTTAGTAAAATAGGTTATAATCCTAAGTTTATATTTATACTATTACCCTTATTATAAGATCCTACTACTTAGCTAGGGCTAAGTATCTTACTTATTAAGTTACTTTTATTAAATATAGCTATAGTATATACTTTACTTAGTACTAGTGTTGTCTTAGGAGTTTAAACCCCTTCCTTACCTTATATAGTAATACCTTAATTAAGTTACCTAACGTCTTAGGTGTTCTTCTTAGTATTAATACATAAGGGAGTTTATTACTACTATATTATTATTATTATATCTAATATCTTTATTACTTTATTTATTAATCTAAGTATATTTATAATTAAGTCTTACTTATAATCTTTATCCTTAATAATATTAATAATGCTTTATGCTTTTAGTTTAGCTATTACTTCCCTATCTTTTTTTATCTTTAGGAAGAACTTTATTTTATTAAAGCATATATTATATATAATAATAATATGTTATAGAGAGGGAACCTAAATCCTATAGAGGTTATATATATTTTATACGTACCCTATAAGATATCTAATATATCCTTTAGGTTTAACTTTAAATTATTATTATTATATTTCTTTCTTATAGCTACCTATTAATAGATAGGTATAATATCTATATACGTATATTTATTCCTAATAAGGGTAGAGATTATGTTAGAGTACTACTATATATATTAGTACCTACTAGTAAAAATACTATCTAAACTATACCTCTTTTTTCTTAATAGGTATTATCTATCTATAGTATTAAAGTAGGCTTATATTATATATATATATTATAGTAAGTACTACTTTAGGCTAGAGCTTATATAGGAGTCCTAATAAGGAGAGTATCTTTATAATCTTTATAATAACTTTTTAGCCTACTTATTTACTACTACCTACTAGCTCTTTTATATTTAGTAGGGGTAGCTCTATATTAATCCCTTACTCTACTACCTACCTCTTATACTCTATTTTACCCTTAATACTAATAACTAAAGTATCCTTATCTTAGCGTATCTTATATATATATATACTATATTACTAGTCTACCTATAATATAAAGCACCTTAGTATAGGGAATATATTATTATATATCTTTTTAGGTAATATAATACTAAATAGTTAGGTAGTATACTTATCTCTTAGGACTATAAGCTATTTAAAGTAGTTAAATCTAATAGGGAAGTTAAAGAGATCCTATAATATATAATAGTATAGGCATATAGACCTATTTTCTAACGTTTGTTTTAAAATAACTTAGCTTATATACATAACTATATAGTACTT
Source organism: Colletotrichum sublineola (assembly GCA_020631755.1). Taxonomy (NCBI): domain Eukaryota; kingdom Fungi; phylum Ascomycota; class Sordariomycetes; order Glomerellales; family Glomerellaceae; genus Colletotrichum; species Colletotrichum sublineola. Next base: position 540,632 of record JAHSQG010000027.1, on the reverse strand, counting down.
ATACTCTATCTAAGTTAGTCCTTTAATTTTCACCCCCTAAGTGTTATATAGGATATATATAAGAGCTTTAGTACTAAGATAATTAGTCTAAAGATACTATATATAGGTATTATTATTATAATTAATTAGAACGTTCCTTATTAGATAGAAAGTTATTATTATAAATACTTAAGTATTAATAAGAGAGGTAAGGCTATAATAAATATTATTATATAGTAAGGCTAAGTAAGATAAGATAGGTATATATTAAAGAAAGATAAGATTACCCTTATGCTAAAGGGTCTTTATTATAACGCTCTTCTTATATATATTATAATAAAGAGTATAATCTAGTCCTAAGTACTATAAGTCTACCTTCTTCCTAACTAGGCCTTTAGAGATAATATTAACGTAAAATCTAGGAATATAGGCTATATTTTCTAGCGTAAGGTTATATATTTTAGGCCCTTTAGTACTATTAAGTATATTCTTTATAACATACGTTCTATAACCCTTAAATATATATAAAGTTATACTAGATTTAATATAGCTCTCCTTTTTATTATATTAGTATAAGCTAGGCTTAAAAGGTCTCTATTATTAATAATATAGATCTCTCTATAGTTATCTAGTATAGTACTCTTACTAAGTATATATAGGCCTATAATTAGAGATAAGAAGACGCTAAGTAAGGAGTATACTAGTATTAGAGTGTTATTATAGAGTACGTTAGGGTCTATTATAACTATAATAAGGGTTATTAGTAGATACTCTAAGGTATCTAACGCCTTTTATAACTCTAATTTATTATTCTTATGTTTCTAACCTTTCTTCTTAATCTCTAAGTAGAGGTTAGCCTACTTTAGCTTTATAAGTTTAGTTTTAATTAACTTAATAATTAAGTTACTTAGAGGGTGCTTTAATAGTCTTACTTTTCCCCTAACTATATATTTAAGAAAACTATAGTTTACTATACTTTAGAAGTAGTTAGGTTATTTATAAGGGTATTTATTATAGCGTTTCTTATTAGCTCTTAGCTTTAGTTATTCTCTAAGTATTATATATATCTTAGTTACTTTATAGGACTTTAGTAGGGCTAAGTATAGTAAATTACTAAGTAAATCTCTATATTATCTTAGGGTTAAATAGCCTCCCCTATATTATTTAGTTTTTATAAGATTATTAAGCTTATTTACTACCTAAGATAGGGTAATTTATTACTTAATAGTATATAGGAATATCTTAATTATAAGTATATGTTAAATAGACTCTCTCCTATCTATAAGAGTCCCTTACGCGTAAGGGGGTAAACAAAATATAGGGTAAACTAAAGATCTATTATCTATAACTATCTCTCCTAACTATAAGATGGCTGTTGTATAGTGGTTATGTACTTAGTTATAAGGCTTAAGTTAGTTTAGTTTGAGTCATACTATAGTTTATACCTAAGGTCTAAGTATCTAATCTAATGCCCTTTATTGTTTATATATAACTTAAGGGTTTGCCGTATAGTTATATAAGATTGCTATTCTAATACTTATAACTTTTCTTTTTATAACTATACGCCCTTTTATCTAATTAAATCCCTTAAAGTAAACCTGTAAATAGCTTTATCTTCCCTTTAGCTAGTCCTACCTACTAAACGTATAATAAAGTTATTTACTTAGGTAAAAAACAAACTCTAAATATACCCTTTCTAAACTAAACAATAGGTAAGGTAAAAACTCTTTATATATATACCTTCCTTATTATAAATAAGTTTAGTAGGTATATATATAAGCTCCTTCCTTAACTTTACCTTCTGTCTATACTACTGCCTAGAGGGTGCTAATTAGCCCTCACCCCCTAGTAGTATATAAGCCTCTTTTCTTCCTACCTTTTTCCTTTTTTTCCCTTTTCTTCTTTATGCTATATTAAAACTTTTATATACTAATAATATTTATATATATTGTTAATTCTTCTAATATATAACTTTACCTACCTTCCTTACTATTATTCTTTTCTTCTTTTTATATCTCTTATATATTTCCTTCCTTTCCCTTCTTACCTATTAATCTACTAACTTTAATAGATTAATTATATGCCTATTATTATATCTCTTATCTATAACTAGCCTTCTACCCTTAGTAATATTACTATCTACTCTAAGGGTAGTATTTACTAGTTAACTATTCTAATATTAACCTAAGGTAACTATAACTTTATAGCTACTCTTACTCTTAACATATATTGCTTTTTCCTTTTTATGCCTTATTTATATGCTAATAATCTTTTCTAGGATAAGGAGCGTTATACCCTTAATTACCCTTCTTATAATATTAAGATCTAAATAACTACTAGAATATCTATCTAGGAGTTTATTACTTTAATTATATAATAGTCTTTATATATAGTTAGAATTATTATTTAGTCCTATAGACATCTCTATACTACTCTATATAGTTACTACTCTACCTATAGTTAGAAGTACTTCTATAAGTATTATTATATAGCTAACTTCTAAGGTGGAGTATATACTAAGTACGCCTACTAGTCTAAGGCTACTTCCTATATATATTATAGTTATAAGTCTTTAGATAAAGATAATAATAGTAATAGTAGTTCTAGCTTTAGTTCTAGTAGAGGTAGTTTAGATAATAGTTTAGAGGCTCCTTCTACTAAGAAGGCTCTCCCTACTCCTAAGGCTGGTGCTTATAAGTACGTTATATCTTACTAGCTTATCTACCTTAATAACTACTCTTCTCTATACGTTATTAATTAGGAGTAAGGGGTATATCTAATCCTTATATGTATTATAGTTATAGTAGGATAGGGCGTATAGGGTAGGTTCCTATCTATACTTTTTATTAAGTTAATTTCTCCTAGTTATGCTTTAGAGTTAGGGTTTTTAGTTTCTATATAATACCTAGGTTAATTAGTATTTCCTTTTAAGAAGTAGATAGTTAATTTATATAGGTAAGTATATAAATAATTATTAATTAGAAGTTACTTCTCCTAATCTATCTATATACGCTTTAATATATATCTTAAGTATGTTATATAAGATAAGTTGTTAGAGTGCTAAATTTAGTAACTTCTTAGTAAATATATCTATAGGGTTATCTTATCTATTAATCTATCTTACCTCTAAGATCTCTTTCTTCTTATATAACTTATATAGGCTTATAATATCTATTATTAACCTCTTTTTGTCTATTATGCCTAGTTATATAAGGCATTTATATAAGGAACATAAATTAGAGTATACTACTACTAGTATATAAGGTATCTAAAGCATATAGAGTATCTAGTTAAGTATTATGCTTAAGGTAATACTACTATTAAAACTAGTAGTTATACTATATAGCTTACTAGCTAGTATGCTTTATATAACTCTCTTATACTTAGTTAAACTCTAGTATAGTATGTTACCTTTAATCTTAAAGTCCTTATTTATATAAGTAGTTTCTTCTATAAGGATAATTATATATCTAAGTTATAAGGATAGGTCTATATTATTTATAAAAGACCTATCTATAAAGATATATATCTTTATATATATAAGGTTAAGTAGGATATAGGTAAGTCCCCTTTAGTAGTTATCTATCTACTATTTTAGTCGTATATTTAAGGCCTAAATATCTTTCTCTTCTAGGGCCTTAACCTAGGTAGTAATAGCTAGGTCGTATAATACTTCTAGTTAGTAAATAGAGGTAAGATAGGCACCTCTTACTCTCTAGGATATATATTATTACTATACGTCCTCTACTTTAGTATTAACTTACTAGAGGTTAGCAGCTTACCCTTTTAGGGTAAATATAATACTATTATCTTTATATAAGTAAATCCTTCTACTATTAAAATTAATTTCTTAATTAACAGTAAGTATTATCTTTAGTTTTATATAAAGACCTTTTGTCTATAGTGCTTCTTCCTCCTTCTTAGAGAATACCTTTATATAGAAGGTAAGGGTGTTATCTATTTGTATTACTATAATACTAAAAGTCTCTATTTCTATATCCTTAGCTATATAGAGGAGACATAGGTTATATATTAACTCTATTATACCTAAGTCCTCCTTATAGTACTTAGAGTAGGTCTTATACTAATAGAGGCCTAACTCTACTAGTCTATATAATAGTTTAGTAATATATAGGAGTATGTCTAGGGGATATCTATCCTCTAGTTCTTTTAGGAGTTATGTAATAATTATCCTAGTAAGGGTGTTATTAGATTAGGTATACGCCTAGGTAATATCCCTAAGCTCTCCTTAACAGCTAAATAATTATATAAGGGTAGGTCTAAGGGTAAGGAGGAGTCTCTAGCTTATCCTCTAGATAGTAGGAGCTTATATAAGAAGCGTCTCTTTCTCCTAATCTCTATAACCTTAGATAATAAGTCTAGACTTCTCATATAGCTTAGTAAGTAGGTTCTTAACTTCTCTTACTATCCTTATTTTATAGATCTATATCTAATTATATATATCTAGCTTATAACATATAAAGGAGAATACTCCTTTATTAATAAGGGAGTTAATCTTAATATTATTAGATTCTTTATATAGTACTCCTAGAGTAGTAATAATATTATTACGCCTTAACTTTAGGGCCAGCTTATAGTAGTCCTTTTCCTTTTAGGATAGGAAGGCTCTTAGTAATTATTATATAGCCTTCCTCTACCCTTTCTTAGGTCTTCCCCTCTTCTTAGGTTACTATTAAGGGGTTAGTTATGTGATATCCTAGGGATCCTCTAGTGGTGTCTCCTCCCTATAATAGGGCTTAACATATGTCGTATAAAACTAGGTAGGACTATTAACCATATTAACTATAATAGTATATCCTTTTATTCCCTAGATCTTATATAGTCTAGTCTATCCCTTATTTTCTCTCTATATAAGGACTTTACTTTAGATAGGAAGTAATAATACCTAGTAAAGGTTAGGACTATTCTATATGTTAATTATATAATTAACTTCTACCTTAGCCTAAATACCTTAGAGCACCTTTATAGCCTTTTATACGGCCTTAGCTTACTAGGTGATATTATATAATAGAGGTAAATCCTAGTTAATCCTTAGATATATTCTAAAGACTAGTAGGGTTAGTATAATGCCGTGTGGTCTAGTAGTATCGTTTAAGGCCTTAATTACTATCTAAAGAATAACTTCTTTATCTATATTATGCCCTAACTCCTTATAGAGTATCTTATATACACGTCTTAAGGGTATATATACCCTTTTAACTTTACCTATAGCCTAATATACTTTAACTAGTATTTCTTTATATAATATACCTATAATCTTAGTATTATTCCTAAATTCTTCTAAAGTAAAGTTTATACCTAGGTTGTATATAATATAGTCTAGAGGACCTACATATGTGTTAATCTAGTATTTTAGGAGTATATACTAGGTGTCTTATATAGATAGTAACTTAAGAAATATAGCTCCCTAGAAGCTAGTCTCTATATTAATAACATAAAGGGTATTCTTATCCCTTAGTTATATAATATCTATAATAATCTTATAGTTAAAATAATTCTTATCCTTAAGTAAGAACTTAAATCTTCTTAGGGCCTAGTTATATAATTAGTAGTAATAACAGAACTTCTAGATCTTTTCTAGAATATTAAAATTAATATCCTTATGTCTAGCCTTCTTTAGGAGGTAGTATAGGCAATCTGTATAAGGATGTCTAAACCTCTTATAAAGTCGCCTTAGCTAGGGTTTAGTAAAGAATATCCTAACTTCTATATAACTTAGGTTAAAGAATAGGTATCCCTATTTTTATATAATAGGTATCTATTTACTATCTTTTATAATAATAGTGTTTTATATATTATTAAAATAGGCTCTTAGTCTATCTATATTATATAATAAGAAAAGGAATAGTATTAGCATATCTAGGATGTAATAGGTAACTTATCTAATTTAGTTATCTATCTCTATTATCCCTATAGATATAATAGATTTACCTCCTCTAAATTATATGTTAGTAGATCCTAGCTTCTATATTACCTTTATATATAGGTTCTCTTATAAGTATGCTATAACTTATAGCCTTCTAATAGTTAAGAATTTAGCTACCCCTATGTCCTATAGTTCTCCTTAGTATATAGTACTATATAGGTCTTATAATATAAAAATTTCCCCTTCTTTTATTACCTATTTAGAGAAGATATCTTCTCCTATTATATAATAAAGGAATAATATTAACAAGAGGTATTAGGAGATATCCTAATCTTCCTAGTATTTGTCTTTATTATATAATTCCTCCCCTTCTTCCTTAATAGGGTTTTCTCCTTCTACCTCTAAGAGGTATAGTAAGAAATCTTTATATAGTTCCTAGTTAAGTATGTTACATACTTAAAGGTACTAGTTCTTTATATAATTCTATTCTCTATCTAAGTAATTAGTTAACTAATATCCCTCCTTTTAATATATAAAACATTTCTTAGGTCTATTTATATAATAGGGTCTTAGCCTGCTATTCTAAGTACCTCTACCCTTATAGAATAGTTAATATAGTAGACCTTTCTTATATAAATACTATTACTACTAGTCTTTATAGTTAGATATATATCTCCTGTCTATAAAGTATATGTCGTGTGAGGTAGTCTTCCTATCTAAGGTAACTTATAAAGAAGCCCTAAGATTAGAGAAGAACTCTTTGTATATGTAATATACCTTAAGGTTGCTAAGAGCTGTCTTAAGTTCTAGTACGCCATAGCAGGCCTAGGTAACCTATATATAAAGTATAATCTCTCCTTAGAAACTATTACTAAGTACTTATTATATAAGGGGTAGCTTATCTAGAAGTACTTTAAGCACCTCTATAGGTATCTTATCTAAATTCTCCCTCTTAACTTATATAAAGGATATAGTAGTCTAGTTAGTCTAATATAGACTATAGTTAATACTAGTGTTAAAATATATGTCTAGTATGCTATATATCTTATCCTATCTTTATATAGGGCTAATATAGTATAGGTAGAATTCTTCTATATGCTTAGCTAGGATATCTAGAAATACTATATAGTATTAATCCTCTATAATCTAGAGATGCTAATAGAAACTAATAAAAACCTTTACCTTATTGTAAAGTATATTATATGGTTTCCTAGTATAGTTCCTATCTTTTCTCCATCCCTTCTAGAAGACTAAGATTATATAGGGCTTATATAGACTATTCCTAATAATTTGTTTTAGTAGGAGGTTATAAATATCTCTCTATAGTAGGGGTATACTTTAACTTTAGGGCCTTAGAAAACTTTCTACCTCTTATATAAACCTTATCCTAAGGGGAGTTATTTATATGTTAGGCCTTTTAGTCCCTTAAGCTAGTAATATATCTTAGAGTTTAATTAACTCTACTAGCTGCTTAACTATGTTCTGTTAAGGGGCTGCCTTAGGGTTCCTAATAGTAGTTACTAGTATATTAATTATATAGGATAGAGTAGTTATAATAGTATCCTCTATATCTTCCTTATTAATCCCTTTAATAAAGTTTGAGATTTATATAGATACTAATCTTTCCTTACCCTTTAGAAGCTAAATTCCTTACTTAGTAAGGAGTTAGATAAACTTATCTTAGTACGTATAACTAACCCTTAACTATTAATATAGTAACTAGTCCTTAAAATCTTTATATAGTTAATTAATAAAGATCTTATTTAGTAGTCTTATAATAATTATGTTTATTATAATATACCTAACGTATATAGTAAGCTCTACTTCTATTAGGGTAGCTATAATATCTAGTGTTTATATCTAGAATCTTAGGTTGGTTAACTTCTTCTAGATGCTAAGAGGAATACTGCTCCTCTTGCTTATGTCTTTATATATAATCTAATATTTATCTATATTATTGTTGTTCTGCTGGATTTCCTCTTCTAGTTAAGAGGCTTCTATCTCTTAAGCTAAAGCTATAGTTAGGTAGTAGCTATTTTATCTCATATAGTATTAGATTGTTATGTAATATACTATAGTATATACTATCTACTAGTAAAGTATATAATAGGTTTCCTACCTAGTTCTAACTTACTAGAGTAGACATAGGATGCTTTCTTATATAATATAATAGTATCTAGTCTTCCCTACCCTTACTGTCTGGTTTTAACTTACTAGGCAATAATAGTAAGATTAGGGCTCTTAGTATGAGGTAATCCTCCTGGATTCCTAAGTCTTTATCTCTTTACTCTTACTAATCTATAATTATATAAAGTAATTATATATAATTACCTAAGTAACTACTAATTAGTATTAAATAGACTCTCTCCTGTCTATAAGAGTCCCTTATGCGTAAGGGGGTAAATAAAATGTAGGGTAAACTAAAGATCTATTATCTATAACTATCTCTCCTAACTATAAGATGGCTGTTATATAGTAGTTATATACTTAGTTATAAGGCTTAAGTTAGTTTAGTCTAAGTCGTACTATGGTTTATACCTAAGGTCTAAGTATCTAATCTAATACCCTTTATCGTTTGTGTATGACTTAAGGGTTTGCCGTATGGTTATGTGAGATTACTATTCTAATAGTATACCCTTAATTTTTAATATCTTAAAGGCTTTAGCTTTTATAAGAGTATTATACTACTTAGTAAGTTAAGTAGTTAGATCTCCTATTAATAAGGCTTATAAGAGAGTCTTATTATATATTTTTCTAGTAAAGTTAATTATACTATTATATAATAGGGTATATTATTCCTAGAGTACCTTAATTATTACTTAAAGAGTAAGTTTATAGCTATTATTAAGTAATTATATTTAGATACTACTTATAATATCTTTAGAGATAGTAGTATTAACTTATAACGTAAGGAGCTTATTTAACTTTTACTACTTATATATATAAAGTTTTTTTAATAATATATCCTTTATAGTAATAAGCTACTTATTCTTTATTAATATATTATTTATTATAAGTAGTATTAGTTTAATTAGCTTATTTACTATGTTATAATTAATATTTAGGAGGTTTTCCTATATAATTTAGGTTAAGTAGTATATATTATTTTATAAGTTATTTTACTTTTTAATATATTCCTTATAGGTAGGATTACTAAGATACTTTAGAAGCTTAATATATCTATCTAGATTAATATATTACTAGATATTTTAGGATATAGTAAGGAAATAAAGTAATATAAACTATAGATATTAGTCCTTATATATAGTAGCTAGACTATATAGCTTTTAGTTAGTTAGAAGACTAACGTTTATATCTAAAGTTATTAAGGGTTATAACTAATTAATATATAAGAAAGAGTTATTTTAAGAAAGGAATATCCTTAAAGATTTACTTTATAATAGTAGGGGTTAGTTATACTTATAATTAAGTTAGAGCTAGGCTTATAACTATTATAAAGTAAGATCTTTAAGGGGGTAATTTATATAGTTAAAAGTAGCTTATTTCTTTCTAAGTAAGTATAGCCTAACCTTATTACTAAATATAGGGTTATTCTAGAATCTTATATAATATTAGTATAGAAGGTAGTGTTAGTTAGTAGTACCTACTCTAGTAGGATAGTCGGTCTATATAATACTAACTTTAGGTTTAATTTAATTAATAGTAAAGTATTTCTTTTATTCTAATTAAATCTAATTAAAGAATTACTAAAGTTAATAACTATTTAAGGGTCTCCTTTTTTTAATTAAATCTAAATAAGGGAATTAATAGGGGAGTATAAGGAATTAAATTATAGGTATAAGCCTTATAGGAGTATAAGATCTATAGCCTCTAATTAGTTTAAAAAAGTATTATTAGTATACTTAAATTCTATTAGATCTCTATTAAGTATCTTACCCTTTTATTATCCCCTTTACTATAGAACTATATTCTTTATTCTCTATATAAACTTTACTATAGAGTATAATAGCTTTCTAAGCTTAAGCTAGAGATTTTTTATTATACTAACCTTAACCTATTTACTCTTTAAAAACTAGCTATATTATAAGAAAGTAACTATTAACTAATTATAACTTTTTATTATTATCTAGTTAACTATTACTATCTCCTTTTTTTAAAAGTAATTATCTTGGTATTTACTAATTCTATAGAGTTAGTAATCCTTAAGAGTAGTAAAACTAAGTAGGAAAGAGATATTTAGTAGGTAGGATAAATAGTATATAAATACCTAAACTATACTACTATATTACTACTATTATTACTAGTATACCTTAAGTACTAATAAACCTAAGGTAACTTACTACCTCTAGTAAAGAGATTTATCCTTTAGAATAAATACTTTAAGGCCTAATTAGGGTAAGGGATATCTATTCTTAAGGATTAAAGATCTTTAAAAGTAAATTAAGTAATAGGTACTATTATTATTAAGAGAAGTAGTTATATATACTTAAAAGTATATATCTATTAATAAATAGGTTTTTATAATAAAGTATACCTTAATTAGATTATAAAGATGTAATTAGGGTAAAGATATTATTAAAAAGAATAATTAATACTTTTTAATATATAAGATTCTATATATTATCTCTATATCTATATCTATTTTTTTTCTTTATTCTTTTTATAATATCTATTTTCTTTATTCTATTACTTTACTTATTTCTATTAAATAGTATATATTTAATTAGGTTCTTAAAATATTAGAAATCTATTAAAAAAATAAAACCTTACTCTATTTTAATTATTCTCTATGCTTTTTTACTCTAATATTATATATAATATATAGAAAAAAACTATTAAAGTAAGTAGTATTCTAAATATAAAGTAAGCCTTTATTTAAGTATCCTATTATACTTAATTAGGTTGTTATATAAATAGGCTATCCTACTTAAGTAGGTACTACTAACTAATACTACCTTCTATACTAATATTATATAAGATTCTAGAATAACCCTATATCTAGTAATAAGTTTAGGCTATACTTACTTAGAAAGAAATAAGCTACTTTTAACTATATAAATTACCCCCTTAAAGATCTTACTTTATAATAGTTATAAGCCTAGCTCTAACTTAATTATAAGTATAACTAACCCCTATTATTATAAAGTAAATCTTTAAGGATATTCCTTTCTTAAAACAACTCTTTCTTATATATTAATTAGTTATAACCCTTAATAACTTTAGATATAAACGTTAGTCTTCTAACTTACTAAAAGCTATATAGTTTAGCTACTATACGTAAGGACTAGTATCTATAGTTTATATTACTTTATTTCCTTACTATATCCTAAGATATCTAGTAATATATTAATCTATATAGATATATTAAGCTCTTAGAGTATCTTAGTAACCTAACCTATAAGGAATATATTAAAGAATAAAACGACTTATAAAATAATATATACTACTTAGCCTAAATTATATAAGAAAACCTCTTAGACGTTAATTATAATATAGTAGATAAGCTAATTAAACTAATACTACTTATAATAAATAATATATTAATAAAGAATAAGTAGCTTATTACTATAAAAGATATATTATTAAAGAAACTTTATATATAACATATATAATAAGTAAGTAGATTAGATAAGTAAGTAGATTACCTAACTATAACTACTTTATAAATCTAAGTAAGAAGTAATAATAAAATAATAAAATTAATTAAAACTACTTAGAATCCTCTTCTCTAGATATTTCTTTATTAAACTAATATATTTACAAATTATATCCTATATTTCTATAAATACTATACTACTATTAACCTATTTCTGTCCTTAGCCTATAACTACTACTCTAATATGCTTCCTCTTATACCTAGGTTGTTACCTCTCTCTAGGACTAAATATCCTATACCTTAGCTATAGTAAGACTTCCTCCTTATCTAAAATAAGTTTTCTTAGTCCTTTTATATTAGTTAAGTATAGTATTCTCCTCTTTATAGCTCTTAATCCTTACTTTTAATATTATAAGTATTAAATAGACTCTCTCCTATCTATAAGAGTCCCTTACGCATAAGGGGGTAAACAAAATATAGGGTAAACTAAAGATCTATTATCTATAACTATCTCTCCTAACTATAAGATAGCTATTATATAGTAGTTATATACTTAGTCATAAGGCTTAAGTTAGTTTAGTCTAAGTTATACTATAGTTTATACCTAAGGTCTAAGTATCTAATTAGATGCCCTTTGTTGTTTATATATAACTTAAGGGTTTGCCGTATGGTTATATAAGATTACTATTCTAATACTTATAACTTTTCTTTTTATAACTATACGCCCTTTTATCTAATTAAATCCCTTAAAGCAAACCTATAAATAGCTTTATCTTCCCTTTAGCTGGTCCTACCTACTAAATATATAATAAAGTTGTTTACTTAGGTAAAAAACAAACTCTAAACATGCCCTTTCTAAACTAAATAATAGGTAAGGTAAAAACTCTTTATATATATACCTTCCTTATTATAAACAAGTTTGGTAGGTGTGTATATAAGCTCCTTCCTTAACTTTACCTTCTACCTATACTACTGCCTTTTTCCTCCTTTTCCCTTTTCTTCCTTATTATGCTTTAGAGTTAGGGTTTTTAGTTTCTATATAATACCTAGGTTAATTAGTATTTCCTTTTAAGAAGTAGATAGTTAATTCATATAGGTAAGCATATAAACAATTATTAATTAGAAGTTACTTCTCCTAATCTATCTATATATGCTTTAATATATATCTTAAGTATGTTATATAAGATAAGTTGTTAGAGTACTGAATTTAGTAACTTTTTAGTAAATATATCTATAGGGTTGTTTTGTCTATTAATCTATCTTACCTCTAAGATCTCTTTCTTCTTATATAACTTATATAGGCTTATAATATCTATTATTAACCTCTTTTTATCTATTATGCCTAGTTATATAAGGTATTTATATAAGGAACGTGAATTAGAGTATACTACTACTAGTATATAAGGCATCTAAAGTATATAGAGTATCTGGTTAAGTGTTGTGCTTAAGGTAATACTACTATTAAAACTAGTAGTTATGCTATATAGCTTACTAGCTAGTATACTTTATATAACTCTCTTATACTTAGTTAAACTCTAGTATAGTATGTTGCTTTTAATCTTAAAGTCCTTATTTATATAAGTAGTTTCTTCTATAAGGATAATTATATATCTAAGTTGTAAGGATAGGTCTGTGTTATTTGTAAAAGACCTATCTATAAAGATATATATCTTTATATATATAAGGTTAAGTAGGATATAGGTAAGTCCCCTTTAGTAGTTGTCTATCTACTATTTTAGTTATATGTTTAAGGCCTAAATGTCTTTCTCTTCTAGGGCCTTAACCTAGGTAGTAATAGCTAGGTTGTATAATACTTCTAGTTGGCAAATAGAGGTAAGATAGGCACCTCTTGCTCTCTAGGATATATATTATTACTATACGTCCTCTGCTTTAGTATTAACTTACTAGAGGTTGGTAGCTTACCCTTTTAGGGTAAACATAATGCTATTATCTTTATATAAGTAAATCCTTCTACTATTAAAATTAATTTCTTAATTAATAACTAGTAAGTATTGTCTTTAGTTTTATATGAAGACCTTTTGTCTATAGTGCTTCTTCCTCCTTCTTAGAGAATGCCTTTATATAGAAGGTAAGGGTGTTATCTATCTATATTACTATAATGCTAAAAGTCTCTATTTCTATATCCTTAGCTATATAGAGGAGATATAGGTTATATGTTAACTCTATTATGCCTAAGTCCTCCTTATAGTGCTTAGAGTAGGTCTTATACTAATAGAGGCCTAACTCTACTAGTCTGTATAATAGTTTAGTAATATATAGGAGTATGTCTAGGGGATATCTATCCTCTAGTTCTTTTAGGAGTTGTGTAATAATTATCCTAGTAAGGGTGTTATTAGATTAGGTATACGCCTAGGTAATATCCCTAAGCTCTCCTTAACAGCTAAATAATTATATAAGGGTAGGTCTAAAGGTAAGGAGGAGTCTCTAGCTTATCCTCTAGATAGTAGGAGCTTATATAAAAAGTATCTCTTTCTCCTAATCTCTATAACCTTAGATAATAAGTCTAGACTTCTTATATAGCTTAGTAAGTAGGTTCTTAACCTCTCTTACTATCCTTATTTTATAGATCTATATTTAATTATATATGTCTGGCTTATAATATATAAAGGAGAATACTCCTTTATTAATAAGGGAGTTAATCTTAATATTATTAGATTCTTTATATAGTGCTCCTAGAGTAGTAATAATGTTATTATGCCTTAACTTTAGGGCTAGCTTATAGTAGTCTTTTTTCTTTTAGGATAGGAAGGCTCTTAGTAATTATTATATAGCCTTCCTCTACCCTTTCTTAGGTCTTCCCCTCTTCTTAGGTTGCTATTAAGGGGTTAGTTATGTAACATCCTAGGGATCCTCTAGTGGTGTCTCCTCCCTATAATAAGGCTTAACATATGTTATATAAAACTAGGTAGGACTATTAACTATATTAACTATAATAGTATGTCCTTTTATTCCCTAGATCTTATATAGTCTAGTCTATCCCTTATTTTCTCTCTATATAAGGACTTTACTCTAGATAGGAAGTAATAATACCTAGTAAAGGTTAGGACTATTCTATATGTTAATTATATAATTAACTTCTACCTCAGCCTAAATACCTTAGAGTACCTTTATAGCCTTTTGTATAGCCTTAGCTTACTAGGTAATATTATGTAATAGAGGTAAATCCTAGTTAATCCTTAGATATGTTCTAAAGACTAGTAGGGTTAGTATGATACTATGTAGTCTAGTAGTGTTGTTTAGGGCCTTAATTACTATCTAAAGAATAACTTCTTTATCTATGTTATACCCTAACTCCTTATAGAGTATCTTATATACATATCTTAAGGGTGTATATACCCTTTTAACTTTACCTATAGCCTAATATGCTTTAACTAGTATTTCTTTATATAATATACCTATAATCTTAGTATTATTCCTGAATTCTTCTGAAGTAAAGTTTATGCCTAGGTTGTATACGATATAGTCTAGAAGACCTATATATATGTTAATCTAGTATTTTAGGAGTATATACTAGGTGTCTTATGTAGATAGTAACTTAAGAAATATAGCTCCCTAGAAGCTAGTTTCTATATTAATAACATAAAGGGTATTCTTATCCCTTAGTTATATAATATCTATAATAATCTTATAGTTAAAATAATTCTTATCCTTAAGTAAGAACTTAAATCTTCTTAGGGCCTAGTTATGTAATTAGTAGTAATAATAGAACTTCTAGATCTTTTCTAGAATATTAAAATTAACATCCTTATATCTAGCCTTCTTTAGGAGGTAGTATAGGTAATCTATATAAGGATATCTAAACCTCCTATAAAGTCGCCTTAGCTAGGGTTTAGTAAAGAATGTCCTAGCTTCTATGCGACTTAGGTTAAAGAATAGGTGTCCCTATTTTTACATAATAGGTATCTATTTACTATCTTTTATAATAATAGTATTTTGTATGTTATTAAAATAGGCTCCTAGTCTGTCTATATTATATAATAAGAAAAGGAATAGTGTTAGTATATCTAGGATGTAATAGGTAACTTATCTAATTTAGTTATCTATCTCTATTATCCCTATAGATATAATAGATTTACCTCCTCTAAATTATATATTAGTAGATCCTAGCTTCTATGTCACCTTTATATATAGGTTCTCTTATAAGTATGCTATGACTTATAGCCTTCTAATAGTTAAGAATTTAGCTACCCCTATGTCCTATAGTTCTCCTTAGTATATAGTGCTATATAGGTCTTATAATATAAAAATTTCCCCTTCTTCTGTTGCCTATTTGGAGAAGATGTCTTCTCCTATTATATGATAAAGGAATAATATTAATAGGAGGTATTAGGAGATATCCTAATCTTCTTAGTATTTGTCTTTATTATATAATTCCTCCCCTTCTTCCTTAATAGGGTTTTCTCCTTCTACCTCTAAGAGGTATAGTAAGAAATCTTTATGTAGTTCCTAGTTAAGTATGTTATATACTTAAAGGTACTAGTTCTTTATATGATTCTATTCTCTATCTAAGTAATTAGTTAACTAACATCCCTCCTTTTAATATATAAAACATTTCTTAGGTCTATTTATATAATAGGGTCTTAGCCTACTGTTCTAAGTGCCTCTACCCTTATAGAATAGTTAATATAGTAGACCTTTCTTATATAAATGCTATTACTACTAGTCTTTATAGTTAGATATGTATCTCCTGTCTATAAAGTATATGTTATATAAGGTAGTCTTCCTATCTAAGGTAACTTATAAAGAAGCCCTAAGATTAGAGAAGAACTCTTTATATATATGATATGCCTTAAGGTTGCTAAGAGCTATCTTAAGTTCTAGTACGCCCTAGTAGGCCTAGGTAACCTACATATAAAGCATAATCTCTCCTTAGAAACTATTACTAAGTACTTATTATATAAGGGGTAGCTTGTCTAGAAGTGCTTTAAGCACCTCTATAAGTGTCTTATCTGGATTCTCCCTCTTAACTTATGTAAAGGATATAGTAGTCTAGTTAGTCTAATATAGACTATAGTTAATACTAGTGTTAAAATATATATCTAGTATGCTATATATCTTATCCTATCTTTATATAGGGCTAATATGGTATAGGTAGAATTCTTCTACATGCTTAGCTAGGATATCTAGAAATACTATATGGTATTAATCCTCTATAATCTAGAGATACTAATAGAAACTAATAAAAACCTTTGCCTTATTGTAAAGTATATTGTATAGTTTCCTAGTATAGTTCTTATCTTTTCTCTATCCCTTCTAGAAGACTAAGATTATATAGGGCTTATATAGACTATTCCTAATAATTTGTTTTAGCAGGAGGTTATAGATATCTCTCTATAGTAGGGGTATACTTTAACTTTAGGGCCTTAGAAAACTTTCTACCTCTTATATAAACCTTATCCTAAGGGGAGTTATTTATATATTAGGCCTTCTAGTCCCTTAAGCTAGTAATATATCTTAGAGTTTAATTAACTCTACTAGCTACTTAGCTATATTCTATTAAGGGGCTGCCTTAGGGTTCCTAATAGTAGTTACTAGTATATTAATTATATAGGATAGAGTAGTTATAATAGTATCCTCTATATCTTCCTTATTAATCCCTTTAATAAAGTTTGAGATTTATATAGATACTAATCTTTCCTTACCCTTTAGAAGCTAAATTCCTTACTTAGTAAGGAGTTAGACAAACTTATCTTAGTATATATAACTAACCCTTAACTATTAATATAGTAACTAGTCCTTAAAATCTTTATATAGTTAATTAATAAAGATCTTATTTAGTAGTCTTATAACAATTATATTTATTATAATATACCTAATATATATAGTAAGCTCTACTTCTATTAGGGTAGCTATAATATCTAGTATTTATATCTAGAATCTTAGGTTAGTTAACTTCTTCTAGATACTAAGAGGAATACTACTCCTCTTACTTATATCTTTATATATAATCTAATATTTATCTATATTATTATTATTCTACTAGATTTCCTCTTCTAGTTAAGAGGCTTCTATCTCTTAAGCTAAAGCTATGGTTAGGTAGTAGCTGTTTTGTCTCGTATAGTATTAGATTGTTATGTAATATGCTGTGGTGTATACTATCTACTAGTAAAGCGTATAATAGGTTTCCTACCTAGTTCTGACTTACTAGAGCAGATATAGGATGCTTTCTTATATAATATAATAGTATCTAGTTTTCCCTACCCTTACTATCTGGTTCTAACTTACTAGGCGATAATAGTAAGATTAGGGCTCTTAGCATAAGGTGATCCTCCTAGATTCCTAAGTCCTTGTCTCTTTACTCTTACTAATCTGTAATTATACGAAGTAATTACGTATAATTACCTAAGCAACTACTAATTAGTGTTAAATAGACTCTCTCCTGTCTATAAGAGTCCCTTATGCGTAAGGGGGTAAACAAAATATAGGGTGAACTAAAGATCTATTATCTATAACTATCTCTCCTAACTATAAGATAGCTGTTATATAGTAGTTATGTACTTAGTTATAAGGCTTAAGTTAGTTTAGTCTGAGTTGTACTATGGTTTATACCTAAGGTCTAAGTATCTAACTAGATACCCTTTGTTGTTTATGCATAACTTAAGGGTTTGCTATACGGTTATGTGAGATTGCTATTCTAATAATAAGCTTATATATAATCCCTAGTAATCCTCTAAGAAACTACTCTATAGCTCCTAAGCTATATGTTAGGGAGCTATTTAGATAATTAAGGAATTAATCCTTAATTAAAGTTCCTTAAGAACTTAGCTCTATTATAGTCTTTAGTATCTAGGAAGTCTAAGCTATTAGTATTATTAGGAGGGAACCTTAAGGTAAAGGAGTATATAACTTAATATCTAGCTTTAATAGTATACTTTCTATACTTAGAGGGATAAGTCCTACCCCTCTAAAACCCCCTTAGATATTCTTTTCTATAAGAGATTACTTAAAGGTATTATAAAATACTAAAAAGAAATTATTCTTTATAATATAGGTATTACCCTATTATATCTTATCCTTAATTTCTTAACTATATACTACTTTTAAAGGTATAAAACACCTTATATCTAAGGGCTAAAGTAGATAAAAAGAATAAGGTAGTATATAAAGAGTAATAATATTATTTTCCTTATAAAACAGCTTAAAGTCTATAGAGTAGTAACTTTTATACCTATTAAGGATAAGAAGGTAATATTTCCCTTTTATATATAACTTTAAATACTAATTAAAGTACTAAAGCTAATTTAGGCCTCTTTTATTTATTATCTATCTATTTTTAGAGGTTATAATAACCTAGTTAGGTAGGAGACTAAATTTAGTATACTAAGTAAAGAGGAGATTTTTACCTCTAATAATAATATATAGTAGGATACTATAGCTAGATAAACTAATAGCCTAAATAACTATAACTTATTCTTAATTATTAGGCTATACTATTTTTATATTTAAATATCTTTTAGTACTTATAATAACTATTTTAGATATAATCTAGCCTATTATAAAGCTAGTTTTATTAAAGTTATAGATATCTAAGTCTATAATACTATATTTTATAATTATATTTACTATAAGGGAGAACTATACGTTTATTATATTAGGATCTTTATATAGGGCTCTCTTATAGTTATACTAAGAATTAAGAAGTAATATTCTTTAATTCTTAAGTATATAAATCTCTATATAACTCTATAACTAAAAGTCCTATAATTATATAAGTAATTTTTCTAGATGCCTCTTGAAAAATGAACTATAGAAGTATATACTTCTATATATAACTATACTAATGCAAACTAATACAAACTACTACAGACTACTATATGTAAACGCATATACCTCTAAGCATTACATATGTCGGCGCTTATACCTATGCTCATACCTACCTACATATATATACAGGCATATATGGGTATATACAAGACACATACTAAGCACCTCTCGGCGCTTAGACATACGCTTAGATACTATACGTATCTAAAGGACTTCCTATATAACTAAGAGTTATTCCTCTACTTAGATAGTCTTTTCTATAATAGACTTCTATATAGTTAATATATTAATATACCTTTTCTATCTACCTTTATCTATCTTCTCTACTTTCCTTATAACTATTCTAAATAACCCCTTATTATTCTTACTAGTTATAAGCCTAGCTTAGTAGAGAAGGTTTCTCTTTATATACTTTATACCTTTACCTTATACTCTAAGACTTTATATCTAAGTCTTTAATTATTTTTTTTATAAAAAACTCAACCTCGCTAGGGGATAAACCATATCGGCTAAGGGAATTTTACAGAATATAACTCTAAGGCGACTACACCCCATACCTAGTAATCTATATTCAACAGAATAGAGGGATTAGCTTACTAGGTAAGTTATACACCCTGCTATATTTAACGTTACTACAGCTCCAGATAATATATAACACTATAATACCTAATTCATTAGTTAATTTTAGATCCAACCAACAAAGGATCTTTTCTTTTGCCTTGAGCTGGAATTGAACCTAAGACCTCTTAATTGGTAGTCAATCAATTGAGTTGATATAGTAGTTGACTAGACTACTAGACTAACTGGTCTGCTATCTGGCTAGTAAAGGTTAGGGTATTAAATGCCCATATATATCTTCAAATCAATCTTCTACGCAACGAAAAGTCGTATACGATTAATTTCAACAAACCGACCTCCTATAAACATCCATTTTTCAATACAAATTCATCTATATTAACCAAAGTCGACAAAAACCCTCCTATACCTCCTTTTCGACTGATACCAAAACAAATTAATACTATAGAAAAATCTATAACTATACCCTACCTATCTAGCAGCCTTAACTATAATGTTTAGGCAACTAGATTTAAGGCTTTACTTATTAGTAAAGATATCAACTTTAGTTTAGAAATACCTCTAACTATACCTTTTTAATAGAAGAGTAATAATAAAGTATTAGCTTATATTAAGCTATTTTGTAAGGATTCCCCTTTAAGGGTTATAAAAGACTCTAAAACAGGCTTTAAAGCTTAGAAGAAACTAAAGGATCTATATAAACCTATAGGATTTACTAATAAATATCTTACCTGTAAGGAGTTCTTTAATACTTTATTAGACTCTTTTAGATCTATAGAGGAATACCTTAATAAGGTAAAAGAGCTTATAGACGACCTATCTTCTAAAGATATGGCTTTACTAAAACAAGTTATTATAGCTTAGGTATTAAATAGTCTGGATAGTAGTTATAAAGGCTTTATAACTAACATAACTTAAGCCCTTAGAAAGGATATAGATTCTTATACTATAGAATCCCTTTTTGCAAATCTAATAGACAAAGCAAAAAGAAAAGGATCCTCTATAGTATTATACACTTCTACCTTTAGAAAAGGAACTAAAAAGCCTTAGAAAAAGACAAAGGGTGTTTACTATACATATTGCAAGTTAAAAAACCATATGGTTGAAGACTGCAACTTCCTACATCCAAATAAAGCCCCTAAAGGCTGGAAAAATAAGGATAAGGAAGAAGTCCTAAGGCAACAAAGGACTAATATAAAGAAGAATAAACTCTATAGAGCCCAAAAGGCCTTAATAGCTAAAAGAGCTATTATAGAGGAAGAAGATTTAGAAGAATCTAATAAATCTAATACAGAAAATACATATATAACGGTTACAGAAGACAACATAGTTATAGATAACCCTCTATATAAGGAAGAGAGTAAGATTGACTTAGATTTTGAAAATATAAGTCCTATAACCTCCTCTATAAAACCTATAACTAATAATAAAATAATAGGTAGTAATATAAGGAATAACCCAATATATATAACTATAAATAATAAATATACTCCTTTCTGCCTAGATACTACTACTACTATTACTATAATATGTAATAAATCCCTATTTATAAAGACTACTTCTATAAATAAGTATGTTAACTAGGGAGATGCTAGGAAAAAGAGAGTCTCTTTACAAGGAGATATAGCTATCTCTTTTCCTAATAATAATAATAATATATATATCCTTAAAGACTGTTACTATATGCCTGAGATAGGTATAAATCTTCTAAGTCAAAATAGACTAAGAAGACTAAAGATAGCCTCCCTTTTCTAGGATACAAAGGTATCTTTAATAAATATAACAAATAAAGAAACCCTTTGTAAAGGGGAGATAAAAAACAGCCTATATTACCTATCTATAAAGGTATTAAATAAAGAGGATCTAAATAATAATAACGAATATATAAACACTATAAATATAAGAAGAAAACTATATAAATATAAGAAGGTTAAGGATAATAAGGAGATAAATAACTATAAAAAGTAGCATAATAGACTTAGACACGTAAGTAGAAAAGTCCTAATGCAACTTAAAGATAATACAAATATAACTAATAATATAATAGAAGAAGACTATACCTATAGTACCTATATAAAGGCAAACTTTACTACTAAAGTTAATAAGAATTCTAATAACTATAATAAAGAATATAACTATATAGAAAAAGTCTCTTCTAATCTCTATAGACCTATAACACCTTCTACTTATAATAAATATCAATGGTTTATTATCTTCTTAGAAAGAAAATCTAGACTTATATCTATAAAATTACTAAGAACTAAAGAAGCAGAAGAAGTAAATTCTGCTGTTCTAGAGTATATAAATAAGAATAATATAAATAAAAATAAGATAAAAGACTTTGACACAGATAGTAGTCTAGAATTTAATAATAATACTATAAATTATACATATATTATTAAGGGAATAAATCATAATATAAAAGTTCCTTATACTCACGAACCTAACGGTATAATAGAAAGAGTAATAAGAACTATAACTAATAAAGTTAGAGCTATGCTTTTACAGGCAAATTTGCCTTTATATTTATGGGGTGAGGCTACTTTAACTGCAGTAGATTTATATAATATAACTCCTCATAAAGCTCTTAACTATAAGACCCCTTATGAGATAGCAAATAATATAAAACCTAACTTAGATAATATAACAACCTTTGGATCTATATGCTATTATAAAAATAAGGATCTTAAGATAAAAAAGTTAGATAATAGAGCAATAAAAGCTATAGTACTTAACTATAAGAATAACATATATAAAATTTATGATTTTTAAAAGAAAACTTCCTTTTGGACTAGAGATATAGTTATTCTAGAAAATCAGTTTATACCTCCCACTATTAATAATATAAATAATAATAATATAACTCATCATAATAATAGTAGTAATAATATAACCCTACGTGACTATAAAAGTAGAAGGGAAGACTTAAATCTTAGAGGTATAAATATAAAGCCGATAAATAATAATAATAATAATAATAATATAAATAATATAAATAAATCCAAGATAATAGTAGAAATTCCTAAGCAGGATAATAAGCTTAAAGACTATAAATAGGTAGCAGACCAAGAAAGCGCTTTATATACCATAGAAGACTACCCTATAATTAAACCAATACTTTCCACTATAAATAATTATAATAATAAGATAAATAGGTTTAATAAAGCTATATATATCCTTACTATAACAACTAATAAAGACCCTACTACCTATAAAAAGGCTATACTTTCTGTGTTTAAGAAAGAATGGATTCAAGCAATAGTTATAGAGGTTAATAACTTACAAAATATAAATACTTAGATAATACTTCCTTTACCTATAGGTATTAAACCCTTAGGAGGAAGATAGGTATATAAATTAAAGACAGATATAAATGATAACCCGTTAAAATATAAAGCAAGGTGGGTAGTACAAGGGTTTAATCAATATATAGGTATTAATTATCTAGAAACCTTTAGTACTACCTGTAAACCTGAAAACTATAGAGCTATATTTATTATAGGAATAAAATTAGGCTGGTCTTTTAGGCAATTTAATATCTCTAATGCTTTTTGCCACGCCGATATAGATAAAGAGATATAGGTATAACTACCTATAGGTTTCTCTTATAACTATAAAACAAATACCCTAGAATATACTAATAATATAAATAAAAAAGCTTTATATTATAAGCTAAATAAGGCCCTATATAGTCTAAAACAGAGCCCTAGACTCTAGTATAAGTAGTTAAGATCTATACTATATAAATTAGGCTTTAAAGAATCTCCTTATGATAAGGGAATCTTTATAGCTAATAATAATAATATAAGAGCTATAATAGCCTGTCACGTAGACGATATTATAATAGTAGCTCCTACAGATAAAGATATAGAATATTTCTATAATAATATAAATAAGGATTTACAAATATAGGACTTAGGAATTCCACATACGTTTTTAGGGAATGAAATATATATAAATAAAAAGGATAAGGTCTTATATATCTACTAAACCAAATATATAAATAATATACTAGAAAAGTATAATAAAAAGGATATTTATCCTTATAATACGCCTATAGATCCTACTATTAAGTTAAGGAAAAATCCAGGGCAAGCAACAAAAGAAGAAATAACACAATACCAACAAGAGATAGGATCTCTCCTCTTTACTAGTCTTAAAACAAGACCAGATATAACATATCTAGTTAATATGTGTGCTAGATATATAAGTAACCCCTCTAAAGAGCATTTTATAGCCCTTAATAGAATATGGGGATATCTTAATAAGTATCCTAATTTAGGATTAATATATAACTATAATATAGATTTACAGATAATAGCGTTTTCTAACTCTAATTGGGCTGGAGACCTAGACGATAGAATGTCTACTACTAGATATATAACTACCTTAGGGTACTATAATATTATAAGTTAGAATAGTATAAAACAGAAGACTGTTACTTTATCTACTTATGAAGCTGAATATATGGCTTTATGCGAAGCTATAAAGGAATCTATATATTTATATAACTCTTTTTCCTATATATATAACAACTTAGGATTAAATATAACGTTAAATAAGCCTATTATTCTAATAGATAACAAGGCAGCACAACGTATAACAGAAAATCCAGAGCTTCATAAGAAATCTAAACATATAGATATAAAATATCACTTTTCTAGACAAGCTGTAAATAATAACCAAGTCTCTTTATATTATATACATACAAAGAATAATATAGTAGATATATTTACTAAGTCTGTTAATAAAGAAGTATTTAAATACTTTATAGAGACTATAAATCTTAATATAAAGGGGTTTTTACCTAAAGAAACTATAGATAATAAAGAAATACTCTCTAAAAAGAAAGTAGTACAGCTTAAATATTAGGTTTCCCCTATTTTCTTATTTTTTTTTTCCTATTTTTATATAATTAGGTTTTTAATAAGTTTTAACTATAATTATAACTATAACTTTCTTACTTTTTCCTTATATAAGGTTTTTTATAAATTTTTATATAATAATAAGTAAGTTTTATCTATAACTTAGATATAACTTAAGGAGGAAACTAAGAATTAAGAAGTAATATTCTTTAATTCTTAAGTATATAAATCTCTATATAACTCTATAACTAAAAGTCCTATAATTATATAAGTAATTTTTCTAGATTCCTCTTAAAAAATGAACTATAGAAGTATATACTTCTATATATAACTATACTAATGCAAACTAATGCAAACTACTGCAGACTACTGTATGTAAACGCATATACCTCTAAGCATTACATATGTCGGCGCTTATACCTACGCTCATACCTACCTACATACATATACGGGCATATACGGGCATATACGAGACACATACTAAGCACCTCTCGGCGCTTAGACATACGCTTAGATACTATACGTATCTAAAGGACTTCCTATATAACTAAGAGTTATTCCTCTACTTAGACAGTCTTTTCTATGATGGACTTCTATATGGTCAATATATTGATATACCTTTTCTGTCTACCTTTATCTATCTTCTCTACTTTCCTTGTGACTATTCTGAATAACCCCTTGTTATTCTTACTGTTATACTTATAAAAAAAACGTATTTAGAGCTCTAGTATTTATTTAATAAAGTTTAAGGCCTAGTACTTACTAACTAGTAGTATATTATAGTTAGTAAGTAGTTAATTAGCTATATCTTTAATACTACTAAGCTAAAGAGGAAATAATTAGGAATCTAAGTTAAGAATAAACTTAACTAGCTTCTCCTCTTTAAGTACTATTAAATTCTATAAGTTAGGTATAGTATTATATTATAAGGCTCTGCTATTTAAGCAGGCGTATAGTATTAAAAAGGGTACTAAGTAGGTCTTAGCTGCCTCCTAGATGCTAATATTTTAGGGTCCTTTAATAGCTTAGACTACTAGGAGTAATTAGGCTTTATTATTTAATAATAGTATTGTTTTTAGTAGCTAGACGTATATAAAAAGAAGAAGGTTAGTATAATTATAGTTAGGTAATCTACTTACTTATCTAATCTACTTACTTATTATATACGTTATAAGTAGTAAAAGTTAAATAAGCTCCTTATGTTATAGGTTAATACTACTATCTCTAAGGATATTATAAGTAGTATCTAAATATAATTACTTAATAATAGTTATAAACTTACTCTTAACGTAATAATTAAGGTACTTTAGGAATAATATACCCTATTATATAATAGTATAATTAATTTTACTAGAGAAATATATAATAAGACTCTCTTATAAGCCTTATTAATAAGAGATCTAATAACTTAGCTTACTAAGTAGTATAATACCCTTATAAAAGCTAAGGCCTTTAAGATATTAGAAATTAAGGGTATACTTATAATTAAGATATTTCTATATACTATTAAGTAATAAATTACCCTATCCTAAGTAGCTAATAAACTTAATAATCTTATAAGAACTAAATAATATAAGGGAGGCTATTTAACCTTAAGATAATATAGAGATTTACTTAGTAATTTACTATACTTAGCCCTACTAAAGTCCTATAAAGTAACTAGGGTATATATAATACTTAAAGGATAACTAAAGCTAGGAGCTAATAAGTATAAGGGTATAGCTATAGGCTATAACTAGGAAGGGTATAAAAGGTAGGTCTATTTAAGTGTAAAGACTTTAAGCTGAAGATTCTAAGTTCCTAACTTTAGCCTTAAGCCTTAAGTCAGTAAGGCTTAGCCGACCCTTAGCTAAGGAATACCTAAAGTACTCCCGTTAGGCTATATGTCCTGTTAGCGTATAGCCCCCTTATAATTACCCCCCTCCTTATATCCTTAGTCCCTAAGGATAAGTAGAGACTATAGTGTTAAGTACTAAGTGGTTGCTAACTAATTACCCTCTACTCTAGCTGTTTTATTAACCTCTTTATTAGATAATAGGATCTATTCTAGTATTATAAATCCTAGTATGCCTTTAGCCTCCCTTTACTATAATTCCTTTATAGTTAAAAATAAAATTCCCTTAACTCTATTTGTTTTTAAACTAGGTACTTCTGTTTATAGTCTAATAGTTTATTATATA
The DNA here is from genome assembly GCA_020631755.1 of Colletotrichum sublineola. Lineage (NCBI taxonomy): Eukaryota > Fungi > Ascomycota > Sordariomycetes > Glomerellales > Glomerellaceae > Colletotrichum > Colletotrichum sublineola. Next base: position 513,803 of record JAHSQG010000027.1, on the reverse strand, counting down.
GCTTTACTTAATATAATAATACTTACCTTACCTTTACCTTACTTTATTATTATTATACTAATAGTTCTATTTCTTTTAGTAAGTGTCTGTTAAGCCCTTATTGTTATATAGTAGTGTTATTATTTTTGTTTTTTATCTTCCTTTTCTTCCCCTAAGGTAAGGTTTTTGTTTTCTTTTTCTCTTCTTTTTTTCCTTAGTACTATATTATTATTAACCTTTCCTATGCTTCTTTATTAATAACTTTTCTTATTTTACCTGTTTTCTTATTATTACTTTATTAACTATATGCTAATTAGTTACTATATTTCCTTTTCTTCTTTTTATCTATTTTATTCCTTATTCCCCTTCTTATTATACCCTTACTAACCTATTACTAATTATAAGTATTATTATCTAAGTTACTAGTATCCTCTAGATACTATACGACCTAAATAAGGGTTTTAACAGCTTAAAGGGGGGTACTCCTTATATTAACTATCTTAGATAGATTTATTATAACCTTAATAAGTTTATTTACTACTAGGCTAACTATATTACAAACTATCTTACCTATTATATTAATAAGAAGAAGTATTCTACTATAAGTTTTTACTAGTCCTTTACTAAGAGTTTGGCGTCTCTAATCTATTTTACTAGGTTCTAAAGGAACTCTAGGGTGCTATATAATCCACCTAGAATTACTATATATACCTTTACTAATTAGTTGCTAAGTATTAACTTAGTCCTCTTAAACTTTAGCATATTAACTAGTCTTTTTAGTATGTTACCTATACTTAGACTAAAATTAGTAAGTATATTACTAATCCTTTATATAGTATAAACCTACTCTAGCTCTAATATATTACTATCTAAGAGTTAGCATTTAATTATAAACATATAAGCTTAATAATTTAAGTTTAGGTTTATTATAGTTCCTTTACTAAGTATTTACCTTAGCTAACTTATTTTTTTAGGTAGGTATTATTACCCCTAATAATATTATAGATTAATTAAACTAGCTTTAACCTATATATATTTATAATAACTCTAAGGTAAAGGGTCTATAAATACTTATTAAATACCTTAATAGTTACTAGGGTAAACACTTTAATAAGCTAGTTAGTAAGGGAGAACTTAAATGTTTCCCTAAGTAGGCTAAGTTCTATAAGAAGGTTAATAATTATAAGGATAACCCTATGCCTATATATACTATTTATATTATAGGGTTAGTACTAATTACTTATAGAACTAACACTAAGACACCTTAGAAGAAGTATAAGCTTATAGGCACTACTACTAACTCTATAAAGCATTACTATAATAAGGGTAAGGGTAAGAAGGTTACTATTACTATCTTAAGTAGTAATAATAATAGTAATAATAATAAGTATGTTAACATCCCTACTAATAATAATTCTTTACTAAGTAGTCTTACTCTAATTGCTATCTAGAACTAATATAAGAAGAAAAAGGCTATAAAGAAGAAGTATAAGGAGGAGGAGGCTATACGTAAGGAAGCTATTCGCGTCTGTAAGGAGTAGGAGGTTATAGAGAAGAAGCGCCAGAATAAGGAAGAGGCTAAGAAGAAGAAAGGTAAAGGCAAATAAGTTACTAACCCTCTAGTAATCCCTTACGTATTTCATAAGTTTTATAACCTTAGTAAAGACTATTATAACTATATTTACGCTATTTACTAAAAGCTTACTAAGTAGTTATTAATCTAAGAGTATAATACCTATAACCTAAAGGCTAAGAGATATATACCCTATATAAAGAATACTAACTAAGCCTTTATTAATAAGTATAATAAGGATAAGGAAATTATATATAATATTATATATAATTATAAGTTAGAATAGTAGTCTACTAGTAATAAGTAGTCTCCTATAAACTCTAAGGTAGAGGGTAATAATAATAATAATAAGGGTAATAGAAATAGTAGTAGAGATACTAGTAATAATAATATTAAGATTTAGTTAGTAGTAATAGTTACTATATACTCTATAACCCTTTGCCTATGGCTTTATTAACTTAGTATTCTTCTCTACTTAGTTAGTTTTTACTTTTTTGTTTTTCTTATTAAGATACCCTAGGTAGGCCCCTAACCTAATTTAATAGGGGTGACTATTCTTTTTGCCTATAGCTAGGTAAGTACTTAGTAATAATAACCTAATTCTATACTATTTATTATCCTATTTCTTATGTTTCCTCCTTATAGCTTTCTTATATATAGCGACTTTCTGTTATGTATTATATAGGTGTTCCTCTAGTTCCTAGGTGTTATATTCTATAGGCCACCCTACCTATTTAATAAGGTATTAGTAGTCCATTACTAAACCCTAGCTAGTAATAATCTCCTCTACCTCTTATTCTTCTAGTTTGTCTTTAAGGTTAAGGAGGATTAGTTAACTATTACTATACCCTTACTAGACATTCTATAGTTTAATTATAAATACTAAGAACATATTATATATATACTAATACTTCTTAGGTAAGTATACTCTATATACTTAGGGGCTAATCCTTTCTATAATTACTACTTAAATAAATCTTAGTACTAATTTTCTATTCTTAAACCTAAAATTCTTTATTAATAGTCTAATAATATCTCTATAAGAGTACTCCTTAGGGGTATATCTTATGTTATATCCCTATGCTTAGGTACCTATTACCTTTTCTTAATTAAGCTATATGTATACCTAGAGTTTACTAATATAGATAAGTCTCTCTTTAACTCCCTAGACTATAACTCTTATAGTAGAGGGGATGTATTTAATACACTTTAGATTATACCTATATAGGGCTTCTATTAGTAATAGGCTAGTAGTTATATAGTAACTGTTATTATATGCAAACTCTACTTTAGGGAGCTGGACTGCCTATTAACTTACTAATCCTATAGCGTACGCTTAGAGATACTTCTTAAGTATCTAGATTATTCTCTCTATCTATCTATCTATTTGGGGGTAGTATGTTATAGATAGTTAGCTTTAGATCTCTCTTTCTATAGTAAATTCCTTCTAGAATTTACTTATAAGGAGTTTATCCCTATTACTAATAATACCCCTAGGGGTACTAAATCTATATTCTACCTTTTTATAGAGTATTTAGGTAAGCTATACTACTAAAATAGTCTTCTATATTAGAATAAACATAGCAAACTTTATTATCCTATCTATAATAATAAGGATGCTATTATATTTAGTACTAGTATCCTAAACACTTAGTAATAGGCCTATAATAAAGTCTATATTAATTTCCTTAAAAGGATATACTAGTATTAGTAATAACTAGAGTTCCCTATAAGGTTTATACCTAGGTATTCTAACCCCTTAGTACTATTAGCATATTTAGATATAATCCTATATGTCTAAAAGGATATCTAGCTAGTAGAATAACCTTAAAATAAGTTCTTAAGTCTTATTTACTCCTATATAGCCTATTATTAGCTTATTATAGTATTAGTAAATAATTACTAAGCGTAATAATACTTTATTTAGAATAACTAGTCTTATCTTATAGAATAGGGTCCCCTTCTTATTAAGGTAGTACCCCTTTTGTTCCCTAGCTAATCTATAAGCCCTTACTACCTACTTCTAGTAGTTCCTATCCTTAGCCTATAGTCCTTAGATAAAATCTTCTAGGGCGTCTAATAGCTGTTAGAGTAATGCCGTTCTATACTCTATAAGCTCTTCTGTAACTATATATAGGATATACTACTCTAGAATAATAATCCTAGCTCTAGGTGTTTCCTCCCCTTCTTTAGGTGTTTACTAAGCATTCTGTAATTCTTCCTAGCCCTTTTGGCTATAGGTTTCTATAGCTATAACTTTTATAGTAGTACCCTAAGACCCTCTAGTCCTATAGGGACTTTAGGGTAAGGAATGTTCCCTATTTATAGTAGCTCTAACGGCTTGTATAAAAGTAATTGCCGTTTTACTCCCCCCTTCTAGGGCGGTAATAGTTTACTAGCTGTTTAATAAGAGTTCTTCTACTAGTCTTAACTTCTTTAAGAGGGTAGGGAGTATATTATTATATGCTACTTTGCCTTCTATATAATCTAGTCTTCTTAATAGTCTATCTATAGGGTTTATTACTCCTAAGTAGTAGTATATTTTAAAGTTAAATACTAATAAGTAGTAGACCTATCTAGTAAGCCTTCTATAAAGGTCCTATACTAAGGCGTTAATAACACCCTTTAGGGCCTAATAGTCTATTAGTACTATAAAGACCTTAGATGTCCCTTATAGATAGCGTGCCTAGTAGTCTAGGCTTTCTACTATAGTAAGGAGCTCTTACTATCCTATTGCCTATCTCTACTCTATATTAGACAGCTTCTATAAAAAGTACGTAATTAGTTACTATTAACTATCTAAAAGTTAGGATAGGATCCCTAAGATTACTTTTTAGGATATATCTATCTTAACCCTAGACTCCTATATAGGGTCCTAATATTATAGAATAGTTACTAAACAAAAGGCGACCTTTAACTTATTAAACGCTATCTACACCTCTAGAGTCTAATTAAACTCTTATTCTTACTTAGGACTACTCCCCTTAAGCATAGATATTATAGGAGATATAATTCCTAAGTATTTAGGTATAAATTTCTAATAGAAGTTATAAAACCTAAGGAATACTTATATATCCCTAATAGACTATAGTAGCTTCTATTTAGTAACTACTTATACTCTATTTAGGTCTATTAAGATGCTATCTAGTAAAATAATATATCCTAAAAACTTAGTTTTATTTATATAGAATTAATACTTACTAAGTTTTATATATAGCTGTGCTTTATAGAGCTTTATAAGAACCCTCTTAACATCCTTTATATACTATTCTCTAGTTTCTAAATAAACTATAATATTATCTATATATGTAATATAGTATATATTAACTAAATTGCTAAGCACTTAGTAAACATACGCCTAAAACATTACAGGTGTGTTAGTTAATCTAAATAGTATAATAGTATACTTAAAGTACCTATATCTTATATAGAAGGCTGTCTTCTACTAGTTAGTCTTCTTAATATAAATACGGTAGTATATATCCCTTAGGTTAATCTTTAAGATCTATTTTGCTTAGTAAAGCCTTTCTAAGAGCTTACTAATTAAGGGTAATAGGTACCTATTCTTAATTATAACTTTATTAAGTCCTCTATAATCCACATAGAGTCATACTATCCTATCCTTCTTTAGGATAAAAAGGATTAGAGTACTAGCCTTACTAACTAACAGCTTTATATAACTATTTAATAAGTTCTTAGTAATATAGGACTATAGTTCCTTAAGTTGTTACTTACTTAGTAGGTATATTAGTCTAAATAGAGGTTTCTTATCCTCTACTAGATTAATAGAGTGTTTAGTATTAGGAAGGGGATTAATTATCTTTACTACTTCTTTGTTAAATATTCCCTACTTAGATTCTAACTCTAGGGGAAGTAAGGCTTATAGATTTCTTTCTTTTTCTTCCTTACCTAAGGAGATAATATTAGGTTTGTTTTCTAGTATGGCTCTATAAATATACGTAATATATACCCTTTTATAATTCTTAATAATCTCTATTATAATCTACTTTAGTTTAGTAAGTAATATATAATTATACTTCTAGGTGTTAGTAGTTATGTTAATAATAATTCCCTCTTACCCTATAGATTCCTATAATAATAGTAAGTTACTAGACCCTTTAGGCTTTTTAGACTTAGCAAATAGACGCTAAATCTTCTATAGCTATCTATAGGAGTTAATTAAGAAGAACATTACCTAATATATTACCTTTAGCTTTATTTCCTTTCTATTAAATCCTATAAGTATTAGGTATAATATATTTACTTTTTCTAAGCCTAGTTATCTTACTAGGCTTAAGCTAATAATATCTACTTATATATAAGTATCTATATCTATACTAACCTTATATTTAGTATGTCCTTATAGAATAATTACTCTACTAGTAGTAGTTTCTCTAATAGGGACTATGTCCTTCTTAGTAGGGTAATCTAGAGTATTAACCCTACCTATTTGTTTCCTATGTTATAGAGTTCTTAAACTCTTATCCTAATAAGAATAGTATTTACTCTTACCTTTAAGATATCTAGTTACTAACTAATTAGTATGTTATTACTATTCCTTAGTTCCTTATAAGAGGTTAATATATAGCCTAGTGTCCTATAGTTATAATATTTAGGGGTGGTTATAATATTACCCTATTATAGGGTGCTTACTTTATAGTTAGCTATTTGTCCTCTACCTCTTAATACCCCCTATATGCTAAACCTAGAGGATAATATAGAGGTAGAGGAGGCCTAGCTGTATGCTTAAGATGTTAATCTCTAGAATAGTAGAGGGCGTTATTTTATGTTTATGTCTTCTCTTAGTTGTTTCTAGTAGTTGTTCTATAAAGGGTTGCTACGCGACTTGTAATTTAACTCCTAATATCTTTAGGCTTCTTATACTACTTAGTATAGGGTTTTAATTTCTACCTTCTAATAGATTAGCTCTTCTTAGAGTACTATAGGAAGTCTAAAGAAGAAGTTAAATACTTATTCTTTATCTTCCTTAATCTTATTCCTAAGTATACTATAAATTACTAACTATTCTATAAAGAAGACTATAGGGGAATCTCCTATTTTCTTCTTTATACTAAAAAGAGTATAATAGTATTTTCTTTCCTAGGCTATAGGGTTAATATACGTTTAGTAGATAAATATAAGGAAGTTATCCTAATTTATATCCTTATCTAGGCCTATATAGTAGTTTCTCTATTAAGTTTATATTAATACTATTACTTTAGATAGAGCCTATATAATCTTATGCCTTATAGAGGCTTCTACCCTTAGATTATTTACCTCCTTAATAGCCTTTATCTAATTGTCTATTTAGGCTATTATAGCGTCTTTATTAAGCACCTTATAATTATAGTTTAGGGGTTTTTTATATTCTTTTAGTTAGTCCTTTATTAATATGCGTTTAGTAAGTATTTAGAGTAGTTCCTAATTCTATCTTTATATTTCTATATTCTAATATTACATTTTAGCCTACTATATTTAGAATATTTATAGGATACTAACTAGACTTAGTTCCTATCCTAAGTCCTCTTGTAGCCTATATGTCTAACCTCTTTCTACTAATAGGGATGCTAATCCTTTGTTATATGTTTAGCGTTAGGTATAACCCCTAGAGATATCCCTTACTAGTTTGTAGTACTAATATATTAACCTACGTTTAGCTTCCTACTACCCCTCTCTAATAAGGTTATTAAGATCTATATTATAGGGGTAAGGTAATACCTAGTAGTTACCTATAGGAGCAGTTAGTAGTATTAGGTTATAGGTTTTAGGTAGCTATAGCTTATTATAGCTTTTGTCTTGCCTAAGGATTACTAAACGTTTGCTGTCTAACTAGTAACCTAACATTCTATCCCATACTAGTTGTCCTAGTCTGTAGAGCTTAAAGAATTATAAGGGTATAGCTATAGGCTATGACTAGGAAGGGTATAGAAGGTAGGTCTATTTAAGCGTGAAGACTTTAAGCTAAAGATTCTAAGTTCCTAACTTTAGCCTTAAGCCTTAAGTCGGCGAGGCTTGGCCGACCCTTAGCCGAGGAACACCCGAAGTGCTCCCGTCAGGCCATATGTCCTGTTGGCGCATGGCCCCCTTATAATAAGAAATGTTATAATAATATCCCTATAAGTAACCTAACTACTTCTAGACTATAGTAGACTATAGTTTTCTTAAATATATAGTTAGGGGAAAAGTAAGACTATTAAAGTACCCTCTAAGTAACTTAATTATTAAGTTAATCTAAACTAAACTTATAAAGCTAAAGTAGGCTAACCTCTACTTAGAGATTAAGAAGAAAGGTTAGAAATATAAGAATAATAAATTAGAGTTATAAAAGGTATTAGATACCTTAGAGTATCTACTAATAACCCTTACCCTAATATAGCCCCTAATAAGTCCTTCTATAGGAGGTAAGTACTTTTTTATAGGGGGGTAGTAGGGCTAGTAGAGCTACTAGGGGTTATAGTAGCTAACTAAAATTTACTAGTAGTACTTATTAGTAGGTTACCTAACTTACTAGTTAACCTATTAGTTATAGCCTATAGTACTTATTAGCTACTAGCCTAACTTATCTATAGTAGCCTATAGTACTTATTAGTAGGTCTACCTAACATATTAGTAGGGTTAAGGCTACCTACCTAACTTATTAGTAGGTAGGTAGTAGTAGCCTATAGGACTTATTAGCTACTAGCTAACTTATCTAATAGTAGCCTATAGTACTTATTATTAGTAGGTTACCTAACTTATTAGTAGCTAGCTAGCTAACTTATTAGTAGGTAGTGATAGCCTATCTTATAATACTTATTAGCTATTAGCTAACTTATTAGTAATAGCCTATAGTACTTATTATTTATAGGTTACTTATATTATTAGTAACTAGGTTATTACTTAGCCTTAGCCCTTACTATTAGTTAGCCTTACTAGTAGTATATAGTAGAAGAATAAACTAATATATATCCTAGCTAGTTATCTTTATTAGTAGGTTAGTTAGCCTAGTAGCTAGTTATATTAGTTAGACTAAAAGTAAGGTTATTAGGGTATATTAGGGCGTAGTAGTTAGTTTACTAGTATCTAGTATAGTAAACTAAGGATTCTATAAGTAAACTTAGTTCTTAAGGTACTTCTTTTACTCCCTTAAGGCCTAAGCCTCCTAAAGTAACTTTAGGTTAGTATTACTAATAATATACCTATAGTAGCTTTACTACTTAGGTTTAGAGCCTCTTCTAAAAGTAGTTATAATAGTAGTATTAGTAGTAATAAGGAGGCTACTACTAATACTACTACCTATATCTATATTATTATTATTATCTTTATTATCTTTATTATTATTATCTTTATTATTATTATCTTTATTATTATTATCTTTATTATTATTACTACTACTATTATTATTATTATTACTATTACTTTTTATATCCTTATCCTTATCCTTATTATTATTATTATCCTTATCCCCCTCCCCTTTATTAGTACCCTCCTAGCTATTATATACCTAGCTATTAAGCTTACTAAATACCCTATCTAACACTTAGTTATTACTATTATCCCCCTAAGAACCCCTACCTAGTAGTAGAAGAGGGGGCGCCTTAGTATAGTACTAGACCCCTAAGACTTAAAACCCTCTCTTTAGTACTACAGCATATAGCTTCTTTTAGTACCCCTATAGGATATCCCTAATATAGGTCCCTAGGTAAGTACCCTCTACTAGTAGTAGGTTAAAGATTACTAGATCCTAGCTATTAGTAATAAATTTACTATGTTAGCCTAGGGCTATACTATAGGCTAGTATAATAGCTACCCCCTATACCTCCTAGGCTGCCCCCTTATAGCCTAAGAGGCTACTCCTAACCCTCCTCCCCTAAACGTTTTAAATAGGCTAGCCCTTATTATAAAGCTGTCTAAGGTAGTAGAGAGGAAGGTACTTAAAGTACTCTTCTCTATTACCTTACTCCTACCTAACTTCTTACTACTAGCTATTATTACCCTTACCCTTATTACCTTTAGGGCTACTAGTCTTTTTTTAGTATTAACCTATAAGATTACCCCTTTATAGAAGTATAGCCTAGACTTTAGTAGTATTCCTTTTTTATCTTAGTTTATATTAATTATACTATCTAAATAGCTATCTAAAATATCTCTTAGTATTATTAAGTAATACTAAGAGGGTAGCTATAGTAGTAGTAGTAATACTAACTAGGATATAAATCTTACTAGGGATTTAGAGGGTAAGTATAGTAGTAGTAGTAGTAGTAGTAACTATAGTAATTATACTTATTATAGTAGTAGTAGTAATAGTACTTATTATAATAGGGGTAGTAATAGTAATTATTATAGAGGTAATTATAATTATAGTAGTAATAGTAATAGTATTAGGGCTAATTAAGGAGCCTTAGGTAGTTACTTATAACCCCTATATAGAATATTAGTAGTTTAGTATTTATATAAGTAAGGGGAAGCTAAGGATATATAGCCTAATCTTTATAAAACTCTTTTAGGGATTAAGAGATATATTAATTATAGTAGACCTAGTTATAGTTACTAATTTTTTAGTTAAGGACCTATTAAAAAAGACCTATTAGTAAATAATCTAAGCCCTAATAGTTTTATATTATATATCTTATATTTAGTACTACTTAGTACTAGTCCCTTACTAGGGGATTATAGTATAACTATATTTTATTTCCCTTTTAGTACTATTTCTTCTATCTCTTATACTAAGTATAAATACTACTTATACTAGGGCTATTCTACCTAAATAGAATAGGATACTAATCTTAGAAGGAGTAGGTTTTATATATTTATCTTATAAGGTTTTTAGGTAGTACCCCCTAAAACCCTTAAATATAGCTTTTAGTATATAGTATCCTTATTACTAATCTAGTATAGATTATATCTAGCTAGCCTATAAAACCTAGGTTTAATTCCTAAGGTTATATACTAGTAAGAGAATAGTATATTATTAGGTAGTATTATACTAGAAGCCCCCTTAAAAAAGACCCCTAATTAGAGAAGGCTACCTAACTAGTAGCTCCTACTAACTCCTAGGAAAGGAGTTAAGTAAATACTTAGTTTAGATAGCCTAAGTCTATATAAACGTCCTCTATAGAAGACCTATTTATATAGAGTAGTATAAAAGTAAGATAGTCTTTTAATAGCTATCTACCCTATTAATCTACTATAAAGTAGTATAACATACCTATATAGCAAGTTGCTACTTATAGCGAGTTACTACTTTTCCTTTCTTTCTACCTCTTTAACCTTTATACTAACTTTCCTCTACGTACGAATATATAATCTACCTTAATTGAAAGTTGTATTATCCTTACCCTCTAGGCTATTAAGAAAGACCTAAAAATGTCTGTAAAAAAAGTAGCATCTATTTATAAGGTCCCCTAAATAACCCTTTGCGACTAATATGCTAGACGTGTTGCATAAGGCGAAAGACAACTAAATTTAATAAAGATAACTATATTAGAAGAGGAGGTAATTCTTAAATAAGTTATTAACCTAATTAATTAAGGGTTCCCTCTATAATAAGAAGATGTATAAGAAATGGCTGACTAACTCCTTAATATATATAATAGGACGTATACTAGACCCTAATAGGTAGAGAACTTTATATAACGCATCCCTAAATTAAAAATGTAATTTTAATATTAAATTAACTATTAGAGGGCCTTAATAGAAGATCCTATAATTATATAAGGCTAGTTTGTACTTATATAAAACATAATTATAAAGTATAGGATATAGGATTATAATATCTATAATTTTAATAAGACTAGCTTCCTAATAGGAATGCTATTATATACTAAGGTTGTTATAACCTCTAACTATAAGGGAAGGCCTTATATAAAGCAGCCTAGTAATTAGGAATAGGTTTCTATTATTTAGGGTGTATGTGTAGATAGCTAGGTAATACCTCTATATATTATTATAAAGGGTAAATATTACCTCCTCTCCTAGTACTAAAACGGCTAATTCCTAGCTATATAGTATATCTATCTAAGTAAAAATAGATAGATAATAAATAATATTAGCCTAGATTAGTTAAATTATTTTTATTAATATATAAAGTCTTCCATAAAGGGTACTTATTACCTTTTAATCCTTAATAGCTATAATAGCTATAAATTAACTAACTTTAATAAATACTATAAGAAAGAGAATATTATTACTCTTTATATACCTCCCTATTTATTATATAAGCTTTAGCCTCTTAATATTAGGTATTTTAGCCTATTAAAGTACTTATATAGTAAGGAAATTAAGAAGATAATATAGATATAGATTTTATATATTATAAAGGATAACTTCTTTCCTACTTTTAAAGTAGTATTCTTTACCTCTATAGGCAAAAATAACATATAAGCTGGTTTTAGATAGGTAGGCCTTATACCTTTTAACCCTAAAGTAGTTATTTCTTAACTAGATTTTAAGCTAAAGACTCTAATACTATTAAACTTAAGGCTAAGCAGCTAAGGCTCCTAGGACCTAAAGATACTAACTATAGTAGTAGAGGGTATATAAAATACTACTTCCCTTAAAAAGAAGATCTAGGTATATTAAGGTAGCTTACTATTAGTAATATATAAAGTAATTAACTTCTAGGCTAAAGGTATTAGTAAGTTAGCCTATAGGCTTGCTATTATTAAGGCTAAGAACTACAAGCTTTATATAGGGATAGAGGTACTAAGTAAGCACTAGAGGGTAAAAAAGACTAGACTATATCTTAGAGGGTTACTTAATATTACTAAAGTAGAGGTACTATAAGGAGAAAAGGAAGGTCTTAGTGCTGGGGGGGAGAATAACCCTTAGAAGGAGGGTCGTATAGAAGGTACTAAACCACGCGTGCGATAATATAGTAATTATAGAAAGGCTAGACATAACATATAAACCTATAAAGTAGTTTAGGATAGTAATGAGGAAGAGGGTGATTAGTAGTTTTAATTAATTTTATACGTTATGGCTGAATTTACTTATATATAAGGTAGAAGGGTAGAGGAAAGGTAGTAACTTACTATAAGTAGTAACTTACTATATAGGTATGTTAAGTATTTTCTTTAGAATATAACTAGCCTTTTCTAAATATAGATAGGATATAAGAAACTACCCTTTATAACCTATTACTATCTATTTAGAGAGTAAATAGTTACCCTCTATAACTTATTACTATTTATATTATATTTTATTTAGGCCTAAATAACCTAAGTAGCCTTTTATAATAGTAGTACTTTAATATATATAGGCTAATAAGGTACTAGTATTATTAGGACCTAAAAGTATCTTAACTAATATAATAAATACTACTATACTAATATAGGTAACTATAACTATAGTATAGAGCCCCTAAGGGATATATAGGCGTTAAGGATGCCTTTATACCTAAATTTACTAAAAGAAGTTCCTTATATTATTTTTCCCCTTAGGTATAACATAGTTTATACTTAAAGTTAAGAGTATACCTAATAAACCCCTAAAGGTATTTTCCTACCCTATAAATAGTAGTAAGAAATAATAGGCTAAGGACTATAGTAGTATTACTATTATAAGTTATTATATAACATACTCATATAGCAAGCAGGCCAACATAGCAAGCAGGCTACTTTTCCTACTTTCTACCTCTTTAACCTTTACACTAACTTTCCTCTACATACAAACATACAATCCACCTTAATTAAAAGCCGTATTATCCTTACCCTCCAGGCTATTAAAAATAACCCAAAAATATCTATATAAAAAGCAGCTTCTACCTTTAAGGTCCCTTAGACAACCCTTTAGTACTAACACGCTAGACGTATTACACAACCTAAAAGACAACTAAATTTAATAAAGATAACTATATCTAAAGAGGAGGTAATTCTTAAATAAGTTATCAACCTAATTAATTAAGGGTTCCCTCTATAATAAGAAGACGTATAAGAAATGGCTAACTAACTCCTAAACACACGCGATAGGATGCGTACTAGACCCTAATAGGTAGAGAACTTTATATAACGCATCCCCAAATTAAAAATGCAATTTTAACATTAAATTAACTATTAGAGGGCCTTAGCTAAAGATCCTATAATTATATAAGGCTGGTTTATACTTATATAAAATATAATTATAAAGTATAGGATATAAGATAATAAAATCTATAATTTTAATAAGACTAGCTTCCTAATAGGAATACTATTACATACTAAGGTTGTTATAACTTCTAACTATAAGGGAAGGCCTTATATAAAGCAGCCTAGTAATTACAAATAGGTTTCTATTATTTAGGGTATATATATAGATAGCTAGGTAATACCTCTATATATTATTATAAAGGGTAAATATTACCTCCTCTCCTAGTATACTAATAGCTAATTCCTAGCCATATAGTATATCTACCTAAGTAAAAATAGATAGATAATAAATAATATTAGCCTAGATTAGCTAAATTATTTTAATTAATACATAAAGTCCTATACAAAGGGTACTTATTACCTCTTAATCCTTAATAGCCATAATAGCTATAAATTAACTAACTTTAATAAATACTATAAGAAAGAGAATATTATTACTCTTTATATACCTCCCTATTTATTACATAAGCTTTAGCCTCTTAATATTAGGTATTTTAGCCTATTAAAGTACTTATATAGTAAGGAAATTAAGAAGATAATATAAATATAGATTTTATATATTATAAAGGATAACTTCTTTCCTACCTTTAAAGTAGTATTCTTTACCTTAATAGGCAAAAGTAATATACAAGCTAGTTTTAGACAGGTAGGCCTTATACCTTTTAACTCTAAAGTGGTTATTTCTTGCCTAGATTTCAAGCTAAAGACGCTAACACCATCAAACTCAAGGCTAAGTAGCTAAGGCTCCTAGGACCTAAAGACACTAACCATAGCACTAGAGGGCATATAAAGTACTACTTCCCTTAAAAAGAAGATCTAGGCACATCAAGGTAGCTCCCTAATAGCAATATACAAAGTAATCAACTTCTAGGCTAAAGGTATTAGCAAGTTAGCCTATAGGCTTGCTATTATTAAGGCTAAGAACCATAAGCTTCATATAGGGATAGAGGTACTAAGTAAGCACTAGAGGGCTAAAAAGACTAGACTACATCTTAGAGGGTTACTTAATACTACTAAAGCAGATGCACTATAAGGAGAAAAGGAAGGTGTTAGTACTAGGGGAGAGAATAACCCTTAGAAGGAGGGTCATACAGAAGGTACTAAACCACATGCGCGACGATATGGCAATTACAGAAAGGCTAGACATAACACACAAACCTATAAAGTAGTTTAGGATACTAATAAGGAAGAGGACAATAAGTAGTTTTAATTAATTTTGTATATTATAGCTAAATTTACTTATATATAAGGCAGAAGGGTAGAAGAAGGTAGCCTGCTTGCTATATTAGCCTGCTTGCTATGTAAGTACGTTAGTATAATTTATTATAGGTAAGGAATATAGCTAGGAAACCCTTCTTTATCTACCTAGTAGGCCTTATAAAAGTCTAGTTATAATCCCCTTAGTAGTCTAAAACAATAGGCTAGGGATTATAGTAGTATCCCCCTTATAAGTTATCTTATAGTATAATCTATTATAGGTAAGGAATATAGCTAAGAAACCCTTCTCTATTTACTTAGTAGGCCCTATAAAAGTCTAGTTATAATCCCCTTAGTAGTCTAAAATAATAGGCTAAAGTTAAGTATACTTTAGATAACTACTAGAGTATCTACTTATTCTTAAATAAGATAGTACTTACTATCCCTTATAAATTAGTTAGTATTATTACTAGTATTCTATAGAAGGGGGTAAGGTATATAGAACTATCCTCTATAACTTATTACTATCTATATTATATTCTATTTAGGCCTAGATAACCTAAGTAGCCTTTTATAATAGTAGTATTTTAATATATATAGGCTAATAAGGTGTTAGTATTATTAGGACCTAAAAGTACCTTAACTAATATAAAAAATACTACTATACTAATATAGGTAACTTTAACTATAGTATAAAGCCCTAAGGGGATATATAGGTACTAAAGATACTTTTATACCTAGATTTACTAAAAAGGTTCCCTATATTATCTTCCCCCCTAGGTATAATATAGTTTATACTTAAAGTTAAGAATAGTATACCTACTTAACCTTTAAGGGTATTTTCCTACCCTATAAGTACTTATTAGAAATAATAGGCTAGTACCTTAGTTAAGGCGTAGTATATATTTAAAGCTTTACTTAGGCGTAAAGGCCCTTAAAGGAAGACTAGCCTTATAGCTTTAGCTATTTAGTATCTACTATAGGTATTTCTTACCTATTACTTATTAAGGGCTTATCTAGTAGTAGTAAGGGAAAGTCTTATCTACTCCTAGGTAATACTAGTATAATAGACTACCTAGGCGACTACTATAGTAGTAGTTTAACTACTACTATAAACTCCCTATAACTAAGGCTAGTTAGGCTTATAAGGCTATATAGAGAGATACTATATAGTAGTCTAATAATATAAGATAGTTATACTATATTACTATAGTAGTTACTTAGTTAAGGGTAGAAAAGTTAATATATTAGAGTAGGGTTAGGGTTACTATATTTACTATTTAGAAGTTAATAAGCGGTAGTTTCTTTTCTTTTGTTTTCTTTAGAGTATTTATAAGTTATAGATGCTTACTTAAGTATCTATTAAGAGAGTATAATTAGATAGACATAGCATACCCTAGATTAGAGAAAAAACAAGCACTTCTTTATATACTTATTTGTCTTTTAAAATTTATACTCTAAACTAGAGCCTTACACCCTTATTAATACAGTTTAGCATAGTAACTTAGGCGATAGGGAGATCTTTACTATATCTAATTAGGGGGTAATATGTCTGTTTAGACCTTAAAAGCTCTGAATAGATTGTATCTCCCTTACGTTAGATTAGATATAAAACCTAAGTTGCTTAGAGTAGTATAGTATTGTTATGTCCTTTTGTATAGCTCTACTATAACCTAAGTCCTAAACTATACCCTATATGCTTTTAATAGTCTCCCCTTCTAGAAATAGAGTTATTAATAGTAAAGATAAGTCTAAATAGATAGAGTATAGACTACTAATTAAGCATCTTATGGCTTCTTCCTCTCTCCCTCTTTACTAATACCTTTAGAGTAACTATTAAGATAGATAATATAGTAAGTAATAAAAACTTAGAGATAAGAAAAACTTAGATTTAGTAATAGTATAAGTAAAATAATACTAGTAAAATAATTTTAGTAAAATAATTTTAGTAATAGATAACCTTTAGGTTTTCTAGATAGTCTTTAGTATATAAAATAAGGATTACACCTTAGAGAAAAGATTACTTAACAGACATAAGTAGTACCTAATTAGGTTACCCTTACTCTATATATTAATTTTAGTAATAGGTAATACTTAAGATACCTATAACCCTTAATAGGCTTTATAATATAAGTAGCTATATAATATTACCTAAGGATAGAAAATTCTATATAGAAAATTAGTAATAATCTCTATAGAAAATCTAATTAGAGCTATCTCCTATAGAAAATCCTTTGTTTAGACTATAGGAACTATCCTAGTAACTTTAATTTAGCTTATAGGATAGTCTTTAGCTAGTCTTACCTACTAATACTTAGAAAACAACAATTATAGAACTATTATAAGAATTATAAACTCTCTAGAATTACTTAATACTACTTTAATACTAACTATAAGTAACTAGTATATGTCTTTTAGAACTAGAGGGTCTTCCTCTCTTCCTCTAGCTAATACTCTACCTAAAGATAGGGCTAATTAGTATAAGTCTCTTAGGGCTAACTTTATAGTTTACTAGGATCTACTAATTACTTCTAATTTAGATAATAATAGCAACTTAGTAACTAGAACTAGTAACACCTAAGGCCTGTCTTAGTAAGATATTAGACTTAGAACTAAAACCTTAACTACTACTATACCTTAGCTATTAGTCCTAGTAACTACTTATATAACCCCTCCCTCTATAGAAGGATTCCTAGAGGCTATTATAAAGTACCTCCTAGCTACCCCTACTACTTAGTTAGTTCTATATACTAATTAGAATAATATTTATAACTTTTATAAGCTTCTTATGCCTAGCTAGGATAGATCTCCTATCTTTAAGGGTAATAATATTATTAAGTTCTTAGAGAAGTTTAAGGACTAATACGAGATTACTAGAGTCCCTTATTACTATATAGGCACCCTAGTTGCCTATTCTATAGGTAGGGACTATTAGACCCCTATTAAGGATGCTATTAGGTCTCTCTCTTAGACTAATAGAAAAGCCTACCTTCTTACTAAGTTTAGATAATAAGATGCTAATTAGTTCTTAGATAAAGAAGAGCAAATTAAGAAAGTAACTAAGGGACCTATTATCTCTAATTAGGATCTTACTACTACTTAGAACCTATTTATTAAGATTAATAACATTATTATATAAGTAAAGTAATAAAAGCTCTATAACATAACAGACTAAACTCTAATTAAGACTATATATAAGTAATTTAGGTAAGAAACTATTAAGGACGCTATAGATAAGCTAGGTATTACTCTTAATACCTTTATTTAATAGACTAGTTATCTTAAGTTTAAGTCTACCCTACTAGATATAATTACCTATAAGAAAGAGTACTCTCCTTTCTTTACCTCTAATTCTTAGATAATAACTTTAAGGTCTACCTTAGGATAGTCTAAACAGACAACTAGGCAGAACTAGTAGCCTTAGCTATAGTAATATACCCTAATTAACATTAAGATTATAAAGCCTTTTAGTACTAAGCCTAATCTAGCTAAGGACTTTACTAAACTAAAGATCTATTACTAGTTAGCCTACTCTTACCTAGGCGTATAAGTTTTCTTAGTTAATATAGGTAGATTAGACTTATATAAATAGGTTAGTAGACTAAAGGACTAGTATTAGTACTATTATTTTACTTCTTATACTTAGATTAGAGAATATAAGTAGTATATAATAGATAAAGATACTTAGCTTCTCTTATTAGTCTAAGGTTTATAGAAATATAGGTAACAAACAGGTAGCTTACTAATATCTACTATTCCCTATACTATTCTTAATAAAAGCTATAACTAAGGATATACTAATTAGACTATATTACTTAGCTATATTTTAAACTTCTATAACAACCCTATTCTTAAATAGATTACTAAGGAGATCCTTAATTACTAAATAGGATTACCCTAGTAAACTTAAGCTAGCTTCCTAGAAGTAATATTCTCTAAGTTAGAACCTACTACCTAAGCCGTTAGGTGCCTTTAAGTAGTTATTCCCCCTTCTAATTAGTTTAATACCTCTTATGTCTTTATAGTTACTAGAGGTAACCCTATAAAAATACCTAAGACTACAACCTAAAAGCATATATAGGGCTTATATATAGTTAACTTAAGAAAACCTATAGTAAATATTATAGTTAAGATTCTAAGTAAGAAAAGGGTTACTTTTAAAGAGCCTAAAACTATAGAAATTACTAACTAAGATAATCTAACTCTATCTTCTAAACTAACTATAACTACCCCTACGTATACTATTCTTTAGTAACCTTAAACCCTAAAAGATATAGCTACTAGGGTTCCTACCCCTCCCTCTAAGAAGCTAAAGGACATACCTACTCTTTCTTTTAAACAGCCCTAAAAGCCAGATTTTACCTAGGAAGCTTACTACCTTATAGAAAAGAAACTTAATACCCTAGTCTCTCTACCTACTAAACTCCTATACTAAATATAGCCTAAGTTTAATAAGGCTATAGTAAATACTCTAAAAGACTATAGATATAAAGTAACTAAGCTAGAAGGGGTTTTTCTCCTAGTGCTGTCTTCTCTAATTAACCTTATAACTAAGCCTAGTTAAAAGTTAGACGTTAAGGGTCTAATTAGAGAATATAACTAAGCTGTTAAAGTAGGAAAACCCCTAGTAGCTAGGATAGTAAGAGTAGCCTATATTACGCCCCCTTTAGAGCTACTAGAGGTAGTTATGTTAAAGGCTTACCTTTAGCTTAAAGTAAAGATAACATAGCCTAATAGAGAAATTAATACCCTAATAATTAGTAGTATTCTAGATATAAAAGTATAGGTTAATATCCTAATAAGATAATATATTAAGAGAGTTAATATCCCCTTTACCTATATAATACTTATAATAAAGACCTATAGGACTAATTAGGTAGATTTATACTTTAAGGGGTTCTATTATGTAGATGTCTATATTAATAAGTATAAGGTCTAATTATACTTCTTTATTACTAATAAAGATTATGTTTTAGAACTACTATTACTAGGCCTTCTGTTTATTATAGATAGCTAGATAACTTTAGGTTAGTCTAGAGGACTAATTAGCATAAATTTTACTATAAGTAACACTCTTATATAGATCCCTATTAGAGTTATTTAGAGGAATATAGAAGCTAAGCTTAACTATATACTACCTAACCTAGAGGGCTATATATAGATAATCTCTAGGGATAAAGAGTTAAAAAACTAGGTATTAGTAGCCACCCTAGGACTACTACTAGCCCTTAATACTACCTAGACCTAGACTATAAGGATAGAGATATAGTCCTAGTAACTCTAAATAACTAAGAAGTAGAGGTCTTAATAACCTATATAGCAGAAGATCTTATAAGACCTTATGTAGCTATAATTACTTAGATAGTAACTATAATAGGGGGATACTCCTATATGAAAATAGTATCTAAACTACTATTAGCTAAGACTATACTACCTAGGTAATAAAGGTAATTAGAGACTTAGAAGTTCTAGAAAAGAATTTAGACTATAGTTATATAAGTAAAACAAACTAAGAAAAGGATTATATATACTATAAAGAAGACTACTACTACTAAAGTCTTTATAATATATAAAAGAAAGGGAGTGAAAATCTACCCTATAGATAACTACCCCTCTAATAGGTCTGTTCTAGATAGTAACCTATACTAGAAGGTTAAGAAGATTAAAGCCCTTAGAGAAAAGTTTACTATGTCTACTAGGCTGTATGGGGATCTAATTACACTAAAATTTTCTAATATTAAAGAGTACTCCTAACTTATACTAGAAAGGCTAAAATAGATTACTAATTAGTACCTCTACCTCTAGCTAGAAGAGCTTAAGCTACTAGAGTAAATCTTAGTTAACTATAAGGCTATATTAGCCTGGGAGTTTAAAGAATATAGGATACTTAACCTAATAGTTATACTACCTTAGGTTATTAAGACTATCCCCTATAAAGTATAGTAAGTAAAAGGGATCCTTATCCCTAAGGCCTTAGTTCCTAAGGCTATAGAAGTCCTCTATAAATAGGTAATTAGAGGTATTATTAAAGAAGGCTATAGTATATATAGAAACCCTTAGTTTCTAGTTCTAAAGAAAGATAGTAACCTATAACTTATTAATTTAGTAATAAGATATAATAGGGTTACTCTTTATAATATATAGTTACCTCTAGGGGTAGATAAGTTCTCTAAAGATTTTACTATAGACTAGCTTGTCTTACTACTAGACTTCTTCTTAGGGTATAATTAGATCCTTCTAGACAAGAAAAGCTGTAATCTTATAATATTTATAACGCTATTAGGTCTGTTTAAATACTACTACCTACCCTAGGGTACTACTAACTCTATTGCTTAATTCTACCGTATTATTACCTAAATCCTTTATAATCTAATTCTAGATTATTATAGGGCTTTTATAGATAATATAGGTGTTAAGGGCCCCTACTTATACTATAATAATAAACTAATTTTAGGATACCTAGGTATTTATTAATTTATATATAAATACCTCTATAATATTAATTAGACTCTTATAAACATAGAGCTCTTAGGATATATAATCTTAAGAGGAAAGTCGTAATAGTACTAGGAATTAGTAGTAATTACTAAGTATCTCTATAGGATGTTAGGAAGACGCCTAGATTAAGCTAAAGTTCTAAAGATTTTAGAATAGGAACTCTATAGAGATGTTAGGGATGTCTAATTATTCTTAGGTATTATTATATTCTATAAGTCTTAGGTTCCCTATTTTACTAAGGTAGCCCTCCTACTTATATGTCTCCTATAAAAAACTAAGAAATTCTCCTAGGGCTTAGATTAGAAGCTAGTAATAGATACCCTTAAGTCTAATCTAACTTTAAGCCTAGTTTTAATTATCCTTAACTTTAGGCCTAATACTAGTTAGATTATCCTTACTATAGACATAAGTAAAGAAGGATAGAGGTATACCCTTAGTTAGATTATTAATAGTAAACTTATAGTTATAAGATATAAAAGTAGTATTTAGTATAGACTAGAGCTTAAGTATAATATAGGGAAGCTTAAGGTATAAGTAGTTCTTATAAGTCTAAAACGCCTCTATAACTACCTCTTTAGAGTCTATTTCCTCTTAGAGATAGATATAAAGGTTTTAGTAGCCTAGATTAATAGTATAGTAAATAATATCCCTTTAGTAATAATAACTTATTAGCTAACTTAGATTAGACTCTTTAACTTTAAGATTAAGTATATTCTAGGTAAGAAGAATTCTATAGCTAATAGTCTTTTAAGAAAACCTCTAGGACTATCTAATTAAAAGGAAGTAGAGGATAAAGAAGATATTAAAGACTTTATTAATACTAAGCTTTTCTAAATAATAGTAGTATAAAACTTTTTCCTTAAAGCATATAGCTGTTTAGATTAAGACCTTAAACCTAGAGATTCTAATTAGCTTCTAGACATTCTATTAGATCTACTAAATTCTATAGAAGAATAGTTAATATACTTAAAGTAAATTACTTACTTTCTCCTTATACTTAAGTGCCTACTAGGGATCCTAATACCTAAGTTCCTTTAGTTTAAGAAAATAGCGTTATGCTTTATCGTAAGGGATAGGATCCTCTTTAAAAAAGGTACTTATAGAACTCCTAACCCTCTTTAGGTTATTAATAGCCTATCCTAGTAGTAAGCTCTAATTAGTATGGCATATAATAAGACTAGATATTAGGGACGTAAGGTAACCTATTTCTACCTCTAGGATAAATACTTCTAGCCTAGGATGTATATAGACGTTAAGACTATAGTTTAGGGCTGTAATACTTATTAAAGGGCTTAATTAGCTTATATAGATAACCCTTATATCTTAACTACACCCTATACCTAGCTATTTTAGTATGTCTACCTAGATGTCTAATATGTTAGGAAATAGAAGGTTATAGAGGCCTAATATAACCTATCTAGATGGCCTAAGGCGTAAATCTTCTATAATACAACTTTAGCTAATATTATAAAGTTCCTATAGGAAGATGTTATTTATTGTTATAGGGTCTATAGGACTCTAATTATAGATAGAGGATAAGAAAATAGAGGTTATATTAAAGCTCTAAATAAGAGGATTAGGGGATATAGGAAGGTTACCTCTACTTATAACCTAAGGGTGAATAGTGTTTTTAAGAAAGTATTATAATATTAACTATCGTGGATCCCATCAGACTTATTAGGCGTAACCCTAATAACCGGCTATAGATCAACTATTAATCTATTAGCAGATCTACCATAGATTCAGGGGTTATTCACCCAACTATTCATAGTAGAACCCACAATAATTCTCTTCTAGTTACACATAATTAAACCATAGTATTTACCCCTATTATTTATTACTTACCTATTAATACGTATAGTTAACTATATTACCTACCTAGTAATATACTAACACTAATTAGTAGTTAATTTTCACTACTATAATAGTTATCTTAACTAATTCCTACTTCTATATATAAACTCTATAGATTAGTAAGGTACTAACTAGAAGAGATAAATTTTACTACCCTTATAGTAAAGTATTTATACTTATCGCTATATTATATAGTTAATTAGAGGCTACTAGTAGAAGTATGTTACAAACTAATATAACCAAAAGGTCGCCTAAGATATATAGCCATCCTATAAACAACCCTAATTTTATTATATATTAAGAAATTACTACTTAACTATAAAAAATACCTTACTTTACATACTAATAGCTAAGAAATACCATATAGATACTACATAAAGAAGGCTTATTTTAATAAGCAATAAGTATCATATAAAGGCTTACCTTAATAAGCAATAATTTTCCACTATAAGCCTAAGGCAAAGTCGCAAATTAACACAAAAGTACTATAAATACCCTATAAATCCTTACTACCTATACTACTAGTAGTAAATCCTCTAACATATAGATACGCCTTCTAGCCTACTAAAAGAAACATATATATTTAAGGGGTAGTTAGGCTAACAGAGGGCAGCAACAATAACGCTAGAAGAAGAAGTTAATATAGTCTACTAATCTACTAAGGAGGCTAAAGAAATACCATAAGAAGGCTAATATAAAGAAGAGGGAATATACATAATACGGTAGGGGGATACACAAGAGGCTAAGGATACTATAGACCTATACCCCATTCCATAGGCGTACGTAAAGTACGTCAACCCACAGCTATAGGGCATTATTAATATCAAGAAGATGCCTAGTAGTATCAAGCAGAAACATAGAGCCTACACGCTAGACACCACTATCATCTACTTTATAACAAAAGCCTAACATAAAGATTTTATAGCTAATTAACTATAGTAATAGGCCTATAATTATCTCTATAAATAGAAGGTTAAAGACTATAATAGTATTAATAAGGAAGTCCTCCTTAAATTCTATAACTTCCTAATTAATAATAGTATCTAGATTAAATTAAACTAGAGGTAGGTTACTTCTTATATATATAAGGTATTAGAGGCTAATAATATACACGTCTAGACTAAGGAAGAGATTAATAAAGTAGCTAGAACTAACCTAAGGTTTAAAGCAAGGACTATAAACCCTAGATTTATTAATAGGTTACTAGGTTATAGGATCTACCTATTACTAAGGGTAAGGCAACTACTATTAACTAACCTTAAATCTATAGCCAGACCTAAGACATATAAATAGCATAAAGATACCTAGCTTTAATAGGCTTCTTCTTATTATAACCTATTATTTAAGTTACTACTACTATTAAGTAAAAGCTCTACCTAAGCAAGCCTAACCCTAATAATAGTTATAGTTAAGAGATTATAAGACTATAAATCTACTACACTAACTACTTAATTTAATAGTAGAGTAGTACTAAGTAATAGCCTAACTTTATGACAATTAACTAATCTTATTAAGCTCTACTCTAACAATCCTATATTAAAGTATATAGGTAGTTAATATAAGACAATTAATTTAAAGCTTCCTACCTTCTATAAGCTTTATAACCATATTAGAATCCCTACTAGTAGGTATAGGACTATAGTAATAATAATATTAAGTAGTAACACCTAAGAGTATTACTCTATTAATCTCTATAGATTTACTAGTAATTTTAACATACTAATAGTAAATATTAAATTAGAATTTAAAGGTAATAAGGTCTATAGTACTAGGATTATAGAGCTATACTACATTACCTTTAAATCTATTATACGTAACAACCCTAGGAAAAGTAAACATAAAATCCTTAATCTACTTATTAAGAAGGTTACCTAGCTAGTATATACTACAACCTATAACAGCATACTAAAAGATAAGGAATACTATAATACCCTTATTAACTATTACTAAGGAGTACCTAAGTATACTATAGTATTACTTAGCCTACCTACAACATATAACACACTCTACATGCAGCTACGTAACAGTATAGCTAATACTATACTTTTCTATAAACTATAGGCCTAGTACTATACTAAAGAATACCCTAGTAATAATAAGTAATACTAGGTTAACTATAAGTATAATAGCAACTATAGCTGTTACTTATAGCTAAAAATAGACCTACTATATAAAAACCTAAGAAATAGGGGTAACTTTATAGCAAAGAGGTACTTTATCTATAAGAAACCTAGATACTAGTTAACTAAGCATACTAAAGAAGAACATTAGTCTTCTTTCTAGTAGTATAAAGGCGTATACTTAATAGATATTTTACTATTAACATTTAACTACTTTCTACTTAACTATAAGGGGATAGAGAGTACTATTAACTTTAAAGGAGCTAAAGATAAACACAAGCTAGATAATAGTAACAGCCCTTTTAATAGTAATACCTTCTTTATATCTATAGCCTTTTACAGTAAAGACAGTATTAACAGCTAGAAGGTGTTTACCTAACTGTATAACTAGGCCATACTCTACGTATTTATAAAGGATAATCTATATAAAGAGGAGACTACTAAGGAGAAACATGCTACTAATAAGGTATTTACCTTTAATAACTATTACTCTACTATAACTTTCTAGGGTATTATGCTAGACATAGGGGTAGTAAGAGTCTCTATAGTTAGTTAGTAGTAATATACTATATTAAAAAGGCATCTTAACTGTAAAATTCCGCTAGATATGTCGCGTACCGGTAAAGTAACAATTCGCTTTAGTAGTAGTAATTACTTTAAGTTAATAGGCGCTATAGAAGTCCCCACACTTATAGGGAATCTCACCTTCTATATAATAGACTCTAACACCCTATTCCTCTTTTACTTAAAGGATATAGATCACCATAGAGTGAAATTTAACAACCTTACTAATATACTAGTAAAGGGTAATATGATTATACCTATTATATAGAAATAGGGCTATATATAGATACTACTAGAGCAACCTAAGCATACTATTACCTAACACTACTTAACTAATAGCAAATTATAGTAAATACACTACTAATTTAGCCACCCCTTAGTTTAGTACCTTTATAAGGTGCTCTAACACACTAGCTATAAGATAGTAATCTCTAATATTAAGGAGATTAATAAGTTCTACTATAGCTACTAGTTAAATTTAAAGGTACTAAGAAGGTTTAAATTTACCCTTTATAATAACTATAAGTTTAACTATAAGATTATTATTAATATTATATATCTTAATAGTAATAAGCCGGTTTTATATGTTATAGACGTAGTAACCACCTTTAATACCATAAGATTCCTCTAAGCTATTACTATAGAATACATATAGGAAGTACTATAAATATACTAAATTAACATATATCTTAGCCTGCTAGATTAGATTGTTACTAATATAGGCCTTAATTTCTATGCGGCTAAGTTTAAGCACGCCGCCTGTGTGTTATCTATTAATATTAAGGAGATACCTATTAAGGCCTATAATAGTATTAGAAAGGTTAAATATTATTATACTATACTCTGCTAAGCATATGAGATATTCTATATAGAAACTAATATAGAACCTAAAGTTATGCTCTAAATAGCGGTAAAAGTAGTAAACAACACTACTAGCCTAAATAGCCTTATGCCAACCCTATTAGTCTTTAGAGTATACCTATAAATTAATAATAATTTACTACTAGTACTATTAACTATTAAAAGGGTAGAAATAATACAAAAAGCTATAGAGGAAATATAGTAAATTTACGCTAAGAGATAGGTAAATAACATACTAGTAATACGTAACAGCCTAGATACTATAGCTACTACTATACTACCTCTTTAATCTCTAGTCTACATATAGTAAGAAAAGAATAGCTAGTAGGGCCTATTCTAATTACTCTCTAATAATAGTACTACTTATATAGTTAAATTACTATAAGGTCTATAGAATTTCTATATTACTGTGGTAAAGCCCTACTACTAACATAAGGAGGATCCTAATAATACTATATAAGCATAAGATATTGGTGCTACCGCCCCGCCCTTTAAGCTTCTTAATAGGTAAGGAGGTAAAATACGTAAAGGTATTATAGTTACTATAGAATAGCTATAGTAATAGCGCTATAGCTACCTATAAAAGAACCTAGTAGAGATATTTACTATTAAGACTAATCTATTAATAGCTAACTACTTTATAGTAAAAGAGGATACTAACTATATACTTACTATTAAATTCTATAAGAAAGGCGTAATAACTATACCTAGTAAACTATTTAAGTAATCTAACTGCTAAGAGATTAAGGGATTAATAGCCTAGGATATATTCTATATTGTCTAGTATGATAAAAAACACTATAGAGGCATCTATATGTTTAAATTGCGATTAGTATGCGAAATTAAGGGTAAAAATAAGATCCCATATAAGAAGTTAAGACTTATTATCTAAGGGTATACTAATAATAGGAAGGCTGTAATACTTACCTAGTTACTAACTATCTAACATATAGCCTAACACTTAATCCTTACTATCACCCTATTATTATTACTTAAAAACCACCTTTTATAGCTATGTGATATAATATAGGCATATACGTAATTAGTAACCCTACTTAACTACGTAATTCTCATAAGACTACCTATTAAGATCTAATAACTTTATAATACTAACGTAATAATAGAGGTCAAGCAACTACTATATAGCATACCTAAGGCTAGAACCTACTAGTAGGTAACTTATAATAACTATTACAAAAAAGCCCTCTAGATAGATACTTTAACCTTTAACCCTTACCTACTTATTTTAGCATAAAATAATAAAGATTTTATATTAATTAGTATATAGACTAATAATACTATTAGCCTTATAAATAAATTATTTTCTAACTATAAAGATACTAAGTTAATAAAAGTAACCTTTATAGTAAAGCTAAAGTAATTCCTTAAGCCTAGTAAACCTATTACCTTTAACAGTAGTATACTTTCTCTTAATAATAATAGTAATATTTACCTCTACTAGAAGGGATAAGGCAAGTAACTACAGCCTGTTAACCCTAATTTACTAGAATCACACTAGTAGTATGTCAAGCAGCACGCCTGCAGCACATATATCACCTTAATCTACTAGCCTAAGGCGTACTTTAACTACTCTATTACTACCTAGCACTAATCGCTAGATATAAGTAATATTAAAAAGCTTAACTAATAAATTAAGTAGTAAATAAAGAACCCTAACTAAGGCCTTTATTTTTAACTACTTAACCTTATAACTATAAAGCTCTTTATCTTTATTAATAGATTATTCGCTAATAATAGCAATCTTACCTTATAGCTTGGATTTATTATTATTCTTATAAACAAGTAACATAGTAAAGATAATACTACTATAAAAACCCCTAACAATACCAGTAAATTCACTATTAAAAGGAATATTATCTACTTTAGCTTAATAAAGTACAAGAGGGTTACATAGAGCATGTTAGCCTCTAAGATCTACATGATAGTTACTAGTACTAATATTACCTACATAATAACTACCATACTAGTAATAGTTACTAACCTCCTTAAATACCTATAAATCTTAATAGTTATATATACTAACTCCTACTCCCTCTATAAGTATCTTATAAAACTTAGTACTATAAAGGAGAAACGCCTTATAATTAATATAATAGCGTTATAGTAGTTATATAAGTACTAAGAGATACATAAGATTTAATAGATCTATAGTAATAATAACCTAGTAGATAGATTTATAAAGTTGTTACCTAATAAGGTGCTAGAGGAGCTTATTAGCAACAGCACAATAAGGATATAGATAAATAGATAGGTTTTACACATATAATAGATTTGTTACGTAAAAAGTATATAATACTTTTAGATTTTTGTTTTTATTACGTTTTTAGGCCCTTTATAGTCAACTAGCAAAGTACTATAAATCCATAGCAAATTTCTCCTTAAGAGAAAGTTACTAGTATTGTGATATTAACTATTATAGATCCTATCAGACTTATCAGGCGTAACCCTAATAACCGGCTATAGATTAACTATTAATCTATCGGCAGATCTACTATGGATTTAGGGGTTATTTACCTAACCATTTATAGCAGAACCTATAATAATTCTCTTCTAGTTACGCATAATTAAACTATAGTATTTACCCCCTATTATTCATCACTTTGCCTATTAATACGTATGGTTAACTATATTACCTACCTAGTAATATACTAATAGAAAGGTTATTAGATAATAGTATACGCCTTATAAATATAGTTAGATTAGGGAAAGAAAGATATTAGATATATCCTACCTATTATCCTATTTACTAATTATACTACTGTCTACTTAAGCTATAGTATAATACCCTTCTATATTGTTATAGGGTATAATATAGTTATACTAATTAAAGAGAAACTTACAATATAGTGCGTCCTAAAGTAGGAGAAGGTCTAAATAGTAGAAGAGGAACTCTAGCTTTAGATTAGAGCTTTCTAATAGCTTATAGAAGATAGATAGAAAGCAGCTAAGATAGTTATAAAGTATTACTAGAAGGTTACAGAATAATATAATAAGAAATACGTAGTAAAGTACTAATTAGAGAAGCTATAGGTAGGAGATTTAGTCCTTATCTTTAATACTCCTTACTAGATAGATATGTTAGTAGCTAGAAAGACTAATTACTATTAGAAGGGACTATTTAGAGTCTACTTAGTTTCCCTAATTAGCCTATTATATATCCTAGAAACTCTTATAGGGGAACTTATTATAGGGGTAATATATAGGGCTAATAGGCTAAAGAAGTACTATATAGGTGCTAATAGTATCCTTTACCTAGTAGATAAAGGTACTATTTAAGGTAATATCTTAGTAGATATTAAGGACTTCTTCTATTAGCTAGCTTATACTACCCCTCTAATCCTATTTTAATTTCCTTTATCCTTATTTAGAATGCCTATTATTAAAATTCCCTTTTATCTAAATTTTAGTAACCTTATATTTTCACCTCCTTTAATATATATGTTATTCTTTATAGAAGAATAATATAGGGGATAAAGGATAGGGAGCTAAAAATACATAAGGAAATTATATTATAAAGAAAGAAGATAACTTAGATTAGAGGATCCTAAACTACTATAAACTAACTAATTGTATAATGCTATTAAAGAACTATTAATTACTACTAGAAACTAGTGCTACTACTATCTTTACCTACCTCCTTATTACTAAAACTATACTAGCTTAATAACCTTACTAAGGACTATAGAGGGGCACCTTATATAGTAGATTAGGTAGTAACTAATAAAGCTCTAGATGCGTTTAATAGCTATTTAGAGGTCTTAATAGTTAAAGGAGGAACTAAAACCTTATTCCTAAAGGGTATAACTATACTTCCTATCTTTTAGTACTTAATATCTAACTAGCTAGATATCTCTAGAATAGATATAGTACTACTAGTCTATTTAGATAAGCTAGGCATAGTAATTAGAGTATTAGTATAATCTTAGAAGTTATAAAGATAGAAATAGTTTATAGCCCTAGATAATAGATTATTTAGAGGCGTTAGTAATAGTAGTCCCCTACTACTTAGATGTTAATAATAAGCTAGATTAGTAAGGGAGTACTAATTAGGGCTGCTAGATAGATTAGTATAACCCTAATAACCCTTATTCTCCTAAAAGTTATACTTCTTATTTTTAGCCTCTAAGAATATATAGTTTCTATAGTAGTTATAGAATAATTAGGGTAAAGAAATATAGTTATAATAAGGTATTATACTTTATACCTAACTAGGCTTTATACTAATAAACTTTTAAAAGTTCTAAGTATAGTAATTATATAGAACTAGGTTCTATATACTAAATGTTTATATTAGTAGGGAATTTATAGCTAAGGCATACTATATAAGGTACTAAGAGAAGGACCTAAAGTAGGATCCTACCTCCTTACTAATATAGATAGCCTACTAGAACTTATGACTATTATTTCTAAAAGTATTAAGAATACCCTAAATAATAGTAGCATTAGGGAGTACCTACTAGAAGACTATAGTAGCTTCCTTAAGGGATTAATTAGGGTAAGGGTTGTAAATTTAGAATTTAGAGTATAGTTAGCTAAAGGGGGATAGAAGATTAACCTATATAGTAGTCTTAAGGAACTATTTAGACCTTATATTAGAGAAAGAAGGACCTTAAAGATATTATTAGGGAAACTTATATTAAGATAGGTAGGTGTTACTAAGTATAACTTAGTGCCTCTAAAAGCCTTAGCCTCCTTCTTTAAAGAAGGAGGTGTTAAAAGAAACTAAGGATTAATAGGTTACTATAGGTAGTTATTAAGCTAGTACTTATTAATAGAGGAAGACATTCTAAAAGGTTAAAAGTCTAAAAGGTTAAAAGAAGAAATAATAAAAAGTTAAGAGTATAGGTCTAAAAAAGTAAGGGTAGTAATAATATTAGTTTCTAATATAGGTAGGTAAGGAAGAGAAAAAGAAGAAAACCCTAAGGGGTAGAAAAAATAGTTACTTTTATAGTAATAAGGAGAGGGTCTAAATAGTTACTATAATAGAAGAGTAGTAATTTAGAAATAGAAGGAGTAAACTAGCTAAAAGGTATTTACTATTTAGAGGTAAGGCTCTAATATACCCTTTAACTTTATTACTACTATAAATTATTAATAACCTCTACTATAATTTACTTATAAGTTAAAGTTATTAGGGCTCTAAATAAATACTTTAGATGCCTTTACCCTCTTACCCTTAGGACTTTCCTTTAAGTAATAAGGGCTGCTCCTTCTAAAAGTAACTAAGGGAGGAAGCCTCTTAAAACTTTAGACTTTATTTACCTTTTAACTTAACCTTATTTAACCCTTACCTTTATTTACTTTTCTTTAACCTTCTACCCTTCTCCTTTACCTTATAAATATCTTACTATTCTCTTCTACTATATCTACTCCTTCCTTCCTTAGATTAGATACTCCTGCTATAGCTACTAAGCTGTAATTTATAACCCCTTCTCTTAGAAACCTATTTAAAGGCCTTTTTTTACCCCCCCTACCTTAACTATTTTCTTCCCTCTACTAATAATAATAAAAATATATATTAAGTTTCTTATCCTAATCTAGTAGTACCTCTTTCTTTATTATATCTTTTCTTTTTAGAATATATATATTAATAATACCTCTAAATAGATAATAATAGTATCCCTATTAGCTCCTTCCCCTCTTACTTATGTGATAGGCTGTCTATAAATCTAGAATGTCTATACCTACTAAGACCTCTAGAATAATAGCTAATTCTACTATAGTACCTAGGATAAGAACTAAATTATCTTATTTAGATATATGCCTCCTACTAAAGAACTTAAGCCCTAAGAGTCTTAGTTCTATAACCTAAAAGCTTATATTTACTTTACTAGTAAGATAGTAGTACACCCTACTTAGATTCTAACGTAAGAACTATTCCTAATACTTTCTAATGCTTAGTTCCCTAATTAGCTTATATAGGAAGATGCTAATTAGTTCTTAAGCTAATTTAATTTAGTATTCTAAGGACTAAATAAATATAGATAATAGGAAGATATAAGATATAGATAGGCCTAAATAGTGCTTAGTAACTATTATAACCTATAAGGATATATATAATCTAAGTAGTAGATTACTAGGGATAAAATTATAGCTATAATAGTTATTATAGCTTAAGGTCTAAAAGCAAAAAGATAGATTACTATTATCCCCTTATACTAGGAAAGCTGTTTAGATAATAACTAGGAGCCTAAGTTAGTAATACTAACTTAGGAAATCTATAATATAATATAAAGAGAGGCTGATTTAGTTGTTTTCCCCTTATTCTTAGCCTAGTATAGATACTTTATAGGCATAATTATAGATTAGAGGGATAGTATAGTATACTAGTATAATCCTATATAGTCTAGTAGTTATTTAGAGGCTCTCTTTATTAATAATATTAGAGCTTTAAGGAAGTTCTACTATAAGCTTAACGTACTAATATATATTACTTAGCTAATTAACGCTAGTATATATATAGTAGATGTGGTTTAGTAGACTAGTAGTTAGGAGTGTAGACTTTATGTTGCTAAGTAGTTTAGATTAGTACTTAGGTCTAGATCTCTATGCCTAACTAGTATAAATAAGTAGGATGTTAAGGAGTCTTAGAACCTAGACTATAGTAAAAGAGTCTAATATTAGTAGATTAGGTGGATTAGTACTAAGTTCTATGTTTCTAGTAGATACTAACATAAGGCTATAAGACTAGTTCCTAAAGGAATATTAGAGGAAGCTTACTACTAATATAACTAACTTAAGTAAAGCTAGAAGAAGTAAAGCTAGTCCCCTATAAGTGTAATCTATAATCTAATAAACCTTAAAGACTCTAATTACACCCCTATGTAGCGTTTAGAGGACTACCTCTCTACCCCCTAACTACTTAACCTTCTAAAACATAGGTATTAGGATAAGCCCTCCTCCCTAGACTATAAGAATAATGTTATAATGTTATAGTTATAATTAGAGGTTACTTAGCTAAGGGAAAATATAGATACTATATTACCACCCTAAACACCTCTAAATAGAAGATAGAAATAACTTCTTACCTAAGAGGACTATATTATATAACCTAGCCCTCCTACTAAAGCTCCTACTATACTAAGCTCTAAGCTCTCTTACTTACTATCTAGACTTTTAATTCCTAGAGATATACTATTATAATACTAAAGCCTAAAGAAGATTAGACGTGTTAAAGTAGATAAATATACTTTACCTAAACTACCTATACTAGGTGTATAGGAAGGCTAGATAAAGGTTTAGGACTCTCTCCTATTATCTAAATAGCATGCTTAGGAAGCTTAAGAAGCTAATTATATATAATATACCTAATACTATAAGGATATTCTAAAGTAGTATAGGAATATATATTATAATTAGAAGAAGGGTATTCTAGAGTATAGATGTTATAAGTAGGTAGACTATTTTAATAACCTTATTACTAAAGTAGTATTTACTACCTAAGTATATATACCTTAGTTCCTACTAGGTTAGGCTAAGGGATAGGAAGGATAGAAATAATAGAATATAGGAGAAGAATAGGATAAGGCTAATAATAGAGATACTAAGGATAATAAAGATAAAGAGGGTAATTAATAGGTATAGGCATAATTAAGATAAGGTCTAAACAGGTATATACTTAGTAGTTCTTCTATAATTAGAGGATTATAAAAAGAACTAAGAGATAATTAGAGTAGGGTTAGGGTTACTATATTTACTATTTAGAAGTTAATAAGTAGTAGTTTCTTTTCTTTTATTTTCTTTAGAGTATTTATAAGTTATAGATACTTACTTAAGTATCTATTAAGAGAGTATAATTAGATAGATATAGTATACCCTAGATTAAAGAAAAAATAAGTACTTCTTTACATACTTATTTATCTTTTAAAATTTATACTCTAAACTAGAGCCTTATACCCTTATTAATATAGTTTAGTGTAGTAACTTAGGCAATAGGGAGATCTTTACTATGTCTGATTAGGGGGTAATATGTCTGTTTAGACCTTAAAAGCTCTAAACAGATTGTATCTCCCTTACGTCGGATCAGATATAGAACCTAAGTTGCTTAGAGTAGTGTAGTATTATTATGTCCTTTCGCATAGCTCTGCCACGACCTAAGTCCTAAACTACACCCTATACGCTTTTAATATTCTACTTTTAACCTTTAATTACCTTCTTCTTATAGGCCTTCTAATACTTTTTAGGCCTAAACTCTACTCTACTAGGTTTTATCCTAAAAAAATATTTCCTAAAAAAAGATTTTATATAAGAAAATAAAAAAATTAACTTATAGCTACTAAAACATTATTAAATCCTATATATAGTTTAGAACTATAAAGTTATTATAGCTTAAAATACTAAGGCGTACTAATTAATAGAACGGCCTATACTATATAGAGGATTAACGTTATAGTAGGCTATAATAGATAGATAAAAAAAGAAAAAGGGGGGGGGGGGAAAGAGGTAGGGTTATAGTAAAGAGGGTTAGGTTAGGGTTAGGTAGGGTAACTAATAGGAGTATAAGGAAGGAAAAAAAACAAAAAGAAAAAAAAAAAACCTACCTATAGTAATTAACTAAAAATAGTATCTAATATAAATATATAGGCTAATACTTTAATTTTTATATAGAACCTTAGACCTTAACCCTAGTATTTAACTTAAATACTACCTAGAATAATACTTAGGTTTTTTTTCTTATATAGTCCTTAAGGTCTACTATAGTTACTATAGATATTAGCCTAAATACTCTATATAATACTTTTACCTATAGTTAATTTAGCTCTACTATAATATAGGTATATATATCTAAGATTACCTTATAATAGGTAAGAATCCCTTCTATTACTTAGTCCTTCTTACTACTCTTATATACCTCTACCTATATTACTATTAGAGTATATCTTAACGTAATTATTAAAGCTAAAAACTATTTACTAAATTTAACTATAGTAGTCTACTTAACGTAGATACTATAGAAGATAGTATTCTCTTAATTTATTACCTATTATTCTATATCTTTTATATTATATATCTTATATTTAGAAGGCTAGCTTATAACTATATTATACTTTATACTTACTTATACTTTATCCTCTTATAGCTAAATACTAATATAGGCTTTTAGTTATTCTATTTATTTATAAATTAGGCTTATCAGTTTATAGTACTAAGATATTAATATTAGGTTAACTATTACTTTAATTTAGTTAGATATATTATAGACTATATTTACTTTTTATTTATATTACTTATTATTAGCCTAGTATTTATCCTTTAATATCTTAAAGTACTTTAGGTTATTATTAGTATATTACTAGGTGTGTGATATAGTTAACTATACGTATTAATAGGCAAAGTGATGAATAATAGGGGGTAAATACTGTAGTTTAATTATACGTAACTAGAAGAGAATTATTATAGGTTCTACTATAAATAGTTAGGTAAATAACCCCTAAATCTATAGTAGATCTGCTAATAGATTAATAGTTAATCTATAGCCGGTTATTAGGGTTATGCCTAATAAGTCTAATAAGATCTATAATAGTTAATATTATAATACTAGTAACTTTCTCTTAAGGAGAAATTTACTATAGATTTATAGTACTTTGCTGGTTAACTATAAAGGGCCTAAAAACATAATAAAAATAAAAATCTAAAAGTATTATATTCTTTTTTATATAACAAATCCATTATATGTGTAAAACCTATCTATTTATCTGTATCCTTACTGTGCTATTGCTAATAAGCTCCTCTAGCGTCTTATTAGGTGATAACTTTGTGAATCTATCTGCTAGGTTATTATTACTATAGATCTATTGAATCTTATGTATCTCCTAGCGCTTGTATAACTGCTGTAATACTATTATATTAATTATAAGGCGTTTCTCCTTTATAGTGCTAAGTTTTATAAGATACTTATAGAGGGAGTAGGAGTTAGTATATATAACTATTAGGATTTATAGGTATTTAAGGCGGTTAGTAACTATTACTAGTATAGTAGTTATTATATAGGTAATATTAGCGCTAGTAACTATTACGTAGATCTTAGAGGCTAATATACTCTATGTAACCCTCTTATACTTTATTAAGCTAAAGTAGATAATATTCCCTTTAATAGTAAATTTACTAGTATTATTAGGGGTTTTTATAGTAGTATTATCTTTACTATATTGCTTATTTATAAGAATAATAATAAATCTAAGCTATAAGGTAAGATTACTATTATTAGTAAATAATCTATTAATAAAGACAAAGAGCTTTATAGTTATAAGGTTAAGTAGTTAAAAATAAAGGCCTTAGTTAGGGTTCTTTATTTACTACTTAATTTATTAGTTAAGCTCTTTAATATTACTTATATCTAGTAATTAGTGCTAGGTAGTAATAGAGTAGTTAAAGCATGCCTTAGGCTAGTAGATTAAGGTAATATACGTGTTATAGGCGTGCTACTTAACATACTACTAGTGTAATTCTAGTGAATTAGGGTTAATAGGCTATAGTTGCTTACCTTGTCCCTTCTAGTAGAGGTGAATATTACTATTATTATTAAGAGAAAGCATACTGCTATTAAAGGTAATAGGTTTACTAGGCTTAAGGAATTACTTTGGCTTTACTATAAAGGTTGCTTTTATTAACTTAGTATTTTTATAGTTAGAAAATAATTTATCTATAAGGCTAATAGTATTATTAGTCTATATACTAATTAATATAAAATCTTTATTATTTTATGCTAAAATAAGTAGGTAAGGGTTAAAGGTTAAAGTATCTATCTAGAGGGCTTTTCTATAATAGTTATTATAAGTTACCTACTAGTAGGTTCTAGCCTTAGGTATACTATATAATAGTTACTTAACCTCTATTATTATGTTAGTATTATAAAGGTGTTAGATCTTAATAGGTAGTCTTATAAGAATTATATAGTTAAGTAGTGTTACTAATTACGTATATGCCTATGTTATATTATATAGCTATAAAAGGTAGTTTTTAAGTAATAATAATAGGGTAATAGTAAGGATTAAGTATTAGGCTATATATTAGATAGTTAGTAACTAGGTAAGTATTATAGCCTTCCTATTATTAGCGTACCCTTAGATAATAAGTCTTAACTTCTTATATAGGGTCTTATTCTTACCCTTAACTTTACGTACTAATTATAACTTAAATATATAGATGCCTCTATAGTGTTTTTTGTTATACTAAATAATATGGAATATACCCTAGGCTATTAATCCCTTAATCTCTTAGTAGTTAGATTATTTAAATAGTTTACTAGGTATAGTTATTATGCCTTTCTTATAAAGTTTAATAGTAAGTATATAGTTAGCGTCCTCTTTTACTATAAAGTAGTTAGCTATTAATAGATTAGTCTTAGTAGTAAATATCTCTACTAGGTTCTTTTATAGGTAGCTGTGGTACTATTACTATAGCTATTCTATAGTAACTATAATACCTTTATGTATTTTACCTCCTTACCTATTAAAAAGCTTAGAGGGTAGGGCGGTAGTACTAGTATCTTATGCTTATATAGTATTATTAGGATCCTCCTTATATTAGTAGTAGGGCTTTACTATAGTAATATAGAAGTTCTATAGGCCTTATAGTAATTTAACTATATAAGTAGTATTATTATTAGAGAGTAACTAGAATAGGCCCTACTAGTTGTTCTTTTCTTACTATATATAGACTAGAGATTAAAGAGGTAGTATAGTAGTAGCTATAGTATTTAGGCTGTTATATATTACTAGTATGTTATTTACCTATCTCTTAGCATAAATTTACTATATTTCCTCTATAGCTTTTTGTATTATCTCTACTCTTTTAATAGTTAATAGTACTAGTAGTAAATTATTATTAATTTATAGGTATGCTCTAAAGACTAATAGGGTTAGTATAAGGCTGTTTAGGCTAGTAGTATTATTTACTACTTTTACTACTATTTAGAGTATAACTTTAGGTTCTGTATTAGTTTCTATATAGAATATCTTATATACTTAGTAGAGTATAGTATAATAATGTTTAACTTTTCTAATACTATTATAGGCCTTAATAGGTATCTCTTTAATATTAATAGATAATATGTAGGTGGCATACTTAAACTTAGCTATGTGGAAATTAAGGCCTATATTAGTAATAATCTAATCTAGTAGGCTAAGATATATATTAATCTAGTATATTTATAGTACTTCCTATATGTATTCTATAGTAATAGCTTAAAGGAATCTTATAGTATTAAAAGTAGTTATTATATCTATAATATATAAAACTAGCTTATTACTATTAAGATATATAATATCTATAATAATTTTATAGTTAAACTTATAATTGTTATAAAGGGTGAATTTAAACCTTCTTAGCACCTTTAAATTTAACTAGTAGCTATAGTAGAACTTATTAATCTCCTTAATATTAGAGATTACTGTCTTGTGGCTAGTATGTTAGAGCACCTTATGAAGGTACTGAACTAAGGGGTAGCTAAATTAGTAGTATATTTGCTGTAATTTGCTATTAGTTAGGTAGTGTTAGGTAATAGTGTGCTTAGGTTGCTCTAGTAGTATCTATATGTAGCCTTATTTCTATATAATAGGTATAATTATATTACCCTTTACTAGTATATTAGTAAGGTTGTTAAATTTTACTTTATGGCGATCTATATCCTTTAAGTAAAAGAGGAATAGGGTGTTGGAGTCTATTACGTAGAAGGTAAGATTCCCTATAGGCATAGGGACTCCTATGGTGCCTATTAAGTTAAAGTAATTACTACTACTAAAGTAAATTATTACTTTGCTAGTATGTAACGTATCTAGTAGAAGTTTATAGTTAAGATGCCTTTTTAATATGGCGTATTACTACTAACTAACTATAGATACTCTTACTACCCTTATATCTAGCATGATGCCCTAGAAAGTTGTAGTAGAGTATTAGTTATTAAAGGTAAATACCTTATTAGTAGTAGGTTTTTCCTTAGTAGTCTCCTCTTTATATAGATTATCCTTTGTGATTGCGTGGAGTGTAGCCTGGTTGCGTAGTTAGGTAAATACCTTCTGGCTGTTAATACTGTCTTTACTATAAAAGGCTGTAGATATAAAGAAGGTATTACTATTAAAGGGGCTATTACTATCCTCTAGCTTATGTTTATCCTTAGCTTTTTTAAAGTTAATAGTACTCTTTATCCCCTTATAGTTAAGTAGAAAGTAGTTAAATATTAATAGTAAAATATCTATTAAGTATATACCTTTATACTACTAGAAAGAAGACTAATATTCTTCTTTAGTATGCTTAGTTGACTAGTATCTAGGTTTCTTATAGATAAAGTACCTCTTTGCTATAAAGTTATCCCTATTTCTTAGGTTTTTATGTGGCGGGTCTATTTTTAGCTATAAGTAACAGCTGTAGTTACTATTATACTTATAGTTAACCTAGTATTACTTATTATTACTAGGGTATTCTTTAGTGTAGTACTAGGCCTATAGTTTATAGAAAAGTATAGTATTAGCTATGCTGTTGCGTAGCTGTATATAGAGTATGTTATATGTTGCAGGTAGGCTAAGTAATACTATAGCATACTTAGGTACTCCTTAGTAATAGTTAATAAGGGTATTATAGTATTCCTTATCTTTTAGTATACTATTATAGGTTATAGTATATACTAGCTAGGTAACCTTCTTAATAAGTAGATTAAGGATTTTATATTTACTTTTCCCTAGGTAGTTATATGTAATAGATTTAAAGGTAATATAGTATAGCTTTATAATCCTAGTACTATAGACCTTATCGCCTTTAAATTCTAATTTAATATTTACTATTAGTATGTTAAAATTACTAGTAAATCTATAGAGATTAATAGAGTAATACTCTTAGGTGTTACTACTTAGTATTATTATTACTATAGCCCTATATCTACTAGTAGGGATTCTAATATAGTTATAAAGCTTATAGAAGGTAGGAAGCTTTAAATTAATTATCTTATATTAACTACCTATATACTTTAATATAGGATTATTAGAGTAGAG
This sequence comes from Colletotrichum sublineola, assembly GCA_020631755.1. Lineage (NCBI taxonomy): Eukaryota > Fungi > Ascomycota > Sordariomycetes > Glomerellales > Glomerellaceae > Colletotrichum > Colletotrichum sublineola. The sequence continues at coordinate 473,047 of JAHSQG010000027.1, read as the reverse complement.
CTTAATAAGATTAGTTAATTATTATAAAGTTAGGCTATTACTTAGTACTACTCTACTATTAAATTAAGTAGTTAGCGTGGTGGATTTATAGTCTTATAATCTCTTAACTATAACTATTATTAGGGTTAGGCTTGCTTAGGTAGAGCTTTTGCTTAATAGTAGTAGTAACTTAAATAAAGGGTTATAATAGGAAGAAGCCTATTAAAACTAGGTATCTTTATGCTATTTATATGTCTTAGGTTTGGCTGTGGATTTAAGGTTAGTTAATAGTAGTTGCCTTGCCTTTAGTAATAGGTAGATCCTATAACCTAGCAGCCTATTAATAAATCTAGGATTTGCTATCCTTACTTTAAACCTTAGGTTAGTTCTAGCTACTTTATTAATCTCTTCTTTAGTCTAGACATATATATTATCAGCCTTTAATGCCTTATATATATAAGAAGTAACCTACCTTTAGTTTAATTTAATCTAAATACTATTATTAATTAGGAAGTTATAGAATTTAAGGAGGACTTCCTTATTAATACTATTATAGTCTTTAACCTTCTATTTATAGAGATAATTATAGGCCTATTGCTATAGTTAATTAGCTATAAAATCTTTATATTAGGCTTTTATTATAAAGTATATAATAGTAGTGTCTAACATATAGGCTCTATGTTTCTGCTTGATACTGCTAGGCATCTTCTTAATATTAATAATGCCTTATAGCTATGGGTTAATATACTTTATATATGCCTATAGGATAGGGTATAGGTCTATAGTATCCTTAGCCTCTTATATATCCCCCTACTATATTATGTATATTCCCTCCTCTTTATATTAGCCTTCTTATAGTATTTCTTTAGCCTCCTTAGTAGATTAGTAGACTATATTGACTTCTTCTTCTGGCGTTATTATTACTACCCTCTATTAGCCTAACTACCCCTTGAATATGTGTGTTTCTTCTAGCAGGCCGGAAGGCGTATCTATATGTTAGAGGATTTACTACTAGTAGTATAGGTAGTAAGGATTTATAGGGTATTTATAGTACTTTTGTGTTGATTTGCGACTTTACCTTAGGCTTATAGCAGAAAATTATTACTTGTTAAGGTGAGCCTTTACGTAATATTTATTGCTTGTTAAAATAAGCCTTCTTTATATAGTATCTATATAGTATTTCTTAGCTGTTAGTATGTAAAGTAAGGTGTTTTTTATAGTTAAGTAGTAATTTCTTAATATATAATAAAATTAGGGTTGTTTATAGGATAGCTGTATATCTTAGGTGACCTTTTGGTTATATTAGTTTATAACATACTTCTACTAGTAGCCTCTAATTAACTATATAATATAGCAATAAGTATAAATACTTTACTATGAGGGTGGCGAAATTTATCTCTTCTAGTTAGTACCTTACTGATCTGCAGAGTTTACATGTAGAAGTAGGAATTAGTTAAGATAACTACTATAGTAGTAAAAATCAACATGAGAATTAACTACTGATTAGTGTTGGTATATTACTAGGTGTGTGATATAGTTAACCGTACGTATTAATAGGTAAAGTAACGAATAATAGGGGGTAAATACTGTGGTTTAATTATGTGTAACTAGAAGAGAATTATTATGGGTTCTGCTATAAATGGTTGGGTGAATAACCCCTGAATCTATAGTGGATCTGCTGACAGATCAATAGTTGATCTACGGCTGGTTATTGGGGTTACGCCTGATAAGTCTGATAGGATCCGCGATAGTTAATATCGCAATAGTTATCCTTACTTAAGTAATAGATCTATAATACCTTTATATTATCTTATAAAGGTAGTAGCTAGCCTAATATAGTATCCTTAGCTACCTGCTTATTAATATAGGTCGAACTAGCTATTTAGAATTAGTTAAGTATAGGATAGGTAGGAGGCTCTAATAGATAGTTTATTATAATATAAATTAATCTATCTTATAATAAGGTAATTAATTCCTATATACCCTATATATATGCCTTTTACTTAAGTTATTAATACTAATTAGGCTAGTTAGTCTAGCTCTTTAATTAGGTATTACCTATAAGCTTATTAGCTATAGTAGTAATAGTTAATACTATATATATTATATATAAGCTATATATTACTTCTAGTAATATTAATTAGTACTTTATAATTTAGACTATTAATTATTAAAGTATATATATGTAGTAATTAACCTTATTTAATTTGTTAATATATATATATGTATATCTAGGCCTATAAGTACCTCTATTTCTAATTACCTAAGGCTAAATACATATGTTATTATTTTTCCTTATTTTAAGTAGGGGTTACCTATAGCTAAAATACGCCTAGTATTTTCCCTATAAATACGGCTAGCACCCTACTTTATAGCCTATTTGTTACCTATACTTTAATATAATCTTTTAGTCTATTAGCCGAATTAGTATACTACCTAATTTGTTATAAGATCTAGGCTATTTAGTAATATCTATAGCCTAAAATAGCTTAGAGGAATCTAAGCTTCTTATACCTTATATTTCTATACCTATATGTAATAGCTAGATACTATAACACCCCTCTAATTAGCTATTATAACTAATTAATAACTAACCCTTACTAAGTTAGTTAAACTCTATAGGAAAGACAACTAGCCTATATAGTTCTAAACGCTAAAATCCTACGTAAAGGGATTAAATATATAGGAATATATTAATCTAGACGCCCTAGATACCCCTTAATTAGCTCTTAAAGAATAAGAGATACTAATAATTAACTCCTACCTTACTAAATTATAAGATAACTTTAATAACTAATATATATAAAAGAAAAAGCCTATTAGAAGAGTTATAAGAACTAAGAAAACACCTATCTAGATACTACTTTAGATAGTAAAATAACTCTAAGTAAGTGCTTTATAACTAAAGAGCCTATAAAATATATTATAAAGATTATAGAAATTAAGGATATATAGGAAATTAGATCTTAAGAATACTCCTACTATATACTTATTATTAATTAGTAAGTAAAGAGTATTTAAATAATTAATTCTTAAATATTAAGTATTATTCTAATATAAGCTATTTATAATATATATATAAATACTATTTATAATAGTAAAAAAGTAATAGTCTAGTAAGTTATTAGATATCTATAAAAGGTAATAAGCTAGAGCTAAGCCTTTATCTAAGAGATAGTTTAGTAGGACTATATTATAGTCTTTTAAAAAGTAAAAGGTAATATTAATATTATATATTAGTATAAAGAATAGTATATACTTTATCTTTAAGCCTATAGATATAATATACCTAAAGTTAAGGGAGTATATACTTTAATAGCTTTTCTTAAGGCTATAAAGCTTTAACTAGTACTAAGCTAGGGAGAATATAAATACTAAGTACTCTTAAAATAACTTAAAGTAGATAAACTAATAAAGTTAGTTAAGAAGCTAAGTTAAGACTTTTATAACTATATTTATAATACTAAAAATATACCTAAGAATAATACTACCTATAGTACTTACTTAACCCTAGCTAGATTATTAGATAAATCTTTAAATATATTATAGTAAATAAACCTAAACTACCCTAATAGGTGTAATTACCCTTAGAAGGTTTTATAATATAGTTATATTAAATTTACTCTAACTAGTAAGGTTTTAAATAGTAAAATAAAAGTAGTACTATCCTTATTAAAGGACTATATCTAAGAAATCTATATAGAAATTATAAGGGGTAAGTAATAGTTAATCTACTATAAGCTAATAATAATAAGATAGCTTATACTAATAGGTAAACTTTACCTACTTAACTATAACTTTATTACCTTAAACTTTTTTTAGAAAAAGGTAGATAAAATAAGCCTTCCTAGTAATATTATTATTATTACCTTAGGTAATATTAGCTTTAATATACTAAAAGTAGTTTTTACTATAATACTTAGTAGTATATATCTATTTTTATAAAGTATTATAGTAAATAGCTATAGTATAATATATATTATTAATAATAAGAGCCTTTTAAAACCTAACTTATATATACCTTTTAGACTAAACGACTTTATAAAGGTAGGTATATCCTTACTATTAGTTAGTAGGTATAGTACCTAAGTTATAAAGAATATATTAAATAGCCTAAGAGGAACTAAGTCTATAGATCTTACTTTAACTAATATAGTACTAATAGAAGGGTTTTATATTAATATAGCCTTAGAAAGCTTACTTCCTAAGGGTAGACTTTAGTACTATAAAGAGGACTATACTATATGTTTTAGACTAATAGACTATAGTAGTATAGTTATTAAACTTACTTATAAGTATAACTTAGTCTTTATATAATATAAACCTATTTATAACTACTTAAAGGTACTATAGATAGTAATTCTAAAAAGCCTAGTAGGTATTATTATAATAATAGGATAAGGATTATATAAAAGATTATACTAATAGACTAAAGAGAGAAGTAATTTAGTACTCCTTTAGTACCTTTAGTCTAGATATCTTAGTCTAATAGTACTTTATTAGCTAGTTAGTAAGGCTTATAGAGTATATATTATAAGACTAAGTTAGTATTAATATTAGGACTATACTTTAACGTATATAGTAGTAGTTATCTCTTAATTTATTTTAGAATTAAGGGTAACATACCTATAGTATTAAGTCTACTAAGATCTCTTTAACTTCCTAAAGTTCTTTACTAGTTTAAATTAGCTCCTACTAATATATAATAAATATACTAGCCTTATAATAGGCTTCCTATTAGTAAGAAAGACTAAGGATCTTATCTTGAAAATATTATAAATACTAAAGGTATAAGTTAGATAGTAAAAAAACCTTATTATCTATAAGTTCTAATATAATAATAAAATAGCTCTTTTTAGCTTAAATATAAAAAAGGCTTATAAGAAGTAGTATAAATTAATTAGAATAGATATTAAGATATTACTACTAAATATAAAAAAACTAGTTAGGGCTACTAAGAGGGTATGTTAATAAGTTATTAAGAAATTAATTAAGATATATATAGGAGTAAACCTCCTAAAAGGGCTTTAGAATAAAATAGCCCTTACTACTATCTATATATATGGAATTAGCCTAAAAGAATTACTTAGCTAGATATTACCTATTAAAAAAGAGCTTAGTTAGCTATAATAATACTACTAATAGTAGTAACCTAATTTACTAATACCTTCTTTAAGGCTACTACTTCTATACTAAGGGGGACTTTTATTAGAAGTAAGAGTATTCTCTAATACTCTTATACTTCTTTATCTTATATTTCCTCTATTATAGAGATTTATATATAAGATATATATATATATATAATCTACTTAACTAGTAGATTAATATATATATTAATTACGTAAGCAGGTAATTACGTAATTACAGCCTGATACTAGAAGATTCTATAAGGAGTAAGATTAGCTTTACTACTCCTCTCTCTAACTATCTAGGTTATCTCTTTAAGTTAGGGTTATTTAGTTAGGGCTAAGTTCTTACGTATTATCTAAGTTAATTTCTAAGTAGCTTACGTAAGTATGGAATATTCTAGTAAGCTAGATACGGTTATATAAGGATAGGAATCTCCTGTATTCTAAACTACTGTCTTTCTCTCTAAGTAAGTAACATCTCTAGTAATAATCTAACTACTATACTCTCTTTATATCTTCTATTCCCTTAAACCCCTTATATTCTATATATCTCTACCCCTGTTATCCTATATTCTTACTTCTATAGGATATACTCTTATATAGGATATTTACTATCCTATATATCTTTACCTATTGTTCTAAGAACTTTTTATATATAAGTATAAGGTATACCTACTATAAAGAGATTATAAAAAGGGTATAAAGTAAAAAAACTATAAAGTACTTCCCTATAGGTACCTAAGGTATCTAATTAAATATATACTAAATATATATAACTTATATTATATTTAGGTACCTATACTTAAGTAAGTAATAATAATAAGGAACGTTTATTTTAATAAGAGTACTTTTTATTAACCTATAGGGGAGAAGAAAGCTCTCTAAGGCTAGTAAGTAGAGGAAGTAGTTAAAATTATCTAAGACTATATTATAGTTTTAAATAACCTCCTTTAGGCCCTTAGTATTATAGAGGCTAATAGCCTTATGTTAGATAATAATAATAATATAACTATTTTACTTATAGATAAGACTTTATAATATATAGAAACTACTAGCTTTAAGAATAAGTAAGTAGTAACTACTATAAAGGAAGCTTATAAGTATATTCCTTTAACCCCCTTAACTTTTACTAGTCCTTTAGTACTTAGAGGTAGGGGTAATAATACTACTTCTATAGCTAGGTTATTAATAGTAACTAGTATTAGTAGCTTTAAACCTCCTATATATATACCTATAATAGGGTTATTAACTATAAATCTATTTATAACTAACGTACCTGCATAGCGAGTCGCCACTCATAGCGAGTCGCCCACCTTAAGAAAAGTGGGGTCATTTTGGGTGGGCTGCACGCAAAAGTGCTGTTACATAATTGCTAAGGCGCTCTAACAATTATGTAACAGCACTTTCGCGTGCAGCCCACCTAAAATGACCCCACTTTTCTTAAGGTGGGCGACTCGCTATGAGTGGCGACTCGCTATGCAGGTACGTTAAGTAACTAAATATTCTAATAATTAGCTTATTATAAAGAGTACTTACTAGGCTAGATACTAATAGTAAAGATAAAGAGATTAAAGTATAGTCTAAAGAAAGTACTAAAGATACCTTATAAGAAATATACCCCTTACTAGAAAATCTACCCCCCTTAGTAAAGGGGATAAAAAGGACTTAAAGTAAGTATATCTATATATTTATAAACGTTAGTAATAAAACTATAACCTATAGATATAACCTTAAGTACTTCTTTATAACCTTTATACCTAATTAGTAGAAAGTAGAGGAAGAAAGTTAAGTAGGATATAAAACTCTATATATAACCTTTAAAGGAGTAGAGGAGAGGTTATATCTTAAATGCCTAACTAAGAGGTAAAACCTTAAACTTATATAAGATAACCTTATAAACCCTCTAAAGTACTAAAGGGATATTACTAAACTCCTACTAACTATAAGAAGAATATTCTATATAGCTATAGATATAAAGATAGAAAAGGTAAAGAGTTTTAGTATATAAGAAGTTATTTCTTATAAGCTAGTAGAAAGGTAAATCCTTTCTCTTAAATAGGTATTTACCTAGAAGTTTAATAAGACTAGTCTTCTTAACTACTATAAAGTATATATATATATAATAGGGAATATATAGAAAGAGAATCTCTTATAAAATATATATACCTTAACGCTAGTAGTAAAGGCCTTTTAGATTATTATAGCCCTTATAATATAATTTAATCTTAAAATCTAATAATTTAACGTTTTAAATATATTCCTTAATATACTTATTAATAGTAATAACCTAATATATATTAACCTCTTAGAAGGGTATAACTAATATAGGAAAGTAGTATACCTTCTTTAGGCCCTCTATAGGCTATATAATACTCCTCTCTTATAGTTTAAAACCTTTTTAGTAGCTTTAAGTAAGCTAAATATAGTTATTTATAATAAAGAGATTTATATCTATTAAACTATAGATAAGATAGTTATTCTTATCTTCTATATAGATAACTTTTAAGTTATTTATTATAAATAATATATATTAGTAGTAAATTAGATTATTAAGGGTATTAAGAAGAGGTTTAAATTAAAAAAAGGTAAAGGAGACTACTTCCTTAAGGTGTAAATTATACGTAATAAAGAAGAATATAAGATTTACTTACTTTAAGATTCTTATATTAAGAGAATAGTAAAGAAGTTTAATCTTACTAATAGTATACCTTTAGTAATACTACTTCCTTTAGTAGACTTTAAACTAAATAATAGGTAAGTAACTCCTAAGGAGATAAAAAGCTTTTAGGGAAGGTTAGATCTATACTATATCTAGTAGTAATAACTAGGATAGACGTTATATTTATATATATAAGCCTCTTAAGGTTTCTTACTAACCTAAGCTTAATTTATACTAAAGTAATTAATTACTATATTTATTACCTTTACTATATAACATAGTTCACAAGTGAGTAAGCCACACAAGTGAGTGAGCCACTCCTTATCGCTAGAAAAACCTTAATTTCTAACTATTTCTTAAAAAGCGAATTCTTAGCTAAAAAAGATCTAGTTTTTAGATTTAGGTTTTTTAACTAGTTATATAACCTAAAATAATACTATAGAAATTATCTCCTAACCCTAACTCTTAGATACTAAGAAAATACTCTTATCTAAGAGCGTAGATAAGGGTTAAATAGGGTTAGGGTTAGATAGGACTTTTTATAATATTATCTAGTGTTATATAACTAGTTAAAAAGCTTTAATCTTAAAACTAGACCTTTTTTAGCTAAGAATTTACTTTTTAAGAAATAGTTAGAAATTAAGGTTTTTCTAGCGATAAGGAGTAGCTCACTCACTTGTGTGGCTCACTCACTTGTAAACTACGTTAAGGTTTCTTATATTAGTATATAGTATTCTACTATAGGTAATTATACTTCTTATTACTAGTAATATAAGCTTTATAGATAATATAGTAATATATTATTTTTTATAGAGGTTTATTATATATTTATTTAATAGACCTATTTAATAGAAAGTAGTATATTAGAATATAGTTATAACTTTAATAATAGAAGTAAAGCTACTCTACCTAAAATATACTATAAAGGAGGTAATAGCTCTTTAGTACCTTTTTAGAGATCTTACTCTTAGCCTTAATAATAATATTATAATCTACTATAATAATATATAGGTAATTTAACTTATAGTTAGTAAAAAGGAGTAAATAATAATAAAACTATATTATATTAATATTTTAAATATATAGCTTTAATAAGAGTATATAAAAAAAAGCTTTAAAGTAGTATATTTACCTATAACTAATATACCTACTAATAGGTTAATAAGGAACTTATCTAAGGTAAAGTTTAAAGACTTTTATAAGTAGCTTAATCTTTATAATATATAGTAGATAATTTAGAGTAAAAATAATAATATAAATTTATAATAATAAAAAAAAGGAGTACTTAAGAATAACTTTTATTTAGGCTTATTACCTATAAATAATTTTCCTTCCCTTTAAACTCCTAGTATTATAACTAATAATACCTCTAGGTATATAAAAGAATAGACTACTTAGATACTACTTAAAATACTTATTAAGGTAATAACTAAGAGGGCTAAGGTTCTTAGAGCTAAGAAGGGGCTTAATAGTATTAAGTAAGTACTCCTTATAATCCTTAAAGGAAGTACTATTAGTAGAGCTACTAGTAAGTATAAAAGAAAAGGCTAAAATAGTAATAAGGATATAAATAATAGCTAGGCTAAAAAGAATAGCCTCTATAGGAGTAATTTTATAGTTAGTAATAGTATTTATTATTATTACCTTCTTAAGTAGTATAGTAAGTATTACCTTAACCTTATAACTATTAAGGATATTATTAATAACCTCTTTACTATATACTATAAGCTAGTAAATAGTAGTTTAAAACTTTTATAACTCCTACTTAATAGTTAGGAAAAGTTAGAACTATAAAGAGAAAGAAAGTTACTTACTACCTTATAGTAGGGACTATTAATCTTATTATAGAGCTCTTAAGTAAAGTAGTAAAAATATAATATAATAGGGATATATCTACCCTTTAATCTAGTAGAAAAGTAATAAAGGTATTAAGTCTTACTACCCTTATAGTAGATAAGATTACTATTTCTATAAAGTATAGATATAAAGTATAGTATATAAGGGATTTTATACTCCTTAGGCTAGCTCTCTTTACTCTTCTTAGGTGCTATATAAGGATTAGTAGATATTATATAAGTAGTTAAAGGTAAGAGAAATACTTACTTTACTTATACTTATTAGAAAACACCTTAGTAGGCTTAATAGAGGTCTTATAACCTATAGAATATTAGCTAACTAGGCTATAATAAAAGAATAGTAAGAGACTTATACTTTATAGGAGGCTAGTTATCCTCCTTATTATCCTCCTTATTATCCTCCTTATTATCCTCCTTAATACTATCTTAATAATTACTCTCTAGGGTAGTAATAATAAGAGGCTTACTAACTAGAGTGTTAGTACTCTTACTAATAGTAATAGGTTTCTTATTAGTAGTCTTAAGAGAGGTATTATAGATATCCTTATTACTACTATAACTAATAAGAGGAGAATAATTAGGGTTATACTTAACGTTATTATCTATAGTATTACTAAGGGAAATAGGGATAGAATCTTTAATAAGAGGATTACTAATAGTAGGTAATATAACTATATTAATTAGATTTTAAACCTTTATACTAATAGTAGTAAGGTTCTAAGTATTATCTATAAGATATAAAGAGATTAACTATTAATAAATATCTTAAGTATAATACTAAAGGCTAAGAAAATAGCTATTATTATAAGGGGTAAAAAAACTATAATAAAACTTACTATTAATATTATTAGATATTATAAATTCTCTATTTTTAATAGTTAGTAATTTAAATCTCTAAGGTAGTAGAAGATATTATTAAAATTTACTTACTTTATAATATTAATAATAGGTTAAAAAGAAAAGGAAAATAATAAGCTATTAGGTAGGTAGAAAAATAACTATATATATATTAACTATATTCTACTAAGTAGTTAACTTTACCTTCTTTTTTATTCTTTCTATTTATTTAATACTAATAAGGTAATTAATAATATAATTCTTTTTAGTATTTTTCTTTTATACCTTTTACTTTATTATTTATAGCGTTAAAAAAGTTAACTCTATAAGGCTATTCTTATATATTCTTTATAGTAGTAATTATTTATTTTATTAAATAATTAGGGGGTATATTATAATAGCTTTAGCTATTAGTAAGTACTTTATTATATACTTTATTATATAGTATTTTACTTATTACTTATATACTTTACCTATATATATATAGAGGTTTACTTTTATACTTTTACTTAGACAGAATAAGCCTTTTAGACCTTAATTCCTCTATGCCCTACTGTGTGCTCTAACCTGTGACATATAACTAGTATGCCTTATGCGTAAGCTGCTTCCTAGATACCCTTGCTATTTACTACTTCTAATAGGGCCTGTTAGAGCTTATCTTTAGAGTATTATTTTATGATAAGTTAAAGAAGGTATTCTGAAAAAATGGCGTTGTTTGGTTATATATGGTAATTGTTATGATAGTTTGAAAAAGGTGGTGGTGGTGATGAAGGAGGAGAAATTGGGTGTTTCGGATGCGGGGGTGTTTCGGATGTGGGGGGGTTGAGTTAACCGACTAAGATTCTCATCCAGGATTCTTCTATAAAGACCTGACGATTCTATCTTTGTGCCTCACAGCCACTTAAATCCCTAACCCCACAGGCACTTACTCTATCTGCCCTGTTGCCCTTTAGTCTTGGAATCTATTAGCCTTATTTATACATCTTCTCGGGCTGCCTGATTGACATGTGTGTGCCCTCTGTGTCTTATGTACCATGATGCACGAGAACTGTAATGCCATCTTTGACAGTTAGTGTAACGGAGCGACGCAGACTAAGCAGCTAAAAAGAGAGGCCGCCCGACCTACCAGGCGACACGACTTCCTTGTCGTCTAGCAAGATCAATAGCTGAGTACCAGACCGAGACGGCCATGGCCGCGACGTCAGCTATAGGACGATCCATGCGCTTTGTAATGTCCACGATAGGGAGGGGGCCTTGAGACGTCGACAGGAATTCTATAAGCTTTACTGCTTTGTCTTTGGTCTACAGATTGACCTGCGTGGGGAAGGTGAGTTAGCTTCTTTCCTTAACGCTATGTATGGTTGGCTGTTGGGTGTAGTATGGTTTTCTTCCTTGTTCTTCTTGACTTGGAGGGATTCCTATGGGATGTATGTTATTGGAAACGGCTTACCGGCTCTGGGGGAGGAGTAGTGGGAAGCGAATGTTTGTTATTATCTTGGCTGCCTTCTTTGTCGGTGTCGTTGAGCGCCTGGGACTGGGGCCTGCTTGGGTAATAATGGTATGGAATAGGCGACCGGCTTCTAGCTCTTAGAAAGGATTATGCGTCGGTTCTGAACAAGGGTAACTGTAAGTTGATCCCAAAAGAAGATAAGTGTAAAGTGCTAATAGGAGGAGAGCTGCGGGTAATAGCAGATAATAACGGAGGAGGCGGGGGTGGGGATGACGATAAGGTTTATATAGAGTCTAGGAGACGGTTGTTAGTTCTTTTTGTGTGTTGGAGAGAATCTGAGTATGTGTACTCACATCTGGCGGGACGCGATATGGAAGGTGAGTGAGTGTGGGAGTGAGTGTGAGCTGAGAGGCTTGAGTGATGGATTGGTGGGGGTTGAGTGAACTAGGGAGTGTGAGTGAGCGAGTGAGTGAGGACTGGCTGAGGAACAACCACCACGTGATGAGACCTGCCTCCCTGCCTGCCTGGGGCACACACAGTAGGATCTACTGATGCCGTTCTCTTTTAACGCCCTCTATCCTGGCTGAGTGTGGCTTTTTATCTTTTCTTAAAAGTCAGCCAGTAAAAAGAAAGAATCGGCCTTCTCTCCCCCTTTGCTGGTTTTTATCCTTGTTCTTTTTCTGTTGTCGGTTTTCTTCTTCTTCTTATTCCTGTTGTCCTTTCCATCTGTCTGGTCTTATATGTCGTTCTGTTCCTGTCTTGTGCTGACTGTTTGGTCTTGATTGGTTGCGCCTTTGTCTCTTCTGGTTCGGTCGGCTCGTCTGTTTTATTTGTCCTTCTCTTCTTTAAGATGGGTAGAAACGTTTGTCTTCCCGCTCAGGGGGGAATAAATGTAAGTATTACTTTAATTAAAAAAACATTGTCGTCGTCGTCTTACATCATGGCTCTCCCAACTTGCTCTGTCCTAATACAATGCATGTCTGCCTTCAATGTTTGAATATTAAGCTATTTAGTATATAGACGCTTCATATAAACTTTTACTAGAGCTTAATCAAGATTGCTAAATAAGGGTCTGACTATGCTTCTAGGACTACATTAATGAGTACCTGTTCCCTTAGCACCCGACTACGGCTAACAAAACCTAATGGGTAATGGGGTCAAAGTGGACACTCTTTGGAGGTTCGCACCCAAGCAGTGGTTAGACGATGGCGCTATCCCACTCCTGCTCCAGGAGGTACTTAAGAGCAACACATGCTGAGGCATCTTTGATTTACACAAGCAGGTTTTGATTTGCTATAACGCTAGCAAGTCTGACAAACTCTCTTGGATCAAGCACCATGTGAACTTGTTTGACGAGCCTATGTTTACTGCGCCACTGTGCTTTGAGAACTACTAGGTCCTGTTTGTCTGCTTCCTCCCTGGGGGTGAGGTCTACTACTACGGCTCCTTGTATAATAATAGTTATAAGGAGCGCGCATGACAGGTGATGCGTCTATTGCTGCATGCTGTCTTTGACGGGAGCATCAACTTCTCTCCTCCCGTGGTGAAGCATGTAATCATATCCTACCCATCTATCCACAACTAGCAACCCGCACTTATGGGCTACTAACAAACATGCTGACATATATGTAGGCCTCTCAATAGCGAAACGGTTGCGACTGTGGTCTCCATGTTATCCGCAACGCCAAGATTGCCACGCGACCCGCCGAAGCCGACCTCCCCTCCCCTCCCCTCGAGCCGGACTTGCTCTGAACGCACTAACGCATCATGCTTGAGCGCATGGCTGTCGATTGACTGATGTCTCTTATTTTCCCGCCTTCCTTTTGTTATTTTAGACATGAAAGACGTGACCGACGCCTCGATAATTGTACTTGCTTTTTGTTTTTTCTTCTTCTTTTTCTTTCTTCTCTTTTTTAACGAGGTGTTGTACTGCTGCGACTGCCCTGACTTGAGAGTCGGTTGGTAGCCGAATGATACAAAGTGATTTCTCTGGCGTTTCCTGATCTGATCCTCAATCTATGACGGCATCTTATTATCTGTGTGTTTAACCACACTACATTGGACTATTCGCGCTCGCGAAACCCTCGCGGTTGCTCTGACACAAGTGTGTTAGGTAGTTCAAAGACCCTAAAAGCTGAATGCCGTTGTAGAAAAAAGTGTCTGATAGAAACTCTTGTCACGATAGCTCTATACATTACTCGCTCTTGGCATCAGCCTTATCAAGTGCCCTCCCACGTGCGCAACCTTCATTACTTGTACCACCCGTCTATATATAGGGTTACATTCTTCATACTAACTCTTTCATAATACAAGCCGCTTTTATTCTTATTCCTATATGCCCTGCTATGTCTTCTAACTCATGGCAAACTCCCTGTGGATGACACACATACCCTATTGCTACCTTAGACCTAAGTCACTTGACCACTTAATTAGAGTCCAAATTCAATAGAAAAGAACCGTATAAAGATATTACTGGACTGCTTCGCTGAGTTATAGACAACTTGGGCTTTCGGAGAATCTCGCCTTCAGCGCAGCCAAACCTCTGCTCAGAATCCACCTCTCCGGCACACTACTAACTGCCATGGTGTATTCCTTCACATTGATGGAGAAAACATCCCCTAGTCGATCTTGGTTGGATGAAAGCGAGACGAGTGTTAACAAGCTTGGTCTGGATTAAGCAGGTGGTCTAGGAAGGGCAGTAGGGCGTTAGTGCTAGCAACTATTAGAGCGGCAATGCCATGCGTACTGTGTTGCCTAGTTGCCCAGTTGGCGTCCTAATTAACTAGAAGCGCTGTTGTGTCTAGGTGGCAGTGCGCTAAGGCTTTATGCAAGGCTGGCGCCTATAGTAGATTAGTTAGAGCCTGCACCAGCCTGTTTTGAAAGTGGACTTTGAGATGCTGTGCGGGATAAACGCAAGGTCGGATGGCGGGAAGATTGATAGGGTCCATGCTGCCCCTAACAGCCAGATCTTGGCCTAGATGAGGCCAGAGAACTAATCACGTGAAGGCAGTAAGGATCTGGCGTTTGAGAAGCCAACAGACGACTTCGGTGTTGCTGTGTCAGGTGGCGACGTGAAGCAGAGCCTCCAGGGCGTGCCCGACGCCGAGATGAGGAGGCCAGGGCCAGTGATCCCTACAGGCGGTGCTGGGGACGAGTAAAAAAGGACCAGATGTGTCTGGGCTTAAGGTTTAGCACTCGGGAAAGGAGCTTTGTCGCTAGTCGCGGCGGCTGGAGGGCTGCCCACAACACCATAGGGGCCGCAGCGTCCCTGATCTCTTGTTCACAACGGCTTGGATAGTTGCTGATGGCAATGCGGTCGGCTATACAGAGGCCCGATTCCTTGCCGGAGTGTGTCTCTGTCCCTGGCTGGTCGTGACCTGTGACGGTATTCGTCTTCTCAAAGAGGGTGGGACCGCTGTGAACAAGAGAACCAGGGTCTTGGATCCTGCGAGTATCGTCATTAATTGTGAGGCGGAGCATGCGTGGCGTTGCCAAGATTGAAAGAGCTTTCGAGGCAAGGCAGAGGGCCCTAAAAGTTGGAAAATCATCAGCCTCGTGCACCATCAATCGGAGGATATGGTAGGGGGATATGGGCCCCATGTTTGGACCAGGTGAGATGATGTTGAGTGGTGGCAGAAGTGGATGAAAAAGGTGTCAACAAAGGAGTCAGTAATGGGATGGAGAAGAGAAGACCAAGTTTGCGGAAGGTGGTCGTCTGTCTACAACTTTCCTTCAACTGTTAGCGAGGTCCGCGTGACTTCTGCCAGCCCGGTTCAGCCAGCCTGTACACCTTTGCAGTCTTCAGACGAGGCACTCAGTGAGTCCCTGCTACCGTAATTGACTTACTGACGCTGTCTGGAGTTCGTTGTGCTAAAAGGCATAAACAGCACTTGCCTTACAAACAATCAAATTGCTGTAGACCAGAACCAGCCCATGTTCAAACATTCGTCAACATGCCTAGCGTCCACTCCATATTCCCCAGAATTAGCGACTGCCAATACTGTACTTTATTTCATTCAACAAAATTAGCCGGAGACAGGCCAGTCTCAGTGAAAGTTCCGCATACGCTCAATAGCCTGACTTGGAGGCGATGTCTTGTGCACCTTGCCCTCATACATCCCTTCTTGCTTGCAACTATGTGGCTAATTCATGGCAACTTCTCCACATATTGAAGTGTGGCGCAGATACGCGTGCCATCGGATTTTAGTCGGTAATGTGGCGAAATCCGCTTCTGATGCGCTGCCGACGTTCTACCGCAGACCTTGCCTATTCTAGAATAGTGGATCTTGAGATGTGTACTATCGTCAGCATATTATTACCCAAGGTACCTACGGATAGTAGATGCATTCAGCCAGAGTTATGACGTCATTGATGATTAATATAGCGGGGCCGTGCACAAAGCAGCTGCTGCACACAAACCACTTGGATCGATGTGTGTAGTTGCCCATAGCAGCGACAGCTTACTAAGGCTACAGAAATAAACAATTCAAACTCGTCATTAACCACCGACTACCACCTTTCGTCTTTCCATCGCAGTCAATGCCCTCCCTGCTAACACCACACAGCACGCATTACGACCTCATATCAAACAAGACCGCTTCTGTGATGAAGGCGAGTGCCATCATCGAATGGCTTGCCACGTCTCAACCTTGTGGATTCTACTCGTCGTCTCAATCGAGCCCCGTCGACAGCGACAGCGACAGCGACAGCGACATCAGCTTTGGGTTCGGTAACCCAACCCACGACGATCGACGACCTCGTAAACGCCCCCGACTCCGCAGAACAGACGGCGCCATCGTTTCATCGCTCCCGACACCTTCACTCTCCTCGTCCGGCTCTATACCCCTTCCTCCTGTCGCTGCATCTGCAACTGCAGCCATGGCCCGGCCAGACAAGCGACTCCGAGACAGTGACGACGATGACGACGGTCACAACATGGACCAAGCTTCCAGCCGTGCCGGCGACGTCGGCGATGTCGAAGACATTTTTGCAACCCCTAGACCAAATCGCGTTCTTGCCGACCTCGAGAGTCTTCGGAGCACCTCGACCCGCAGCTCCAGGCAATCAGCCTCGTCAGCCTCCCGTACATCATCACCGAGAAAACAGATGCGTACCGCCGAGCGCGTCTCCAAGGGCTTCACACACGAAAAGTTCTCTCAAAATATGGACAAGTTGAGCCCCTCCCTACTCGGATTACTCGATAGGTTGGAAGCAATTGATAGCGGCGTGGGGTTATTCCCTATAGCGGCAAAGGAAGAGGTAGGTGGACATACGTTATCATTATCTCCAACCGAGGGGCCAAGCTCTGGCATACCGTAGCTTGTAACTGATGTATGTGCCATTGACAGCTCGCGGACCTTCGCATTCCCAAGCATGCATATGCTTCGGCTGATGGACAAGCTCCCTTCCTCCCCCGTTTTCCTGACCCTCGCTTTGCGAAGCGAATCGTGAAGCGCGCTGCCGAATGCGAGACGGAAAGGGAGGGCGAGTGTTCCTGGAATATGGACGTCCATGCACCCTTGCTATCGTGGGTTTGTCGTCCAGATGACGTTGCGGGTTTGATTGACTATAGATGCTGGTAAGAGTATCCTCTACCCCTGTTCCTCTGCCCTTGACCACTTTGCAGTCAACAAGCTAACGCTGATCCCAACCCAGCACGTCAGCAACGGTCCACCCCGAGTATCAGCCAAGAGGCTTCCCGTTAAAGATGGTCGACTTTTGCATGGTTATCCGGCCCCCGAGGGGTAGCGTTGAGTACGACACAATCAATACCGTTACCGACTCAATGCCCGGGAGATGCATTAACCACAGCGACTGGGGCAATTTTACACAAAATCCCATCGCCGTCTCATTTAAAACTAAGCGTTCCGAAGAGGATACGGATAAGTCGATTCTCCAAATGGGTACATGGCACTCATGCCAATGGAGGAGTATTAGCAAGCTCGCCCGTGGCCGTCCCGAGCGCAAGCTTGGGGGTTTCCTCTCCGGAGTCATTGTCCTCGGCCACGAATGGTCATTCGTCGCGAGCGTCCCTAGCCCTGCCGAGCAATCCATTCTTTATTCCAGGCAGCGGATAGGAACGACTGAGACAGAGATTGGAGTGTGCAAGGTGTTAGCTGCGCTGCAGGTCCTGCATGACTGGACCACCACGGAGTACTGGCCGGCATTCAGGGCCAGGATATTAGGGCTCCCATAGTGGCAATCCCTCGACCTCATTGTCTGATTCTCGCCTCGTCCTCGTCTGTGTAAGGCAGAAGGAAAAGAAGGACCAGAACTTACGACATTAACGGTTTTCAGTCGTCGACATACATAGGCCATCTATGTCAGGAGCCCGGAGGGGGAGGCTTGGGGGGGCACCGGCGGTGGGGCCGCGCCTGGATAAACTATAAGCTGAAGGCCACATAAAAGGCTTTTATGGGGCGATTGTGGGTTAGAGGAAGGGTAGATTTGAATAATCGTTATAATTAAACCCTAACTACGCTTATTGTTGACTCCTTTACTTAGTGTGATTATAGCCTTCTGATATGTTTGAATCTCTACCTACCTATAGGCGTACTAACTATTGGAGTAGTAATGGCGCCCCCTAGGTCCTAATCTGCTACCTAGCGATACGGTAGTGCCGCGTTAGAGTAACTAACCCTAAACATAGACAACCTTATACCAGTAGGGGAGTAGCGTATTATTAACCTAGAAGGGATAATAGAAGACAAGCTAAAAACCATATTAGATAAAGAAGCTGTGAAAGTAAGAAAGAGGAAAATGATTAACTAGATTACAGCCTTATGAAATAGTACGCCCTTAGAGGATGTAGTTGAGAGCTATAGGGGAACTACTACCCCCTAGCCGGAACCTAAGCGACCCCATACTAACATGCTAATTAAGTAATTAGCCCTAATATAATATAAGGGAGGTAATTAGAACGACCTTTAAGACTTCCTATTTAAACTAGAGGGATAATTTAATATTATAAAGGATAAGTTTACTACTAATAAGAATAAGGTATAGTTTACTAGTACCTTACTAGAGGGTAACCTAACATATAAGTAGAGGAACTATATTACCCTCTACTATAGTAAGAAGATTAGGGATATATCTTAGGTAGCTATAGAGGTATAGCTAAAGAACAGTATAGCTAATAATAATATAAGGGCCTTTAGTATAGTAGTTAAGCTAGATAAGATAAAGTAGAAGCTAGGTTAGTCCTACTAATAGTTTATTAATAAATATAAAATAGTTAAGGTAGAGTACCTTAACCCCCTACTAGAGAGGTAGTAGGTAGTCTATATACTTAACTAATTACTCCTAGACCTAAGGAGCTATATACTTACTAGGGGCCTACTAGCTACTAGGCAAAAGTTAGATAATACTACTAAAAGGGTTAAGACCCTTATAAAGACCTATATAAAGGATATATTAAGTAACTAACTAAAGCTAAACTAAGAAAGAAGGGACTAGTAGGCCCTAACAGCTGCGCTACGTGTGGCTGTAGTAACCCTAATAGTAGAGTCTAAGGTATAGCGCTTAGCGTTAGCATCCATACTAGTAGTAAGCACCCCTACGCTAGAGCTAGTAGTCAAGAAGGAGGAGAGGGGCACCTACCTACCCCTATCCTAGGCTTAGGGATTACCTACCTACTTTAACTATAAGAAAGTAGGCTACATATTAGCTAAATACATAGAGGAGAAGTACTATAAGTATAGCTAGCTATAGTATTTAGGAAGATAGTACGCCCTAGTACCTACTAGGGTTAATAGTATTTAGATCCCCTAGGATAAGGAGCCATACTGCTATTTTAAGGTAGACTTCTAGGCTAGGATAAATAGTAAGTAGAAGAGGGGGAGGGTACTAATTAACCTAGGGGTAGATAAGAACATCTTATATTAGTAGATACTATACGTAAGGGTGCTACTAGAGGCCTACTAGTAGGGACTACTACTATAAGGTATATAAGGAGGTAAGGCCCCTAATTATAAGATATAGAGGGTAGTTATAGAGGTAAAGGATAATATAAGGGTTATAAGGACCTAGAGCTATAAGTTTTAAGTAAGTAATAGGGGTGCCTATAACGTAATCCTAGGGATCCCCTAGGGGAGAAGGGTATAACTAAACCTTAAGTAGTTAATAATAAGATAGACATACCTATTAAGTAAGGACTATATCTAACTTATCTAGACTAGATAGGCTATTAAGAAGGTAAAGTAGGAGGTAAGGGCTATCCTAGTATACTACCTAGTAGTCTACTACCTTTACTATAGGGATAAGGGGGGAGTACCTATAATGCCCCTAGGTGCCTAAGAAAAGGGAAAGGAGGGGGACTATAAGGGCTTTAAACTACTAGATAAATATAGTAAATAGGCCTATATATTTAATATAGTACTAGTAGTAAAACTAGTAATAGATAAAGGCTAGGTATATCCTATTAACCTAGAGCTAGGTATAGAGCTACTATTTAGCCCTATCTACCTACTAGTAGAGAAGAAACTAAAAGAGTTAAGGAAGTATATTAAGGAGTTATTAGTAAAGGGATGGATTTAGCCCTTAAAGAGCCCTACTAGGGCGCTAATCCTATTTATACCTAAGAAGGGTGGTAAGCTATACCTCTATGTTAATTATAGGAGCCTTAATAAGGTTATAATTAAGAACTATATGCTATTACTACTAATTAGGGAGATCCTTAACTAGCTAGGAGAAGTAAGGTGGTTTATAAAGTTAGATCTTAAAGATATATACTACTAGGTAAGGATCTAGGTAAGGGATAAGTAGAAGATAGCCTTCTATATAAGATATAGCTACTTTAAATACTAGGTTATACTATTTAGACTAGTTAACATGTTAGTAATATTCTAGGTATATATAAATAATACCTTAGCTAGGCTAGTAGATAATATCTATATTACCTACCTTAATAATATCCTAATCTTTATAAAGGATAAGGAAAGCTATATAAAGGTAGTAAAGATAGTACTATACTAGTTAGACGCTATAGGTCTATATGTTAACCCTAAGAAGTATGTCTTTTACACTAAGTAAATTAAGTTCTTAGGCTTTATAGTCTTAAACTAAGGAATTAAGATAGAGTAGGATAGGGTTAAGGCTATTACGTAGTAGCTACTCCCTACTAGCATATAAGAGATATAGGGATTCCTAGGATTTATAGGATTCTATTGCTAGTTTATTAAGAACTATTTAAAGGTATATACCCTACTAACTAATAGGCTAATAGCTAAAGTAGTAGGGGAGTAGGTAATAACTAAGGAGGCAGAGGAGGCCTTCCTTAAGCTCTATATAATATTTATATATACCTTAATACTATAGTACTTTAACCTAATATTACCTATAAGGGTTAAAACAGATATATTAAACTTTATAATTAGTATAGTCCTTACCTAGCTAGTTAAAGGGGCTTAACACCTAGTAGCCTTCTTTTTAAGGAAACTAAAGGGGGTAGAGCTTAGATATAGGGTACTAGAGGCTAAGCTGCTAGCTATTTATAAAGCTACTATATAATAGAGGTACTACTTATTATATACCTAATACTAAATAGTATTCCTTATAAACTACCTAGGGTACTACTACTTAGCTATAAAGCTATAACTAAATAGTTAGTAGGCCTAGTTACTATAAGACCTATTACTCTTTAACTTTAAAATTAACTATTAGCTAGGTAAGGATAACACTACAGACAGGCTCTCTAGGCAGCTAGACTACTAGCCTACTAATATAGAAGAAAAGGAGGCCTAGAGTGTATTCTTAGATAACTTCCTTAGCTAATTTAGGAAAAAGGTAGTAATAATTAGTTAGGGGGGGTTACTAGCTACCACACAGCCTGCCCTAGAGTAGTATACAGCCAGCCTAGAAGACAAGATTAAGGTAGTATAATAGAGTAATAAGTAGATCTAATTATAGGAGTAGTAGTAACTAGGGGGCTAATAGGCTAAGGCGGCTAATAGCACCCTAAGATACTAAGGGAGACTAGTCATACTAGAGGGACATACAGCCTAGTTAGTACTACTTACTGTATTCTATAATAAACTAGCTAGGGGGCACCTAAGGGTAACCTATATACTTAAACGCCTAGGCTAGATGTTCTTCTAGAAGTTAATAAAAAGGGATGTAAAGGAGTATATAAGGATATATATAATTTGCTAACAGATAAAGCTAAGGTACTACCTATTATATAGGAAGCTAGTACCCCTCCTACTACCTAGCTACCTATAGGAGTATATTACTATAGATTTTATTACTAAGTTACCTAAGTTAAAGGGGTTTAAAGGGGGGCTATATAATAGTATCCTAGTAGTAGTTAACTAGCTTATAAAGTATATAATCTATATACTAATAAGGGAGACCCTAATAGTAGACTAGCTAGTAGCCCTACTAGTAGATAGAGTCTTCTTATAATTTAGGGTACCTATAGTAATAATATTAGATAGGGGGTTACTATTTATAAGTTACTTCTAGGTAGTAGTATATTACCTACTAGTAATTAAGAGGAAACTAAGTACTACCTATTACCCCTAAATAGATAGATAGATAGAAAGATAAAACTAAAATATAGAATACTTCCTATAGGCCTTTTATAATATAGAATAGGACAATTAGGTAAAATAGTTACTAATAGTAGAGTTTATCTATAATAGGGTATAGCATAGCATAACTAGGGTAGTACTAGTAGAGGCCCTTATAGGCTATACGCCTAGGAATCCCTATAATATAAGACTAGTAGGGCTAAGGCCTATAGAGGTACTAATAGCTAAGGAAAGGGTAGAGCAGCTACATACCTAGTAGGCTACTACCCTTAAGACTCTAGAGGCTACTACTAGAGTATATAAGAAGTAGTATAATACTAAGAGGTTAGTAGTAGAATTCTAAGTAGGAGAAAGGGTCCTACTATTAGTAAGGTTTATTAGATAGAAGTAACTATTAAAAAAGCTAGCTAATAAGTATTTAGGCCCCTTTATAGTAACCTAAGTAGTTAGTAGGGGAAAAGCCTATAAACTTAATATAGGGATAAGGTATTATATCTATAATATCTTCTTACTATCCTAACTAGAGAAGTTCTATAGGGTACTAATAAAGCCCTAGTAGATCCCTATTAAGGAAGAAGAAGTAGATATCTATAAGGTTAATTATATAGTTACTTATAAGGGACTAAGATAGAATAGGTAGTATCTTATTAAATAGAAAGGCTATAGTAAGGAGGAAAACTTATAGGAGCTATAGAAGAATATAGCCTAGGACCTATAATATAACTATAAGAAGGGGGTTACTAGGGGGGTATAAGGGAGGAGCTAGATATAAGATAGTCTATATAGCCTAAAGGCTAGTCTCTATTTAATTATTTTGTTAGTACTAAGGCTAAGAAGTATAGGTAGCCTAAGGGCTAGGTATTTAAGGCTAGAAGGGCTAGGGAAAAGTAAATTAAAAGGATAGGGGGGTATATTAGGGGTACTAGTAGGGGGGCTACTCCTTATCTATATCCTTACTCTTACTATTACTCTCCTCCTAGCCCTTACTCTTACCTATAGTAGTAGTATTACTAGTAGTAGAATCTAAATTACTAGTATACTAAAAGGTGTTAGTAAGGGGGACTACTAGGGGGGTACTAGGGGGGGGGTAGGGGTATATATAACCTAGGAGTAGGTCTAGGACTACTCTAAAAGGAGGGAGGTTTAGGCTATAATAGCAGTAGTCTACTCCTAGAGGGTAGTAGTATAGGCCTTAAGAGCTATAGTAGCAACCTTAGTAGACTTAGCTAGGGACTTAGCTAACTTAGCCTAATAGCAGGTAGTATTAGTACTAGCCTTAGTAGTAGTAACGCTATGCTAGTAGAGGAGCTACTCCTCCTCCTTAGCCTTAGCCTTATGCTTAGCGTTAGGGACCTTAGCTAGGTTGGTCTGCTTCTAAAGCGCCTTCTTGCCTATAACCTAGGCCTTATTAATCTTATCCTAAGTAACGTTAGAGAAGGGGGGGTACTAGTAGGGGAATAAAGGGGTATATATAACTATATTAGGGTAGGTGTAGCTAGGGTTAGCAGCCTAGTTAAGCTCCTTAAAGAGGTAGTAGAGCTTAATACTAGCTATAATAGTAGTATAGGTAGCCTATAGGGGGTTAATAGTAGTTAAGTATTATAGGAATAGCTAGATAAAAGGAGGATAGATATATAAGAATATAGGTCTTACCCTTTATATTAGTATAATAAGTATATTTATTACTAGCTATTAGGAACTATTAGAAAGGAGGTAATAGGGGGGTACTAGGGGGGTACTAGGGGTAAAATATACTTTAGGTCTTAATATAGTAGGGGAGGTTAGTAGAGAAGGTAGTAGTTATAGCTAGCTTCTAGTTAGCTATCTAATAAATATAGTAGTTATATAGGATGTTATAGATAGACTTATCCTCCTTATAGGAGGCATAGGAGTAGTAGGGGGGTACTAGGGGGGTACTAAAGGCACCCTATCTGCTAGATGTAGGAGGGTAAGGGGGAGGGGGTATACTATTAGAGCTAGAGGTACTAGTAGGGGAGCTGGTAGGGGACTAGTAGGGGCCCTAGGGGGTCCCCTAGGAGGTACTAATAGAGCTCTAGGAGCCTATAGCGGTGGTAGTAGTGCTGCTAGTAGCGCTGGGAGGGCTGCTAGGGGGGGTCTAGGGGGGGCCCTAGGGGGTAGTAGAGGAGCTTAAGGAGCCCTTAGCAGCCTTACTAGTATTATAGAATCTAGTAGTATTAGTAGTAGAAGTAGTAGAGGTACTAGTAGAGGGGCCCTAGGGGGTACTAGTAGGGGCCTTACTAGAGTAGGTACTACTAGTAGGGCTAGGGAACCTTATAGGTATAGACATAATAGTAGTAGTAGAGGAGCTAGTAGTACTAGTATTATTACTAGTACTATTACTACTAGGTAGTAGTAGTAATAGTAGTAGTAGTAGTAATAAAAACAAAAAAATAATAATAAAGTAAGGGTAATAAAGAGGAAAAAGAAGGAAAAAGAGGAAACTAAAGATAAAAAAAATAAAGAAAAGAAGGGCTACTATTAATTACCTATTTAGGCTAAGTAAAAAGTAAGGGTAAGCTATAATAATAACTTAAGCCTATAGAGAGGGACTAATATAATTACTAATAGGACTAGTAACTTAGGAGGTAAGGGGTACTAGTAGCCTTACTAAGGTAATAAAGCTAGGGCTCTTATTTACTAGGAGAGTAGTATAACCTAAGGCTTAGCTATACTAAAATAGGCTAACTAATAAAGGTACTACTATTACTAATAAGGGTAGGGAAGTAAGGATATAGATATAAAAGGGCTATAGGGAGAATAGGAGACTATAAAGGAGGGTATTATAGGTAGATAAGGTGTCCTTACTATAGAGTAGGTAACCCCCTAGTTAGGTAGACTAGATAGGTTAGGGCCTATATTCTAGGCTAAGTAACTATACTATAGGCTAGGTAGCTATAGTTAGTTAGACTAAGGTAACTATAAGGTAAGGCTAGAGGTAAGTAGCTAGCTAGGGAGATAGTTACTAACCTAGCAGCCTACTAAGCCTAGGGGCGTTCCTAGGCGCCCCTGAGATACTAGGTTGCAACGGGGGAACAGGGGGGTAGCAGTATAGGCACTTCAGAAGGTCCTAGGGACAAGACCTTAGAGGGGGGGGATTATGTTAGGAGCCTAGAGGGGGAGGCTTGGGGGGGCACTGGCGGTGGGGCCGCGCCTGGATAAACTATAAGCCGAAGGCCATATAAAAGGCTTTTACGGGGCGATTGTGGGTTAGAGGAAGGGCAGATTCGAATAATCGTCACAATTGAACCCTAACTATGCTTATTGTTGACTCCTTTACTTGGTGCGATCACAGCCTTCTGACAATCTACTTGCCATGTTTAAGGACTCACAAACTAACTAGGTGGTTTAGGAAAAGAATGTCCTCTCAACGCCGCCCACAAAAGCATCCGCTACATTCAACAGGCCCTTGTTTGTTTCCGTCACATGCGTCATCTCTATCACCTAATCAAGGTCCTTCAAAGGACTCTGCAAGTCAGCACTCATCCTTCCCAGCTCTGTATAGAAGTCAAGCATAATTAAGTATTAGGCCTGGTAGTCAGTAGCCGCCTTCTTCGCCTTGGTTTTCAAAGTCAGACCGACCGCCTAGTACATCTGGAGAGTCCACTGCGCATCACCAAGAGTCGCCAGGCCCCGATCTTACGCCACCGAGATTTCTGTCCCATCACCGTCATGTTTCGCAGCCAGGTCCCTCTTGCCAACCGTCAACTTGTGTCCCCTCACGCGGACCGCCTCTTAAAGCACGTTATAGAGGCTAGCCATCTGGAACTACACCCTGACAGGATTACCTAGCTTGTCGCCGCTATTAAACATGCGCAGGAGCATAGGGAAGTTGTCTATGACGTGGTTGATACCGCGTTGGAGTTTGTGTCCTTGACGAGCAGCCTCACACTTATGCCTGAGGTCTCCACTAAGCCACATGCCCACCCTAGATGAGGGAAGGGGATGCTTTATGGGGACTCAAAACGCGGCCAGCGATAACCCTCTGACGGGCGGGCTTATCTGTTCTGAAAGGGTGTTCCTTGCCTGCCGCCGGACAATTTGGGTATCTTGAAAGCTGTGTCGTAAGATGCAGGCAACGTCATTAACAAACCTGCTGTCAGCTACACTTATGGGCCCAACGACGGAGCGAGTGTCGTCCAGATAGGCGTTGATAGAGATGGAGCTGGGGGTGGTGGCATCGGAGCCGGCGTCAAGTCCACCATCGCATTCCGTCAACAGCATGTGGCTTTCGAAGCACTGCTGCACGATGCTATCTGCAATCCCGTGAGCGCTACTGTTCAGGTGCCGAAGGCTTCCGTCAATGTCTCCAGATTGCTTGTACAGCGCCAGCTCAGTATTCTGTGGCCATTTCACCACATCCGGGAACCGGACCACAGGAGGATTCCTCCCGCCCCCGCCAGTGATGATGAACTGGAACAGACGTGATGCGCCGGACATAATGACCCCCAGGCCAGGGGCATGGAACAGCCTGTCGAAAATGATTTCCATCACACCGATGAAGACGAGGACAGCAAGTAGTATATCAACAACCCAAAGCGGGGGGAAGTACTGCCGCAGGGTACGTACCAGCCACCAGGCTATGCGGAGAGGGCAGACCACAAGATCGACGAGCCACAGAAAGCATATCTCGTTGGTCTTGGTCGTTGGTGTCTGATCGGACGGGGGTCCGGATCCTTTGGTGCGACGTCTGGGTCCGTCGCCTGCCGAAGACGGTCCTCGATGGCGACGGTTGGTAGGGTTCCTGAACTTCCGAGCCGACACTTGAGCAAATGTGTCGGACGGTGGAACAGACGGTGATGCATCGTCGTGCTTTCCCTTATGTTGGTCTTTTGTTGAGGGCATGTCGTGATCGGACGGGGTGGCATCCGTAGGAACCTGTTCGGCACGACTGTCGCGGTTCTTTTTCTACCTCTGCCTTTTTCGATCCGCCTTTCGCATCAGCTTCCCCAGCCTGGCGGCTTCATCTTCCCCGGGACTCATGTCTGAATATTCAGCAAGGGCAAGCGTCTTGCCACATTGCCAACACTCACGGGGGGGGTGGAGGGATACTTGTCCTTGGATGAAGTTGAGATTGTGCTTTAAGTTGTCTGTGACTTTGTACCAGGATGAAAGGGTGATAGTAGCTGAACCACACACTTCTCTCCTTGCCTCAAGTAGGTAGAGATATCGGGGTGTATATACAAAAAGTAGCAAAATACCATCGCAGGCCCAAAGGCCACCATGCATCATCCATTTGGCGACAGCAAGGCGCTCGAACAGATTTTATAAAAAGGATAACAGGCCTGCCTCTTTGCTTCACTGCTCTCATCATTTATTACTAGCCGATATGAAGGCCCAAAGCGCTTAGACTATAGCTGCAGATAACGAGAGGTAGGCCACAATAGAACCCTAGAGCTAGCAACAGAAGTTAACAGACCTAGCTAGAAGAGCCACAACATTTTTGCTAACTATCTAGAGACAACGCTTTAAAGATGTCAGAGGGAATATATCCTAGCAGTACCAGGGGGCAAGGATTCAGCTAATTCCGATGCTGCCACCACGACCGCTGACAAGGTCGGAAGTGAGGGTGAGACGGCTGCCGGGAACCAAGAAGGCGGTCTAGAGGCAAGCAAGACTGTGTCAGCACCTGAAATCACGCCCGAGGAGCAAGATTCGCAAGGTGGTAGACCGACGGGAAAGGGAGCCGTGACAGGCAACGATGGTAATATCTGGTACCTGGCCATCATGGCAAACGTAACCACGGCAGCGGTTCCCATAGCTACCGGTAAGCATACTGGAGAAGCACAACAAGGCAGTGGCAGCAAAGGTATGTTGTCAGTCGCGCGGGAGGCGGTCGGCCCAGAGGTCGCGGTGTTGTTGTTGCCGGTAACCGCGTGCGACACACCCTCCCGCCTCTTCCCGTCTGTCACTGGATTATCATTTAAGGACACGCCACATCATTTTAGTGACGCCACAGTCCTTCCACTCATGCCTGGCAATCGTCAATCCCATCATTTTCCTCTCCACATCATCAAGACTCGATGCCAGAGCCTGATGAAGGCAGCCAAAGAACCTCTTCATCTCTACACCTCCTCATTCGAAACGATCCCAGAACGGTCAACATGCACAAAACCACCTCATTCCCATGCTCTACCTATGGATCCGATGAGGCCGGTGCTCAGATGGCTCGATGGAATCCCCACAACAAACGAGGAGCCAACGGTGGACAGAAACCGGCCGACATCTATAACTCCGACAAGCTCTCAAGGGTGTCCTGCTGGCTAGCAGCACACGCGCCACGCACCCGGCATCATACCGACGCCAACCCACTTCACAACCTTCTCCATTCAGGCTTCGACGCATCATCACGTCGCACCATTGGGGTTGGGGCAAGGCACTTGCCAAGTGTTTTCATAAGGAATAACCATAGGGAAGTCGAGAAAGGGTCGCTGTACAAGGTAGAAGGATGGATGCAAACCTCACCTAGGGATAGTCATAGTTGCCAACAAGCAAGCCCCCAGCGTACGAAACCAACACTGTTATCCCCAGCGCGCCATGGTGTCTGCAATGGAATTCATATCCGCGAATCATTATGGGTGCTGCCGACACGACGGACGCCTCATGCTCACAATTATTCTAGCCCTGCCCTGCCAGACCGGCTCTCCATGTCAAACCCTAAAAAAAAAACCCTTGCATAGAAATGTCTTAGTATGCACAACACCTGCCCGGGATTGCCTTTGTCAAGTCCCCAACGTCCCATGTTCAGAGGCTTCCGAGTTGACTTCCTGCTCCGCGTTGACAATCTGATGGCCGGCCTGGTATGCCTCATGTTCGCAGCCATTAGAGCGCACCTTCTCAGTGATAAGTTTGACCAGCTCTTGCAGGTCTTGAGCTCTTCTTGGAGCCTGGTGGTTTGGGCCTCGTCCTTGAACCGTCGTTTTCGGACAATCTTCGTCTTCTCCTCCAACGCGGCTTTCGCACACGAGTGGGTTCCTTTTGCGCAACCGTGCTGTTCTTCAAATACAAGTCAGGCAGACTCAGACACCCCCAAAATGGCCATGGCAGCGGGATGGGCAAATGGCCTACTATGGCAGCCTTGAGACGCTTGCTGACGCGCTGCTCCGGGGTAGTGGAGAACTGCGGATTAGTTCCCTTCTATTAAAGTTGCAAAAGCATTAGGTCTCCCTACTCATGGGCCGCTAGTAGCTTGATAAACTACCATGGTACCAGGCCTGCATGCAATAGCTTGGCGAGAGTGGCGGTGCGACAATAGAATTTTGCTATAGTGTTGGCGTTTGTAATTATGTCTGAAATCCAAGATGGCAACAAGAACCAACAGGGCTTACATCATCAGGCTAGAGTTACATCAGCAGCCTTTGTGTCCTTTGATTCCAGCATCGGCAGCTTTCAGTCCCTAGCATCCCACCTAGGTAGTACCTAGGTACCTAGGTAGACCCATGTGCTAAGATACAAGCAAGTGCCTGGGTTCTGAGCGTGGCACCGTTTGTCGGCCCAGCACAACCGACTCGCCGACCTTACCAACCCGTCCTACATCATCGTACCTACATGACAATACCTCATCTCAGACAGCGTTTCGTCACCGACAATGGCCTCGTGGCACAAGCAACTCGCAGACTTTGTCTCCCACTGTCAACACCCCCCCGACGACGTCGATCCCTCCGACCGCAAGACCGCCGACCAATACATCCAGCTCGAGAAACAACTCGCATCGTCTATCGAAGCCGTTGACCTGCGAGCCCAGCTGCCGCATTCCATCGTCCAAATCATGGTCGACGATATTGTCGACCCGGGCCACACTCCTTCCGACCGCCTTGCCTCCTTGCGATTGAAAGAAGCCTGCGCGGCTTGGGATATTGCACCATCTCACTGCATCTTCTTCCTGAACGCCCCTAATCACGGACGGCCCTTCTTCGAAAAACTTGCAAGGCTTGCCGCGGTTTCGCCAGACTGGCCAACCGCAAGGTCCAAGATCCTGCAAGCAGCATCCCGACGTCGCTGTTCTGAAAAGCCCGGACGCGGTGTTCAACGCAAGTCCGGAATCACGACAGGGGACTTGAATCAAGCCATCGATATGAAAACCAAGCCCGACACCGAACCACCTGCCATGCCATCCACCGAGGTGAAGAGCCCGCTGCCCGTCATCGACCACGACCACGACCTGCGTCCGCTCGACGAATTACGAGTAAAGATGGACAACAAATACCTTACCGGCAGCGCCGTAAGTACCTCTTTCCCTGAAACGTCCCCTTTCGCGCTGCTAACTA
Source organism: Colletotrichum sublineola (assembly GCA_020631755.1). NCBI lineage: Eukaryota > Fungi > Ascomycota > Sordariomycetes > Glomerellales > Glomerellaceae > Colletotrichum > Colletotrichum sublineola. The sequence continues at coordinate 442,323 of JAHSQG010000027.1, read as the reverse complement.
CTCTTTACAGCCTCGACATACATTCGGGCTGCTCCCGCCCGACGACTCTGGCTTTTTCAGTGACAAAGACCAAGACGGACATAGCGATGGTGGCCGCCAGACCTTGTCGCCTACTCTTGGATGCGTACACCCCACAGCCCAGTTGGGCGAGGTGCACAAGAGGTCCAGGTCCTGCACGTCTGTTCCATAAACCCCGTTCCCTGCCAAGAAACGCCGCGCTACCTACAGACCATCCACTGATGAGCCCGCCGCCAATGAACACGTCGATGAACCCGTCGATGAACCCGTCAACGAACCCGTCGATGAACCCGTCGATGAACCCGTCGATGAACCCGTCAACGAACCCGTCGATGAACCCGTCGATGAGCCCGTCGATGACCCCGTCGATGAACCCGTCAATGGCCCCCTCGCATGCCTTCGTCCGGGCGACTGGGTCAGGGGATCTGTTGTGTCATCGTCTCTGACTGCCCTGAGCAGCTTATGGGCCGACTCGGTCATGCTGCTGGATTGCTCGCCCGCCGAGCTGGTTGGCCATGAGAAGCGCCACGCATCAAAACTCGAGATGCTCCTGCAGTCTCAGCCAGATAGTAGAGTGTTTGTCCTATTACCGGCAGCGGTTGACGGCTACTAGACGGTCGCTGTCGTCTGTATTAAAGACGGGTTAGGAACGATCCGCGTCTTTGACTCTTTAGTCAAGTATAGTCAATCGGAGCCCCATACAGCCGAGGCTGCTGCCCTTCTTTAACAGATTATTAACGTAGCGAGAATTGAGTTTCCTAGTCAGTATGTAAGAGTTGAGGCGCTTAAACTGATGGCGAAATGGCTGCGGTCTTATCCACAGAGTATACAACAAGTAGGAAGTAACGACTACGGGGTTAGAGTCATTCTTTATGTCTTCCACGCGCTTGCTGGAGTTGCAGCACCGCCTTCGACAGACTGGACTCTGTGGCGGAGAATCATTGCCGCCTTTCTCTGGGTCCAAGGCAGATACCAATCCAAACCGGGCATCGAGTCCATCTTAGACAATGTCCGGAAAGCGCACGACGAGCTTCTCTCGGCCGGCACAGCCACGGTGCGGACCCATGCCAGCCTGGAGCTCAACATCAACCAGCTAGTGTCGGGACTGGAGCCATCACGCATCACGGTCGGTAACGAGACCTGTACTCGTACGGATTTGAAGACGTCTCAGCAACTAGACACATACCTGGGCGAATGGCATCATGCCGTGCAGGTTGCAAACGCTCAAGCCAAGAGGCATCAAGAGGCGTGCTTCAGAAGCGTAAAGTCCACCGAGAAGAGCATACGTTTAATTATCCAGGCACTCCACGCCGGATCCTGGCGGTTAAAGAAGGTCGTTGACTCTTGCGCGGCCCGTGATAACAGGACGGCTAATATCAAGTGCTTAAAGCAATCGGCAGATAACATCCGACACCAAGGTAATAACGAATCGACAGTACGGTTCCTAGAGGGCAAAATCAGAGTTCTTGGCGAAGAGCAACGATTAGCAGCTGCCCGGTATCAAGCCGGAGAAGAAGCGTGGATGGCGAGCGAGGAGGGACTCAACGCCATTGCAGCCGAGTTGGATTTGATGCTGGAGGCGTGTTATCAGAATGATTGATTGACTGGTAAGCCTAAGCCGTGTGATGCGGTATAGAAATAGGAGACAGTAATAGATCATTTGACAGAGTCTAGAGGAATCCATCCCTAGTGTAGCTAAACTACTGTAACTGCTGTAACTGCTGTAACTGCTGTAACTGCTGTAACTACTATTTTACTATCCTAATATCTTATTATTTTACTATTTTACTATAACTACTATAAAGCCTAAGTCCAGACTTTAAACTTATTTAGACATAGCTTCTATAGGAGCTGTAGTATTAGCCCTAGAGTTCTTTTATTATAATAAGGCTTATAATAGTAGAGCTAAAGCTAGTCAGCTTTGTAGTATAACAGATGTAATAAATATTAGATGTCTTGTAATATAGTAGCGTAGACTACCCTTGTTCCTAATAATCCTAAGAAAGAGACGAGGTACAAACAGGACACTAGATCTCCTCCTATAACTAGATGTCTTTACTAGAACGTCTTGGACACCAGCAGTGTAAAGTCCAATAGTGGCTTGTCTGTCTAGATATGTAGTAGTGCTGCTAGTGTTCCAGCATCGCCAACTTAGAGTAAGAACCACAGTTACGCCTCCATCATGCCCCAACCTCTTCTCGACATGCTTTCAAGCTTTTTCAATGCCAGCGCCTCGCCAGAAAGGAGATCACCATCTTGCCAAACCCAATAGCTCTTGAAGATGTCTAGTGCCTTACAACAAAACTGCGGCTTCTCTTAGACAGGCATGGGGAGACCCGTCAGTCTTTAGGTCGTCTTTCTATCTCGACTGTGGCGCTGATGCCAAATGTCACTGATTGTGCGGCTGTCAATACAAATTAACAGTACTGCTGATGAATGCTATCCTCTTATTTCTACCGTTACAGTCACCCTTCTCATCCGCGCTTCGTGTCTTCTCTAGGCATGCCCTGATAGCTGGCAACCTTGCTCCATTCTCATGTGATGCCATCCCGGGAAGGTCACTCTCCGTGCAAACAACTTGTTATATCGACGGGGGTGATGGAGACGAGGCATCAGAGGTGTCGGGACTGGAACCAGAGGATGGCCATCAGTTTTACTGTTAGGTGTACATTCCTTGGAAAAGTACGGGCGGCGGATAGCGTCATCGGCAAACCGACAAAGTAGACAGAAAGACTTTTATCCAGATTGGCAGCCTTCCCAGCTATTGCAGTTACAACTAGCCTGCACTCGTCATGGCCAGTGTGAGAACCAACCGCCGCCAGGAGGTAATTGAAGTGATTGTGTGGGCTGGAAAACCTGGCTGGCAGCTCCACTCCCAGAAAGTGTGCCATACTTGGACATGTAACCAGAAAATGAAAAGGTGCAACCAAAGTGGCTTCTGTCTTGTGGCGGCGTCCCCAACCCACGCACGACTGGCTGACAGCCTTGCTGACAGAGAGGTACTGCCACAGCAAATTGTGAGCTGATGATAAATAAAACCATCTGAAACCTTAAAAACTGGGTTGGGATATGGCTTGTGGCTTGTGGGAGTCCCGTTGCTAATAACCTTTGGTTTGTGAGTAAGATGAGATGTAAGTCATGGAAGCTTGTGTAGAAAGGAGAATGGAGCGCTGCAAAAATCATCATGTCATTCATTGCATCAAGACATATCAATGTTGCTAAAGTTGTGCGTGCTCTGCTGGCTGTCGTACCGTTGGGCGATGGAATATGTTGAAGATGGTGAGACGGCAAGACCTACAACGCTCAAGCATGCGCAGTCGATGGATCGATCCACTTGTCTGCATAGTTACACAACACCCCAATCACCTTCTCATGTGCAGAGGAGCAGCCCAAATTGTCTGGCCAAGACATCATTTTTCCACCATCACAAACAATTCAGCCCCCTCGCTAGCAACATTCAAGCGGACCTACAGCCACCAGAAGAACCGGACACAATAAGTAGCCGCTAATACAAACACTCTACAGGCAGCCAAACCGTCTAATGCGAGACCGTGTCGCGACTCGTCGCATTTTCACAGGTATCCGCGCCACGTACAAAAACCATAATAAATGCACGATTGCTATGCCCTGACACTTGGCCATTTTTGTCACTAAGCCTGGCATCGGATTCGCCCGTCTTAGGGTCTACTTGCTAATTCGCAGTTTGTGCTGCAAGCTGTTACCCCGGGTGCAGGATTTGATGGTTCTGTCAGCAACTTGAGGGCAACATTGATGATGTGTGCGGCATGTGGTAGCCATTTCCCCTAGCATTATCTGCTTATTTTTACTCGCTGTCATGCCTGCTTAGGCTGATCTAGTTATTTTCTATTGCGTTATTATTATTATTGTTGTTATTACTGTTATTATCTTTGTTGTTGTTGTGGCCTTTGTTGTTCTTGTTGTTAACTTTATTGATTATGTGGGATCCTGACAGAGCCAGCAAGTATTCCATTAGCCAGAAGGCCCGGGTAATCTTGTTAAACTCCGCCGTGACAAGTGGCCTTGAGAAGAACTGTGGTTGATGCTGTTGCCGCCTTGATGGCGTCTCCTAGGGATGGTAAGCAGCTTGCCGAGTGCGTGCGGTCATAAGCGTACCGTCATGTAGTCTTTATTCCAGGCAAGTCGATAGGAAAATTGCCTGCAGGGTGGCGTCACGTAGGGCCTGTATAGGAAGACATTCCTGCTATTCGTAAGTGGGTTGGGTGGTTGGGTGAAGCGTGTGTCTGTTGGGGGTAAGGGCTTGCCAGGCTGCGCTGAGTAGAGAGACCTAGGGAGGGCTGGACGGCGATAGGAATGGTCAAAGAGTGAATCGACTCAAGTCTTATCTTGTTATGTGTTAGTCATCACAGCGGCGATAAGAGAGCGCGCACCACTACCCCTACACATACTGCTTATGCCACACCGCGGACCCTCGGCCGAGATACCTATGCAGTGAGTAACCTACAGGTAGGTAGCGACCTAGGTAGAACTCAAAGTCTTGTTCCGCAAAGAAAATAACCAATCAACAGCTGATACTGCCCCAGGTTGGGCTCGCTAATAGGCTGGTAATCACGCCGAGACTTTTGACATGTTGAGGGCACCTTGGAGCAACGTCTGTTCTGGTAGCCTAGACAGCCACTGCACCGACACGTTACGAGCCGGCATGTCACACGTCACGCGTCACGCGGTACGCGCCTGGATCAATTCATATGCCGGCGCCGGCAAGCCCTTGACGGGCAGGTGCTGGGAAAGAGGTCAAGTTTCTATCCATGGCATTCGTAAGTGTAAATATCTACACATGTAATCCTCGTCTTTTCCGAATGGACACCATGCTACTGCTCAGTCTCGATCACGGAGCGCCTCAATCCCTACACGACTGGGTCTGGCATCCATCGGAACAACAAACTCCGTACCGACAATCCCACGCACCATTTCCAGCAGCCAGGGCATCATCGTGCGGCATGACTGGCTGTTGATCGACTCCCTGGTCATGGAGCGCCCGATGAGTCTCGACAAGGTCATTCCAAGTACACAAAACGCGCAGCTCTTAGTCACAGGAAGACGCCAATATCCAGGTCCCCAACCAGAAGGCCACTTGCTTCAAGCCCATCATGGAAAGCAGCCTGCACGACGGGCTCGCCAAGAATAAAAAGCTTCAGAAGGCTGCTACGCCTGCCTTTCCCAACCTGCGACAAAGGTTAGGTAACATCATTGAGCCCTGCTGCATCCAAATCCAGCAACAGCTTGTCAACCAGCTCCTTAGCAACACCTCCCCGCCAATCTATCCCGGCTGACTTTTCTTGTCTAGTCCCCGCTACCTCCAAGGTACCTTGCGGATATCGACGAATAATATACGGCAGCGCCATTCCAAGAGAGCAACAGCAACTTGCGCATGACGAAGTAGACGCTAGGCACCATGGAGGAGGGAAGTCGGGATGAAAGAGCTTCCTTGACGGCGTCATTAACGTTTACTATTTCGGCGGTGGCGGGACTTGCATCTCATTGTAACGCGACATCCTTCATCGCCATGAAGACTGCCATGGCCTTAACACCGTCCCCTCAGGGCGTGATAACGGCGGCTACTATCTTGTCAATCTCTAGAATGCATTGTTATACGTGATTCTTGATCTAGTCTAGTTCCACGCGCTGGCTGCGAATCTTGATCTGGGTGTCCTTGCGCCTGATATAGACCAGACTTCCGTCTTCCTCATATCTAACCAGGTCGCCTGTCTTGTAGAGTCGGCCATGCCGGCCTTTCTAGCCAGCAGAACCCTAAGTCAGCCCACCCAGGTCACTACACTAGTACAAAGTAGTAGTAGCAGTAGTATTACTTAACGCTAGGGGATCTAAACTAATATGAAAGGGCGCCTGCTTAGCCTATCTAGTAATTATTGTATAGTATATATACTTTTGAAAAAAATAGGAATGTTATCAAAATAATATACAAAAGAATATTAAGTTTTCTTTATAAATATAATTAATTATAGTTTAGAATACTATAAGTGTAGGGTTATATTTATAATATAGTATTAGTTCAGTAGCCTCTTTGCTTGTATAGCCTACTTACTTATTATATACGTTAGCTATATAATTATAAATAATTATTATAGCGTGTTCTCTTTGTGTAACACCTGTGAATGGCCAGGTTGGATGACGTTTTCTTCCTCTCTGGCGCCACCCGCTGGATCAATATTGACTTGACAGCGTCTGCTTTGTCTCCAACCGGAAAATCTATTCCCCAGCTTTCAATTTCCTCGACAATAGAATGAAAGGATGGCCGTCGCCTAATGACGACTCCAAGTTTGTCCACTCCTTGAAATGGTCCTAGTGCTCAGCGTGTTTTTTTCTTCTTCTACAAGACATATTCCCTCTGCTAAATATATCTTGTTTCATTAACATACCCCGCAAAAGGAGACCAGAGCGGGCGTCCGCGCAGCCATCCTCCAGTGGAGTGTTTTGGGATGGATGATCTCCCACGCAGCATCGCAGGCGCGAAGGAAGCTACTGGTGAGATTTAGGAGCAGAAGTGGTTTTTAAGTACAAAGAATAGAGGGGATAAAAGGAATCGCTGCGGGGAGCAAGGGGCGACGAAAAAGACCGTTCCTATATAGAAGGTGGTCGGCGGGTACAGCAGTCGTAGTGTGTGCGAATGCCGGCGACATGGGCGCCTCTCTTTTTCAGGCGGCCTGCGCGCGCATTTGCGGTAAGTTTGAGTAATGCCTAGACAGATTCAATCAACAAGAGCATTGTACACCTTATGGAAATGAACCCTAGCGGACTTTTCAGTTTGCCGTTTTTGGAGGCTGGAGGTGTAAGTGGCTGATTCGCATCCGAGTTTACCAACAACCAAGTCAATACCCATGTAATATGCCACTTTCTTCTCAAACAAGTTGTATTGCTAAATGGGACTGCTGTAGAAGCTTTGGGGTCTACCGCTTATGTTTTGGGTAGACGCCACGCAACCGCTGATAATGACCGTCACTAAGCTAAGGCTCCTTTCTGGAAATGTATCATCCCGGGGTCCTTGTCCAGAATTTCAAGCTTGAGAACCTCAGAGTTGTTTACCATTAGCGTGCGGGCGTTGAAGGGACCGACTCCGCCGGCAGGGAGTGAATCGACGGGCGAGGCGATGTGGCTAGCAAGTGGATGCGAAGTTAACACCATCATTGAGAGTCCTTAGATTGGATTTCTTACATTGGAATGGCATTTACAAACGCATCATCCCCCTTGGAAACCCGCTGATTAGCAGTGCGGAATCGACCGATGCTGCATACGAAGTGGATTACAGATAAAGGTTAATCATAGTAGTCGACAGCTCCTTCGTAGTTACAACTTCAATGGGGATTACCTCGAAATACTTCAGCCTTTTCATGCCTTGGCTTTGATTGTTGAACTTCACAATCTGAATGGCTGATGATTTGTCTCTGACTTTAACAATAGAGAAGTGAGGCTCGAAACTGTGTCGCAGGCAGTTAGCTATCAGTTACCTAAGAGACTTTATGTAGTTAGATAAGTTAGGAATTCTGTATTGAATGAAACCTGTTTTAGAGATAATGAATTTTGGCCTAGGGCGTAAAGTCTGAAAAGTCAAAAAAACGTGGTTAAATGTGACGAGCCTTTGCACTAAGACCTCTCTGCAACAGGCTTCACAGAATGAGGCTTCTTAACTGAGTAAAAAGAGCTCGCGATGGGCTTGTGGGCAACGTCTTGAATCCTAGGTTCGAAATCACTCGTCTATTTCTCGGCTTCCTTCTCTAGTCTGTTGACTTGGCTCAATGTATCGAGAGGAGGGGTCGCGAAGCCGAGTTTAGGATTGATCTGAATGTGTCGTGTGACTCGAAGAGTAGTGGGATCCCACCACGTCCACAACAAACCTTTTCTAGATGACCTCACCATCTAGTATGTAATCCACCTAATTAAAGAGTATTGTGCTAAACTCCATGATCTTGGAAATCCAGGTGAATGGGCGCCTCTTGACTGGATTTTGTGGATTTAAGTGAACGGCGTTAATCTCGGCGGACTTTTTTAATCCCGTTTTAATAGACAGCTGTATATCTGTCACAAAGCCCACAGTGTCGGGCCAGATTATTCCTCTCTTATGGTGTGCGACCGAAGCAGGACAGTTGTTCTACAAAGCCCCATCAATGTAGGTATCCTTAGTTTTAGGGCGTGGAAATATCTCTAAGTAGGGGGTGCTGCGGAAGTTGCTTAAGCTCTGTACACTCTCGTTAGCATGACATCAATATCACTGCCAGGTTATATTATTAATCTCTCACGCTTCTAAGACCTTGAACTTTTACTCCACCCTGTTTAATTTAACAAGTCAATAGTCTATTTAGGTTAGTGATGCGAACTTCACATGTAATGAGTATGCATAACGATCAGCCTTACCGTGTCCGTCAGGCCCTGGCCTTCTGTAGTTGGCAAGAATGACCGGATGTTGATTGACCGAAGTTGTCCAGGTAACGGCAACTTTTGTGGCCATCGAATCGCAACCAACGATTCCTCCAAACAAGAGTCTATCCTACTAGAATTTCCTTTTGAGCAATGCTTCGAATGGTTCAGTCTTGTACTTGCGACTGTGGTTTGCAACACTGAGCTTTTCGAGAATGAGGAACCCAATGAGCCCTCGAGGAACGAATGCTTCCTTGCAGAGCTGTTTGAAAACGCCGATACACGTCTCTACAGACCAGTTGTTTACTCCCAATCCAAGGGCAATGATGCCGCCCGTACTGTCAGAATTGATTAGAAAATCAAGTTATTATAGATTTCTTGACTCTAACCAACCTGGTACCAACAATAAGGTCAAGAAAGAGGCCAATCGGAAGACTAGTACCTAGCTTGCTTTCAATTACTCTAAGATCTTGCAGCTCAACAATACCACACACGCCACGACTAGGTTTTAAAGTCAGCCAACGTTATTGTATTGTACGCTTTCGCTTGGTTTCTTACCCGTCCAGGCTGAGGACACGAGCCCCTGCAAGAGGAAGTTTGGTTAATACAGTCCATTCGCCACCTTGGAAGGTATCCTCGGGGTGGAGAGGGCAAGTGGTCGTTCTCATGGACGCTTCTGATTCGGGTTTTGTGTACGCCTTGATGCACGTGGAGCACAAGACATGACCGCAAGGCAGGGGGTGTTCAGGAATCTCCCTCAGACAACAGAAACAAGTCGAGCCACTGACGAAGTTTTTGGCGTTCCTTGGAGCCAAAAAGACGGATACCACTTGCTCTTGGTGGACTCTGGCTGCGAGAGAATCTTCAGACCGTCTTCCGCCTAGACCGTTGTCTGCATCAACAGCTCTTCCCTTGAAGACTATCTCCAGTTCCGTAAGCTTGTGACGTATTTGTTGGATCCATTCAGCTTCGAATTGAGCGATGTCAACGTCAGGTATGTAACTCCCTGTCCTGAAAATCTTGCTTGCTGAGTTCCGGTGACCTTTGGGGTTGTAACCGGACTTCACATTGCAGCAATAACCATACTGAGAGTCGAAGTGATTTTAATGGACGTAGTCTTCGACAAATATGCCGAGTGCAGCCTGAATAAATTTCACGCATACATTGTCGAGAAGCTCTGAGGCTTGACCTGTGAATAGTAAGTATCAAGTGTATCATCATTATCTTGTCGCAGTAGAAGCAAATCTGACTTTACCCAAGAGTCTGTGTCTCGCCATGTCAAACATGATGCAGGAAGCAATCATTAGTACTTTGTCCCTGAAAAATTGAGCTGTGGCTCTCATAGGGGAGGAATTGGGGGTAGAATGACGGCTGGTTGAATCAGCCAAATCGACAAGATAGCCACCAAAGTCGCGTGGGACAGGTCTATGCTTTGAAGCCACCTTGATAAAGTAGAAAGATTGGTTATAATTCTAAGCGAAGTAATTTTGACTGCAGGTAGGTGTCTAACAAGAAATCATTAGCCATAGTTAGTCTTGGCCTTTTTGCGTTTCAGAAGCCTGTAGCGAATACAGTTATTAAAAGGCCAAGATTGCGTAGAAGTACTACTAAATTCACTTAAGGGATAGACCACTAAGTACCTATCTCATCACCCTGCATGCATGCCATGTTTACCTTGAATCAAGCGACTTAGTGTGGTGGGTGATTCAGCCACACCTAAACGTTGTAGTGGTAAATAAATAGTTATAAGTAAGGTAATAAGGCAGCAAGGCAGACCTACCCAGGCTTGGGTTACTTAACAGGCGGCATGGTATCCTTATCTTTTGGTAAGCAGAGCAAAGAGGTACATAATACAATTTTTAAGTCTTAGTTTGCTTTTATATCTTCCTTATACTGCTAGGGGAAAAACCTCTAAAGAGACCTGCAAGCAAATAGTAACATCAGCGCCTTTACACCAAGCTTACAGCTTAACTGTCTGCTGACTGCCCTTACTTCCCCAACCATGTAAAGTGCTGTAAGGCGTTAATGGTGGTTGTGCAGCCCCTTGCATTACTTTGCTAGTGATTAATTAAAGCCTTACTTGGGAAAAGACTTTGTGGGCACAATAACCGTTATTCCCGTCAGTAGACGCAAGAGCTGGTAGCTTCTTGTTACTGTGTCTTCTCGTTAATAGTCTCTTCTTGAGAAATTCAAAAAATATATAGATAGTTATTACATAATTGTATACTTGTAGCTTATTTGGCTTAGAGACACGGTTGGATGAAGGGAAGCTTAGAAACAAGAAATAATAATAACGCCGAACTGTTAAATTGTTGCAGTCCGCTTTGTTAAAATCAGAGCCTGCAGTATGGATAATGCATGTTTCCCTAGTACTGTTTAAAGGTAAAATCCAAAAGACAACTAAGGATAGATTTACTTAAGAGCACTACATCTTGGAGTACTTGGCTGCAGGACAGTCTTTAGGCAACCCGGTTGGTTCTGATCATAAAGCGGTTTTACGTGTGGAGGCAGCGAAGATCACGCCAATCCCATCAGTTGCGTACCGCCAGATAAGTGTACACGGCGTGTTAAAGGTTGTCTTGACTGGCCAACTGTAAATTCATTCCTTTTAACTTTTCTGTTTAAATCTCACACGTTCACTTTCTTGGGTCATCCTAGCTAGTGCTTAGTAGGGATAGCACCCTCTATTATGACCAACAGGAGTAATGTTGGCTTTATATCATAGGTATAAAGAAATGTTTATATCTCGGTCCGGGTTTTAATTTATCTCCATTGTCTAGTCAACAAGCGTGACTTTCCTTACTACCTTCTCCATGTTCATTTCATTTTACACCAGCCGCTCCAAATATTAAAGATTCCTCCAACAAAGCGCGCCCTCTTCATTACTAGTTATTTCAGAGCCTCCGTGGTCCGCTCAACGATGTCAGGGCCATTACAGCCGTTCTATGAAAGCAGGGCTTCGACATATCGAAGTGCTGTGGTGACAATGACACCCACGCCGGCATCCTAAGAGCATGTCACGACATCATGTCTCTTCTCAAGACGATGCTGGTGTCGTCCACTACTCAGGCCACAGCAGGATCGTCGAGGACACAGCAAAAAAAAAAAAAAAAAACAACGGACGAGATCGAAGAGTACGCACACCCAAAAATAGTGCCACCAGTCTCTTGTGCCCATTAGCTTTCATGCCGGGACACAATCAAGCTAAGCGGACGCTGGCACCGTCTTCACTGGTATCCTGGACGTGGAGCTGGTGCACTTGCTGCGCGCCACTACCGACCGCACCCTTAATGTCACCACCATTTTCAACTGTTGTCAATCAGTCCGTATGGCTCGCGACCCATCCCATAACATGCGGCGCCACGCAATGTTCCCAAAGTGTAATACGCCAAGGTATCGCGACAAATTGCCCGCCTGCCCGCCAGGGGTCAGCTCCCAACCGAACCGCTATGAGACGTCGAGGGCAACCAGGATGACGGGCGCATCGCCGCCGCCGCCAGCACGGAAGTGAATTAGGGGCATAGCGGAAGCAGTAACTAGGCGGGGGTGATGATGCACAAACTAGCCTGGACGCTGTAAGAGGTGTAGGGAGGCATCAATAACAGTAAACAGGTTTCGTAGAGGACGATGCTGCAGGTGAGGGAGATGGTTAACATCGATTTACCCGGCCAGAACCCGCACATAGAAGGACCCGATGAGAGGATATTCTTCTCGCTCAAGACATCTGAGAAAGATGCATTTGTACTGCATCCTGGCGGAGAGGAGGGCATCCTCAAGGCCAGGAGGGTGTCAGGCGTGCAAGAGGACAATATTTGAGCCCTCATGCCCTTGCGAGTCGAGCAAATAAGCGACGAGACGAAGATCGGCACAGCGACAGTGACACGAGTTGATGGCCTAGCGGTGAGGGCGAAGCTGTCGCTTCTTCCCGTCAAGGGTCCTATTCTAATAGAAGGCGTTATGGCGTTTTTGTTGAAGGACGCCTTGAACAAGTGGCCGGTTGCCCTACTTGAGGGGCCTGATGTGCTCCTGAACGCCTTCGACGCGTTTAAATACCTTCGTTGTAGAGACTCGGTTATCCATACCACCACTGCCACGTCCCTTTCGTCGAATGGACAGGAATATTACGAGGCGTAATCTGGCCAAAAGAGAAAGAGGACTCGTCGACAGATTGCTCAAGAGGCGAAGAAGAGAGAGGTCGAAGGCCTTACCGATCCATTCGTCAGCTATAAGCCTCCTCCCTACCCTCCCAAGAAGGCCTCTGACATGCACGTACAAGTGGTCCAGGATGTATAGTTTGTCCCACCGTTCACGCGTCTGTCCTATTTGCTGACGTGATCACAGAACGGATACAACAAGAAGGCCATAATTCTCAGAATACCTGGAGTGGGAATACCTATAAAACTTCAAGGGATCAAGAACAGAGAAGAATCGCACATGGCATGTTGTTGCTTTCAACTATTTTGCTTCTCACACGTTGACATTCCATAACCGCTACTGCTATTGCCACACCAAATCAATTGATCAATTGATGCTAGCAGCAATTATCACAACTAACCACCATCAACTATCTGGCCTTGATGTCTTACACACCAGGTCGACTTTACTTGCCTGCTACCAGTTGTCTGCAGGACATGTGCACTTGGAGACCCCTAGTGTCAAGGGATCAGAAGGAGGTATAGAGGTGTAGGACTGGCATTACGTGACAAGGGTTAGAAAACCGCAAGTAAAGCGTATCACTAGGGACCTACCATTATCATAGCAGCATGTTCACTCATCACTATAGTATCAATTCACCTCTTTGACACCTAGGCCCAAGACGTAATAGCCATCGTGATCATTAGCACCAAGTCGTCGGCCTAGCTGACGGTTGCCACAGGAACGATAATCTTGGTATCATTACCGAGTGGGACTGGCTTTTAGTAAACCCACTGCGTGGAAGATGCGGAATGCGATCAAGGTGAACTCCATTCCATCTGTCGACTGCGACGAGAGGGGCCAATGGCGATATGGGACAACATCACTGTGAAGCCTACGCCAGAGACACCGATGCCGAAACATGGTCTTTTTGGTGCATCACTTGGTCGGCAGAAGAAAGCAAGCAAGCAAGCAAGCAGAGACGAAAGAACGGAAAAGCAACCAAACACCACAGAAAAGACAACAACGCCGACAACCCAGGCACAAGCTGGAACAACAAACGACAACAGCAACAACAACCAACATAAACACACCTCACAGCAGCTCCTTGATCTTCTTCACGTTCAACGCCAGCAGGCTCCTCTTGACAGCCTCAAGCCGCTGGGCGGAGAGGTCCCCAGCAAACTCGGTCTCCAGCCTCTCCGAGAAGGCGTCGACCATGACGTTGGCCAGGTCCCTGGCCATCTTGGCCTTCTTGGTGGGGCGGATCCGCGGCTTTGCGGCCTTGGCTTCGCGGGCGCGCTTCTTGGCCTCCTCCTTGGTCTTCTTCTTGTTGGCGGCGACCTGCTCTTGGAACTTGGCCTCGAGGGCATCGAGGCGGCGGTGGCGGTGCTTGGCGGTGGTGGGGGCGGCAGGGACGCCCGGTCGGGCAAGGTAGTCGGCAATGACACCAGACACGCTCACTTCAGAGCACGAGTCCGAGTCGTAGCATGGCGGGGGAGGGGACGGGGTCGGTAGGGTAGGGAATTTGAGGTCGGTGAGGGGGTCTTCGGTCGGGCGGGGAGGGAGGGTGTCATCAAGAGGGGCGCCGAGGGACAAGTTCATGTCCCAGTCCTCTACAAAGCCACTCCGGGGTAACTCTGGTTTTTCTTCTTCTTCTCCTTCTCCTTCTTCTCCTTGCGCTTCGTGTCGGCCTTGGGCTTGGGCTCGGACAGAGTCTGGGCCTGAGGCCGTAGACGCGGGGGCGGGGGCGGGGGCGGGGGAAGGGAGGGAACTTGGAGCGGGAGTCGGAGTTGGGAGGGGAGCGGGGGCGCGGGGGCGGCGGGGTGGTGGGACGACAGCAGGAAAGCCGAAATGGGCTTTGAGGCCCCGCAGCGCGGCGTAAACGACGTCGCCGTGTAAACGGCCTCTGCCGTCAGGCACGGCACGGATGGCGGCGGCGAGGAAGCCCGTGGGGGCGTCGGACCAGAGGTCCCAAAGAGGTTGGCCGGGGGCGCGCTTCTGGAACTCCTTGGTGAGAGAGACCATGGCGGCGCAAAGCTTGGCGTTGGGCGGCAGAAGGGTCGGGGGGCGAGCAGCGGGCCACCAGGTGTCTGTTCCCCAAAGAAGCCGCAGATTGGCAAGGTTGCGGGCGTGGCGGCGGTCGACGGCGTTGGGGGCGCGGCCCTGGGAGTCGACCTCTGCTTCAAAATTGACATGCTGCTCCGAAAGATGGTGGGCAAGCGAAGCGGTCTGTACTCGGAGCTCTCGACGGGTCGGGGCATTGGCGGCCACCCAAGGGTGGTAGGTTTCTCTTGTTGGCTCCGAGGTAAAGGGGAAGGATTGGAGCAGGTTCTACATCATGTTAGTTAGTGCTCCGAGTGACATGGAGTGTAACATACCTGGTGAGTATCGTGAGGTGGCGGTGGCGGCGGAGGAGGAGGAGGAGGAGGGGGCGGGCCTTGGGAGTCCATTGGTCTAACAAGACGAAACAACAAGACGAACTTGAAAAAACAGAGGGCGACAAAGAACAGAACAAAGACACAGACAAACAATCGGGCGCTCTCCAGACAATCATCAAGAAAGAAGAAAAAAAAGACTCGACAAAGACTCGACAAGGACTCGACAAAGACAGATTCAACAGCAACAGGCGGCAGGCGGAAGGAGGCGATCGGGTGCTTAGGGTTACCTTACCCACATGTTCGTACCACGTGGGTGTGGATTGGACCCACCCCACACTGTTCTCCCAATCGGGTTCCAGTTGCCATCTTGAACAGGAAGGAAGGTTGGGCAACAAGTCCCCGTGTGAAATATGTGGCGCAGTCATATGAGTTCGCCAATCATATTAATGAGACCCACAAAATGAGAATGCATTCCTCACCAAGAACGTGTTCTAGCTTTGTGGGTCTTCAAGCGTCCCTACACAGTACGTACTACATGCAGCCACACTTACCTACCCCACGTGCCATATGTAGCAAAGGTACGTACAGTAGACCCTGATCGGATTGACGTCGGGTGTCATGTCGAGTTGGCGTCTCTTCTTTGGCTTGGATAACAACCACATAATGTCGGTGCAGCGTCCGCTCAATCCTGAGCGATAATGTTCAATTCTGATTTGCCATGTAGCCGAGTCGTCACCATAACTGCATCCATGTCCTGTCTAGGTATGATTCAGAGTCAAGATGCACGAAATGCCGCCAACCCTGCCGTGTCCTCCTACAAGAAGTGCATTGCCGCGTAAGCCATTGCTGTCGCCATGCAATAATTCTTTCGTGCAGTGGCGTACTCTACCGGGCAAACCCGAGACGCCCAGAGCTCCTTGATCTTAACACCCCCGCGCTCCAGTCGCGACGCCCACGCCCAGTCAGAGTCCCCCAAATGCTGTCCCGGAACCATGCCATGACGTGCGCGTTGCGTCTCTGCCTCCAGTCGTCTAGACACCTCTTCCATGTCATCTGTCGCGACAAGGGCCCCAAGTGATAACAGCGCTCGGATAAGACAGGACGCCGCTGTATTATCCTTGGCCGCCTGCTTGGCGAGGCATGCGTAGTGGAAGCTAGATCGTCCAGAGTCGTCGGGCCAGTCGTGGGATATTAGTCGACCGTCGCGGCGGAGGCGCCTCGCTTCAGGGGCACTGGCGATCCACTCCATGGTTTCTACCGCGTTGTTGGCGGCCATGAGATGGAGGGCTGTAACGCCGCGCGAGAAGGTAAAGGGTCGGTCCCAGACGGCGCCGCCGAGCATCAGCAACTTGGATGCCCTGTCGTCTCCCTGAAGAACCGCCATGTGAAGAGCCGTCACAGGGGCGGGGCCGATCGGTAACAGGCCCCAGCCTCCCCCTTCTGTAGCGGCAAAGACCATTGTAGACGGGCAGAAGCATCCCAAGTAAGCTGGTTGGTCGACGTGCAGGCCCTCCTGGTCGAGAAGCCAGCGGATAACGTCGTCATTTCCACCGAAAACAGCAGCGTGGAGGAGTGTCGCTCGCGGGACCCCGTTTGTGCACGGGTCCCGTTGGTGCGGGACAAGGTGCAAGTTGTTTGAGCATCGCCAAGCGACGACAAACTCGGTCGAGACCAGGCGGTTGCCTGTGATGTTGAATGCGGGGCTCAAGAGGGAGGCGTGATCCACAAGACGCTGGAGGAGGTCGAGGTGACCGTTAATAGCGGCTGACATGAGGATGCCATCTTTCTCGGGGAGCAAGAAGCTGTTGGAGGTATTGCCAGGTCAGCCAGTCAGCCATCAAAAGCAAAAAGCACTACTGAAACTCAGAGGGGGGCTGGCTAGCCAGACACTCACTCACCCTCCTTCCGCGTCCGAATGCCAGTCGACATGAGCCAGGCCGCCGCCAGCAGCATAGAAGATGTAGTCAGTTAGAACGGCTTCAGTGTACAATAGCGGTGTGACGAGGGACCTCCATTCGCGCGAGGTAGCTGCCAAGTTGGCGAGATCTCGCAGCCCGACCGAGGCACCAAGGTTGTCGGGTTTACGAATCAGGCGGTAGGCAATGGCGAGACGAAGGGTGGCGGGAGCTCGGGAAAGGTGCGAAGACGGCTTCATGCTGGGCAACGCGGTCGAACTTGCCAATTGCTATTTGGAGGGAAGGCCAGGTGGTGTTGTAAATCATTTGAAAAAGAACAAATGCGTGTTTTGTTTTGGTGAGATGCGTTGAGGAGGGAAAAGGGCAGCTTGGTGAGTTGACAAGTCAAACGGAAAGTACCTACCTCGGTACCTAGGTACTTATATAAGTCTACATACATACATCAGTACTTGCATATAGTGGGTAAGTATATAACCAAGAGCCCGCCCAGCATCACCACCACAGGTAACAGTCGGTCATTTTTCCCTCTTCTCATTTTCCCTCTTCTCATTTTCCCTCTTCTCATTTTCCCTCTTCTCAACTTCGTCTTGTTATTGCGCGCCAACTTCCACATTTCGGACCAATCTCAAATCAACATGACGAACCAAGCCGCCCCCAACCAGAAGGCCAAGGCCAAGAGACCTGGCACCAAATGTACTATCACACTGATCTTGATGCATCTCTGTACGTATCGCTAATGGATGGACATGTTACAGTCCCCGGACTGCCAGACCGAGCCGACGACGACGACGCCCACGAGACGGGAAAGATCAAGTTGACGACCAATGTCCTTCTGAAGATGACCAAGATCAAGGACTTCTTCCCAAAGCCGGCCGATAGTCTTCCGACCGACCTCCCCCCCACCTCCGCCAAGCTCTCGCCCGTCCACCTCGACATCACCACCACCCCTTCTGCCCCCGAGACCACCACCGTAAGGCTTTTATTCTTCGTACATGATCCCTCCTGTGCCCTTACTGACGCATACATGCGCTCGCAGAATCTCTCCCAGAAGCAGGAAACCTCTCGTGCCCTCGCCCTTGAGACCTTCAACCCAGGTGGCTGGCTCGGCGATGAAGTCATCGAGAAGGTAATGGGATACCTTGTGTCGAGGAATCCTGGATACTGCCACGTCAGCTCGCTGGCCTTCGCCGTCATGGCCAACAACCCCGAGCCACCCCCCTGGGCTCCCAGACGCTTCGCTGGCCTCAGAGCCATGCACGATACCGTTCTTTTTCCTGTCAATATGGGAGGAGTGCACTGGGTGCTGGCCCAGTACTCATTTGTAGATGGCAACGCGCGCTGGTGGGACTCCCAGCGTTCTGGCGGTTAGGTTCCCCAGACACTCGAGTCCCAACTGGCCGCCGTCATCAAAGCCATCTGGGGCGCCGAGACCCCCTGTGTTTCTCGGGTTGAACCATCGGTAACCTAGCTGGATATCCATATATCTGTGACTATAATAATAGCTAACATATCACAAGGCCGAACAGCAACCCAACGCCTACGATTGCGGACTCTACGTTCTGTACCATGCCGACCTCCTCACGCGCCGCCCTGACGACCCCCTGCCAAGGTCGCTCTCCTCCGCCGACCTCCGCAGCCACTACCGCCAAGTCTTCATGATGGAGTGATGATTGTGTCTTTGTTTTCTTCTGTTACTCTTTTGCATTGCTCGCTCGATTACTATATTGTTATCTTGTCGCTACTGTCACACGCAGTCGCGTCCTTGCTTCTTTCTCTGGCTGACAAGAGAGACCAGACCATGGATGACGATGCTCTCTGTCTCTGCGTGATGTTGAGTGACAATCGACATTGGCACTGCTGAAACTGCCGTTAAGTTACCTAGGTAAGTAGATTTTCGTTTTGTTTGGTCCAGCACCGAATGAGCTTCACAACTATTGGGCTCGAACAGAACCGTAATAACCTACCCAGGATGTAAGCGTCCGCTCTGTGAAACTTTTAATTCCAGTGCATCTTAGTGCATATTTTGTACAGGGATATGTAAGACGTAGGTAGGCTAGGCTTAAGTCGTAGGTAGGCACAAGCTTTCTTTTCGCAAGGCATTCATTCATCCATTAGATTAAAAGCGTCTTCTAGACACCCATTTTGCGCGACCAAGCCATCCACCAGACCTAACCACCAACCAAACAGAATCCAACTCAACCCAGAGTGAACACGTCGTCAGGCCCAATGTGCCTCGTGGTAGCAACTAGGCGATTGCTGACCACTTTGTAGACGACAAGACACATCTCGGTGTCACCTGGGAACACGGCCGTCACACCGTCGCCAAGGGGATTGGAAATAGGGCGGCGGAGGAACCACGGCACTCCATTGATGCCTTTGCCGCGCGTCTCGGCCGTCTTGGTGGCGCACTGCCGGAGGTGTATGATGGTCGAGGCCACATCGAAGCCCGCCAAGTCGCCCTCCAGGCCCAGCCGCGCCGCGAGGAAGCCCAGTGCCAGCGGGCCGACCTCTGTCTTTAGCATTGTCGTGAGCTCCGCGAGCTTGACCTCGGTCCAGAAAGTCGCCAAACTCATGCCTTGATATTGATTTGCTACAAACGTTAGCCTGCTGCCTGCGGGATTGTTTGTGATGCCTATAATACTTACAGTAGGCTAGGTGACGTTGTGTTTAGTTAGCTGACTTTCTGGCTGTAATGTATCTTGAAATTTACTGTTGTTGTTGTTGTTGTTGTTGTTGTAGTTATGAAAAGCCTGAGGTACTAAATAAAGGCTTTAATTTTAGAGAAGTAGGGTAGTAAAGTAAGATATATTTATATAATATATTCTAGATCAGTCTATTTAGTTATTACTAACTATTACCTAGTTAGGCACTACTTATAGTTACTTAATAGACTTTATTTTTATTTAGTATACTCTAGTAGTAATGTAGTTTATAATTAAGTGAGCTATATAAGTAAGTAAGCTACTTTTTAGTACCTATATAATAATATATAAGAGAAATTAACTATAATACTTTTAAATTAATTTAAACTATTTAGAATTCTCTTCTTTAGAGGTAGATTTAACTTTCTAATATATATAAGTATTATAACTAGGCTTTCTATAGATACTATATTATTATATATATATTTTTATTCTCCTTATATAACTACTACTCTAACCTATTTCTACCTATAACTACTTTATTATATTTATTTAAGACTTTATATTTATTATAACCTAAGAAAACTATAGGTAATAAGAGCCCTACTAGACCTTAGGAAGTATAGGTAGCGTAGTATTATTATAACCTAATACGTTATAAGGCAGGATTACCTTACTAGGCATAAGAAGCATAAACAGTATATCCTTTATATAGATAAAAGACTAATAAGGATTAGTTAGATAGATAACTCCTTAGAATAAAAGAACTATAGTATTAAGTTATATAAAGATAATATAGGACAGCTCTAATATACCCCTTAGTAAAGTGTATATAACTATAAAAAAGTTATATATAACCCTTAAGGTATTATATATAACTTAAAAAAGACTATACTATAGATATAAGGACTTATATATAGGATAGACCTAAATATACTTAAGGATAGACTTCTATAGCTCTTTAGTAATTAACTTATAATATATTTTTTAAATACCTTTTAGTATCTAACTCAGTAATTTATTAATAAAGAAGCTATATAAGCTATCTTTATAACTATTAACTACCTAACTAATTACTAAATAATTCATAAACTAGTAAGCTAATAATACTATTACTAAGTATTAACCTTAGCTATATTATTAGTAAAAACCTTATTATTAAATTAGGTACTCTAGGACGCTTGCTTGTTTGGCTGGCTGATCCTCTGGTGTCTTTGGGGGTAGGGCTGTTTTGCCTTGGTGGAAGCTTTTCCTGGACGACCCGAACATTGCCTAAGCAGTTGTCATGCGTCCACATCTTAGCCGCCGACTTCATCTAAGAGAACTGTATACAGAACGTACCTGAGAATATGGAGACGCGTCTCGTTCCGTCGAGAAGGCGGGGGAGCGGCATGCGTTAACAAAGCCCAACACACACACACACACACATTGACACACACTTGGCACGGGGGTCGACGTTCTGTTTGAGGTTAATTAGCGTGTGGCCTATGAACCAATGGCTTTCTTATTTCCCGCTTTTAATGGTTAATATCGTTTTGGTTTTCCCTATCTACCATATATTGCATTCTACGCTTGAATAGGCGGATAACCTTTCGTAAGGTTTAGCATAATGTACTTCCTTGTAGACGCAACCGATATATACACATAATCCATACAATCCCGTGCATTATCTTCCTCCAAGATGACAGTAGCAACAACACGCAGAAGCCTGTAATCTCTTCCACTATCGCCATAGCGGACCTGGTCCTCCAGGATGGCAACCTCCACTTCTGTCACGAGATATGTATAAGGTTAGTTATTGCCTACGTAACTAACCGTATCATTTTGCTGCGTGACGTCTTCTCTCCCCAGTCTCCCTATCTCGCTCTCTTTAAGACATAAGGCCCATGTCTGTATGATGCTACTACAGCGCATGGCTGATAGGAGGGGCGTCCGTGGTTGGCCATCATATGTGGTGATGGTGGCTTAGATAGGTCGAGGTGAAGGAATTCGAAAAGCTTAGGAGGGGAGGGTCAGGCGGCATGAAGACATTGAACGACTTTGCAGACGTGTTGAAGAGCGGTAGAAGGTTCTTTTGGTTGGTTGTAGGGAGTGGTAGTGGTGGCGTTAGGGGGTGCTAATCTAGCTTAGTAGGTGGAAAGGGGTGACTAACTACTAGGAATGTAATATGTTAAGAGAAGGGTGAGGAGGGTAAGAACAAAGGCTTCTAGGGATGGACTCTAGCTATTAATAGGCCTATTATGTCAGTATGCAGCCTGACCCCCCGTACGGCCTGTGTATCTTATAGTAAAAGATATTAAGTCTTATAGTAGGGTGTTAAGTAAATAATTCTAATATAAGGGCTAAAGTGAAAGAGAATGTTATTAAATAATAGATTTATAAGAGGGATAAGGAGGTAAAGTAACTATTATAATAAATAAGTAAGAGCTTAGTAAGAATAGAAAGGAATAAAATAGAAAGAAGACTTAAAAGGTTTCTTATACTTTATAAGACACCTAAGCTATTTAATATAATATAAGACAGATAAAAAGTATCTAAGATAAAGAACTATTAATAGTAATAGGAGCCTAAAGAGAAGCTAGTAGGTAGCTATTTAATAAGACTAATATATACTATAAAATAAGAGATAAAAGACTTAAGACTAAACTAAAGACTAGGCTAAAATAAAGGTTTACGTATAGTAATATTATTCTTAAAGGTAACAAAGTAAGACAGAGCGCCTAAGGTAATAGAATCTGACGTCTAGTTAGAGCCTGATTATAATAGATATATGAAAAAGCAGCTAGTCAGAATTTGGCCCTAACAATAGGACTATAGAAGCTAGATGAATAGTAACGGAATTATATTACCTTAGCTAAATAGGCCTAAGTCTAATCCTCCGTTTCTTAACATAAAAGAGTTCTATTAAGAACAAGAACAACAAGAACAGAAGAAACCACAAATTCAAAAACAGCCATAAGTTTAAGAAATAGTAACCGACACAATAAGCGTCAAAGACGAAAAGAATTAGAGGTTGAGCTTCGCGACGGGTTGTTCGACGAAACCCGAATCGTCCAAGCCGGCAACACCCACTAAGAAGAAGCGCAAAACGGCACCCATCTGGATAGTCAGCAATAGGTAGGAACCAGACACACCGCCCGGCTCTAGAAGAAACACTTACGCTTCAGCGACAAGGCGTCTGTCATCCCTAACGGCCTAAGCTTAGTCACCGCCAGCACTAGCACGGCCATTAATGTCTCAACGTTGAATGCCCTAGCAGTTAACAGCCCTACCAACATGGAGTCCTTCACGGTATCAAACTTAGAGGCACGCAACCACTACAGTAGCAGCACAGGTGGCAACGGCGGCGGCGGCAGTAAGAACCAGCCTAGATCCACTGGGGATGGTGGTGCTACTAGACGCACGTGGATTGCCAATACGCACGATTCGCAAGATGCTGACGTCAAGTGTCTTCTGGTAGTTGGTTCTCCTCTTGATAATTGTGTGAATCGCATTCTGGCTCCTCGCTGGTGTCCGCGCCGCTGTGTCAGGCGTAGGAGCTGCTATTTCTGGGATGAGCACCTTGGCTGTGTCTTAGGGAGTATTGCTGCTTGTAAGCTTCGGCTTCGTAGAGAAGCGAGCCTAACACGCTAACACCAACCTAGGAGCTCCCTCTTCTGACGTACTGAAGAGGCATTATATATTAAACCGTTGGTTAATTACCTCCCTGAGACTATTAGCGTGGTAGAATGGTACAACTACGACTTATAGGCCCTTAGTGACGTTATGCCTAGGTATGATGCATACGGTATGTTCCTGATGCTGAGACAGGGTCCACAACTAAGACGCTCTGCGAGAGGCTGAGGATCACTAACAAAGTGTGGACTGAGGACGTCTAGTAACGGAAAGTGGTAACCAAAGGGCTATTGGCACACTTGTAGGACTTGATGACGACATCCGGGTCGCAGGAGATTTGTGGCCACTACCTTGTCCTATATCTTATACCGTGGATCTATAGACCCACGCAGTGTACTATTTATTAGCAATTCTCATTAAGAAATAAGCAAGTGGCAGAGATGATTAAGGCAAGCATTGGTCTTTGGAGATAGAAAATTGTTGAGGACGATGTTAGCTTACTGCACTGAACCCGCGCCGAGGCCCGAAAGGTTTGCTATCACTTAGGGGGGCTAGATGTCTTGCACATGTGGATAGAACAGGGCCTCCTAGACAGCAAGGTGGGAAGAGGAGTAGAGGGAGGAGGGTGAGGGGAGAACAGTAGGCAGGATGGTTTGCAACGTTGCTAATAACTTGGCTTCAGAGACCAAGCTTGTGCGCAACAGACTGAAGAACGACCTTAAGGATATGAGGGTTGTAGGGGAAGGGCTATTGTTGACTCTGTAGTCTGCTGAGGATAGTGATGTTAACTACCTGGCAACAGTAGAACGGGCGTTGAGCTTGTTGCACCTGTTTACTAAGATGCTGGAGAGGTGGGAGGTGGATGACATGGGCGAACTGGAAAAGCGGGCAAAGCAAGCAAAGCAGCGGCAACAAGGCTGGGGAGGAAGGTGGTATTAATACGAAACAGGTAGAAAAGGAAGACTGTGTGTATGTGTGTTTGTGCAGGTAGCATTGAGGGTGATAGATCAAGTTAATCTATCACTAATCCGTTGTGTATTGAGGGCTAAGCACGATTAAGTCGGTTACAGCGCTCTTGACGTGCCCTCCTAGAACCACGCTTCTGGCTGCGAGAACAGACTTTATTTATGGCAGACCGACCATACAACAGATGCTGTTTGAGAGTGATGTCATTCATGCGGTTGTCCGCTCAGGCCCACACACTCTGTCCTCACTAGAGGCTAGCCTGTAGGCTGTGTGCACCAGAACATGACGGTATTTAAGCTGGGTGCCAAGCCTCTCCTGCTAACACGTGTACATGTCACCAAGGGTTGGGGTAATAGAGGCGGTTGGTCTGGATCTGAATGAACCAGGAGTTGGGTTACTGGAGGCCGTTTGCATAGAGCTGGAGCGGAGTCAGACGGCGGCGAGACTGAGACCAGAAGCACTACTGGAGATGGTCTCTGCGGCGGCTCTTGAAGCGACTTAGTAAGATGACTATTCTATCCTGGCTCAGCCCACTTATCCATTGACTTGGGGTAGTTAGAGTCATGGTTTGGAATTGATCAGGATAAAGTGAGTGGGCCGGGCCGGGGGCGCTCGCAAAAAATGCTTAGAGACCCACAATCTGCTCTTGTCGCTGTTGATGATACCGCTGAGAGCAGGACGATAATCTTCCTTGACAGCCAGCCACCTGATGCGGGTTTTGAGGGCGATGGCTATGCGAGGGTATACTACATCGTTGTAGAGTTGACTCAGGTCGGCGATTCCTTGAGTATCGTAGACTTTGGGCAGGTGGAGGTTGTTGGAAAGGATTGTAAGCTAGAAGAGGACGATATGGAAGTGGACACGAGGGACTTGACGAGATGTCGTTGAGGGAAAGATAGCAGCGTGTGTACGACCCGAATGGGAGCTTGAGGGATTGATGCTGTGAGAGAGAGGATCGTGGACGGGAGCTGATGGATCAGATGGGACGGTTCGAGAGAGAAAAGGATGTTGCCCCTAAAGCTTGATGAGCTACCTACTTCTCTGACAATAATCCTATGTTACTTGATACATCTCAGAAACAGGCCAGGTGTATACATGGATGCATGAGGCAGACGGCAGCAGCCATGGACGACGATATTGCATAAGCCTGTTCGTGTTGGGGTTGCAACAGTTGGTTCGTACGCGTCTGTTGGGTGGCTGGAGCGAGCTCCTGTCGATGGTAGCGCGGCCGAACATATCGTGGTTCAGGCGGCGCATGGGGAGGAAGTTGTTGTGATGTGGGATGAGACGGTGCCGTTTGCGCGCAAGGCAATAGGGAGAATAGGCCTCGTAGGCGTGGACGATCCTTTTGAGACTGGACGGGAGCTGAAGGTTGTCATCTGAAGGGCCATGTCGGTAAGGGTCGGTTAATCAGCCAGACTTGAATTATATGTAATCAATTAGTAAGTTGGTTAGTTTTGCTGAAAAGGGGGAAGGGAAATTAGACTGACCAAGTGACTGATTTAATGAATCAATCAACAGCACACAAAAACAATAATAGCAAACATGGCGATGGATGATCTATATATGATGAAGATGGGGTGAAGAGGCGAGTCACTGACTAAATAAGTTGGCAAGGTCAACAAGAAGCAACGCCGGGTCGTACAAGGAAGATATTCAGCGTTTTCCAGCGCCGCGGTGGGACTTGGGGTCTGGCTAAGAAGGAGGGCGGTCACCCAAGATCACGGTCGTCACTAACAATGTTTTGTTACATAACCCCTTTCTACCAGTGGGCAGGTTGATGCCGGTGAGTATTGTCTGATCGCAGACCAATTGGACTGGTGAGATTCGAGTCATGGCTGCTACCATGCAATGGACATTGGCGGGCCCCATGACCTGGGCATGGACTTGCATATGTTCTACTAAGATCCACGATAAGTCAGGAGATAGAGGCAGAACGGACAGACAGGCGCCAGGGCAACCAAGCCAAGAAGCCTGTTCAAGCTCAGGCCCGCCACTAAAACCTTATTACACAAGCAGTCACACCAAAAATAAGTAGCAAACATACTAGGAAAACAAGACTTAAAGAGACAGTCGTTCTATCTCACGCCAACACCAAAAATGAAGATCCTTTAAGCCCATGAAGGGTTCAGCAAGCGGCATAGTGCGCTCCCATTCCATGTGCGCACGGAAAAGATCAGAATCCAGGATTACCTCTTTAACCAAAGAGTGCCAGGACTTAACAGCGCTAACTTCCTGTGCCGTAAAGGACAACAAACGGTATTGCATATCCTGCTGCTGCCGCTTGTTGGCTATAATAACGCTCTAGCACTCAAGGTTGCAATGACTGTTACCTACTTAGAAGATCTCTAACCCACATTTAAAGAAAACAATTAATTAATTCTAATTAATGTCAACATTTGTCTTTTTGTAAAAAGAAATCCTACTTAAACACATTGTTTATGGCCATATGTGCGTTCCTTGTTTAGTTCGGCATCAATGACAAGTTACAAACGCCAGACCAACTGTGTACCAAGCCGCCCTGCGCGCCTGATTGAGGTCTGCGCTAACTATCTTCTCAACCCATTGTTTGATGCAGGAATCATGCGATGCTAAATATAATGTGACCTTGACTAACCTTATCTCGCACAAGACAGAGTAGCGGTCTAGGTGATCTAAAGACGTGTGATTCTGCCACCTCTGATCCTCCCTCGACAGAGTGTCCACGTGTGTTAGGCTCTCACTTCTCTTAAGAGCGCTCCCCTATAGGAAAGATTAAACATTCTACTAGACATTCTATTATCGGCCGTCACTAGCGCTACACAGTCCTAGCTAATACACGTCAGGGATACTCCTGTCCTTTTCTAGTTGCTAGGGCTCTCATCAACTCCTTCCATGTAAGCAATCATGTGCGTCAGAGAGGCACTGTCTTGACGTCCCGTGTTGTCTCTAAGAGTGTCTCTTGCAGCCGTAGTCCCACCTCATACAGTCTAGCGCAACAAGCAGACACCTCTTTGTAGCCTGGGGCAGTAACTTTGGTTTTGCACAGTCTCTGAAGCTGATTAAGTGCTTCTTGGCCAGATCCAAGATAGTGGACATCAAGGTGTTGATGGCAAGTTCTGGTTACCTCTGTACATCTTCCCATAAAGAATGCGCTGGCATAATTAGTAGCAATAGCTATAATCCTCTTCTTTGAACTTGTCGGTGTAGGTCTTGAGGTCGCCTGTATTGTCATCGCCACCCGAAACCTGCCATCTCTGCAAAAGGATGACCAAGTTCTACCCACCTACGGGGAACACAGCTCTGGAAGATAAAGGCCTGAAGGCTTCCCCAAACCGGCGATTCCTAGAAGTGACAAATGTATACTGTAGTACTATATAACTAGAATTAGAACGTTCCTCTTACGTAGCACCATCTTGTAACAAACGCCTGTTCCTTGATAACATACGCACAAGCCCTAGCATAAAGAAGCTGCGTCGTCCCTTTACATATCCTTGATTAATCACAATTTCTTGATCATGAGAGGGCAGCAATTGATATTAATATACAGTCTCTATAACCCACTTCTAGAATCTTGAGGACATGGTAGGTGTTGTCACAGATTGTTGAGGTGTACTTGATTAGGGTAACTTTGTTGCCTGCTACATATGTACCCCGGCTACATCCTATACCGATCCATCAATCTTTCCTACAACCTGTTTCCATAGACGGTAAGTGCTGGCTGACGCCACCTGAATGTGACGCCAATGTAATGCCGTCCTCTGGTGTTGGCGAGATCCTGACGTCCTGGATACAACATACAAACCCTGTAACGAACGCATTATCCCGTCCTTGCTTCATAGCACTAATATCAGAGCCTTAGATGACCCAGCCTTTCTGGGCACGCTTGGCCTATTTAAACGGCAGTACGGGGGGAGCGCGTCACAGTTGCAGATAAGGCCCACAGCCCTCTTACGTCTCCAGCCGAACCACTGAGCCACCAGAGGACAACGCCCCGACAAGAGAAAAAGTCAACGCCTTGAGAAGTAACGCACTGAGAAGGGAAATTGAGGCGTGACCCGCACCCATCTAGATGGACAGGAACTAGCACCTCTCAATGTCTGACCTGGTAACGAAGACTTCATGGCATCTCTGTATATTTCTGTTAAGTCTAATGCAGTCCTAATTATAAGTATTACAATATCAATTTAGAGTCCTAAACAAAGACCTAACAACATGTTTGATCAAGGTTCTATGTTGTTACAGATAATTCTTCCCTGGCCATATTGCAGCCGGCAACACGTCGATTCCCAGGATCAAAAACATTCCACGTTTGTATTTATATTAAGCTCAGTGTAACATCACCTTGTAAGCCCCAAGGTCATTGGGTACGCAGAAAGTACGACACTTGAGAATATGCAAATTCTATAGTATTCATAGGTTAATTTTAAATAGTACAGCCAGCATGACAAGGGGTTGTGTTAACGTCTCTCATTCTGTTCTGTTCACTTACCAACAGCGCCCAAGTGTGCCTATCTACTACCATAATATACTCTACACCACCCGTACAAAAGCAATACTAACAATATCCAAACCACGTATTACCACACAACTCCTGCCTCGTGACATACCAGCAGTGCCATCAGTGACTTCGAAATGCCTGTCCTCGTTAATCTCGGTCGTCTGACGTTCCACATCTATCAACATCCAGCTTCGCAATATGCTTCCACAATAGCGAGTAGCAATTCCAAGGCGTGTCCATTCAGAACCACCGCCATCTAGCCAAGCCCCACGCCACCAAGGCAAATTATCGAAATGTGGTTCCAGATTCCCCTTGGCTCCAGACCCACAGCTTCGTCAGGTGCCAACACAGACATCAGAAGCAGACCTCCAAGCGGTTCTACAAAAGGACCTCAGCTAGCTTAAACCACCCGTCCGAAGATCATAGCACAATCAAGCATACTAAAGAGAATAGACGCACTAGAAATCCATCTCGTTCATCGCTTAAGTTCTCTAGGTACTAGTACCTGCTTCTAGCTGTTTCAAGGCCCTTGACCAGCCTTAAGCTCATTAATAAACCTAACATCCAGTTTACGATTTGCTGTAGAGCCATGTATTAGCATGTTGGGTTGTGCTGACAGGCTTTTTTAATGTGTCAGGTTTGTCCTGTGGACTTTTTCAAATAGCACCAGCTTGTTTATCATGTTGTCAAGCCACTCTAGCACGCTTATCTTGTTTTCATGCTAAAAAAAGAAGCCAAAACCAACACCACTTAACATCTTGATCAATTTTAATAGGTTCCACTTACACTCAGACCATGCCAGTCAGAAAAGTACAAGATGCAATTCAATACAATACTCACTGCCACGCTCGTGGCGCTGTAAGTGGGAATACTCTCCAAATCACAGGTCGAAGTGATCTCGTAGTCATGGGTTATCATGCCCACATAGATAGATGTTGACGATCCCTGGAGGTCCTGCATCCGCATTCTGGCGTTCGTTAGATACGGCCATAGAACGTGTCAATATCAAGCATCTCTTTGGGCATCTTGCTCTGAACATTACAAGGCTATTTAAGGAGATCCTATAACTTTAAAGGTGTGTATGCGCCACCCAGGAAGCAGCAGTTACTTCCCACAACCACCACTAGCTTGTTTAGGTAATCTCTCTGATCTATGGAGGCTATAATAGAAACCTTAGTTACCTTTCTAGTGAAATTACTTAAAGGGCACTATGCTTACTTAGGAGTTAACAAGTGTCTTGGTATTAATAGCTGCTAGGAACGGTAGAGAACAATACAAGAATAACAATAATAACTTAAAGGATTTCGGTCTTAGTTAAATGATTCTAAGGAAATGATTGATGTTGTTTTCCTTAATCAACTCGAAAACCGACGTCTAATTCCTTCCTCAGCTACCGTCAGCAAGATTCAGTATCTATAACAAACACTGGTTTAGTAGTATAGATAAAACACTAGGCCTTAGCAGGAACTGCATCAGGGTGGGGATAAATTAGAGAAATACTAAGGGAGAATAGGACAGGAGTAAGATCTCATTAATCTAGATAGAAAGGGAGAGATTACCCTGTTTCAAGTTAGCATCGTATGCCCTGAATCTTCAGGCTAATATTCCTAATCCAAGATTCTTTCATCACTAAGCTCACCAACATAAGGTCTAGGAGGGAGTTCAATACCCACGGTCCCGACTAGATCCAGGCTTGGTTTTCTTAAAACAAGGAGCCCATTCGTTTTTGTCGTCAATTCGGGATATTACACCATTCTCCCAGCCTCCATGGCTGACAAGTTCCACAAGATGGAGGAATTTGAGATGCCTATCTCGCGACAAAGGTTGTTTTAGGTCAATACCAGACCCAAGCTAATAAGAATGTAGTTATGCTGTCTTTAAAAGAGAAGATTACTGTAATAAGACGTGGTAGGAAACAACAAAGATATGCCATCCGCCCACAACACAGGCTCTCGTTCTACTATTCATGGCAACAAAGCTCGGCCTTTACCGCTCGCCCAGATGGCAGTGCACGCTTGCTAACTTCGTTTATAGTCCAAACCACTACGTCCATTCGTCTAATATCTCAATCCTCTGGGCAAGAATCTGCAAGATCAAGTAGACAATACAGGAAACTTTGTTAAGCTTATCGTAGTGACGACGCACCAAGAGAGTAGTATGTCTAGAAAAGAGCGTAGAACCTCCAGTACATGTTAATCAACTCTAGTGGTTTCAGGAAGCGGCTTATGGTAACTGGTAGTAAGTAAACCATCCCCGCATGACTATTTCGGTCTATTTAGGGCGCCCGGTCCCTGCTTCTTTGGTCAAAATGAAATATGACACTTCATCAGCGATGCCGCCGGTGCTCAACTTGCCATACACTTTGCCAGAATATACGCCACATCAGATCTCCTTATCAGGTCTCTTATAGAAATTTGCAGACATATAGACACAATTAAGTCCCTACAGCAGTAGATCCGTAGCTGCCTTGCCTGGTCGCTTCTTTGCATCCAAAGCGGTCATGATCTTATTAGCTTATTCGCTGATCTAGTATAATTTCAAACCTCTGCCTAGAGATAATGTTAAGCTCTTCTGACACTCTTTCAGTGTTTAAAGTCATCCATCCACAAAGTTAATAGCGCGGCAATGTGACAAGGAATTATCTGTAACCGTCAGTTTGTAGATAACTCTTTTAGACAAAATTAGGGCCTAGCGCTAAGCAAGCTAATGGTTTCAAACAGCCAGATACTCTCCTTAACAAAACGTTATTTAGTAATTAACAAAGGCCTTACCTAGATTATATTTGGACCGCCTCCCAGGGTCATAGATGTGTCGCCGCGTGCATGTGGTTGTTTATTTGCTTTTCCAGCCTCTCATCCAAAGGATCGCACAGCTTTCCCTGCATATAGCTCTCCAAACCCATGCCGGTAGCCCGTTCTACCAGCTTGCCGGCCCAGTTGAGTTTTGACCCGTATATCCACTCCTTGCCAGGATCGCTCACGGCTTTGGATTCTGAATTTGTCAGCTGTGGGAAGATAGCCTTTGGCCATGTACTCTTGCAGGATAGGGTTAATCAACACGTATAAGAGACCCGATGTGTGCGTTAAGAGATGTCCTTTTTGTTTTTAAAAGTCCATCACAAGAGTCAGCAAATCTTTGTAAGCTTCCTCATCCCCTTTCCATACATTTTCCCTGCCACCCGCTAAGGAATGGAGTTTACCAGGCCTAGAGTAATCGTTCCTTGGCCATCCCTCATCACTGCGTTTCAGCGTCATCAAAGCCAGTCAAGACTTTCATAATCGTCAATTCTAGGATGATTCTTTTCACGTTCTCATCCCAGTCAACGTGGCCCTAGTCCACGCATTAAAGAGCCATAATTGTTATCAGGAGTTTGATCGCACTAACAAGGCGCATAATCCTGTCTTCCACCATCGAGCGTAGCCTTTGGCTCTCATCTCGTCTCACCCTCGGGTGCTGGTCGCTAAGCTAGCTCGGAAATGTACAGTAGGAACTTTGTAAGGGCAATATCAACAGCAGGTCCCTCTTTCACATTCACTCCAGCTAAATAATATCAACCGTGCTAACCACAATCATTTCGGTTCTTACTGGGGTTTTCGTAGACGAAGGGCAACACGGCGTGTTTTGGGGTTACAGTTCGGCATTATGAGCAAGCAACGCCTCCGATGTAATGGTTGCAACGCACCCGTCAATATAAGCCACAAACCCTCATATCTATCTGCCTTGACGACTGGCGGCAGCACGATCAGGGCTTTCGATGATTTTGTTAAATTGGGAATCGGTGACTGCGCATTGAGACGACGTATACCACCCGCGGCCGGCGAGTAGTTGGCATGCTTCGTAGTCCCCGACGAAGACCGTTCCCGCTGTCTCTTGGAATAACGCTAGTACTTTAGTTAACAAATCCGATATTTTGGGGCCAGCTAACTGCTGTGATACAAGAGGTGAACATATTGGACTGCCCCTTTGGTGTTTTAGCGAAACACTGATATAGTGCTCATGCACAAGTAACCATAAGGGGAAATACCGACGCCATATTTAATGCAATATTCTAGGAATTTATTCGCAAACTCTGGCAACGAGTAAAACTTAAGTATTTATGTATTGAAACTCGTTGGATCATGACATGCGCATATGCAGACTTCAAGGTGCCAGGGCTTGCATTACATTGTTGCCACAAGGAAGATTTGTTCTGACAACTTACACTCACATCAGTATATTCTAATCATACCGATTAGCAACTCTGATGAGATTGTCTAGCTTCTGACAATTGCTCGTGTACAAATTTCTACATCTATTAGTATGTTAAGTACATAGGACTTAAAGTTAAGGTAATTCTGGACCCACTTTTGTTTGTCTAACGATTGCTATAAGGAACTTGTGCCCGCTTTTATCTTTATATTAAGTTTAACGCTTACCGCTTGTCAGCACCACACATCTATAGGTAGTAAAATATCTTCTCTAGGACAAGCCTGCGGCCATAGCCCAGTTTCCAGAGTTGGCATGGGATGTAGGTTCTCTGGCAGTGTGGCAAGCCCTCAAAAGCCATGGGAACTGCTTAAAAGGGGAGGGAGTACGTGGTCAAAATCTCATCTACAAGATTCAATCTGGGAGGAGTATGCCACCCTGATGGAGACCTGATGGAGAGAGACTTGGCTCGGTATGTACAATCCTGTAACGAACAAAGTAAGAGCTCGAAGATGGGTCTCGCAAATCGCGCATTCAGTCACTGACTCTGAGCTTAACACCAAACTTACGCGAAGAGCAGGCATTTCCTTGAAGAGGATCCTGCTTTACTTGACACTTCATTCTTCAACGTGACCAGTGAAGTAGTCAAAGTAAGAGTGGCTGCGAATATGTCCTGTTGGATGCGAACAGAAAAAAGGTTCTGACCGGTGGTAGGGATATAGATCTGTATTAGCGGTTAATGCTCGAAATTTCTAATGAGGCTCTTGACAGCAGTAGGCATCAGAAGGACTAAAATTCGTTCCTAACACAACACTAATACTAACATTTAGCATCACCTGGAATCCTAATGGTACAGAATCTAACACAGCGTTCCTTATTAGTATTTTGTACAAGGATTATTATAGCTTGCTTAACCGCAATCCAAAGGTACTGACTTGGCATCTTCCAATGGAAAACGCAGGCACCATAGTATTGATCCGAATATCGCACTTTTTCAACCTGTATGGTCTTAGTGTTACTATTAACACAGCTTGGTAAACTATTTTGACAGCGCTGCACCTGGCGTGCCAGAGTCTTTTTCGAGCGGGAGAGTTATACATGACCATTGTGGTGGGCTTGAACCTCATGCTAAACTTGCATATCTTTGTAACCATGTCCAACCTTGGTTAGGCCAGTCCCTTTTCTATAACAGAACTTTATCACTACTGTGTAGTTTAAGTGGTCTAAGTGTGCCCCTAGATTTCTATTACCTAATGGCATCTCGTCTGCGTTCAACTCCCGTGCTAATAGCTACGGTCGTGGAGAGGTAGTGGCAGCTATCATGTTGAAATTGTTGATAAATGCATTGGTTGATCAGGATCTAGTAAGAATCCTGACGAAAACGAGTTCCCAGGTCTCCGCGACAACCTGCAGGCATGCGAACCTGCTCGTCGAGTCAAAAGCTCTCTTCATGATGCTCTGGCCGGTCGCAGAACCTAACCAGTCCTTGGCCGCGCCGGCCCGCTCGGCTTCACCAGGAAGGTCGGCTGCGGCAGTGGTGGGTCAAAAATCTGCCACTTCCAGCCCGTGCTGGGACCGGCAACCAGATGCCTGCTGTTTTCAGTCAGGGACAACCGTTCGGAGGGGCGTGCTGGCCAAGAGTGGGATAACGCAGATGGTGTGGTTAGGGTGGCTGCAAGCAATCTTGGAGACAGATTGTAATGTTGAGGGGACTTTGCTACTTACCTTGTTCCCGCAGACACTGAGAACGAACGTAACAAGTAGGGCTTTGATAACAGAGCGTAATGAGGGGGTTCTGAGGACCGGCCAATATTACCTTGAATTCTTAGCAGATCTGATCAGGTGAGCGGAAAGAAGTAGCTGACAACACCCCAGAAACAGGGTTGAAGTTTGTGGTTTTCGCCCATGGACAGATTTCTCCTGATGGCAATATATTGTGTAATTACATTAAGCGCTAGTTCAGCCCACATATTCCGCGTCCAGACAGTGAAACTCTAGCTGCCGTGGCTCCCCAAGATGCCTTAGGGTCAGGGTCAGCATGTTCATCTGCTGCTACTATACCGAGGAAGCCACGGACTACATGAGGGCCGAGTCGTCGTCGGCGGATGTGCCGACGGTGCATCTCTACGGGCTGCAGGACTTTGCTTTCCAAGCTTCAAGGGAACTGGCTGCGACGTAATTCTCGCCCCGGAATGCCAGCATACAAGAGTTCCACGGTGGTCACCGCATTCCTAGTAGGAATCAGATATGTACAAAGCGGCAAAGAGTTTCTTAGCATTTCTATGTCAAACTGTAGGGATTTTCGCAGTAGTTAACGTGTATATTAATGTGTGTGTGTTTGTTTATGTATCTGTTACTTCATAAGGAAATTCCTAAATAAGGGCATCTCTTTATAAGTAAATCTCAGAGAACTCCTAGCTTCTTATTAGTCTAATCTATACCTAAAGTAAGGGAAATTCACTGCCAATTTCCTAGCCTTTTGCCATGTCATTTTTATGTATTTAATAATTACACTCTATTAAATAACAGTTACTCGTTTACAAGAACTAACAAATATCTATTCCATCAAGACATTAGCGCTAGGTTTCTCTAAGTCTAAGCTAAACCAAGCCAATCTACTCAAGCAGCGGCCCGTTCTGTAACTTTATTCGTCAAGTAGTTAGGATTAAAAATCTTCCTAGAACAGCCGTCTATCACTTCACCTACACCTCTCCACCACATGTCCTTTCGGCGCAGATTCGCTCCTCTATCTCTCCGGCCTCAAAATCTGGCTGCTACTGTCCGTCCACTCACTCACTATTCATTCCCCATCAGCTGTGCTTTGCAGCCTCTGGTTGGCTGCCTCTACACGCTTACAGGCCATAATGCACGTATATACACCATCCCCTCTTCTCATTGCCTTCTAACTTGTCCCATCCCAGTGGCTAACACGATGTAGTACACTTTCCTTGCTTTCCTCTTCGTCAAGTGTATCGACCATCCTTCCCAAACTTGACCTCCCCGACTTCGTCTTCTTTGCTAGCTTCACCGTCTATCTAGGCTTCTTTCTCTAGCGCGTTGCTCTGCTACTCGTATTACATGCCAATCTATTTCCAAACCGCCAAGCAGGCGTCTGCATTTCTGAGCGGCGGCATTGGCTAGTGATGCCATTATGATTATCAGCACCGGCTTGGCCACAACTCTTACGGTGCAGGCAACAGTTGCCCAGGTGCTGAAGACTCAGGCTATGCTAATGCCAGGCCATAGCGTCTAAGAATACGTTGGCTGCCAAGTAGTTGCCCTGCGTGGCCGCACTAGTGGCGCCAAGCACAGAGCTTGTCGTAACAAAAAAGCCAAAGTCGCAGTCCTATAGGAGCAAGTACAAGTAAAGAGAGTCTAAGACCTTGGGCTGAATAACTTGATTCCACTGCCTTAGCGGAAGGTGATCAAAGATAAGCTCCTTCAAGTTTTGGTTAAAGCATTGTTTCGCAAGGTACCTAGAATTATCTTCTGAGCCATATCCTAAACTTTGAATATTTCTTTGTAACAGCTGCTTGACTCTTACTCTTGGCCAGTTGTTAAATATACAAGTAAACAATAGAAAGAGCTTTTCTTATGGCTTTGGGAACGGTGCGCCCTTGCACCACTTGCTTTCTTATTGTAACTTTGCAGTCGCTTAACTCTGTAAGCACTTTATCTTCTCGAATGAAGCTCTGGCATCACGGAACACGCGGTCAATGTTAATAAAGGTTATTGTATAGATAAGAGAGTAGTCTAGGACCATATATAAGCAGTGTTGACAGTAGTGGATTGCAAGGCTTCAAAAACACTGACGGATCCTTTGGCAACAATGGCCCAATTAGTCAGGGTCTTATTAGCAACAGGTTATTGTCTCAAGATGTCACTGTCAGCGGTCTGTTATAATTATATAAAAAAGAATTATTATAATTATATATCTGTATGTGAAAGACGTACCTAGAATTCTCAGCGTCTTCTTCCTCTGCCACTCTCGTGCCTTGCCCTCGAAAGACAACATCAAGACTCTCTTCAGCGACTCACCCATCTATCATTACCTCTAACATGACAATATCCATCTCGTTTCATACACGCTTGCGGCAAAATAAAATAAGCCCCTCGCCTGTGCAAGCTGCAGCTTACTCACACGCCCTTCTCATTACATAGTCACACTACACGAACTTTGTTTGTTCAAACCTACTCTTATGAGGTTTAGCTGCCTCTGGTCTAATAACTATGTCGTGATAGTATATAAGTTATAATTACTACCTTATAATTATAGTTCTACTTTTACTCCTATTTATTATAGTTATAAGCCTAGTTTGTTCTCTAAACCCCCTATGCTATGCTTAAATAGGTTAAGGTGTTTGTTAGTATATCACCAGGTGGGTGATACGGTTAACCATACGTATCAATAGGCAAAGTGACAAATAATAGGGGTAAATACCATGGTTCAATTATGCGTAACTAGAAGAGAATTATCATGGGTTCTGCCACAAATGGTTGGGTGAATAACCCCTGAATCCACAGTGGATCCGCCGACAGATCAATAGTTGATCCGCGGCCGGTTATCAGGGTTACGCCCAATAAGTCTAATAGGATCCACAATAGTTAATATCACAACACTAGCAACTTTCTCTTAAGGAGAAATTCGCCATGGATTCATAGCACTTTACTAGTTAACTGTAAAGGGCCTAAAAACACAATAAAAACAAAATCCAAAAGTATTACATACTTTTCACATAACAAATCCATCACATACGTAAAACCCATCCATTCATCTGTATCCTTACTACGCCATTACTAACAAGCTCCTCCAGCACCTTATTAGGTAACAACTTCATGAATCTATCTGCTAGGTTATTATTACTATAGATCTATCAAATCTTATGTATCTCCTAGTGCTTATATAACTACTATAACACTATTATATCAATTATGAGGCGTTTCTCCTTTGTGGTGCTAAGTTTTACAAGACACTTATAGAGGGAGTAGGAGTTAGTACATATAACCATCAGGATTTGTAGGTATTTAAGGCGGTTAGTAACTATTGCCAGCATGGTGGTTATCATGTAGGTAATATTAGCACCAGCAACTATCATATAGATCTTAGAGGCTAACACGCTCTATATAACCCTCTTATACTTTATTAAGCTAAAGTAGATAATATTCCTTTTAATAGTAAATTTACTAGTATTATTAGGGGTTTTTATAGTAGTATTATCTTTACTATATTACTTGTTTATAAGAATAATAATAAATCTAAGCTATAAGGTGAGATTACTATTATTAGTAAATAATCTATTAATAAAGATAAAGAGCTTTATAGTTATAAGATTAAGTAGTTAGAAATAAAGGCCTTAGTTAGGGTTCTTTATTTACTACTTAATTTATTAGTTAAGCTCTTTAATATTACTTATATCTAGTAATTAGTACTAGGTAGTAATAGAGTAGTTAAATTACGCCTTAGGCTAGTAGATTAAGGTGATATATATACTATAGGCGTGCTACTTAACATACTACTAGTATAATTCCGGTAAATTAGGGTTAATAGGCTATAGTTACTTACCTTATCCCTTCTAGTAGAGGTAGATATTATTATTATTATTAAGAAAAAGCATACTACTATTAAAGGTAATAGGTTTACTAGGCTTAAGGAATTACTTTAGCTTTACTATAAAGGTCGCTTTTATTAACTTAGTATCTTTATAGTTAGAAAACAATTTATCTATAAGGCTAATAGTATTATTAGTCTGCATGCTAATTAACATAAAATCTTTATTATTTTATACTAAAATAAGTAGGTAAGGGTTAAAGGTTAAAGTATCTATCTAGAGGGCTTTTCTATAATAGTTATTATATATTACCTACTAGTAGGTTCTAGCCTTAGGTATACTATATAATAGTTACTTAACCTCTATTATTATGTTGGTATTATAAAGGTGTTAGATCTTAATAGGTAGTCTTATAAGAATCACATAGTTAAGTAGGGTTGCTAATTATATATATACCTATGTTATATTACATAGCTATAAAAGGTGGTTTTTAAGTAATAACAATAGGGTAATAGTAAGGATTAAGCGTTAGGCTATATATTAGATAGTTAGTAACTAGGTAAGTATTACAGCCTTCCTATTATTAGTATACCCTTAGATAATAAGTCTTAACTTCTTATATAGGATCTTATTTTTACCCTTAATTTTATATACTAATTACAACTTAAATATATAGATATCTCTATAGTATTTTTTATTATACTAGATAATATAGAATATATCTTAGGCTATTAATCCCTTAATCTCTTAGTAGTTAGATTACTTAAATAGTTTACTAGGTATAGTTATTATACCTTTCTTATAGAGTTTAATAGTAAGTATGTAGTTAGTATCCTCTTTTACTATAAAGTAGTTAGCTATTAATAGATTAGTCTTAGTAGTAAATATCTCTACTAGGTTCTTTTATAGGTAGCCATAGTACTATTACTATAGCTATTT
Organism: Colletotrichum sublineola; assembly: GCA_020631755.1. NCBI lineage: Eukaryota > Fungi > Ascomycota > Sordariomycetes > Glomerellales > Glomerellaceae > Colletotrichum > Colletotrichum sublineola. The sequence goes on along the minus strand of JAHSQG010000027.1, from coordinate 403,086 downwards.
TATAGTAACTATAATACCTTTATATATTTCACCTCCTTACCTATTAAGAAACTTAAAGGGTAGGGCGGTAGCACTAGTATCTTATACTTGCGTGGTATTATTGAAATTCTCCTTATGTTAGTAGTAGGGCTTCACCATAGTAACACAGAAATTCTACAGGCCTTACAGCAATTCAACCATACAAGTAGTACTATTATTAGAGAGTAACTAGAATAGGCCCTACTAGCTGTTTTTTTCTTGCCATATACAGACTAGAGATTAAAGAGGTAGTATAGTAGTAGCCATAGTATCTAGGCTATTATGTATTACTAGTATGTTATTTACCTATCTCTTAGTATAAATTTACTATATTTCCTCTATAGCTTTTTATATTATTTCTACCCTTTTAATAGTTAATAGCACTAGTAGTAAATTATTATTAATTTATAGGTATGCTCTAAAGACTAATAGGGTTAGTATAAGGCTGTTTAGGCTAGTAGTATTGTTTACTACTTTTACTACTATTTAGAGCATAACTTTAGGTTCCATATTAGTTTCTATATAGAATATCTTATACGCTTAGTAGAGTACAGCATAATAACATTTAACCTTTCTAATACTATTATAGGCCTTAATAGGTATCTCCTTAACGTTAATAGATAACATATAGGCAGCATACTTAAACTCAGCCGCATAGAAATTAAGGCCTATATTAGTAATAATCCAATCTAGTAGGCTAAGATATACATTAATCTAGCATATTTATAGTACTTCCTATATATATTCTATAGTAATAGCTTAGAGGAATCTTATAGTATTAAAGGCAGTTACTATATCTATAATATATAAAACTAGCTTATTACTATTAAGATATATAATATCTATAATAATCTTATAGTTAAACTTATAATTATCATAAAGGGTGAATTTAAACCTTCCTAGCGCCTTTAAATTTAACTAGTAGCTATAGCAGAACTTATTAATCTCCTTAATATTAGAGATTACCATCTTATAGCTAGTATGTTAGAGCACCTTATAAAGGCGCTAAACCAAGGGGTGGCTAAATTAGTAGTATATTTGCCGTAATTCGCCATCAGTTAGGTAGTGTTAGGCAACAATATGCTTAGGTTGCTCTAGTAGCATCTATATATAGCCCTATTTCCACACAACAGGTATAATTATATCACCCTTTACTAGCATATTAGTAAGGTTGTTAAATTTCACTCTATAGCAATCCATATCCTTCAAGCAAAAGAGGAATAGGGTGTTAGAGTCTATCACATAGAAGGTAAGATTCCCCATAGGTATAGGGACTTCTATAGTACCTATTAACTTAAAGTAATTACTACTACCAAAGCAAATTATTACTTTACTAGTATATAACATATCTAGCAGAAGTTTATAGTTAAGATGCCTTTTTAACGCGGCGTATTACTACTAACTGACTATAGATACTCTTACTACCCCTATATCTAGTATAATACCCTAGAAAGTTATAGTAGAGTAATAGTCATTAAAGGTAAATACCTTATTAGTAGTATGTTTCTCCTTAGTAGTCTCCTCTTTATACGGATTGTCCTTTATAATCGCGTGGAGTATAGCCTAGTTACATAGTTAGGTAAACACCTTCTGGCTGTTAATACTGTCTTTACTATAAAAGGCTATAGATATAAAGAAGATATTACTATTAAAGGGGCTATTACTATTATCTAGCTTATATTTATCCTTAGCTCCTTTAAAGTTAATAGTACTCTCTATCCCCTTATAGTTAAGTAGAAAGTAGTTAAATATTAATAGTAAAATATCTATTAAGTATATACCTTTATACTACTAGAAAGAAGACTAATATTCTTTTTTAGTATACTTAGTTAACTAGTCTTTAGGTTTCTTATAGATAAAGTACCTCTTTACTATAAAGTTACCCCTATTTCTTAGGTTTTTATATAGTAGGTCTGTTTTTAGCTATAAGTAACAGCTATAGTTGCTGTTATACTTACAGTTAACCTAGTATTACTTGTTGTTACTAGGGTATTCTTTAGTATAGTACTAGGCCTATAGTTTATAGAAAAGTATAGTATCAGCTATACTGTTATATAGCTACGCATAGAGTATATTATATATTATAGGTAGGCTAAGTAATACTATAACACACTTAGGTACTCCTTAGTAATAGTTAATAAGGGTATTATAGTATTCCTTGTCTTTTAGCATGCCGTTATAGGTTATAGCACGCACTAGCTAGGTAACCTTCTTAATAAGTAGATTAAGGATTTTATATTTACTTTTCCTAGGGTTGTCATACATAATAGATTTAAAGGTAATATAGTATAGCTCTATAATCCTAGTACTATAGACCTTATCGCCTTTAAATTCTAATTTAATATTCACTATTAGCACGTTAAAATTACTAGTAAATCCATAGAGATTAATAGAGTAATACTCTTAGGTATTACTACTTAATATTATTATTACTATAGCCTTATACCTACTAGTAGGGATTCTAACATAGTTATAGAGCTTATAGAAGGTAGGAAGCTTTAAATTAATTATCTTATATTAACTACCTATATACTTTAATATAGGATTATTAGAGTAGAGCTTAATAAGATTAGTTAATTATTATAAAGTTAGGCTATTACTTAGTACTATTCTACTATTAAATTAAGCGGTTAGCATAGTAGATTTACAGTCTTATAATCTCTTAACCATAACTATTATTAGGGTTAGGCTTACCTAGGTGGAGTTTTTACTTAACAGTAGTAGCAACTTAAATAATAGGTTGTAATAGGAAGAAGCCTATTAAATTTAGGTATCTTCACGCCATTTACATACTTTAGGTTTAGTAGTTACTTTACGGCTAGTTGTTAGTAGGTACCTATGTCTTAGTAATAGAAGGACTAATCTATCTATTATAATATTAACAACCTTAGGATTAGTAATTTAGGCCTTAAATTACTTACTAGTTTTTACTATTCTTTTAATCTCTTACTTAGTCTATATATATATCTTATTAGCCTTAATTGCTTTATAAATATATAGAGTAATCTTTTATTAGTGTAATTCTACTTATATACTATTATCTACTAGGAAATTACAGAAGTTAATAAGGATGGTTTTCTTAAGGCTTTTATAGTCTTTTACCTCCTAGCTATAGAACTCTTTATAGGCTTCCTTTTATAGTTAGTAGGAGGAAAAATCTTTATGCTAGGCCTTAGTCATAAAGTAGACTACTATAGTATCTAACGCGTAGGTGTGTTAGGCTGGGCTAAGGTCGTAGGGTAATTCCTCAATATTAACAGTACCCTATACATATAGATTAACGTATTTTATGTAGTTCTTTAGCATAGGGTATAGATCTATAAGATCTCTAGCTTCTAGTGTATCTTCCTTCTATATTATGTATATCTTATCCTTCTCTTATATTATCGCCTTAGCCTCCTTAGTATGCTAGTAAATCTAGTTAACCTCTTCTTCTAGTGTTATTATTACTACCCTCTATTAGCCTAACTACCCCTTAAACATATATGTTTCTTCTAGTAGGCTAGAAGGTATATCTATATGTTAGAGGATTTACTACTAGTAGTATAGGTAGCAAACAACTTATATAGGATATTTACAGCACTTTTGTATTAATTCACGACTTCACCTTATACTTATAGTAGGATCTTATTACTTATTAAAGTAAGCCTTTACGTAGTACTTATTGCTTGTTAGATTAAGCCTTTCTTTGTGTGGTAGATAGGGAAAAAAATTGCTCGTCAAAATAAGCCTTCTTAGTATAATACTTGTGGTACCTATTAGATTAGGCCTTTTCTTCGCGCAGGGTATGTGTGGTACTTCTTAGCGGTTGGTATGTGAAGTAAGGTGTTTTTTGCAGTCAAGAGGTGACTTCTTAAAGCGCAACAAAGTCAGGTTTATTCACAGGATAGCCGCATATCTTAGGTAACTTTTAATTATACTAGTATATAACCTACTCTATTATCCTTTAATTAGCTATATAATACCATATCAAATAGAGTATAAGTAGGGTAAAAAACCCTATTTAATAGTTAAATTCCTTAGTATTACGGCAATAAGTATAGATTAATTACTTCTATAGGAGGGATATAGTTAAACATATGTTTGGTTGTGATTAATTTGTCTCTTCTGTTGTTAATACCTTGCTAATCTACAGGATTCACATATAGAAGTAGGAATTAATAAAGATAACTACTACAGTAGTGAAAATCAACCAATAGTGAGAATCAACCACTAATTAGTGTTGGTATATCACCAGGTGGGTAATACGGTTAACCATACATATTAATAGGCAAAGTGACGAATAATAGGGGTAAATACCATGGTTCAATTATGCGTAACTAGAAGAGAATTATTGTGGGTTCTGCCACAAATGGTTAGGTGAATAACCCCTAAATCCACAGTAGATCCGCCGACAGATCAATAGTTAATCCACAGCCGGTTATCAGGGTTACGCCCAATAAGTCTGATAGGATCCGCAATAGTTGATATCACAACAGTGTTATAAAAGATATATTACTTAGTCAGACTGTAAAGCCTAACGTCTAGAGTTTAAATCTAGCCCTAAGTAGCTACCTATATTTTAGTAAGATATACCTAATTAGAAGGTTTAAAAAGCTATTAGTTACCTAAGATATTAGCTAACTAGGGGGGTATATTATAATAGTATATAAGTTATAATTACTACCTTATAATTATAGTTCTACTTTTACTCCTATTTATTATAGTTATAAGCCTAGTTTATTCTCTAAACCTCTTATACTATACTTAAATAGGTTAAGGTATTATAAAAGATATATTACTTAGTTAGACTATAAAGCCTAATATCTAGAGTTTAAATCTAGCCTTAGGCAGCCACCTATATTTTAGTAAGATATACCTAATTAGAAGGTTTAAAGAGCTGTTAGTTACCTGAGATATCAGCTAACTAGGGGGGTGTGTTATGATGGTATATAAGTCGTAATTACTGCCTTGTAATTGTGGTTCCACTTTTACTCCTGTTCATCACAAACTATATTTGTCAACCAAGTCATTGTCGCTTGGCTGCACCACAAGCAAAGTGTGTGTTAAAGTTACAGGCCGCTTTAGGCTCACTGCTCAATCTTAGACACATGGCAACCAGAGCTGTTTGAAATCGGTCGTCTGTATAAGTTGCGCCTATAAAGTTGGCTCTAGAGTCTGATTCATGATTTCCTTCCGGACAACTTCCCCAGAAATCTTTACAGCAGAAGACTTTACGCCTTAAAGTCTTCCTGCATCAGGACGCATAGATAAATATTACCCACATGATGGCTCTTAAGGGTGCAAGCAGCAGCAACGTAATCAAAGATTACATAAAAATAATTCCCACTCATACCAATGCAGTAGCAAAAATGTCAGCAATCTTTCCATAGCGTCTCCGCTAGTCATAAGCTAGGTATTAGGTGGTTTTGGTAAGCATATGCTTGCAAGGACGTGGATATAAGTCCACAACAACTTCTAACACGCGTCTTCTTTACCGCCAGGTGAGGTCCATAGAGACAAGCCCTAGACAAAACAGCGGCCATGCGTTCTTCCAAGGCATCTGAACATGGACAAGCACATGAGCAAGATTGGAAACGACTGGGTAAGATAGGCATACAGTTCGGCCTATAAATACACGCTTGCTAGTCCTAATTTAGAGCCATAGTCATAGAAGGTCTTTTCTCCTCTACAGTGCTTGGCGCGTTGTTCAGAATCCGCTCCTGAAGAGGCTCGTAGAGGCATCCTAGCTTGGCGTGTCCAGACACAATCGACTTGGAGACGACTACTCTGTAGAAGCACTCGGATTCAACACTGTGTGGGCCTTTCTCCGCGTCTCTCACGCATGGGAGAGATAAGAGTCAATAATAAGTTAGCGTCAAGTCGTCAACATCTCTTGGAAGTCTGTATTAACCAGCTTGGCAGCGAAAGTCGGAAGGGCCGCAATCTACCCGCTTGGCGCATTTGCTAATTCCAACCCTCAGGCATGATTCTGTATCTCCCAAATTATCTTTGGGTTAATAATCACGCCTTGGCTATGGAAGCAAACATGACCCCCTGCGTCTGTTTGCCAAATCCGTCTGGCTCTTGGTGCAATTGTGCTCCAACAGATGTTTTTTTCACGATTAACCTTAAGCAACCCTAGCGATGGGCCACTTGATTGGATGTTTTGCTTCCCGGATGATCGTCAGCCCGGCTGCAAGACATCATATAACTCCAACGCCCAGCCTCCACACATCCCTGCCCATCACCCCCTGCTAGGCTTGGCGGCTTCTTCATCTGGACTAGGCTTCTGAAGGCAAACTCACTGCAAACAGTGGTGCACTCCTGGTTCACTGATTATTGATATCCTTGTTAGTCGACCGTTGGCTGCTGTGTAACACAGTAAGCGCACCCGCCGGCGTGCAACGCGCCCTTGCGCCCGTTCATGCTCCGGCCCGTAGGCATCCTCCCGATTTCCAACTCATCAGTCATGCCAGACAAGCTGCTGAAGAAGAATGAAACCGGCATATTGCGTGTCTGGCAACTCAACTATCTCACGCCTATATCCAGTGGAGCCCTGCAAAACTGGCATCACTGTGACCTGCGGTATTACGGTTGTAGACCACTGCTTTTAATACAAATGGCGTTCTCCTTTCCGCTGGTCAATATCTTGCAGCTCAACCAGGCATCCCACGATAGCTTCCTTTCCCTCCTTGCTGTGTATAACAGGGACCCGCTTAACCCTTATCATTCCAACCCACCAATCACATGCGCAGTCTGTATCATTGTTTGTTTGCTTCTCCTTTTGTGTGTTTGTTTGCTTTGATAACGTGTGCCATGTCAATCCATCGCCCCTTACCAGTGCTTATAATCCATCTCGTCTCCCTACATCTTTCGATCGGCAGCAAGTTCTGCAACTGACGCTACATAATGTCTTCTCCGTTGCCTCGAGCGCCGCGCACTGCGAACCCCACTCATCCAGAGTATCTGGCGCATCGCGTGTGGGCGCCACTGTTGCTTCCACATGGAATCGTAAGTCTGCTGTACTCTGCATCTCACCTATAGTGCGCCTGGTGACCCCTACAAAGGGACACGTCACTCTATCGACTTCATCTAGTAATACATATTTCGTCACAGAACGAGCAGGCTGAACATGATCGCCTGCAACATATCCACAACATATTCTTAGAGGCCTTTGAGAATGGCCAGCTCAAGCTGCCAGGATCAGTATTTCCATCTTACAGCGATCTGTATGTGGCGCTCCGAACATTGCACTATTCCCAACCACGCTAGGAACTGTGTGTTGACCTGTACCGCCTGATACATAGAGGCTCTGATGTGGCTAATGACTTGACGACGTTAGAGGCTAGTGTCCGCTGGCAAGAAAAGTATTCCTATTTTTCCTCTTTCAGACACGTTGAAGCTAATATGGCGCTAGAAAACGTACGCCTATCGACTTCATTGCAGAAAGCAGCCAGGTTAAGACTTGGGCTGATGGTTCAGCCGCCACAATCCATCTCTTGGCGATGCAGGGTGACACAAAATGGCTATACCGAGAGGCCTACTTGGCCCTCAAGCCTGGGGGCTGGTTGATGCATCTCCAGCACCATCACCAGTCCCAAGCCTACATGATGCAAATGCCAGTCTCGCCGTCACACACGCAGCCGTCAATAGATCCGGTCAAGGCTGCGCTTCAGAACGAAGGTTTTACCAGCCTCGGCCTGAGTGTTGGACATGTATTGGTTCCGGGGAGCGCTAGTACCAACGTCCCTGCTGCTAGGACCTGCGAAGTGTAAGCAGCCTCTCTTCCTGCTTAAGACCTTAGCTAGGCTAGGCACCTTACTCTTTCGTGCAAGACGTAGATTATTAATCAGCACAGTCGTGTGTGGGTGGCCCAGAAGCCTCATACATACAGACAAGGAGGATAGGTGTAGGGACGGCCATAGGTGGATTTATCCAGATCGATAGGTAGCTTCTTGGGAATTCCTGCTAGAGGTAAGAGGCTGGTTTTGGCTACATGATGTGTAATGGAGGTAGTCTTGGTGCCATTGTCGACGGCGTCAACACGCTGGCTGTATTCTTCCGATGAACCAAGTTGCAGAGCCGGAGTTGGTATGCTGACATGAGGGCTGGACAAGGTACGGACACTAGACATGCTGGAGATGGAGATGCCCGATGTTGTGATTTCCTACGGACTTTTGGTCAGAGATAAATAGAAAAATAAGACTGCTCTTCCTGACTGTTTACATTGTACTAGCCTGTACTGAGTATGGCAGGATGCTAAGACTAAGAAGCTCTTCTGCTCAGTCGAACTGTGCCTGGTCTTCAAAGGGACCATGGCCCGCTTGATGGGCGCCTACACCTATGATAATATGCCCAGTTTGTGTCTAGGTATGTATTCTAGGGACCCGCGAATTGGGTGCCATATTGTATATCCCCTTCGTCGGCTGCCAGATGGCCAAGATCCTGGCGGATCTTGACAACGGCATCTGCTTCTTTAACCTCCACGGAGGCTACGGCTTCTTCGGTAGGTTCACGTACTCCGTGTTACACTACGCGCGCTTCTAAAACCGGCGCGGAGGCATCATGGTTCGAGCAAATGCACTGAGAATTATCAATGATGAAGAGTCCCTCGAAGAAGAATGACCTTGTATGGGAAAGTCAGTCCTCACTATAGTAGCAATCAAATCAGCAGACTACTCTGGAAAGTCCACAACAATAATTCCATACCCTCCCTTCTCTGTCAGGCTGATTGAAAAAGCCCAGCATCTGAGCATTCACCCAACAAAGGTACAAAGGTATAATAGCACCCCCAAGTCAGGCTACTTGAGCATGTCTACAGTGGGACGAAAACCACAGACAGACTACTGAGACAGAAAGTTGTCGGTGGCACGTTGGTAGTTCATTTTACCGTGAACAGCACACTCGAGAACGGCATGTGTATGAAGCATAAGGATTAATGGGTAATCATGTCACAGTCTCCTCCGTACATCCATGCGCTTATGATCCAGTGAAACAGACCAAGGTTTTGTGCCTCTGAAGCTACCAGTTTATAGCTCATGTCTTGGCTAGTAGGTATACATCTTTGCATACCGGCTGTCCTATGAATCATGTGCGCCTCCCAGACAGTTGAGAAATTCAACATAATAAACTGCAATTGAGTCGGTCATTCGTGATAGGCAAAGTGCCCCCCTCACGTCTCAACTTCCACCCCTCGGTCCTTTAGATCCTGCTGCCGCTTGAGAACATCTCTAAGCTTAAGCTGCAGTCGGCACTCGGCTGCTTTTAGGGCCTGGCTTGACATGCGTATTGCCCTGGTTCGTCTAAGATAAGCTCTTTTCTAATCCTTTTAGTATGTCCTAAACTCTCTATCTGCCTATATAGGATTTAGTATGTTCTCTAATAAAGAGAGAATTAATTAGTAGGCTAGGTATTCTTTTAATAGCTACTTTATCTCCTATTTATACTATTTTAGGGTAGCTAATATAAGAATATTATATATTACTATAAGAACTTTATAAATATTCTTATAATATTTATTTAGTTTATATAAGTTATATATATAGGTTTTAATAAGAATTTTATTTATCTTATTCTTATATACCTTTTAGCTAGTAATTACTATAGACTATTCCTTATTAGTAATTTATACTCCTTTCTAAGGGAAGGCTATATTATCTTTAATTTTAAAAACTATATTATTAAGCTTTAGTTAAAGTTTCTATAGGGTGTCCTCTACGTTAGGGTAAGTTCTATAGTTAAATAAGGAGATAGCCTATCTCTAAGTATTAATATCTATATTAGCTAGAAGTCTTTAACTAGTAATTAAGTATACTATATAAATAAGAGTATATATACTATAGTTAGTACTCCTAACTTATTATAAACTCTAGTAAAATACTATAGCTAGTATACCTAATCTAAGGAACTTTTATAGGTAAGAGCTATATAGATTATAAATAGATACTTTAATATCCTTTTTCTATAGTAATAAGTTAGGTATAAAGTTAAAAACTTTAACTTCTAAAGGCCCTAGCTTAATTATAAGTAGCACCTAGTAGGTTATATATTTAAGGTGTAGTAGAATTAGAACCTACTTAGTATCCTTTAGGTCCTCTTTATAGGCTCTATCCTTTACGACGTTAAAATCTAATAGCAGTATAGACTATCTTAATAAACAAGCAGCTCTAACTAGTAGACCTAGACAGGTGCTTATAGCAGCCCTAGTAAGTATTTTGCTAGGGGACAGACTTACGAAGTTATTAGGATTTAGCGCCGTCTCTGACTTTTCTGACTCTAATACCTCCGTCTCTAGCATCTCTACCTAAGTAGCCTTAACCTCTAAGATCTCTACCTGAGTGGCCTTAACCTCTGAGACCTCTATCTCTGAGGCCTCCGTCTGTTCCTGAGGGTATAAGTGTTTTGCGTTCTGATGTTAGAGACGGCTTAGCGTTCTCAAAGTGTTGCTACTAGGGATGGGTGACAAATCCGCTCGAGGAGCAGTTGCTGATTGTTCCTGGTGCAGTGGAGGTGGAGAAGGTAAAGACAGGTTTGACAAGCTTGTAATGTCAGGGTCTTTACCCTTGTCGGACAGGACTGTGAGGTACCCCGACTCTCGGTCTTGTGTAAAGAAATGCGTTCTACGCCGTTGGTGAGCCCTCTGACCTTTCTCTGAGGGCTGTTGCTCTGTTTGCATGCAGCCGTCTTGCTCCTTGTCGTCAGACTCGTCGTGATGCAGAGGTGTGAGTGAGAGTGAGGCTTGATTGTCTTTAAGGTTGAGGTTAAGGCCTAGCGGATTGTAGTTAAGAAACTGCTGATTACTCTCCGGGAGGTGCTGATGCGATTCAGGACGATGGGGTTTGATAACTTAGTGATTGCCTTTAGAAGGTTAATACTTAGAATTAACCTTTACGGGCGTGTAACTAACTTCCTTACGTTCTTTAATGTTAGGGATGATAGTGTCTTAGTTGATAGTTAGAGCAGGCTTGCCCTCGTCCTTATAACTCTTGATGTTAGGGATGTCGCCAGCGTGATGGGTTTTACGGTCTCGTTAGAGAATCTCAGCCGCTCTCGTGACATCAGACGGGACCTAAGTCTTCTTCTTACTTACGCTAGCCCCTCCTTTTCTAGCTTTTCTAGACACCTAGGCTTTAACTAAGGTATTTATAACTTTATTAAGGGGGTAGTTAATTACTTATAACTTAAGTTTAGTATAAAATTACTTACTAGAAGAGCTATTAAATAGTATACGTACTTAGTTAGGTATAACATACTATATAGTGGTAAGACGTTTAATAAGTATAGGTATGTTACTTTATATAATATTAAGAAGTTTTAAAAGTACTTATTACGTTTCCTTAGGGAAGAAGGTAATAACGTTACTAAGGTCGTGTGTGGTATTATGTTTCTTTGTAAGACGTACTACCTTACTAGAAAGTTCCTCAACTTTAATAAGGTAAGATTCGTGCTTCTCCTGTAGGATTCGCGCCTCAGCTTCAATAAGGGGCTTCTCCATGGCCGATTTCTGGCTTCTTGTTTGCATGCCTGCGATAGGAGAAGATTGATGAGAGGCAGCAGACGGTGGCATGACTCGGAGGAAAGATTGATGGCAGAACGTTATCAAGATGCGGTTGTCAAGTCAAGGTTGGTTGTTTGGAAGCTTGTTCAGGGGGGGTTTTTCAAGAGATTGCTCGAGAGGAGGTTGTCAAGAGAAGGTTGTCAAGAGGAGGTTGTCGAGAGGAGGTCTAACGTCAAACAGCCACAGACAAGAATTCGTCGTGGACCGGGAAGACACAGCACATATCACCTGCCAAGTATGTGGCAGTCGCAATGCAATGCCGGATCAATTGCTCCGGTCTCCCATTATTGCCGCTGCTGGGCTAGACTGTTCCTTCCTTTGCGACTTCCGCAGCAAAGAAACAGGAAGAGAAGGTACCTGCCTAACCAAAGTACCCAAGTCCAAGTACCCAAGTACCCAAGTACTCTGCCATTATCACGACTTGCCGTCAATCGTAAACTATTCACCGGCAGTATGCATGCATTTTTTATTAGATAAACAGTTAAGTAACTACTATCACTACCTGTCGAAGGTCATGTTGATCTGCTGTGTTCCGTCGCAGATTCAATGAATAAAAGGGATCCATGCCATCGCCTTTATCTCCTGCTTCTCTTAACCTGGCGACATGATTATCTGTCGCGATGCCTTCAAGGTACCGCGCAGCCTTGCGACATTTTTTCCAGAACCGGATTAGTAGATAATCCTGTCGCCCCACATCTGGCAGCCTGGATCCACCACGACAGGACGTATATATAAGACCTGGACCAGGCAGTCTCAGTCTCACACGAAGATAATTCAAGCCGTTTTCTTATGTCTTTTCCTACCTGAAGAAGTGCCTTGTGACATTATCCTAACCTTAAGCCCTAAAAAGAACAGAAGCTCTCATTACAGAGGAAATGAAGAAGCTGAGTTCACTCCGCCATGGCGACTGAAAAAGTGTTCTCTACCTAAAATCAAATCTAGCAATAGCTTCACGTTTTCCCCCACTCGTCATGCATGTCGCCTGTGCCATTAGCTGGGAGCGCACAGGCGTAAACAAGCCCCGCTGTGTGGTACGTGTGGCGCAGTCAATTATCTCGCCAATCAGCTTAAACAGACCCACAAAATAAGAACACATCACTCACTGAGAACGCGTTCTGGTTTTGTGGTGGCTTAGGTAAGGCAACAGCAAATGTACCACAAATTGTGGTACATTTCTGCAGCTGATTACATAAGGCAGGCCAGCCTTGGTAGGCGACCCCACCATCCCAGAGCTGCCCCACCGGAGGAAGCTCCGGCTTACACTGCAGCTCTTGCGCCTGCTGTTTGTTGCTATCCATCCAGGTGGAAGACTATTATTTTATCTCTTCACATCAAAATCCCTCTTGTTCGGCTTCCAGCCAGTCTGTTTCTCTGTCTGCCACCTTTTACTTCCACCCGCCTTGTTTTGTCCTTTTTTTTCTTCTTCTTTGTGTCCCTGAGCACGAAATGCAAAAACCAGGAGCCAACTCAACCTCTCACCAGCTTACTTCCCATTCATTACGGTCTTAAGCTGCTCGACCTGCACCAGACAACCCCTCGTCTAAGTCTAGAAATATCATCACTAGCACCCTTTACGTCGCCGTTATATCCGCCTTATAAGTAATCTCTTAGTCTAATATAGTACTTACTGCCTATTAGGATAATATCTATATTATATTTATTATCTCTAATATTATAACGCCTTTTACTAATTAGATAATATAGGCTTTTTAGTAATTATAGCCTCCTTACTATTATATAAGCTGCTTTTATAATATAATAGTATTAAGTTAAAGACTTAGGTTCTTATAAGGTTAGTTAAAGGAGGTCTATAGCTAAGCGCCTTAGTCTTAATAGGATCTAAGAGCTTTACTTATAGTTTAGTATATTAGTTTAGTCCTAGTGTTATTAGAGGCTTCTTCTTATAGGTTTAGAAATTTTAGCTTATAAATTCTTTATTAAGCTCTGCTGCGTTTATATGTAAGAACCTTTAGGAAAGTAGAAACTGTAAGGGGATCATGCCTAGGGGGCAGAGCCTGGGAAAGAATAGATTGATATCACGATGATAGTAGATAATAGGTGTGGGTAATTATATAGAATTCAACTTAACCACTCCTGGCTGGTTGCTCTAGCGTGAGGGTTTTCTATGTGCGTGCTGATGACTAATGGCTAGGCTGACGTATCGCCGAGGGCCTGCCGATCGATCCATAGGCATCCCGCCCCTAAGCCTAGGGATATCGTTATAATTACCCCCCCTTTTTAAAGGGCTGGTCCCTAGGCTGTACTCCTATTGTTAGGTGCTTCTTTTTGCTGTTACTAATTATAGGTATAGATAGATTCTTATTATTTGCTTGCTACTAGATTTAAACCGTATTTGTTATATTTACTAGGCGCTCTATAAGCTATTACTAGGTATTATTTTAGATTTAAACTACCTTAGTATACTTTAATAAGCTTACTATTATAAATATATATAGGATTTAAACCTATTAATTAATAGCTAGTCTTTAGTAAGCTATTACTAATTAGTTAGGTGTTTAGGACTATTACTAGCTTTTAGGATTTTAACCCTACTAGGTGCCTAAACTATTACTACCTTTAGGTGCTTCCTCTAATTTAGTTAATTTCCTTAGGATTTAAACCTATTATAAATAATAGGTTACTAATAGCTTAGTAATTTATTATAGTATTAATACTAAGGGTCTAATTCCTAGGCGTCTCTTACTTTTAGCTAAGTAGTATTATAAGTAGTATAAATAGCTTATACTCTAGTATAATAGATTATAGTAGTATACCCTTTCTTAAGGTACTTTATATATATCCTTTTATTATAGTAATCTATAGTAATATAGCCCTTTTTATAATAGGTAGTATACTTTAGTACTATCTTTACTAATTATTTAGTAATAGGTTTGTTAAGTAGTGTATCTAGCTATAGCCTTTTTACTAGTAGCTTAGTAATAGGTTACTAATAGCTTGCTTTAGACGTCTAGTAGGAAGTCTAATTAGAGGTCTAATTCTATATATTACAGACTTTAGTGTTAACGTAGAGTTCCTATAGTTACTTAGTAGTAAGGGTAACGTTATATAGTTACTAGGCCTTATACTTCTAGTAGACTAATACCTACTAGATACTAGGGTATAGGTAATAGAAAAATAAGAAGGTAAGTAGCTAATTCTCTTTTAGATCCTTAGTACTTAAAGCCTAATAGATTACTAACTATTTAGTAAAGAATTATAAAGGTAATTAATCTGCCTACTAGTAGGTATTATAAAGCTAGCTATATAGGTGTCTCTCCTAGAATTTTAGATTAATATATAATTAGTAAATAAACGCTTTAAATATAGCCTACTAGCTAATATTTCTATTACCTATTATATTAATAGTAAATTAGTAGTTTTACTACTATGTCTATAGTAATAGGGTAACCTTTATTAGGGCCTATTTAATATAGTAGCTTTCTAAGGTAGTAGGTTATAACCTATTACTAGCCTAGATTACTACTAGCTAATCTAATACTTACTCTAGCATGCTGTTTTCTTATAGGACGCTATAAGTATATACTAAAGGGCGTTTATATTACTTCTTACTAGTTACTAAGTAATTAGTAAGTAATTATAAAAGTATTATATTTTACTCCTAAATAACCTATATTAGCTCTATTATTAATAGGTTAGTTAGGGATAGGTTAGATAATAATAATAAGCTAGAAGCTAGCTCTATGTTAATAGGTCGGTAAGTAGTTACTAACGATCTAGTAGATTATAGTTCTCCTATTCTTAGGTAGGCTCCCTCTAGGAGGTGAAGTTAAATAATTATAAGGGGATCATACCTAGGGGGTAGAGCCTAGGAAAGAATAGATAGATATTATGATGATAGTGGATAATAGGTGTGGGTAATTATGTAGAATTCAACTTAACTACTCCTAGCTGGTTGCTCCAGCGTGAGGGTTTTCTATGTGTGTGCTGATGACTAATGGCCGGGCCGACGTATCGCTGAGGGCCCGCCGATCGATCCATGGGCATCCCGCCCCTCGGCCCAGGGATATCGTTACAGAAACACTACCTAGAAAAGCCGTTTAGTCCCTAGGAATTTAAGCTTACCTGTTATGCTCTGACTAGTTTGTTATATTACTAACCCCCTTCTTATTACCTCTACTAGGGACTTTTATTAGCTAATCCCTCCCTCCCTTCTTCTTCTAGACTAAGTTATAATTTAAGAACTTAAGATATAAGTGTTAGAAAGGGGTGGCGGCAAAGTAATAGACGACTAGAAATAACGTATATAAAGCTGCTGAAATCTAACCCTTCTAGATATCTACTAAATCCCTTATATATAGCTATGTAATCCTTACTCTAGCGATATGTTATTCCAACCCGTAATATGTTACCCCCCCTTATAGGGCTTCTGTCCCTAGAAGCCCATATTAAAGCTATTCACAGCCCCTATCAGCCTTATTAAACCTCCACCTATATAGTAGGAAGAGTACTGCCGTTTTTAGGGTGAAATAGTCCTTTATATCCCCCTAGTCCTTTTAACCCCTATAACAGCCTAGCAGCTCTTTAACAACAACTTCGCAGCGGCCCGGCAGCTCTTCAACAACAACTTCACAGCGGCCTAGCAGCGGCAGCCCAGCGGCGGCAGCCCGGCAGCTCTTCAACAACAACTTCGCGGCGGCCCGGCGGCGGCAGCCTGGCAGCTCTTCAACAACAACTTCACGGCAGCCTAGCAGCAGCCTAGCAGCTCTTTAACAACAACTTCGCAGCAGCCCAGCTAACAACTTTATGGCAGCCTAGCAGTAGCAGCCTGGCAGCTCTTTAATAATAACTTCACGGCAGCCTAGTAGCAGCCTAGCTAACAACTTTACAGCAGCCTAGCAGCAGCAGCCTAGCAGCTCTTTAATAATAACTTCATAGTAGCCTTACAGCCCTTTATTAACAACTTTATAGTAGCCTTATAGCCCTTTAATAACTTTATACTAGTAACTTACTCTTAGCTATACTATAGCGCTATAGCCTACTAAAGGCTGACAACTTAGCTAGGGCTTAGTAGACCCTATTAAGATACGCCCTATACTATACGTCTTTATAGGTCCCTTTCTATACTAAGGGGTATATATAACCTATAGGTAGCTAATAACTTATAATATTATAGCTCTAGTAACTAGCTATACTACCTTATCTCTTACTACCTAGTTAGTCCCCCCTAGTATATAAGGGGCTAGGCTATTTAGCTTACTTAGCTTTTTAGCTTATCTCTTACCTATTAAAGTAGGCCTTCTAGGTATCTATATCCTAGAGGTATTATATTAGTATTATATTAGTATTACATTAGTATTATATTAAGGTATTACATTAAGGTATTATATTAAGGAATTATATTAAGGTATTATATTAAAGTATTATATTTAAGGTGCCTACTAGTCTACCCCTTATAGGAGAGATTTCAGACTGTTAGAAAGGGGTGGCAGCAGAGTAATAGACGACCAGAAATAACGTATATAAAGCTGCTAAAATCTAACCCTTCTAGATATCCACTAAATCCCTCATATATAGCTGTGTGATCCTTGCTCTGGCGATATGTTATTTCGACCCGTGACACTATTCGTACGGAAATCCAGAAACGCGGCTATCCCCTCGTGGCGGAATCCTAGTGAATCCCTGGCCTCTGATTGGTCTAAAACCTCGGGTATCTACCGTATATGTGGGGCTAATTACCTGTGTATTCCCCGGCTAATCGCCGTGTCATTTCCGCGCATTCAACAACAACCTTGGCAAACAGTCTCAACACCGGCCTTGCCTGTATTTATAGTAAACAAGCTACTAATTATTAGTTAGACCAGCCATTGCCACAACGTTACTAAAGACCTAGACCTGAGTGATTAGTTGTAAGTGATATTCATTGTGGGTGACAGTTGTGAATAGCTTCAATTGATTGACGGCGACGGCAAGGGTATGGGCGACCGCGTTGTGGTGCCCCAGAGATTGGGTGGGCCCAGCCACTTTGGCAGCAGTGGGTGGCGGCGTATCCTCGGCGCTCGCCCTACACATCTGATGTTCGTTGCTGGTGCTGTGGAGAGTGTCGAGTGTAGCTCACTCAGCCTCAGACTTCTGTGGCGGTGTCACATGTGGCTCAACCCCAGACTTCCTGTCTGATTGGCAGGTGCCGCCTTGACAACGAACGATTCCAGCAGCGTCTGCCTTCCATTGGTGTTACTAACTCAACTTCTTGACCCTCCATCCACCTCCATCCACCTCCATCCACCTCCATCCACCTCCATCCACCCATCATCATCATTATTGTCATCAACATCGGCATCATCAGCATTATCATCAGCATCAGCATCATCAGCACTGTCGTCGTCTTTGTTGCTGTCGTCGTCGCCATCATCCTGATTTTTCTCTAACGTAAACAAACATTCGCACTCGGCAACTTGACCGGTCCATGACCATGTCGCGATGCCCTAGAGTCTCGCGAATACAATGATGCATAAAGCTGGCTGCGTGGCAAGCAAGCCTCTGTCTGCTTGCTTCCCTCCCTCGCGAGCATCTTGAACCCGACTTAATTACTGACTGTTAGTTATGCGCAATGCAATGAAATTTAGCGTCTTGCCCTCTGCCCTCCATTTGATCCAGCTGCTGCCGGACCTTTGTGTCTAACTCTTGAGGCATCTACTACAGACGAACGCGAACCGAGCTCACGTCAGTACCGGCCAGGTTACTAGGTTATTATCACATGGAGGCACTGCTCTGGGGGACATGTGCCAGTTTGACAACAAGAGTCGGTCGCTGTCTTCTCCTCGCCACAATCCTCCCTCTTCAGCCACATCCACATAGGGCCAGCAGTGGGCAGGTGGGGACAGTTAGTTCCACTACCATGCTGCACAGGCCGTTCTGGCCCCCACTCTTTCCCTCATCGAGGTTGTCTGTCGAGGTTGTCTGGCGCAGACAACCTCAGCACCCCTCATCATTAGTCACTATAACGCAATCCCACTTAATCCTAATCCCGACAACCGCTTTCCTTGTGGCTTCCAAACCCCTCGACTGCATCATTGATACCAACAACGACGGCGCCAACTACCAGCACAAGGCAACACATGGCCTGACGAGGACCTCCCCCGACCCGCCCGACCTCTTTAATAATCTTAACCGACACATCTGCTTATTTATACGATCCTCTGACAATTAGTGGCTACCCCGGTTTAGCTGAGTCTTGCCTTCGGAATGCGGCCGCTTTGTGAGGCTATTTTAGCTTGTGCAACATGTCCTCTTCGCGATGAATCCAGTTCGTGCCTGGCTTGAATAGGGCCAGGCCCATTCGAATTCCTCGACTTCCGCCCGCAAACCTGGTTCTTCAAAATCGAATGCCTCAGATCTGCTTTAGAATGCGGCCCTTACCTAATCACCTGTCAATTCATGCCATCATGCTAACCCTTCATTTCCATCTAGACCGCTGCTTCTCGTGGCCATTAGAATCATAGCCGGCTTCTTCACGCCGCCTAGCGATCCGTACCGACACTATAGAGACCCTGTTTACACCTCGAATCCGTTATCCACAAGCCCTGTAAACAAGTAAATCACTCTACTACACTATCCTTAACCATCGGTCACCGTCCCAAAAGGCAGGCCCCGCTGCAGCCCCGACCTCATCCTCGACCTCATCCTCGGCCTACCCAGTCAGCACCTTGCCCAGCGCATCCGGCAACATTCTTGCCGGCCGCTTCCGCGGCAAGCGCGTCGTCCTCCTGAAGACCCTCGACCAGGGTGTCCTCCTCGTCACCGGCCCCTTCAAGATCAACGGCGTTCCCCTCCGCCACGTCAACTCCCGCTACGTCATCGCCACATCCTACAAGGTCGACATCTCCGGCGTGGCTCCCAGGAGATTGAGGAGATCTCGCAACCCAAGTACTTCACCGCCGACAAGGCCAAGAAGCAGGTCGGCGAGGACGCCTTCTTCAAGCAGGGAGAGAAGCCCCAGGTACGATTTACATCACACGCACACCCACGATATAAATGGCTCTATCGTAGGTGTGCTTAAGCATACAAACATCGGCCAACGTTTAATACCACTTCTGTCATAGCAGTCTTTTCCATCACACTGTTGGCCTGTGCTTGTCTGCTCATGACTTGCTTGATGGTGAGCGCAGTCTGTCTGTAACAGCCTGCCGCCTATGCGCGCCCATAATGCTGACGCCAATCCTGATTCCTGCCTCTCCTCTGGCTTGGGCCTAACACTTTGTTTATTTGCCTAACCTCCCTCGCTTAGTCCCCCCTACAACCACTGCGACTGCTACGATGTGTCTGTTGACGTTGACGGTTCTCCTAGTTGCCCTGGTCTTGACGTAGTCACTGGACGAAGCGAGCGTCTTTGCCTCAATACATTATCTCGTTGAAACCAATGCCCTACTACTGGTATATCTTGCCTTCTCTTAGACAAGAACATGATTTTGCCCCTGTTAAGCAGGCAGGCCACTGTTCTCGGACGGCAGCATTTTTGAGAACCCGGGATGCCATGAACTGACTCGACAGTAGCTTTAGGCTAGCGGATACATAGTCGTCAGCAGGACCGCCTGGGGTCGGCTTAAGGAGTCTACAGGTGCGAGGCAATATGATCATGACGAGATGGAACGTCCTCCCGAGAGACCAGTGTCGATGTTTGCCCATCAACTCACCACCCCGCGTCCTTATCATCCAACTGACCAACTCAGGTATCCGCAACTTTTCGTGCAGTTCATCATCCAGTATTCTAGCTCTAAAGAGGCTATGAAGGAGCAGAACATGCTGCTTAACAATCTCAATCTCGTCCTCATCTCGATATTGAAGCAGGAATGGCCACACAACTGGCCCGCCTTCATCAACGTGCCATTCCAGCCTGTCCATCTGCGAGAACAACATGGGTTAGCTGACAACTGGCTGAGGGGCGTGAGGTTGACCATGCCGTTGTCATCTGACACCTCTGACCCTGTTTGTTGTCCCCTGACGTCAGCGAGATAGGCGTGGAGGTAGACGATAACCCCTTGTTGTGACAAGGTAGAGGGAATTCTATGGAAGATAAGTCGCGATTTACAGGGGATAGTTCCAAGAAGGGCTGGCCATCATGGTAGTTATCTTCGCTTTTGCCTCATTCTCCAGTATCCAAGGTAACCGGCATAACCAACTGTGGAAACCGCTCAGCTCGAGCAGCCAGGTCTTTTCTTCAGCCGCAATGTCATACTTCGGATTGCCCTTGAACCAAGCATGCAACGCAAGCCCACCGGCCAAATGGCACGCCAGCGCCCAAACGAATGATGGCGGTGATAGCTGAGCCTCGACCTTGAAGAAACATATATATATATATATATATATATATATATATATAGTCCACGTCAAAGGTGCAGACAAAGCCCAGCTCAACGTGGGCAAACTTGAACGGTGCCTCTAGCGCTAGGACGTCGCATGTGGCTACGCCATACAGCCCAATGAGCGTCAACTAGCCTCCAAACTGAAGAACAAGCACTACGTTAGCAGCTGTAATGCGAACGCCTGCCGCCCATGGCCTGGAAATTCCAAGGTTTAAAACCCACAATAAGCGTGCCAACATACTTGTCAACATCAGGATCGGATGTGTCGTGTATCAAGCCTCCACCGACTGTAAGCGGTGACCTGTTCAATAATACCACCATATCTTGCACTCCTCATACAATATCCTTAGGAGCAACTAGGTCGCTCAGGCTGTTCTTATTATTGAACGAAACACTGATAGAGAAGCCGATAAATGATAAGCCAACAGGCCTAATAAGCAATGTCGCATCAAGTGTAATACTGTCACGAGCTAGAGCACACAGCAGGGCATAGGAGAATTCAGGTCTAAAAGGCTTAAATATCTAACAGTAACTATGGAACGAATGAATCTATATATATATAGTCAAGATACGCGAGTAATAAGTAAAACGCCACGTGATACAGCACATAACAGAGTAGTTGCTTACTTTGGAAAGGGTGAAACTATCGTGACAAATACCCAGTTTGTTCTCCTTATACCACAGACCAATATTCTCAATAGAAAAGGGCCCTAATTTCTACCAGAAAGGCGCCTTAGTGCCCTTTTCAGAACTCCAAGTATCCAGAGTATCCTCCTTATCTATTTCCTTGTCGGTGGGGCTATATCTGTGGTCATTTGGGTTAAGGAGCAATTTCTACCTCTTAGTCTTCTTCTTGTTACCAAAGACGTAGTCCAAGACAACCTCAGACTTTATGTCGTTATTCCGTACCACGACCAGGTGGAATGCTACTGTAATGACTGTCTCTGATATCTTGTCGTCTCTTAACTTTACATCCCCTTTTTTGCTAGGCTTCTTAGTAGGCTTGAAAAGAAGGAAGTCGTCTTCTACCAACCTGGCGCATCTAGTTAGGCATATTCTCGGCTTTGTGAACTCCTTGCACGGGATACCCGGATTTACTCAGCCATCTTGTTTGACAGGGGTCGTGTCTTACACTCAGAGTAGGAAGAGCTGCTCTATAGACTGTGAAAGATTGCATTAAAAGTCGGCATATTAACAGATAGAGCTTAACAGCAATGGCAAGCCAAAGACAGAACTTTGGTGCCCCAAGCATATGACGCATTAATCTCAAGGTTGTCAAGCGTAATAGGGGAGGCTGCGACTTACCGGCCGGATCATAATCAGGCACAGGTCATTAAATTACACCTTAAACCAGATCTGTTCTTTTAAGAGGCTGACTTCGCTTCTTAGTATTCCAGTCAGGATGTTAGCAAACTTACCCTCTTTAGATAATATTAGACGCCCAAGGTTAATAGTGCGCAGCCGACACTCGGACTTGACGGGAGCCAGCGGCTCGATGATGTGGTAATTCTCGAACTCTGGAAGAGCGCGGTCGTATTCTGCAATAAGACGCGTCACTGGAAGGAAACTGTATTCAAATTGTAACGCTTCATCTCGCCAGTCCAGAGCTTGCCGCGTAAGTAGATTCCCGTTGTCTTTAACCAGCTAAAGGTGAACAAAAACATAATTAACTCCTTAAGTGCTTTAACAGTAGACTTACCAATCTTGATACAGGCCTTAATATAGATAAACACTAGCTCCAGTAATTCTCCCATTCCCGTCTAGCTACAGCACCAACTCCACTCATATCTCGCAGCTCTGTTAGCGTTTCCAACCTCTTGACGTTCATGGTCACGGCAAGATTTTGCTCCGTGAGGCTGATGCATGTTTCGAATCAGAGGTTGCTAGTAGATGACAATATAGCGCAGAGACAAACGACGCTTCCGGTCGACTGGATGACGTCCGTTTTGGCACCAAGTCCGTACGTGGCCTTTTTACGAGTGGTTAAAATTATCTTGTTGACCTTAATCCTGTCTGATGACAGAAAGCCAACTCTACAATCCCGTGGTCTTATGGTGAAACTGCAGGCGGAGATGGGTAACATACTCCATACCAGGCCTGTACTACAGCGCGCTGCAAAGTCTTTATCCGTGTCCAGCACAATCAGCAGGTTGCCGTTATTTATAATAAGCTTAAGCACAGGGAACTTGTTCATATCGACGCCAACAAACTCGGTCATGTCTTGTAGCGTGGCGCTGAAGGCATCAGCAAGCTTGTTAAGTCCAAAGACAACAGCACGCCAACTAATAAGCATGTTAGCCAGGGAGGCCAACAATACCAGATTCTCCATGTCACTAGCCCAGGAGAATGTGTACTCAGCACCCTTATTGTTGAGGTGAGGTGTGGGCACGTGACCCCACCTCACCTCCAGTAGGGCAGCCTCAGAGCCCACATCTGGCTCCCGCCAGCCTATAGTAGGCTTGGTGGTTTCTCTTTTCCTCACCTACGTCAGTTAGTAATAATATAATATTATTACCTTACTTCGTTACGTCTCTTTGCTCTATAGGTTATAAGCTCTAGGCTATAATTTTTCTTTTAATTAAGCTAGTAGTATCTACCTCTCTTTTTAACCTCTTAATTACCTTATAATAGCTATAAGAATTACCCTTATTACCCTTATTAATTACCTTATAATTAATATATTAAGTAATAGTAACTTTACCTCTAACTAACTCTAATAGTTACCTTAGATCCCTATATATTAATATATATCTAACCTCTTTAACTAATATAAATTTCTTACTAATATAATTATTAATTAATTAAGTATCTATTAAAGGGTAGTAATCTATAAAACGTCTATATATACCTTTTATTCTATAGAAGAAACACCTAGGTTTATTATATTATTAGGCTATCTATAGCTTAATTAATTCTTTATATCTTTAGTAATATCTTAGTACTACCCTTACGTAAGGTACCCTAACTTTATTATAGTAGACGCCTATAATTACTAATTAGTATTATTAAAGATCCTAACCCTTAAGGGTAAATCTAACTAGTCTTTATAGTTAGTACTTATTAACTCTATCCTCTATATAAACTATATTAAGAAATATGTTAATAGTAATATCCCTAAGCCTACTAATCTAGCTAAGAGAGTATTATAGGAAAATAATTATAATATTATATATTACCTCTTTATCTTATTATATAATATATTAATTAATAAGCTTCTTAATATAGGTTAGGAAGATAATAGTAACCTATTTATACTTATAAGAGCCCTTAAGAGATATATCCCTAAAGTCTCTAAGGATACTATTAGAGCTCTTATTACTAAATTTAGTAAGGGTAACACTTATAACTATAAGACTCTTTATAACACCCTTAAATATGTCTAATACCTCTATACCTATATTACTAGTCTCTATAGTAAAAACTTTAATTACTATTAGGCTATTCTTCTACTTAACTACTTTAAGGTATACTTACCTAATATATATAAAAGATATACTAATAACTCTAAGAAACCTACTTAGACTAATATTATTAAGACTATTTATACCCTTACTTAAAATAAAGAGTAGAAGATAGGCCTTACCTTATATTATAAATCTACTACTTCTAATATAGCTACTTCCTCTAATACTAATTTAGTACTAGCTAATCCTATTAAGAAGAAGGATTACCTTACTTACCCTTATTATAGTAAGGGTTATATTACTATAAAGTATTAGACTACCTATCTAGATTTAATCCCTATAGATTATATATACTATAATAACCTTTTTACTTATACTATAAAGTATACTTATAATAAAGATTATAAAGAGACTTTAACTAATAGTAATAGTAATAGTAATAAATCTTCTATATTTATTAAAGGCGCCTTTAGTATAATTAGTAGTTTTTTAGTTAGTAGACTTACCCTAAAGAAATCTATAATAATACTTAATAAGGCTATCTATATAATAGTTAATAATAATACTATTATAAGCTCTAATATTATTATAAATTTAGGTTACTTTAACCCTATCTTTAATAATCTTACCTTTTTTATATCTTATACTATTTATAATAATCTTTAACCCTTTATAGCTACTAATAGTAAGGAAGTTAAGCCCCTTAGATCTAGTATAGTTTTCTTTTAGGTTAAGGATCTAAATAACTCCTTATATATTATTAACTAGACTATTAAAGACGTTAAGTATAGCCCCCTTAGCCCTATAAATCTCCTTAGCCTTAGTAAGCTTTATAAGAGCTATATTAAATATAACTACACTACTATAAGCCTTATTAATACTTAGTTATATAAGGGACTTACTAAAGTCTACTAGATATCTAATATATATATTATTAATACTATTAATAGTACTATAATCCCTATAGATAGAGTACTTAGCCTAGTAAGTATTAAGATAAAGTTACGCCCTATACTAGATCTTATATACTACTACCTTATCTATACCTATCCTTCTTATGTTATTAAGGCCTACTATTAAGTAGGTATTTAATTTACCTAGGATAAGATTAACTCTTTCTATTATAAGGTATATTATCTTATAAAATCTATAGAGATAATTAGCTGTAATACTCCCCTTCTGCTTACCCTTATAGGTAAAGAGATATATCTTAATCTTATTAAAGTTAAGCTACTTTTAATCCTTAGTAACTAATACACCTTTTACTTTCTTAACTACTATAGTAGATATTACTAGCTTACTCTACTTAAGACCTATTACTATAATAATATTCTCCCTATAATTAAGTAATTTAGTACTACCTTTATAAATATAACTACTCTAAATATTAAGGGTAGGTTATATAATAATACGCCTAAGTTAAAGAAGGTTCTTTATAATCCTTTCTTTAAAAGTACTTAACTTAACCTTACTATACTATATACTCCTTCTATAAATAGTACTATTAAACATATAGGCTATACTATTATTAAGGCTATATATACTATGCTTATTAATAGTAGTCTACTAGAGGAGCTTTAGGACTATACTATTAATACTATAATCTAAGTACTTAATCTCCTCCCTTAACCTAATAAGGGTAAGATAAGCACCTATAAGATTATTATATAGGAGCTTAACCTTACTAAAGATTATAAGCCACCCTATATTAAGTATATCTATACCTTTAGTTATGTAGTATATATATATAAGAAAGGTAGTAAGCGCCTGCCTTATTCTACTAAGATAGAGCCCTATGCTATAAAAGGTATCCTAGTTAGATATAGCTCTCTATATAGCTATATCTACTATATGTATATCCCTAATTAGAAGAAAGTTCTTTACTACTAAGATATTTATTTCTATAAGGGCCTAGAGAAGATAGTCCTCTATCCCTTAGATAAGGATACTATCCCTACTAAGATTAATTATAATATGCTCTTTAATAAACCTAACTTATAGATCTAGTATCCTAACTAGATCCCTTCTTCTAACTAACCTAGTATAGATAATATATCTACTAAGGATACCTAGCTGGCTTAACCTAAGGATACTTATAATTAGGGTATAAATACTATAGATTATATAACTCCTCTACCTAATAATTATACTACTATATATATATCTTTCCTAACTAATAATACTAATTTAGGTAATAATAATAATAACTTTACTAATACTATTTAATACTAAGAAGCTAATTACCTTAATCCTAATCTAGATCCTCTTTCTATTAATACCCTAGATATAGAGGATTCTTTTATTACTATAAGTAGCTACCTATATTAATCTATTACTATTAAACTACTTAGTTACTACTAAGAAATAACTAGTACTTAATAATATAATAAGAAGGCTAAGTCTAGCCTAGATTATAAGACTATTAATAATTCTTATCCTTAATATACTACTACTAATAAGAAGGCTAGGAAGGCCTACCTTATAGCTAATATCTATATTAATAAGGATACCCTATATATTATTAGTACTCTAGCTACTATAGCTATATCTAAGATCCTTCTACCTAGATACTCTATCCTATATACTATTAACTAGGCTAAATAGAGCCCTTATTAGTAATAGTATTAGAAACCTACCTATAACATAGAGATCTAGTAGATAGTTAATAAACATACCTTTAATCTAGTTAATCTACTTACTAGCATAAAGTTACTACTAGGTATATAGGTATTTAATATTAAAACTAACTCTACTAATAAAGTTATTTAATTTAAGGCCTAATAGGTAGTCTATAGTAACTATAAAAAGGGTGAATAGTCCTCTTAAGAGGTATATACTACTATTACTACTACTACTATAATCTACCTTTTCTTTATAATTATTACCCTCTATAGACTTTACTATAAGATATATAACTTTAATACTACCTTTCTTACTACCTTAGTCCCTAATAGAGTATATATATATATCTATTAGCCTACTAGATACTCTAATAGTACTAGTAAGGTCTAGTTATTACGTAAGGCGCTCTATAGATTACATAAGTCCCCTCTATAGTAGTTTTAGCTTATTAAGTTAGAGATAAAGAAGCTTAGATTTATACTAGTTAAGGGGGAGATTTACCTCTTTATTAACACCTTATTAGATATATATACCCTTATATATATTAATAATAACATAGTAGCTACTACTAATAAGGAGACTATTAAGAAGGTCTATAATATACTAAAGTTAGTATACCTACTAAAGGACCTTAGCGTTACTACCTAATTTCTTAGCTTTTAGATATACTAATCTATTACTAAGATCTTCCTCTTATAGCATAAGAATGCTAAGAGTATCCTCTAGTAATTTAGATACTATAATCTTCACCCTATTAAGACCTTATTACCTACTTATAAGGATCTACCTATTACTTAGGTAAAAGATAAGTACTCTACTAATAATTATTAGACTTATATTAAATAAACTAGTTACCTTAATTAGCTTACTACTAGTACTAAACTAAATAGCACCTTTACTATAAGTAAGCTTTACTATACTAACTTAGGCCCCTTAATTACCTATTAGTATATAATTAAGTATTACTTTTAATACCTTAAAGGTACTATTAGTTATAGTATTATATTTAAAGGTATAGATCCTTATATAGATAAGTAACTTTTACTTTACGTTATAGCTAACGCTATATTTATAGATAACTATCCCTTATATATATCTACTACTAAATATATTATCTTCTTTACTAGCACCCTAATTGCATAGAAGTTAAAGAAATAGACCTTTATTACTCTAAGCTCTATAGAGGTAGAGTTTATTAACCTTACTCCTACTAGGATTACCCTTATATAGATTTAATAATATGTTAAATAGCTCCTCTAATAATAGATTAGTATACCTATAATCCTCTTTACTAATAGTATAAATACCTTTATTAATATAATAAATCCTCTTAATAAGGCATATACCTATAGTATTAATATTAGATATAAGTAGATTATATAGGAGGTTAATACTAATAATACTATTACCTTAAAGCTTATTAAGGGTACTAAGATAACTATAAATAGTCTTATAAAGTTACTTAACATAATTAAGTATATAGAGTTTATTAGGATACTAGGTATAATAGATAGATTAGATTAATAGATATAGATAAATATAGGATTATATAGAGGATTTATATTAGGACTTTAGTATATTAGCTCTAGATTAATTAGGCTAATTAGTAAATTAGCTAACCTTTTACTAAAGTATTTAATACTTTAAAAACTCCTTAGATTTAGAGGATTTTAAGATTAGGCTGTTATTTTGCCTATTTCACCTTATATAATAGATATATAGCCGCTAGCTAAGTCTGCAGGGGAGTATTAAGGTGAGGTGTGGGTATATAACCCCACCTCACCTCTAGTAGGGCAGCCTTAGAGCCTACATCTAGCTCCTACTAGCCTATAGTAGGCTTAGTAGTTTTCTCTTTTCCTTACCTACGTTAGTTAGTAACAATACAATATTATTACCTCACTTTGTTACGTCTCTTTACTCCATAGCTATAGATAAGCTGTTAGTATATTAATATTAGAAATATAGCTAGATTTTCCCCTATACTAATGTAAGGAGATCCGTGGTAGTCAGCCTGGTGGGTCTCGGCGACGGGTCGCCAAGCCTCCGACGAGCCAGCCCCACTGCAGAGTTTTAACAGGTGGCCATAGCCGCACTGGAGGAACTCGGCAAGCTTAAGTCTTACAATACACCAATACCTACTATTAAGCCTTACCTAGTTAAGTACCCCTAGCTAATACTCTTATAATTCTTAAGCTTCTATCTCTTTAGAGTAACTAGTATAGGTAAGA
This sequence comes from Colletotrichum sublineola, assembly GCA_020631755.1. Classification (NCBI taxonomy): domain Eukaryota; kingdom Fungi; phylum Ascomycota; class Sordariomycetes; order Glomerellales; family Glomerellaceae; genus Colletotrichum; species Colletotrichum sublineola. The sequence continues at coordinate 373,955 of JAHSQG010000027.1, read as the reverse complement.
TAGATCTAAACAATAAGATATACCCTAAGAGCTTACTAACACTTTAGTAATATACTACTAGTATAGATAAGTTATAACTATCTATAGTAGAGTACCTATAGCGTAATACTAAGGATTAACTGCCCTTAATAATAAGGCCTAAGTTATAAGATAACTATAAAGAAATACGTAGAAGAACTTTATTAAGGGAGTACTCTCTAGCCTCCCTAAGACTAATAGATAAGGCTAATAAGGCGTTTATTACTAAGCAGTTATAAAGCCGGCTAAGCGTAAGTATACGTTATAGTACTAGTATAGCCATACTAGGCTTAAAACCTATAGACCCTATATAGGTAATAATATTATATTTCTAAGAGATTATAAGAGCTATAGTTAAGGAATACTATAAAGAGAGGTAGTATTATAAGTACCTTTTATAAGAGCTTACTAAGAGACTAGTATAGTATCTTAGTAAGAAGGAGTATAAGAAGCCCTTAGTCTATAATTATAAGACTATTAGGGAGGAATCTACTAGTACCTAAGTAGTAGACTAGATTATTATAATAGAGGTAGTAAACAGGCTCTACCCTAGGAGTACTATTAAACAGTAAGTTAAATAGGCCTTTTTAAAGGTATCCCTAATGTTATAGACATAGTAGTATAACTATAAGAGAGGCCTTACTAAGCCCTTAAAGTAGGAGGACTTCTTAGCGTTTATTTACTAATAGTATGTTAACCTAAAGGCCTAAGAGAGGGACTACTAGTAAGAGCTAAAGAGGAAGCATATAGGTAATAGTTAGACCCTATTATAGTACCTTACTAAGTAGTTAGTAATATACTATAACTTAGGAATAGAGGGTATAGAGGAGTTAAAGGCTAAGGTATATTAGTACTTCTTTAGCCTCCTAGCCTTATTATAAGATAAGATGATTTACTAAAAGACACCTATCCTCTATCTAAGAGACGTAGTATATAAGGCAGACTACCTATAGTTGCTATATAACTACTAAGGGATTAGTAATAACTTATAGAAGGATAGTAAGAAGTATCTACTACCTACTAATAATTAGCTATAGAGGCTAGTACTATTTTAGTAGGATTAGTAGAAGGAGATACCTAAAGACTTTAAATTATAGGAGTCCTACTATAGACTATTTAGGGGTAACTAACATAGTAGGTAGTTACTAAAGGATTAGCTAGATAGAATCTAATACTATACCTATTTCTAGAAAGGGTATATATCTATTATATACCCTAAGAAGAAGGCTAGTAGTATAAGTAATAGTAGGCTATTTAGTTACTAATTAGATTAGAAGGCTACTATAGTATAGTAGGTTAGGATCTAACATACCTATATAGTAAGTCGCTACTTATAGCAAGTCGCCTACCTTAAGAAAAGTAGGGTTATTTTAGGTAGGCTATACGCAAAAGTGCTATTACATAATTACTAAGGTGCTCTAATAATTATATAACAGCACTTTTACATGCAGCCTACCTAAAATAACCCTACTTTTCTTAAGGTAGGCGACTTACTATAAGTAGCGACTTACTATGCAGGTATGTTACCTAAGAGTTACTAAGCTTAACTTATTAGGAAATAAGTAGGTATAGGTATTACTACCTAGATATCTATGCCTAAGAAACTAAGGGTACTAGTAGGACCTATTACTAAGGGTATAGTAATTATCCTATAAGGAGATATAGAAAAGGTTGTTAGAGTAGTAATAGATATATGTTTAGAGGTAGACCTTATTAGCTATAGGTTAGTATAACACTTAGGCTTAAAGCCTATAAAGGCTAAAACCCTAGTATTAAAGTTATTTACTAGTAAGACTATAAGCTAAGGGGTAGCTTACTAGCTAACCTTCTTCCTAATTAACTACTAAGGTTAACTATAAAAGATTTAGTAACTAGCTATTAAAGCTAACTATAGAGAGGACTAAGTAGATATCCTTATATTAAGATAGTCTATAGGCTAGGAAGGTATTTAAATTAATATAGCTACTAATAAGTAGTACTATAAATTAATCTTAATTACTAAGCCTAAGGTAATAGCTTATAATATTATTAAGAATAAGGAATATATATATATATTATATATCTCTTATAAAGTAGGGCTATAAAAGGAACCTCCTTAGTTAGAAGGCCTTCTAGAGGAACTTTAGAGTAAGGTAGCTACCTTTAATAAAGGCTTAGTAATAGGGCCTTAAGTATATGTTAAGGCTAAACACTTAATAGACCTCATACTAGGCGTAAAGCCGCCGTATAGTCTAATATACCTACTAAACGAGAAGCAGCTAGAAGAGCTTTACTAATATATTACTAAGAATTTAGTAAATAGTTGTATTATAGAGTCTATTAGTAAGGCTAGAGCGCCTATCCTCTTTATGCTAAAGAAGGATAGTACTATATAGTTATATATAGACTATTAAGGCCTTAATTAGGTTATAATTAAGAACTAATACCCCTTACTACTAATTAGTAAGCTATTAGATAGGCTTTATAGAGTAAAGTAGATATCTAAGGTTAATATCTATAATATATACTACTATATTAATATTAAGAAGGAAGACTACTAGAAGACTATATTCTAAACCTAATATAGCTACTTTAAGTATATAGTTATGCTATTTAGACTAACTAATACTCTAGTAATATTCTAGGCATATATTTACTAAGCACTTAGCAAACTACTAGACATATATTATATTATATATATAGACAATCTTATAATCTACTTTACTATAAGGGAGTAGCATACTAAAGATCTTAAGAAGGTCCTCTAATAGTTATAAATATTTAGGTTGTTTATAAAACTCTTAAAATACTTATTCTATTAATAGAGGGTTAAGTTCTTAAGGTATATAATTACCCCTAAGGGCATTAGTATAGATAAATCTTATATATAAATAATTACTAAGTAGAAGGCGCTTATATTAATAAAAGACGTCTAGATATTCCTAGGATTTTATAACTTTTATTAGAAGTTTATTCCTAGATACTTAGGTATTATAGTACTAATAATAGGGCTACTAAAGGGACATAAGGATGCCTTACATACATTTAAATAGACTAAAGAGGCTAATAATACCTTTAATTAGCTAAAGGTTGCCTTCTTATTAGTAACTATCCTTACATACTAGAATCCCTAGCAACCTACCTATATAGAGATAGACGCTTTAGTTAAGGCTATTACAGCTATCCTATCCTAGCTAGTAGAAGGATAATAGCAACTAGTTACTTACTAGTCGCAGAAGCTTTTAGACATAGAACAATAATAGGCCATAGGGCAGCAGGAGCTATTAGCTATTATAGAAGGATTAGAGCATTAGGCTTATTACCTTCTAGGGCTATTAGAAAAGTTCATAGTCTTAATAGACTATTAGGTACTAAAGGGAGTTATTAGCACGCCAGCATAGGACCTTTATAGAAGGCTTACCTGTTAGGTATATAAGTTATTAGTATTTAACTTTAACTTAGAACACTAATTAGGGAAAATAAACCTTATAGACAGTCTATCTAGAAGGCTAGACTATATAGAGGGAGAAGTACTATATACAGACATCCTCCTAATATTAGTAAAGAAACTATAGCTAGTTAACAAATTACTACTAGAGACGTAGTAAATAATTAGTAACCTTAGAAGAATAAGTAAGACTACTAAAGTATATATCTAGGTGGTAAAGGTATTACTTTATAACCCTAGCTATAAGGTAGATAGCTCTTAGGGTAAGGAATCCTCTCCTTAGGACTAGTAGTAGGCTATAGGGTATCCTAGTTATTTAGTAATAATTACTACTATAATAACCTAAGGCTAGAGAGTAAGGGAAGATTTAGTAAATACTTAGTAGGAAGTTACCTAGGTAACTAAGGGGCCTAATAGAGCTAGGGTTACTATACTAGAGTAGTATATCCTATATTAGGTTATAAAAGAGCTTATACCTAATAAAATAGTATTAGTACTATACTAAATATATAAGATAGAAGAACTTATCTAAAGACTATAGGCTAAAGATAAGTTTTATCTATTATAATTAGTAAGGGTGTGTAGTACAGCTAGTAAGTTAAAAATATATACTATTAATAATATAGGCACCTTATTCTTTAAGGGAAGACTAGTTATCCTATAGGTAGAATTACTAAGGACTAAGATCCTTTACTAATACTATAATAACCCTAGGGTAGGTTATATAGGAGTAATAAAGACTCTTAACCTTATCTTAAGGAAGTTCTATTAGGAAGGAATTAGTAAGGATATATAAGAGTATATTAAGGACTATAAGTACTACCTTAGCGTTATAGTCCTATAGTATAAGCCGTATAGGCAGTTATAGTTACTACTATTACTATTATACCTGTTTTAAGAAATCTCACTAGATTTTATTATAGGGCTGTTACTAAGTGCTTGTAATAATAGTACTAAATATGACTATATTCTAGTTATTATGTGTTAGATAACTAAGTTTATAATGTTTATTCTAACTAAGAAGACGTTAAATACGGCATAGATAGTAAGGATCCTATACGAAAGGGTTAAATATAAGTTTAGGACGCTAGAGGGTATTATAAGTAATAGAGATAAGCTATTTACTAGCTCCTTCTAGGAAGAATTCATAAAGGAGAGGGCAATACGTTACTAACTATCTACTATATACTACCTATAGACTAATAGTCAAATAGAACAGACCTATTAGATACTAGAGAGATACTTATAACTATATACTAAGGGCTTACTAAGTCGTTAGGCAGCATAGTTAGATAAAGTAGAGTTTATATATAATAATAGTAAGTACTTAACTATTAGAGTATCTCTATTTATAGCACTCTATAGGTATAACCCTAGATTTATTAAGTATATACCTAGCTATAAGTATAAGGGGATTGCCTAGGGGGCAGTAGTTAGGGAAAGCAATGGAGGATATCGCGATAATAGGTATGGGTAACAATGTAGATAGAATTCAACTTGCCCACTCCTGGCTGGTTGCTCCAGCGTGAGGGGTTTTCTAGATGTGTATGACTAATCCGGCCGGGCCGACGTCTCGCCGAGGGCCCGCCGATCGATCCATGGGCATCCCGCCCCTCGGCCCAGGGATATCGTTACAATTGCCCCCCCTTTTTAAAGGGCTGGTCCCCAGGCCGTACTCCTATTGTCGGGTGCTTCTTTTGCTGTTGCTGATTGTGGGTATGGATGGATTCTTGTTATTTGCTTGCTGTCGGATTTGAACCGTTGTTCTGCTGGGTGCTCCGCGAGCTGTTGCCGATCGTGAAGTATTTGTTTGTTTGTTGTATTCGTCAGATGGGTGCTCTTTGAGCTTTTACTTATCAACAGGTAAAGGGATTTCAACCTATAGACTTAACTTGTGATATGTATCTAGAGGGCAATTAGTTAATTGCTAGGTGCTTAATAAGCTATTACTATAGGTAGATGCTCTAGTTATAGCTATATATAGGTGCTTTCTTCTACTATTACTATATTAGGTGCCTTTACTATCGCCACGTTAGATGCTGTCAACTATATCTATTAATTACTCTTTTATATCCTCTTATAAGGAATTAAACCTTATTGCTACTTTAGTAGTATATTACTAACTACTTAGCAGTCTATTACTAAGGCCTAGTGGATTACTATCTTTTGTCTAAAGAGTCTACTTTAATCTAACATATAGGGAACCTAGCTATTACTATATTTACTATTATAGTTACTATAGTTACTCTTAGTATGTAGCAGACTAATATAATATACCCCTTTTTATTATACTTATTATATATCTTATTATAATAATAATTATCTATATTATAACCTTTCTTAAGATAGATAGTATAGTGCTAGTCTGACTTATCTAGGCGTTACTTTACTAATGGCTCTATAATAGTAGGTTCTTATGTCTAGACATACATCCTCTTTGCTAATAGCTTAGTAATAAATACGTAATCTAGTATCTTAGAAGTCTGCTCTAAGGCGCTCTAGGATTAGTCTTAGTTAGCATAGAGCTCCTATAGTTACTCTACCGCTAGGGTAATATCTCTTAGTTGCTATAAGGCGTGCTTCTAACGTATTAACGCCCTCTATAACCCTAGCTATAGGTAATAGAAAAATAAGAAGGCTAGTAGCTAATTCTCTTCTAGGTCCTTAGTGCCTAAGGCCTAATAGATTACTAACTATTCAGCAAAGAATCACAGAGGCGACTAGTCTTTCTAATAGGCCTCATAGAGCTAGCTATATAGGTGTCTCTCCTAGAGCTCTAGATTGACGTGTAATTAACAAACGAATGCTTTAAAGGTCGCCTACTAGCTAATATCTCTATTACCTATTATGTTAACTGTGAATTAGTGGTTACGCTACTACGTCTGGAGCACTGGGGTCACCTTTGTAAGAGCCTATTTAATATAGTGGTTTTCTAAGGCTGTTAGACAAAGCTGATTGCCTGCTAAAATTGCTACTAGCTAATCTGATACTTGCTCTGGCGTGCTGTTCTCTAGTAATGTGCTACAAGCGTATGCTAGAGGGCGTTTGTATTGCTTTTCGCTAGTTGCTAGGTGGTCGGCAAGTAGCTATAAAAGCGTCGCATTTTGCTCCTAAATAACCTGTATTAGCTTAATTATTGATGGGTTGGATGGGGATGGGTTTGATGATGATGGATCTGTGTTAATTGATCGGTAAGCGGTTGCTGAAGAACGCGTCAATCGTGACGATGGTTGTAAAGTCCCTTTGTCTATTACTCAGGCTGACTGCCTCTAGGAGGTTGAAGTTAAATAATTATAAGGGGATTGCCTAGGGGGCAGTAGTTAGGGAAAGTAATGGAGGATATCGTGATAATAGGTATGGGTAACGATGTAGATAGAATTCAACTTGCCTACTCCTAGCTGGTTGCTCCAGCGTGAGGGGTTTTCTAGATGTGTATGACTAATCCGGCCGGGCCGACGTCTTGCTGAGGGCCTGCCGATCGATCCATAGGCATCCCGCCCCTCGGCCTAGGGATATCGTTACAATAAGCTAACTATATAAGGAGTATAGGAGTATATTAAACATACTACTAAGGTTAAGAGGTAGGTAGAGCACACCTAGGTAAAGGCCATAAAGTCCTAGGCTACTTACTATAATAAGAGGTATTAGCTAAAAGAGTTTTATTATAGAGAGGTTATTAGACTATTAATAAAGAACATATAGTTTAAGAATAAGAAGTTAGCACTATAATTTATTAAGGTGGCTATTATAGAGAGGATTAGGCACTAGGCATACTAAGTCTATCTACTAAAGTAGTATAGATATATATATAATATGTTCTTAGTATTACTATTAGAACTATAGACTATAGGGTAATAGGTTGCTAAAGGTATAGTAGAGCTTCTAGAGTTAGACCTTAAAGATAATATTTAGGAGGTTAAGGAAGTTATTACTTACTAAGGTAGTAGTAATAACCTTAGGTATCTAGTTAAGTAGGCTAGATAGCTAGTTAAGTATAATATATAAGAGCTACTAGACTACTTAGAGGGTACTAAGGAGGTAGTTAAGAAGTATAAGAGATAAAGGAAGTAAGTTTATAAGAAGTAGGATAAGTAGAGTACTATTAGTAACTATTTACTAAACATAAGTCTATTATAAGACTACTTAAAACCCTTTTTCTTTTTTCTACTAAATGCTACCTATAAACCTAAGAATAATACTAATAATATAGAAGGATTATAAGGTAATTAGTAAAGAGGCTATATCTAGGCGTCTAGATTAAAAGGGTTAGATAAGAAAAGCTTAATAGTATAGTAAGTATTAAGTATAGTAATAAGGAGGTTATTATACTTATTAAGGGTGGTCTTCTCCTTATTAGTTAAGTCCTTAGGACTAGCCTATTTACCCTTAGAGTAGCTAGAGTAAGGGTGCTTAGTAGTATACTAGATAGCTGCCTAGTAGGTAGTAATCTTTTAGTAAGTAGACTCTATAAGAGGATACTAAATGTTATTATAGAAAAGAGAGAGAAGGGTATTCTTAGTATTAATAGCTATAGTAGATATCTAGGTAAATATTAGTAAGCTATTACTAATAGGGCTAGAAGGGCTAGAAGGGCTAGAAGCTATATTAGGGACTATAATAGAGTCTAAGCTTACTATATATACGTCTATATTAAATATACTACCCTAGGTAGTAACCTTATTCTCTATAGTAATAAGGGTATTATTAAACTTTTGTAGAATGTTTACCTAAAAGGTAGTAAGGGGGCGACTAGCTATGTCTAAGTCTATAGCCTTATAAACTATTACTAAGAAATTAGGATAGAAGGCCTAAAGAGTATTAATAGTAGAGTAAGTTGTAAAGTCCTTACTAACCTTATGGTACTTAGTATGTAACTTAGAGGGAAAACCCCTAAGCTTAGATACCTTAGACTTAGATATATTACTATCTAGGCTACTAGGAATATAAGTAGTAGTAAGTAAGTAATACTTACTAGGAGTCTAGGTATTCTAACTATAACTAATAGGACTAATACTATAAATAGTAATAATATAGGTTAGGATATTATTTACTAAGTACTTACTAATAAGTTTATAAAACTTCTTAAACTATAGGAAGTTAGTAATACCCTTAATAGTAATACTAGGCTTAGCCTTAATATTATAAGTTTTAAGTAAATCTATTACTAACTATAGTATATAGGTATAGCTATTATTATAGAGGTATACTAGCTAGAGGGTGTTAAGATAGTTCTAGATTTTATCCTTATTATTAGTATTAAGAAGATAAGTCTATAGTATAAGTTAGTTATAGAGTAATTATAGAGGGGTTAATAATATACCTAGACCTAAATTATAAGGGCTATATGCTTGTAGTTAGACGTAAGCTCCTAAAGAGTTACCTACTTAAGATAGACTTTATAACTACTAACTAATAGGTTAGTAATATAGTTACTAATATGCTCCTAGGTAGAAGTATAAGTAGTAAAGGTAATAAGGATATAGCTATAGTTAAGGTTACTAAGCTTACTATCTACCTCCTTCTAATAGTAGAATATTAATATATTCTAAGTATACTATATAGTACTATAAAGCTCTTAGGGTACTTAAGACTATTAGTATACTTATAAAGTAATTACTAAATAGGTAATAACTTATAGTAGAATATTTCTTTTTATCTATCTAATAGATAATATACTTAGCTATATAGTAACTAGTAATATAGATAAGCTTATTAATGTTATGGTATATACTAGTAAGGTAGTAGATATATAGAGTACCCCTAGTAAGGCTGGTAAAGCCGATATATAGATTATATTTATAGTTAAGAACTATCTAGATTCTTAAGATAACTGACATTTTAGTAATAGGCCTATAATAGTAGGGTAAAAAAGAAGAAGTAAAGAAAAGGGAAAATAAAGTAAAAAAAAGTTAATTATAAGGTAATTAAGTTAGTAAAGAGTTACTAATATGTCGCTAAGTATAAAGAAGAAAGGAGGAAAAGAGGAAAATAATTAGCTAGTAGAAGAAAAACTTTTTATTAGGTAATATAATAGCTAGGAAAAGTAAGCTAGAAAAGTCTACCTAATATATATTTACCTTACTATTATATAACTATCTTTTATCTAAAGAACTAGTACCTAACCTAGTAACTAGGTAGTAATATATTACTAAATAATAATATAAAATATTAAGAACTATAATAATAATAATAAGGTAGCTATACTAGTAATAAGAAGGATTCTATAATATATAAAGCTGTTAAAGGATATTCTAGGCTAAAAGGACTATAGTTATTATTAGTATTATTTATAATATTACGTAATGACTTTAGGGATGAAGTCTTAGGGGGAGGGGAGTAATTATAAGGAGATCTGTGGTAGTTAGCCTGGTGGGTCTTGGTAATAGGTCGCTAAGCCTCTAACGAGCTAGCCCTACTATAGAGTTTTAATAGGTGGCCATAGCCGTACTAGAGGAACTCGGCAAGCTTAAGTCTTATAATACACTAATACCTACTATTGAGCCTCACCTGGTTAAGTGCCCCTAGCTAATACTCTTACAACTAATACCCTAATAAGGTATGTCTTTACTAATATATATATAAAACCTATAGCTAAAGGTATTAGACCTTATTCCCCTAGACTAATAGTACTAGTAGAGTTATAACCTACTCTAAAACTACCTAAGATAGAACTAGCTAAGGTGGTATCTAATAAAACCTAAAACGCTAAGGATATATAGAATCCTATTTTCTTTAATTACTATTAGGACAGCTAAATCCACCCCTAGGTAACTAGTAACCTTAAGTTTAAATTAGGTTAAGTTATTAAGGTAGTACCTTAGTAGATTCTATAGTTACCTATAGCCTATAACTTATATTACTATCTAAAAGTACGCTAAGATATTAATAGTAAAGACTATAAAGTTTATGTAGATATAGGAGTGTTATTAATTATAGTAGATAGGTATTAGCTTATATTAGATCCTAAGTTAGTCTATCTATAGAAAATTAAACCTAAATATATAGATAGTATTATAAGCTACGTTAAGATTAGAGAGATAGCTACTTTTAATATTTATATTTTAGTAAGTATTAATAGTATTCCTATTTTAGGCTATTTTACTATTACTATAATAGTTATAAACAACCTTAAGCTAAAGCTGCTCTTAGGTATAGAATTCCTTAATATATATAGAGTAGAACTTAATTATACTACGTCCTAAATTTATTTCTATTATATATATAGTATAACAACTCTAATAACCTTTTAGTTAAAAATTTAATAGATTTCTAGATAGGTTAAAGTTACTTTTAATATAACACTAAGGCCTAGTAAAATAGCTTATATACTAGTATGTTATATAGATCTACCCTCTTATCTATAGGGATATAGTATAGTAGATTATATGTTTAAAGCTATGTATCTAATAGTATTAAGCTATATCTATACTAAGAAGACTATTAAATTTATATACTTTATTAATTCTAAGGATTAGCCCCTTAGACTTTATTAAAATAAACGTTTAGGAACTATATTATCTTATAAATTAGATAGAGAATACTAATTATTATAGGACTATATAGTTATAGTAGAAACTATAGTAGTATATATAGAGGATAAAACTCTATATAAATTTCTTATTAATAACGTAGTATTATTAGTACTAATAGTAGATAAGGCCTAGGTAGAGGAATTAATAAAACTAACCTATAATATAGAACCTCCTTTAAGGCTAATAATAAGTCCTACTTAACTAGACTTTATACCTAAGATTATAACTAAAGATAGTATTTACGTTTTTACTACTAACTTAGGTAAGGTAGAGTTAGTCTATAGGCTACTAAAATAATATAACGTATAGTATAATTAAGGTATAATTTTAATACTAGAAGATAAGAAGATAAGAATTAATTTAGTTAATAACTAGTAAAACTAAAAGCTAGGAACTAGACTATATAATCTAGGATTAGAAGATTATAAGTTCCTTAACTAGTAAAATAACCTTAAGTATACCTAGGGATAGTTTTCCTAAATAATAAAGTTAATACTATTTAGATACTTAGTATTTATAGTATAGTAAGTAGTAGATAGAAAACGTAAGGGGAGAGTTATAGTTAACTTATACTAACTTAATAAGATTATAGTACTAGATTTATATCCTCTACTATCTTAGGATAATATTATTTCTAGCTTATAGGGAAAGAAATAGTTTATAGTTTTTAATATATCTGCCTTTTTCTATTAGCTCCTAGTATTTTAAGAATATTAAGATTATATAGTTATTATAAGCCCTTAAGGGTTAGAAATATCCTATATAGTATTAATAGGTTATAAAAATTTACTATTATACGCTTAGAGATTTATAGACTAGAAATTAGATAGATACTATTATTTTATTAGAGCATATATTAATAATATTATCATTTTTAGTAATATATTTAAGAACTATCTTTAATACTTAGAAATAGTTATATAGATCTTTAAGAATACTAGGCTAGCTCTTAATCTAACTAAGAGTTTTTTAGCTTATAACTCTATTAATATATTAGGTTTTAAAGTTAACGCCTTAGGAATATATATAACTAAAGACTATATTTAGGTACTAAGGAAGATTACCTACCTAGAAAAACTATCTAACTTAGAGATATTTATTAGTAAAACTAAGTTTCTTTATTATTTTATCCCTTAGTATTATTATAAGGCTTTACCCTTCTAAGAGTAAAAAACGTAGTTATTACGTAATAGTAAGGTATCTAGTAAACTTTAGGAAGGACTAATAAAATAAGCTAGGATAGTATATATAGCCTAAATAATATTTGTCCTAACTAAAGTAAAATAATAAGTATTCTATATTCTAATAAAACAGCTCTATAAAAAAATAGTCCTATACTATTATAATCTAAACTAATAATTATTTATTAATATTAATACTAGTCTAAAAGGAATAAGAGTATTTATATTCTATCTTTTAGTAGATAAGGATAGTAAAACTATTCCTATAAACGTAATATAGCTAATTATATTCTTAAGCTAGAAACTAACTATAATAGAGAAAACCTATAGCATAATAGAGATAGAGGTTACCTGTGTTATATAGGTGTGTAAAAAGGTTAGAACTAAGTTATAATTAAGTTATATGCCTGTTATTATTTTAATAGACTATATTACTACTAAAGGGATTATTAAGTAGACTTTATTAAGAACTATAAATATAGATAAGATAAAACCCTACCTTATTAATTCTTTTATTTATCTTAGCTAATCTAAATTAGAGGTGGTCTATATTTCTAGCCGTATTAACCTTATCTTAGATATACTCTCTAGACTACTAATAGTCTATAATGTTAATTCTATATAACTAATAGAGTAGAATATAGAAGCTAGAAAAGTAAAAATAGTAGAGAAGAGATAGATAAAGAAGGAAATAAGTAAATTAGATAATATCTAGGATTATAGTAAAAGTAGATATTTATCTTAGCCTGTTATCGTTATGCCCTATATATCTAATAATCTCTATAACGTAATAGTAGATAGATATTAGAAGGAATAAAAGTACTAGGATACTATTAATATTATAACCTATTAGAATATAGAAACAGATATTTATAAAATTACTACTAGAAAACAACTTAGCTTACTATTTATAGTAAAAGATTATCTTCTTTATTATGTTAGGAAGGATACTTAAGAATAATTAGTAATTCTAAATATAACGTACCTACATAGCGAGTCGCCACTTATAGCGAGTCGCCCACCTTAAGAAAAGTGGGGTCATTTTGGGTGGGCTGCACGCAAAAGTGCTGTTACATAATTGCTAAGGCGCTCTAACAATTATGTAACAGCACTTTCACATACAGCCCACCTAAAATAACCCTACTTTTCTTAAGGTAGGCAACTCGCTATAAGTAGCGACTCGCTATACAGGTACGTTATATATATCTATAGTTATAAAGATAGTCTATAATAATACAAATTATTTTAGTAGATATAGAGTAGTATATACATTAGATAGTTTTTATTTCTAGTAAAAAATAAAGTATATCTAAGACTATATTTAATAGTACCTATAGTGCTTAGAGAATTCTATAGATAGAAGTAAGCTATTAGGAGAACTTTAACCTATTCTTAATCCTCTAAGACTATTTATAGTTATTATAATAGATTTTATTATTAGACTTCCTAAGGTGTTAGTAAAATATTTATTTTAGCTAGTAGCTTTAAAGCTAGTTAAGGAATTTAAAATGTTATTAGTAGTAACATATAAGTTTAGTAAGAAATTACTTCTTATATTAGGGAATGCTATATATAGAGTACTAGAATAGGCTACCTTATTATTATAGATACTATAGCTATATAATTAGGGGCTCCCTATACATATTATCTCTAAATATAATACTAAGTTTGTTTTAGAATTCTAGTTAAACCTATAGGATGCCCTAGGAGTTAAATTAGCTATGTCTACTACTTATTACCCTTAAATAGATAGGGTAACTAAAAGATAAAATTAGGAAGTAGAAATTAAGATCTAATACTATATATTAACTTTAGATATCTTATAGCTAGATATTATTCTAGCTTTTTAGTATATACTTAACTAAGCCTTTTTAGTTACCCTAGATAGATCTCTAAATAAGGTAATAATAGGTTTCTATATACTAGTAGTAGTAGATATATTAAACCTAGACCTAAAACTATTAACGTTTAAGTAATTATAAGCTATTAGGGAATTATATATATAGGAGGCTAAGATACTTATAATATTAGGCATAGTAGTAATAAAAATTAGATATAATAGGAAGTATAAACCTAAAACCTTTTAGGTAGGTAATAAAGTATACCTTAAACTTTACTATAGATATAAACTACCTAGTAAACTATATTATAAATAGTCTTAGTAGTATGTTAGACTGTTTAAGGTTGTAAGTAAAATTAGCTAACTAATATATAAGCTTAATTTCCTATCTAACTAAAAAGTTTATCCTATTATCTCTATTACCTAGTTAAAGGCAGCCTTAGAAGGAATTAATCCTTTTAGATAGAATCCTTTAAGCCTAGGTTTAGTTTTAGTAGAAGGAGATAATAAGGAATAGTAATTATATAAAATTAAGAAGTTAATAAATTAAAGAGTCTTATAGGTTATATAGAAACTAATAGTTAAATATCTTATAAGGTAGAAGGGATATTTACCTATATATAACACCTAGTATCTATAGAATCTTTTTATATAAAACATAAGTAACTTAGTATATACCTTTAAGAGATTAAAACTAGTAAAACTAATAGAGTTAATAGGTATAAAACTAAGTATAGGTAGGTAAATTAGTAAATATATATTATATATTCCTAAGACTAACTTTTATATTAAGCTATATTTATATATCTAAAACCTATAAGACTATATAGACTTTACTAAAAGAGATAAGCTAGGTATAGTATTAGCTATATAAAGTAAAAATTATAGATAAGGAAGGAGTACTAAATTAGTTATTTTATAAATTTTCTTTTCCTACCTAAGAATCTTTAATTTTTTAATACTTAGTATTATTAATATATAAATTACTAATCCTATACTTAGTAATATTATTTATTATTTTCTTTTACCCTTACTACTAAATTATACTACTATACTATCTTTTATTTCTTCTATTTTTGTTTATTACTATTATTACTATCCTTAGCCTAGAACTTAAAACTACTTTTACTCTAAGTAGTAAATCCCTTAGTAATAATACTACCTAAGGTAACTCTTAAATATAAGATATTTAAGAATAGTTATAACTATTAGTATTCTATTTATTAGTATACTTATACTATAGGTTTAATTATTTATAAGTATACTAAAGGTATTTTTAGGGAGAAACTTACTATACTTATAGGTAATATTAGCTATAAGCTTAAAGACTATACTACTAAAAACTAAAGCATGTCTATAATCTATAATAATATCTAACATAATATATACACCTATACTAATTTTAAACTCTTATTAGTAATTATAATCTAAGCTTATATTAATATTAATAAGCCTACTAAAGTAGCTAGTATCCTAAAGACTAAGTTTACTAAAGATAAACTACTAGGCGCCTATATAATTAATAACTTTATTAAAATAGTAAGAATAAACCTTAAAACTACTAATTACCTAACTATATATAAGTTTAAAGACCTAAATATAAAACACCTAAGCGTTTAGGGATAGGAAATTAAGTATATCTTAGGTATAGTTAATATTAATAAGTACTTAATTAATAAAGTTAAGGTTTAACTATCTAGAGTTAGTAACACCCTTATATCTATTAATTAGTAGATTACCTATAAAAACAAGCTTATTAATAAGATTAATACTAGATAGTTTATAATACTTACTATATATATCTATAGTAAACTTAAGGAATCCCTATATATATATAAACTTTAGGGTGGTTTAGGAGTATTAATAATAGATAAGAAAGATTAGGTAGATATTTTATGTTAATAGTACGCCTTAGACTATTCTAAGGATCTAGGACTATACTATAATTTATAGTATAGTTTCCTTAAGTATTAGAAGTAAGTTTATAAAAAGATAGATATAGATAATTTAAGAGCTATTATAGGCAGATAAGCTAATCTTCTTAAGATTTAAGTATTCTATATAGACCTAAAGGAGTATAAGAAAATAAAAAACTAAAAACTACCTATATTACTAAAGTACCTAAAGTATAGTTTAAAGGTAGAATAGATATATATAATTATATAGTATTAGTAGAGAAATTATAAAGTAGAAATAGGTCTCCTAGAAAAGCATATTAAAAGCTAAATAGAGATACTATTTTAGGTCTAAAAGGGTACCTAAACCCTTATTACCTATTAATAGTATAGACTATCTAGAATTTAGGATAAACATAAAGATATTTTTCTACTACTACCTAGTAATAGTATTTATTATGATATTAACTATCGCGGATCCTATCAGACTTATCAGGTGCAACCCTAATAACCGGCCGCAGATTAACTATTAATCTATTAGCAGATCTACTATGGATTTAGGGGTTATTTACCTAACTATTTGTAGCAGAACCTATAATAATTCTCTTCTAGTTACACATAATTAAACTATAGTATTTACCCCTATTATTTATTACCTTACCTATTAATACGTATAGTTAACTATATTACCTACCTAGTAATATACTAATACTAATTAGTAGTTAATTTTTACTACTATAGTAGTTATCTTTATTAATTCCTACTTCTATATGTAAATCCTATAGATTAGTAAGGTATTAATAATAGAAGAGACAAATTAATTATAACTAAACATATATTTAACTATATCCCTCCTATAGAAGCAATTAATCTATGCTTATTACTATAATACTAAGGAATTTAACTATTAAATAGGGTTCTTTACCCTACTTATGCTCTATTTAATATAGTATTATATAGCTAATTAAAGGATAATAGAGTAGGTTATATACTAGTATAATTGAAAGTCACCTGAGATATACAGCCATCCTGCGAACAAACCTAACTTTATTATGCTTTAAGAAGTCACCTCTTGACTATGAAAAACACCTTACTTTACATACTAACTACTAAGAAGTACTGTATATACCCTGCGTGAAGAAAAGGCCTAATCTAATAGGTACTATAAGTATTATACTAAGAAGGCTTAAATTAATAAGTAATGAGTAACCACGTGAAGAAAGGCTTAACCTGATAAGTAAGTGAAATACTATGTGAGGAAGGCTTATTTTAACAAGTGATTTTTTTTCCCTATCTACTATGTGAAGAAAGGCTTAATCTGATAAGTAATAAGTACTATATAAAGGCTTACTTTAATAAGTAATGAGATCCTACTATAAGTATAAGGTGAAGTTATAAATTAATATGAAAGTACTATAAATATCCTATGTGAGTTGTTTACTGCCTATACTACTAGTGGTAAATCCTCTAATATATGGATATGCCTTCCGGCCTGCTGGAAGAAACGTATATGTTTGAGGGGTAGTTAGGCTAACAGAGGGTAGTAATAATAATGCTAGAAGAAGAGGTTAACTAGATTTACTAGTATACTAAGGAGGCTAAGGTGATAACGTAAGAGAAGGATGAGATATATATAGTATAGAAGGAAGATATACTAGAAGCTAGAGATCTTATAGATTTATACCCTATACTAAAGAACTATATGAAATATGTTAATCTATATGTATAGGGTACTATTAATATTAAGGAATTACCTTATGACCTTAGCCTAGCCTAACACGCCTATATATTAGATACTATAGTAGTCTACTTTATAACTAAGGCCTAGTATAAAGATTTTTCCTCTTACTAACTATAGAAGGAAGCCTATAAAGAGTTTTATAGCTAGGAGGTAAAAGACTATAAAAGCCTTAAGAAAACTATCCTTATTGACTTCTATAATTTCCTAGTAGATAATAGTGTATAGGTAGAATTATACTAATAAAAGATTACTCTATATATTTATAAAGTAATTAAGGCTAATAAGATATATATATAGACTAAGTAAGAGATTAAAAGAATAGTAAAAACTAGTAAGTAATTTAAGGCCTAAATTACTAATCCTAAGGTTATTAACATTATAATAAATAGATTAGTCCTTCTATTACTAAGATATAGGTACCTACTAATAACTAGTTGTAAAGTAATTACTAAACCTAAAGTATATAAATAGCGTAAAGATACCTAAATTTAATAGGCTTCTTCTTATTATAACCTATTATTTAAGTTACTACTACTATTAAGTAAAAACTCTACCTAGGTAAGCCTAATCCTAATAATAGTTATAGTTAAGAGATTATAAGACTATAAATCTACTATACTAACTGCTTAATTTAATAGTAGAATAGTACTAAGTAATAGCCTAACTTTATAATAATTAACTAATCTTATTAAGCTCTACTTTAATAATCCTATGTTAAAGTATATAGGTAGTTAATATAAGATAATTAATTTAAAGCTTCCTACCTTCTATAAGCTCTATGACTATATTAGAATCCCTACTAGTAGATATAGGGCTATAGTAATAATAATATTAAGTAGTAATACCTAAGAGTATTACTCTATTAATCTCTATAGATTTACTAGTAATTTTAATATGCTAATAGTAAATATTAAATTGGAATTTAAAGGCAATAAGGTCTATAGTACTAGGATTATAGAGCTATACTATATTACCTTTAAATCTATTGCGTGTAACTACCTAGGGAAAAGTAAATATAAAACCCTTAATCTACTTATTAAGAAGGTTACCTAGCTAGTATGTGCTATAACCTATAATAGTATACTAAAAGACAAGGAATACTATAATACCCTTATTAACTATTGCTAAGGAGTACCTAAGTGTGCTGTAGTATTACTTAGCCTACCTATAATATATAATATACTCTACGTATAGCTATGTAACAGTATAGCTAATACTATACTTTTCTATAAACTATAGGCCTAGTACTATACTAAAGAATACCCTAGTAACAATAAGTAATACTAGGTTAACTATAAGTATAATAGTAACTATAGCTATTACTTATAGCTAAAAATAGACCTACTATATAGAGACCTAAGAAATAGGGGTAACTTTATAGCTAAGAGGTGCTTTATCTATAGGAAACCTAGATGCTAGTTAACTAAGTATACTAAAGAGGAATACTAATCCTCTTTCTAGTAGTATAAAAGTATATACTTAATGGATATTTTACTATTAATGTTTAACTACTTTCTGCTTAACTATAAGGGGATAGAGAGTATTATTAACTTTAAAGGAGCTAAGGATAAATATAAGCTAGAGGATAGTAACAGCCCCTTTAATAGTAATACCTTCTTTATATCTATAGCCTTTTATAGTAAAGATAGTATTAATAGCTAGAAAGTATTTACTTAACTATATAACTAGGCTATACTCTATATAATTATAAAGGATAATCTATATAAAGAGGAGACTACTAAGGAAAAACCTACTACTAATAAGGTATTTACCTTTAATAACTAATACTCTACTATAACTTTCTAGGGTATTATACTAGATATAGGGGTAGTAAGAGTATCTATAGTTAGTTAGTAGTAATATACTATATTAAAAAGGCACCTTAACTATAAGCTTCTACTAGATATATTACATACTAGTAAAGTAATAATTTGCTTTAGTAGTAGTAATTACTTTAAGTTAATAGGTACTATAGAAGTCCTTATGCCTATAGGGAATCTTACCTTCTATATAATAGACTCTAATACCCTATTCCTCTTTTGCTTAAAGGATATAGATTACTATAGAGTGAAATTTAATAATCTTGTGAATATGCTAGTAAAGGGTGATATGATTATACCTATTATGTAGAAATAGGGCTACATATAGATGCTACTAGAGTAACCTAAGCATACTATTACCTAATACTACCTAACTAATAGCGAATTATAGTAAATACACTACTAATTTAGCTACCCCTTAGTTTAGTACCTTTATAAGGTACTCTAACATACTAACTATAAGATAGTAATCTCTAATATTAAGGAGATTAATAAGTTCTACTATAGCTACTAGTTAAATTTAAAGGCGCTAGGAAGGTTTAAATTTACCCTTTATAATAACTATAAGTTTAACTATAAGATTATTATTAATATTATATATCTTAATAGTAATAAGCTAGTTTTATATATTATAGATATAGTAACTACCTTTAATACTATAAGATTCCTTTAAGCTATTACTATGGAATATATATAGGAAGTACTATAAATATACTAGATTGATATATATCTTAGCCTACTAGATTAGATTATTACTAATATAGGCCTTAATTTCTATATGGCTAAGTTTAAGCATACTGCCTATATATTATCTATTAACGTTAAGGAGATACCTATTAAGGCCTATAATAGTGTTGGAAAGGTTGAATGTTATTATGCTATACTCTACTAAGTGTATAAGATATTCTGTGTAGAAACTAATATGGAACCTAAAGTTATGCTCTAAATAGTAGTAAAAGTAGTAAATAATACTACTGGCCTGAATAGCCTTATACTAACCCTATTAGTTTTTAGAGTATACCTATAAATTAATAATAATTTACTATTAGCACTATTAACTACTAAAAGGGTAGAGATAATATAAAAAGCTATAGAGGAAATATAGTAAATTTATACTAAGAGATAGGTAAATAATATACTAGTAATACGTAACAGCCTAGATACTATAGCTACTACTATACTACCTCTTTAATCTCTAGTCTATATATAGTAAGAAAAGAACAGCTAGTAGGGCCTATTCTAATTACTCTCTAATAATAGTACTACTTATATAGTTAAATTACTATAAGGCCTATAGAATTTCTATATTACTATAGTGAAGCCCTACTACTAACATAAGGAGGATCCTAATAATACCACGCAAGTATAAGATACTAGTGCTACCGCCCTACCCTTTAAGTTTCTTAATAGGTAAGGAGGTGAAATATATAAAGGTATTATAGTTACTATAAAATAGCTATAGTAATAGTACTATGGCTACCTATAAAAGAACCTAGTAGAGATATTTACTACTAAGACTAATCTATTAATAGCTAACTACTTTATAGCAAAAGAGGATACTAACTATATGCTTGCTATTAAACTCTATAAGAAAGGCGTAATAACTATACCTAGTAAACTATTTAAATAATCTAACTACTAAGAGATTAAGGGATTAATAGCCTGGGGTGTATTCTATATTATCTAGTATAATGAAAAATACTATAGAGGCATCTATGTGTTTAAGTTGTGATTAGTATGTGAAATTAAGGGTAAAAATAAGATCCTATATAAGAAGTTAAGACTTGTTATCTAAGGGTATACTGATGATAGGAAGGCTATAATACTTACCTAGTTACTAACTATCTAATATATAGCCTAATGCTTAATCCTTACTATTACCTTATTATTATTACTTAAAAACTACCTTTTATGGCTATGTAATATAATGTAGGTATATATGTAATTAGTAATACTGCTTAACTATGTAATTCTTATGAGACTACCTATTAAGATCTAATACCTTTATAATGCTAATATAATAATAGAGGTTAAGTAACTATTATATAGCATACCTAAGGCTAGAACCTACTAGTAGGTAACTTATAACAACTATTATAGAAAAGCCTTTTAGATAGATACTTTAACCTTTAACCCTTACCTACTTATTTTAGTGTAAAATAATAAAGATTTTATGCTAATTAGTATATAGACTAATAATACTATTAGCCTTATAGATAAATTATTTTCTAACTATAAGGATACTAAGTTAATAAAAGTAACCTTTATAGTAAAGCTAAAGTAATTCCTTAAGCCTAGTAAACCTATTACCTTTAATAGTAGTGTGCTTTCTCTTAATAATAATAGTAATATTTACCTCTACTAGAAGGGATAAGGTAAGTAACTATAGCCTGTTAACCCTAATTTACTGGAATTATACTAGTAGTATATTAAGTAGCATGCCTATAGTGTGTATATTGCCTTAATCTACCAGCCTAAGGCGTACTTTAACTACTTTATTACTACTTAGTACTAATTACTAGATATAAGTAATATTAAAGAGCTTAACTAATAAATTAAGTAGTAAATAAAGAACCCTAACTAAGGCCTTTATTTCTAACTACTTAACCTTATAACTATAAAGCTCTTTATCTTTATTAATAGATTATTTGCTAATAATAGTAATCTTACCTTATAACTTAGATTTATTGTTATTCTTATAAATAAGTAATATAGTAAAGATAATACTACTATAAAAACCCCTAATAATACTGGTGAATTTACTGTTAAAGGGAATATTGTCTACTTTAGCTTGACAAAGTATAAGAGGGT
This sequence comes from Colletotrichum sublineola, assembly GCA_020631755.1. Taxonomy (NCBI): domain Eukaryota; kingdom Fungi; phylum Ascomycota; class Sordariomycetes; order Glomerellales; family Glomerellaceae; genus Colletotrichum; species Colletotrichum sublineola. The sequence goes on along the minus strand of JAHSQG010000027.1, from coordinate 351,690 downwards.
TATATAGAGTATGTTAGCCTCTAAGATCTATATGATAGTTGCTAGTACTAATATTACCTATGTAATAACTACTATACTAGTAATAGTTACTAACTGCCTTAAATACCTATAAATCCTAATAGTTATATATACTAACTCCTACTCCCTCTATAAGTGTCTTATAAAACTTAGTACTACAAAGGAGAAACGCCTTATAATTAATATAATAGCGTTACAGTAGTTATATAAGTACTAGGAGATATATAAGATTTAATAGATCTATAGTAATAATAACCTAGCGGATGGATTCACAAAGTTGTTACCTAATAAGGTGCTAGAGGAGCTTGTTAGTAATAGTATAGTGAGGATATAGATAAATAGATAGGTTTTATGCATGTGATGGATTTATTATATGAAAAAGAATATAATACTTTTGGATTTTTGTTTTTATTGTGTTTTTAGGCCCTTTATAGTTAACTAGCAAAGTACTATAAATCTATAGTGAATTTCTCCTTAAGAGAAAAGTTGCTAGTATTGTAATATTAACTATTATGGATCCTATTAGACTTATTAGGTATAACCCTAATAACTAGCTATAGATTAACTATTAATCTGTTAGTAGATCTACTGTGGATTTAGGGGTTATTTACCTAACCATTTATGGTAGAACCTACAATAATTCTCTTCTAGTTACGCATAATTAAACCATAGTATTTACCCCTATTATTCGTCACCTTGCCTATTAATACATATAGTTAACTATATTACCTACCTGGTGATATACTAATAGTATTAATTATACTAAATTAATAGTAGATAATTATAAAAAATAGTATTTAGCTTAAATTTAAGAGAATATTTATAATAACTATTATAAATAAGCTAAAGTTAAGTTAAATCTAAATACTAAAAATAGTACTAAGCACCTAAGATCCCCTAAGTTAAGTTTAGATAGTAGTAATAAGCTAGTTTATAAGAGGCTTAAAGCTAAGTTTAACTTCTTAGAACTAAAGATTAAAAACTATAGACCTAAGATATATAATAACTATAAGATAATTATAAAATAATATATATATATATATAGTAGAATGCCTTAAGTATTAGAATAAGAAGTACGGCCTTATAGAAATTCTATAACGCCTTATACTTAATAGAACTATATATAATATTTACCTTAGTAATAGTAATTTCTTATATAAATGTTATAATAAAGACGCCTTACTATACTTTAATTAGAAATTACTTATAATCTACTAGATAAGAGAGTATATAGAGGAACTAGAATTTAGATACAGCTTAGTAAATATGAAGTTTAGTCCTAAGATATATAAAGACTCTAATATAATTAACTATAAGATATACAATTAGTAAATTAAATTAGATACCTAAATTTAGTATATAGAGGAGACCTATATAGATACCTATCTATAATATAAATATTATAAGTAATTTATTCTTAAAACTAACCTTATAGATTACTTAGGAAACTATCTAATTAAGTAGATTAGCTATTATAATAGTATACTTTACCTATCTAAAGTTAAGAAGGAGCCCTACCTTATTTTCCTCTTATACTATTATGCTAAATCTAGTAGAGGTAAATATTTAATAAGAGAAATTTATAATATAGTATAGGTAGCCTTATATCTACTATGTAATATTAAAATAGACTTATTAGCTATAGTAATTTATAGAATTAAGGTTTATAAGGCGTTACCTCCTATAGAAATATTATAAGTAAGTAATTTAGAAGTTAATATTTAAATTAATATTAGAGGAATTATAAAGAATATAGAAGATATAATTATACTACTCCCTTATATAATTAGGATTACTATAGCGTAGTTATAGATAGCTAGCTAAGATATAAAGATATATAATTATAACAAACTTACTAAAATACTAACTAATATAACTACTTAGATTAACTATTTCTATATAATATATAAAAATACTACTATTCTCTATAAATATAGTAAAATCCTCTATCCTAATAGATTACTTCTATATTAAGATATAGGATACCTAGAACTATACTATAAAGAGCACCTAGTTAAACCTAATTATAAGTTAGGTTAGAAATAATATAGTTATCTTAAATACTCCTATAACTATAAGATTACACTAAGTAAAAAGCATAAGTAATATGTCTATATTATTAATAACTATCTAGAAACTAAATTAATATATCCTATCTATAACTAACGTACCTACATAGCGAGTCGCCACTCATAGTAAGTTGCCTACCTTAAGAAAAGTGGGGTTATTTTAGGTAGGCTACACGCGAAAGTGCTGTTACATAATTGTTAGAGCGCCTTAGCAATTATGTAACAGCACTTTTGCGTGCAGCCTACCCAAAATGACCCCACTTTTCTTAAGGTGGGCGACTCGCTATGAGTGGCGACTCGCTATGCAGGTACGTTAGTAATACTATATAAAAGATTATAACAAATATGTTAATAAGTACTAAACTATTAAGGTATCCTTACTAGAACTACTAGTAACTTTAACTCTACTAGTCTAGATCTACTATAAATATAGTAAGATCTATAACCTTTTTAATTAGGAATGTTATAACTATAAGTATAATAATAACGTAATATAGCATAAGGTACTACTCTATATTACTTACTAAACCTATAATTAAGTAGAGTTCTGTTATAATACTAAGTATTAAAAACTAAAGATTTACTATAATACTAGATTTATAACTATAGTAATAAGGGATAAATATCTATAGACTTATAGGATAGAGAGAGTATCTATTTTAAACTAATAATATTCTAGTTATATTATTAGTAACTAGGGACAGTTACGTATCTTTATAGGGAGGGGGTGTTATTATGGCTATAGGGAGTTACTAGTTCTACTACTACTGCCTGTAGCGTAGTGGCGTGGTTTCTACTATAATACTATAGTAGTATAGATATAAATCTAACCTACTTAGTAATATCTATAGCTTAGAATAGCTTAGAGGAATCTAAGCTTCTTATACCTTACATTTCCGCACCTACGTGTAATAGCTGAATGCTATGATAAGTAGCTTAGACTAGAAAAGTAGGCCCTTATAGTAGTCTCTTATAAGAATTATATACCTTAAGCGTATTATAATAATATAATTAAGGCCTGTCTTATCTAAAAGAAGGCCTTATTAGCTATTTTACTTACTGCCTCCTTATACCTATAGGCCTATACTAGGCTCTAAAGGGGCTTATTTAGTTAATATAACTTCCCTTAAGACTAGCCTACTACTAACTAGATATAAGTAGGAAGACTAAATAACTATTTAAGCCTTTTTTTCTGTTTTTTCTAGGTGTAATATATCTCTTAGGCAGTTTTATATAAACCGCCTAGAATTTTAGGTAGTCTACTAATTCTATCTAGGTAGCTACTAGCATCTTATCTTTATTCTTAATAAATACTAATATAATTTCTCTAATACTACCTGTTGAGGTGAGGTGTGGGCACGTGACCCCACCTCACCTCTAGTGGGGCAGCCTCGGAGCCCACATCTGGCTCCCGCCAGCCCATAGAGGGCTTGGTGGTTTCTCTTTTCCTCACCTACGTCAGTTAGCAACAATACGATATTGTTGCCTCACTTCGTTGCGTCTCTTCCCTCCACAGGTTATGAGCTTTAGGCCATGATTTTTCTTTTAATCAAGCTGGTAGTATCTACCTCTCTTTTTAACCTCTTGATTACCTTGTGATAGCCGTGAGAATCGCCCTTGTTGCCCTTATTAATTGCCCTACGATTAATATGTTAAGTAATAGTAACTTTACCTCTAACTAACTCTAATAGTTACCTTAGATCCCTATATATTAACATATATCTAACCTCTTTAACTAATATAAATTTCTTACTAATATAGTAAGATCCTTCCCTCTTTTATTTATATTACTAATTTTTACTTTATAGATTATTAATTAATTAAGTGTCTATTAAAGGGTAGTAATCTATAAAATGTCTATATATGCCTTCTATCCTATAGAAGAAACGCCTAGGTTTGTTATGTTATTAGGCCACCTATAGCTTAATTAATTCTTTATATCTTTAGTAATATCTTAGTACTACCCTTACGTAAGGCACCCTAACTTTATTATAGTAGACGCCTATAATTACTAATTAATATTATTAAAGATCCTAACCCTTAAGGGTAAATCTAACTAGTCTTTATAATTAGTACTTATTAACTCTATCCTCTATATAAACCGCGTTAAGAAATATGTTAATAGTAATATCCCTAAGCCTACTAATCTAGCTAAGAGAGCATTATAGGAAAACAATTACGATATTATGTATAACCTCCTTATCTTATTATATAACATATTAATTAACAAGCTTCTTAACATAGGTTAGGAAGATAATAGTAACCTATTTATACTTATAAGAGCCCTTAAGAGATATATCCCTAAAGTCTCTAAGGATGCTGTTAGAGCTTTTGTTACTAAATTTAGTAAGGGTAACGCCTATAACTATAAGACTCTTTATAACACCCTTAAATATGTCTAATACCTCTATGCCTATATTACTAGTCTTTATAGTAAAAACTCTAATTACTATTAGGCTATTCTTCTACTTAACTACTTTAAGGCATACTTACCTAATATATATAAAAGATATACTAATAACTCTAAGAAACCTACTTAGACTAATATTATTAAGACTATTTATACCCTTACTTAAGATAAAGAGTAGAAGATAGGCCTTACCTTATACTATAAATCTACTACTTCTAATATAGCTACTTCCTCTAGTATTAATTTAGTACTAGCTAATCCTACTAAGAAGAAGGATTACCCTACTTACCCTTATTATAGTAAGGGTTATACTACTATAAAGTATTAGACTACCTATCTAGATCTAATCCCTATAGATTATATATACTATAATAACCTTCTTACCTATACTATAAAGTATATCTATAATAAAGATTATAAAGAGACTTTAACTAATAGTAATAGTAATAGTAATAGATCTTCTATATTTATTAAAGGCACCTCTAGTATAATTAGTAGTTCTTTAGTTAGTAGACTTACCCTAAAGAAATCTATAATAATACTTAATAAGGCTATCTAAATAGTAGTTAATAATAATACTATTATAAGCTCTAATATTATTATAGATTTAGGTTACTTTAACCCTATCTTTAATAATCTTACCTTTTTTATATCCTATACTATTTATAATAATCTTTAACTCTTTATAGCTACTAATAGTAAGGAAGTTAAGCCCCTTAGATCTAGTATAGTTTTCTTCTAGGTTAAGGATCTAAATAACTCCTTACGTACTATTAACTAGACTATTAAAGACGTTAAGTATAGCCCCCTTAGCCCTATAAATTTCCTCAGCCCTAGTAAGCTTCATAAGAGCCATATTAAATATAACTATACTACTATAAGCCTTATTAACACTTAGTTACATAAGGGACTTACTAAAGTCTGCTAGATATCTAATATATATATTGTTAATACTGTTAATAGTACTATAATCCCTATGGATATAGTGCTTAGCCTAGTAAGTGTTAAGATAAAGTCATACCCTATACTAGATCTTATGTACTGCTACCTTATTTATGCCTATCCTTCTTATGTTGTTAAGGCCTACTATTAAGTAGGTATTTAATTTACCTAGGATAAGATTAACTCTTTCTATTATAAGGTATGTTATCTTATAAAATCTATAGAGATAATTAGCTGTAATGCTCCCCTTCTGCTTACCCTTATAGGTAAAGAGATATATCTTAATCTTATTAAAGTTAAGCTACTCTTAATCCTTAGTAACTAACACGCCCTTTACTTTCTTAACTACTATAATAGATATTACTAGCTTACTCTACTTAAGACCTATTATAGTAATAATATTCTTACTATAATTAAGTAATTTAATACTACCTTTATAAATATAACTACTCTAAATATTAAGAGTTAGTTATATAATAATATGCCTAAGTTAAAGAAGGTTCTTTATAATCCTTTCTTTAAAGGTACTTAACTTAACCTTACTATGCTATATACTTCTTTTATAAATAGTACTATTAAATATATAGGCTGTACTATTGTTAAGGCTACACGTACTATGCTTATTAATAATAGTCTACTAGAGGAGCTCTAGGACTATACTGTTAATACTATAATCTAAGTACTTAATCTCCTCTCTTAACCTAATAAGGGTAAGATAAGTACCTATGAGATTGTTATGTAGGAGCTTAACCTTACTAAAGATTATAAGCCGCCCTATATTAAGTATATCTATACCTTTAGTTATATAGTATATATATATAAGAAAGGTAGTAAGTACCTGCCTTATTCTACTAAGATAGAGCCCTATACTATAAAAGGCATCCTAGTTAGATATAGCTCTCTATATGGCTATATCTACTATGTATATATCCCTAATTAGAAGAAAGTTCTTTACTGCTGAGATGTTTGTTTCTATAAGGGCCTAGAGAAGATAGTCCTCTACCCCTTAGATAAAGATGCCATCCCTACTAAGATTAATTATAATATGCTCTTTAATAAACCTAACTTATAGATCTAGTATCCTAACTAGATCCCTTCTTCTAACTAACCTAATATAGATAATATATCTACTAAGGATACCTAGCTAGCTTAACCTAAGGATACTTATAATTAGGGTATAAATACTATAGATTATATAACTCCTCTACCTAATAATTATACTACTATATATATATCTTTCCTAACTAATAATACTAATTTAGGTAATAATAATAATAACTTTACTAATGCTATTTAATACTAGGAAGCTAATTACCTTAATCCTAATTTAGATCCTCTTTCTATTAATACCCTAGATATAGAGGATTCTTTTGTTACTATAAGTAGCTGCCTATATTAATCTACTACTATTAAACCGCCTAGTTACTATTAAGAAATAGCTGGTACTTAATAATATAATAAGAAGGCTAGGTCTAGCCTAGATTATAAGATTATTAATAATCTTTATCCTTAATATGCTACTACTAATAAGAAGGCTAGGAAGGCCTACCTTATAGCTAATATCTATATTAATAAGGATACCCTATATATTATTAGTACTCTAGCTGCTATAGCTATATCTAAGATCCTTCTACCTAGATACTTTATCCTATATACTATTAACTAGGCTAAATAGAGCCCTTATTAGTAATAGTATTAGAAACCTGCCTATAACGTAGAGATCTAGTAGATAGTTAATAAACACACCTTTAATCTAGTTAATCTGCCTACTAGCATAAAGTTACTACTAGGTATATAGGTATTTAATATTAAAACTAACTCTACTAATAAAGTTATTTAATTTAAGGCCTAATAGGTAGTCTATAGTAACTATAAAAAGGGTAAATAGTCCTCTTAAGAGGTATACACTATTATTACTACTACTATTATAATCTACCTTTTCTTTATAATTATTACCCTCTATAGACTTTACTATAAGATACATAACTTTAACACTACCTTTCTTACTACCCTAGTCCCTAATAGAGTATATATATATGTCTGCCAGCCTACTAGATACTCTAATAGTACTAGTAAGGTCTGGTTGTTACGTAAGGTGCTTTATAGATTATATAAGTCCCCTTTATAATAGTTTTAGCTTATTAAGTTAGAGATAGAGAAGCTTAGATTTATACTAGTTAAGGGGGAGATTTACCTCTTTATTAATACCTTATTAGATATATATACCCTTATATATGTTAATAATAACATAGTAGCTACTACTAATAAGGAGACTATTAAGAAGGTCTATAACATACTAAAGTTAGTATGCCTACTAAAGGACCTTAGTGTTACTACCTAATTTCTTAGCTTTTAGATATACTAATCTATTACTAAGATCTTCCTCTTATAGCATAAGTATACTAAGAGTATCCTCTAGTAATTTAGATATTATAATCTTTACCCTATTAAGACCCTATTACCTACTTATAAGGATCTACCTATTACTTAGGTAAAAGATAAGTACTCTACTAATAATTATTAGACTTATATTAAATAGACTAGTTACCTTAATTAGCTTACTACTAGTACTAGACTAGATAGCACCTTTACTATAAGTAAGCTTTACTATACTAATTTAGGCCCCTTAATTACCTATTAGTATGTAATTAAGTATTACTTTTAATACCTTAAAGGTATTACTAGTTATAGTATTATATTTAGAGGTATAGATCCTTATATAGATAAGTAACTTTTACTTTATGTTATAGCTAATACTATATTTATAGATAACTATCCCTTATGTATATCTACTGCTAGATATGTTATCTTCTTTACTAGCGCCCTAATTATATAGAAGTTAAAGAAATAGACCTTTATTACTTTAAGCTCTATAGAGGTAGAGTTTATTAACCTTACTCCTACTAGGATTACCCTTATATAGATTTAATAATATATTAAATAGCTCCTCTAATAATAGATTAGTATACCTATAATCCTCTTTACTAATAGTATAAATACCTTTATTAATATAATAAATCCTCTTAATAAGGTATATACCTATAGCATTAATATTAGATATAAGTAGATTATATAGGAGGTTAATAATAATAATACTATCGCCTTAAAGCTTATTAAGGGTACTAAGATAGCTACAGATAGTCTTATAAAGTCACTTAACGTAATCAAGCATGCAGAGTTTGTTAGGATGCTAGGCATAATAGATAGATTAGATTAATAGATATAGATAGATATAGGATCATATAGGGATTTACATCAGGACTTTAGCATGTTAGCTCTAGATTAATTAGGCTAATTAGCAAATTAGCTGACCTTTTGCTGAAGTATTTAATACTTTAAAAACTCCTTAGATTTAGAGGATTTTAAGATTAGGCTGTTATTTTGCCTATTTCACCTTGTATGATAGATATATGGCCGCTGGCCGAGTCTGCGGGGGAGTGTTGAGGTGAGGTGTGGGCACGTGACCCCACCTCACCTCCAGTGGGGCAGCCTCGGAGCCCACATCTGGCTCCCGCCAGCCCATAGTGGGCTTGGTGGTTTCTCTTTTCCTCACCTACGTCAGTTAGCAACAATACGATATTGTTGCCTCACTTCGTTGCGTCTCTTCCCTCCACAACTATTAACTAGGCCTCTGGCCTTGTATTGTGTGTGTATAGAGCTTCTACTAATAACGACTTTTACTTTAGCCGCTAGCCGGCCAGCCTGCTAATTTACTACTAAATAACACCTCCTGCCGTTACATAACTTCAAATAGTTACTAGGCACTCTTAGTTATGTAAATTTAATAAGTTAGAATCTAAAATTAAAGGTTGTATTATTACACTTTAGGTATTAAGTAAAAGACTTTTCCTCTCCTATACCTAACTAGCCTAGATAAACTTACCCTTAGGCAATCTGCTAAACGCTGTAATTTAAACCCTTTACTACTATTACTACTACAGCTGTCCTCTAAGACCTCTGTGTTACCCTAATCTAGCTAATCTAATTACTACTACTATTAGTAAATATCCTAAGTATTAATATATTATTATAGATTAAACTTACCTAACCCTTAGTAGCCTATAGATTTTTTATCTTATAGATAGCCTTTTTTACTATAAGAATTATATTAGTAAAGTAATAAGTAACTTTATTATACTTTGGAGCTTCTTAAGCTCCTATAGGTTATTAAAAAGCTTACTAATCTTATTAATAATCTACTACCTTATATCTTAGCTAAAGTCTTTAGCTAATAGCTTTAGACTAAAGATAGCTATATTTACTTTTAAAGTAAAAAACAGGTCTCTAAAAACCCTTTTAATAGCTTAATTAAGGCTTAGCTTTTTAGTTTATTTACTAGTTTAAGTAGGATTTCTATATACTATATATAGCGTATTAGAATTATAAGGCTAGAGTAGACCTTAGGGGTTTTAAACTATTATTCTAGAGGTTATTTTAAAAGGGTATATATAAGAGTATACTTAAGATATAAATAAGATAAAAAGAAATAAGAAAAAACTAAGCCTAGCTTTAGCTACCTTTTATATCTAGCTATAGCTAGTAAGGTTACTAGTAAGTAAAGATATCTTTAGTACTATTTATAATATAAAGTAAAAGGTTTTTAATAATATTAGTAGTAATAAAGTTATTATATAGCTTATAATAAAGCTATTATAACCTTAGTAGTAAGTTTAATAATTATATTATTATAAGTATATTAGTTATACTTTTATTATAAAGCTATTATAACTTTTATAGTAGGTTTAAAGATACTATTATTACTACTTAGTATAGCTTACTTATAAACTAGTATAACCTTATTTAATAGTATTACTACTAACATTCTAGTACCTAAAGGTTAGTTATATATATATCTAGGCTATAGTTAAAGTAAAGTTAGATTTAGCTACTACTTTATATTAATAGGTATTATATACTATATTAAGATATTAAGATCTAGTATAGGTTAGAAGTACCCTATATTAGGTTTTATATACTATAATAATATATATATATTAAGTAAACTACACTATACTACTTATAGAGGTTTAAAGTAACTATTTATATTAATATAACTAAGAGTACTTATTAACTATTCAAAGTTATATAATAGTAGGAGATGTTATTTAGTAGTAAATTAGTAGGCTACCTAGCTAGTAGCTAAAGTAAAAGTTATTATTAGTAAAAGCTTTATATATATATAATATAAGGCTAGAGGCTAAAAAACTAACTAATTAAGTAGTACTTTATAAGTTACTAATTAATAAAATACTAACTAATAAAAATACCTCGTAATATATATATATATATATATATAGATACTACTAAATAATATTAGAACTACTACTATTATCCTTTATAACTATAGTAATATTTTCTTCTTCTTGTTCTTCTTCTTCTTCTTCTTCTTCTTCTATATTACTATTTTCTTTCTCTTCTTCTAAAGTAAAGTCTAATTTGTATTTAGAAACCTTATAATAATTAAATAAGTCAGTATATAACTTAGGATTAAAGGTCTCTATACTATTATTATCCTTATTATCCTTATTATTATTATTAATAGTATTATTAACGTAGTTTATAAGTAAGTAAGCTATATAAGTAAGTAAACCACTTTTTAGCACCTATATAACAATATTGAAGAGAAATTAACTATAACGCCTTTAAATTGATTTAAACTATTTAGAATCCTCTTCTTTAGAAAAAGATTTAACTTTCTAATATATATAGGTATTATAACTAGGCTCTTTATAAATACTATATTATTATATATATATTTTTATCCTTTTTATATATCTACTACTCTAACTTATTTTTACTTATAACTACTTTATTATATCTATTTAAGACTTTATATTCTATATTTAATTAATTATAAGTATTCTACCTTTTTAAATCTATTTTCTTTTATATAATAATAGTAACTTATATACTTATTTACCTCTTAATACTTAGTTATTTATACCTAATATACTTATATAGTAAGTAATATATTATAGTAAGTAATATACTTTTCTCTACCCTTCTGCCTTCTATATAAGTAAATTTAGCTATAATATATAAAATTAATTAAAACTACTAATTACCTTCTTCCTTATTACTATCCTAAACTACCTTATAGGTTTATATATCATATCTAGCCTTTTTATAATTACTATATTATTATATATATAGTTTAGTACCTTTTATATAACTTTTTTTTTAAAGGTTACTCTTTTTTTTAGTACTAATACCTTTTTTTTCTTTTTATAGTGCTTTTACTTTAGTAGTATTAAGTAACCCTTTAAGATATAGTTTAGTCTTTTTTACCTTTTAGTACTTACTTAGTACTTTTATCTTTATATAAAGCTTATAGTTCTTAGCCTTAATAATAGCAAGCTTATAGGCTAACTTACTAATACCTTTAGCCTAAAAGTTAATTACTTTATATATTACTATTTGTAAGCTACTTTAATATACTTAGATCTTCTTTTTTAAAAAAGTAGTACTTTATATACCTTTTAATACTATAGTTAGTATTTTTACGTCTTAAGACCTTTAGCTACTTAGCCTTAAGTTTATTAGTATTAGTATTTTTAACTTAAAATCTAGATAAGAAATAACTACTTTAGGGTTAAAAGGTATAAGGCCTACCTATCTAAAACTAGCTTATATATTATTTTTACTTATTAAAGTAAAAAATACTACTTTAAAGGTAAAAAAGAAGTTATTTTTTATAATATATAAAATCTATATTTATATTATCTTCTTAATTTTCTTACTATATAAGTACTTTAATAAGCTAAAACACCTAATATTAAAAAGCTAAAGCTTATATAATAAATAAGAAGGTTGTTATATAGCAAATTAGCCAGATGGCTAAGGTAAGGGTGTGTGTGTTTATATGTTAAAGTCTGCCTTATATGTCTATCTATGTAATGTCTATAAAGTAGCTGGTTTAGTGGTCTGTGTGTTATGTATAGCTTCTATAGCTACTATAGCTACACCTAGCTGTAATCTACACGTAATAGGATCCCCCCTCCCTATAGAAAAAGTATTATTCTTAATATATATAAATAGTATATAATACCTATATTATAAATAATACTTAATACTTAATATTAAATAACAGTATGTAATACTTCTACTATAAATAATTACTTTAATATGTAATGTCTAGCGTGCTTAGTAGTTACCTTTATTATAAATCCTCTAAATTATTTATATATTAAGAGACCTTAAAAAACAAAAAAAAAAAAGGAAAAAAAAAAGAAATTAACTAAAATACCTGATTAACTATCCTTATAAACTTATTAACTATATATCTATATTAACCTTATCCTCTTTATTTAATATAAGTATATTATTAGCTTTATTATAATCTATATAAATAATAATTCTCAATTAATATATATTAACTAAATAGTAATTTTAATAAACTATAAAAGCGTTACCTTAATATATATCACTATAGTAAATATAAAGGTTACTAGTCTAATATACTTATATTACCTTATTCTATTTATTACTAACTTAATCATATAGTATATAGGTAATAGTCTATTATATACTTAGGTTATTATAGTAGTATTAGCCTAAACCTAATATAAATTACTAAAGCTTTAGGACCTTATTATAATTTATATAATTCCTAGCTAGAACTATATATATTCCTAGGTACTCTAGGAGCTAAATTATTTACTTTTAATAGGTTCTAATATATTATAACTATTATATAGGGTTATAATAGTGCTTATAAATCTTATAAAGTATATCTAGATAGGTAACTAGTTAGTAATGTTAATTTTTTAGCTAGTAATAACTATATAGATAAGAAAACTACACTATAGGTATATTATATATATTACAGTCTAAATAGTTATATATAATATAGTTATTTTAATTAAAAAAAATTAATAATACGCTTTCTTAGGCTATAGGTAATTATAATATTATACTTAATATAATAATTTTACTAATTTAGGTACTATTATAAGGTAAATACTTTATAATATATATAATATACTACTAGTAACTATTAATAAGCTTATTTAATATAGTTAATCTATTAGTTTACTATACTACCTTATTATATATTGTTATATTAGTATATATTATAGCCTTAGTATACTAAAGTATAAAAGTTATTATAAAAACTAAAAACCTATCTAGTTATTACGTCTAGTTTAGCTAGATTATAGGTGCCTTATATTTATATAGTAGTAAGTATAACTATCTTTAGTATATTTATTAGGATATTAGTATTAGTATCTATAATAGTAAGATAGGTAATATATTCTTTAAAAATTACTAATCTTTAGCTTTTTAATATATTAGCTAACTTAGCGCTTTTTCAAAGTATATTAATATTATATCTAATATTACTATAATCTTTATAAATTACTATTTAGATTAGTAACTTATATACTTAGAGTATAACTAGTCTATCTCCTATAGCTTATATAATATAAACCTATAGATATACCTTAAGCTTACCTAATATAACTTAAAGTATATAATATATATATTAGATTATTTAAACTAGTACTTTAATTTATTAAATAACTTTAACTAGTACCTATATAGGTTATTTAATATCTCTATTAATAAAATAAATAACTTTATATATAACTAGTATTTTAACTTTAATAGTTTATTTAATAATTTTATCAATTAGCTAATTTAAGAAAACTAGTTATACTTCTACTATTTCGAGGTAGTTAATCTAAGGCTATTCCTTATAAGCTATTTACTAATATATATAAGTAGCTTTTAGTATGTAGTATAAGATATTATATTCTAGATAAATTACCTATTTCTAGTATACACACTATCCTATATACTATAGCTTTTATATATCTAGTAAAAGGTTTAGAATAGTATTAGATAATACACTATACACTTTAATATAATAAAGGTAGATTTATAGCTATTTATTACTTTTTATATTACTATTTAGGTATTAGTAGACACCTTAGTTATAATAGACTGGGCTATATTATATATTTTACTTACTATATAATATATAATTATCTTAGAAATATTATAATAAGGTAATTACCTAATTAGGATTATTTACTAGTATTACTATAAGATTTTTAATATCTATATCTAAATAGTAATAATAAAGGTATCTCTTAATTAGTTATAGCACTATCTTTATATAACTTAAGTCCTTTATATTAAATTACCTAACTTATTAGTAAGGTTTAATATATAAATTATTTAATTTGTCCTAGATAAGTTCTTTTTTATACTATTATAGTTAGTCCTTATTATAAATAGCTTATAAGAATCTTACAACTATATTATTTACTACTAGTAATATAATATATAACCTAGTATACTACTTTAATATCTAGATAAGGTACTATACCTAGGAGGTGTTAGCTATATATTTCTTTAGGGCTATATAAATTATTAAATCTACTAGTATATTCTTAGTAAATCTTCTTAGTATATAACTATAGTTATCAATTATAGTTATTTTAATATTATTAGTAGCTTAAGTGTATTATATATATCCTATATAATACTTAATATAGTCTACTATATATTCCTATAAGTATATTTTATTTTAAAACTGTACTTTTTATATAGTAAATATAGATCTTATAGATTAACTTTAAATTAGAACGCTATAATTTAGATAATTTAGGCAGTAATAGAGAGAAGGTATATTATAAAATATTTATATTATAATTTCTAAGGTATAAAGAAAGAAAAATATAAAACGCCTATATTATAATAAGGTTCCTATAGTTTATTATATAATAGATATAGCTAAAATAATAAAAAGTAAAAACTAAGAAATTAAATAAGAAGTAGTTACTAGTTTAAGTGTTAAAAGTAAAGTAAGTAAAATAAAGAAATAATAAGAAAGATATAAAAAAATAAGTAATATATATATATAGAAAGGTAGGTATAGATATAATAATTACTTACTAAAAACTAGGTAATTTATAAAAAAACTGTTTATAAGTTATAAGTAGGAGGTAGATAGGTAGTAGATAAGAGTAATAAAATAGGTAGTTTATAAAGAAAAGGTTAAGAAGGAAAGGTTAATAAGATAGGTAATATATAAAGGACTTATATTATAAGGAAAAGAGAAAGGTGCCTACTTATTCCTATTGTTTTATAAAGTTAGTATATTCTCTTTTGTATTTAGTTATTAGTTTAGGTAGGAGCACTTTAATTTAGCTAGTTTAAGTAGGCCTAGTTATAATTATAGTTAGTACTACTTTTAGTCTTACTACCTTTAGTAGTATAGGTAGTTTAAAGTTTTATTAGTACTTTAATTACTTTAATAGCTTATACTTATTATATACTATTACTATATTACTAGTGTTCTATATAAGTAGATACTTTAGATACTATTTATTATAAATATCTTCTTATCCTTTTTACTTTATAAGATACGTAATTTAAAAGGTTCCTTTATACTATATAATTTACTTATTAAGAAGTGTCTAGATCTTATATAACTTCTATTAATTATTATTACCTTTAACTTAGATTAGCCTAAGGTAAGGCTACTTATAGTAAAAAGGATTAGGACCTTTTAGTACTAGTATAATTTAGGTAATTAATACTACTAGGTAGACTTTTTAAGCCCTTAGGAAATCTAGCTAGTATACTAAAAAGCCTTATTTTTTTAATATTATAAATAGGCTAGTTTGTTATACTAAGTACTTTTCTAGTAGTTTACCTAGTAGCTAATATTTATTATAAAGCTTAAGATACACCTTACTACTTACTTCTAGTTTATATATATTATTATACTTTATATTATATCTTACTTATATTACCTTATTTACTATTACTACTAGGTACTAAGCTTCTTAAGTATATAATTTATATAAAATATTAATAGTATTTAGTATTAAGTAATTTATATTTATTCTTAATACTAATATTCTAGCTAATATATTAAGCACTATATATAGTTTAAATCTTATTATAAGTTTATTTAGTAATTATCTAAAGGTTACTATAAATACCTAATTTATAGCGTACTATAAACTAGGTAAAATGTCTATCTATAGGATATCTAAAGTTAAGTAATAGTAGTATATAGTAATTTTAACTTCTTAATTCTTCTGTTCTAATAGTCTATTAGTCTATAGGTAATATACTATTACTATTATAAGGCTAATATTAAAGGCCTTTATAAGGTTCTACTATAGTTCTAATATAAATTTCCTATCCTTATTTAAAATAATATATAATAAAATGCCCTAATTATAAAGCTAGAGCACCTTAATAAGTAATTTACTCTAATTATAGGCTATATATATTATATATCTTAGTATAAGAATAGTCTTCTTCAAAAACTTATATAATATTATTAGTAGTATATTAAATATTTTTGTACGATATTATGTAATTTACTAGAAGAACCCTTCTATAGATATTAAGGGTAGGCTAATAATAAAGTCTATAGTAATTACTATAAATAGTTATAGTACTATCTTAATTAGAAAAAGCTAAGCTATTAGTTTCTTCTAGCTTATCTTATATTCTAGGCAAACTAAATACTATTTCTTATATACCTTAACCTAATTAGACTTATCTTTTATACTAAAAGTGTCTAGGGTATATATTATATATTAAGGACTATAATAATAGTTATTATTATATACTATTTAATAAATTATTTAAATTATTATATTTAGTATTACTAATTATTAGTACCTATTAATATTAGTATAATATAGTAGACTATTATACTATAATATTTAAAGTCTAATTAGTTATTTTACTATTAGAAATATATTATCTTTTATTATAGGATACTTGATTTCTTATTTCTTTAGTTCTATTATAAGTTTTATAAATTACTTCTCTTTTTAATATTCTTTATAAATCTTATTCTTTAGGTTATTAGATATCCTTAGGTCTATATAGTAAGGTTTATTTATAGATATATCTACTATATAGTATACCTCTAGATCTATTAATTTACTATTTAGCTATATACTAGCTAGTTTAAGGATTCCTAGTGTAAATCTAGTCTGTTACTATATATTATCTAATTTACTAGTATCTTATGTTTATTTTAATAGTTATTTTTTAGCTACTTACTACGTCCTTATTTTTAAGTTAATTATTATTAGTTTAATAGATTCTAGATTATTTATTATTAGTAGGTATAAGAGGGCATCTAGTATAAGGTTTATATAACCTAGTATATAGTAAATCTAGAGGTTAAATTAACTTAGATAGTTAGAGGCTTTTATTAGCCTTAGCCTTAGCTTAGTAATATCTATAGATTATATATAGAGTATTAAAGTATTACATATTATAATATTATATATTATACGTATTTTAAATTATAAAAATTACAAATATATATAATAATTACATATTATAAAATATATATTATACTAAATATAGAAGTAGTATAAAAATATAAAAAAGTACATAGTAATACTTTATATATTTTTCTAATTATAGAAGTACTGTAGTTAATATATATATACTTACTCTAAGTATGAATATATATTAATAAAGATTAGAAAAAGTAAAAATTAATTCTTTTAGAAAATAGAATTATTTTTATATATTAATTAAAAAAGGATAACTTTCTTATTTTAATTATATCTAAGTAAGTATAGTAGCTAAAAATATATAAAGATAAGACAGATACTTTGTTTTTAGATAAAGAATCTAATTCTATTTTCTATATATTTAATTTACACTTTTTTCTATCTTTATTTAATTTTATAATATATTATAATATTACTATTATAAATATATATAATTATAATTATAATATAATATGGAGAGAAGAGACGTAACAAAGTAAGGTAACAATATTGTATTATTACTAACTAACATAGGTAAGGAAAAGAGAAACCACTAAGCCTACTATAGGCTGGTAGGAGCTAGATGTAGGCTCTAAGGCTGCCCTACTAGAGGTAAGGTAGGGTTACATACCTACACCTCACCTCAATACTCCCCTACAGACTTAGCTAGTAGTTATATATCTATTATATAAGGTAAAATAGGCAAAATAACAGCCTAATCTTAAATCCTTTAAATCTAAGGAGTTTTTAAAGTATTAAATATTTTAGTAAAAGGTCGGCTAATTTACTAATTAGCCTAATTAATCTAGAGCTAACATACTAAAGTCCTAATATAAATCCTCTATATAATCCTATATCTATCTATATCTATTAATCTAATCTATCTATTATACCTAGTATCCTAATAAACTCTACGTACTTAATTATATTAAGCGACTTTATAAAACTATCTATAGCCATCTTAGTACCCTTAATAATCTTTAAGGTAATAGTATTATTAGTATTAACCTCCTATATAATCTACTTATATCTAATATTAATACTATAGGTATATACCTTATTAAGAGGATTTATTATATTAATAAAGGTATTTATACTATTAGTAAAGAGGATTATAGGTATACTAATCTATTATTAAAGGAGCTATTTAATATATTATTAAATCTATATAAGGGTAATCCTAGTAGGAGTAAGGTTAATAAACTCTACCTCTATAGAGCTTAGAGTAATAAAGGTCTATTTCTTTAACTTCTATGCAATTAGGGTGCTAGTAAAGAAGATAATATATTTAGTAGTAGATATATATAAGGGATAGTTATCTATAAATATAGCGTTAGCTATAACGTAAAGTAAAAGTTACTTATCTATATAAGGATCTATACCTCTAACTATAATACTATAACTAGTAGTACCTTTAAGGTATTAAAAGTAATACTTAATTACATACTAATAGGTAATTAAGAGGCCTAAATTAGTATAGTAAAGCTTACTTATAGTAAAGGTGCTATTTAGTCTAGTACTAGTAGTAAGCTAATTAAGGTAACTAGTCTATTTAATATAAGTCTAATAATTATTAGTAGAGTACTTATCTTTTACCTAAGTAATAGGTAGATCCTTATAAGTAGGTAATAAGGTCTTAATAGGGTAAAGATTATAGTATCTAAATTACTAGAGGATACTCTTAGCATTCTTATGCTATAAGAGGAAGATCTTAGTAATAGATTAGTATATCTAAAAGCTAAGAAATTAGGTAGTAACACTAAGGTCCTTTAGTAGGTATACTAACTTTAGTATATTATAGACCTTCTTAATAGTCTCCTTATTAGTAGTAGCTACTATATTATTATTAATATATATAAGGGTGTATATATCTAATAAGGTATTAATAAAGAGGTAAATCTCCCCCTTAACTAGTATAAATCTAAGCTTCTCTATCTCTAACTTAATAAGCTAAAACTACTATAGAGGGGACTTACGTAATCTATAAAGCGCCTTACGTAATAACTAGACCTTACTAGTATTATTAGAGTATCTAGTAGGCTAGTAGATATATACGTATACTCTATTAGGGACTAAGGTAGTAAGAAAGGTAGTATTAAAGTTATATATCTTATAGTAAAGTCTATAGATAGTAATAATTATAAAGAAAAGGTAGATTATAGTAATAATAGTAATAGTAGTATATACCTCTTAAGAGGACTATTCACCCTTTTTATAGTTACTATAGACTACCTATTAGGCCTTAAATTAAATAACTTTATTAGTAGAGTTAGTTTTAATATTAAATACCTATATACCTAATAGTAACTTTATACTAGTAGGTAGATTAACTAGATTAAAGGTATGTTTATTAACTATCTACTAGATCTCTATGTTATAGGTAGGTTTCTAATACTATTACTAATAAGGGCTCTATTTAGCCTAGTTAATAGTATGTAGGATAGAGTATCTAGGTAGAAGGATCTTAGATATAGCTATAGCAGCTAAAGTACTAATAACATATAGGGTATCCTTATTAATATAGATGTTAGCTATAAGGTAGGCCTTCCTAGCCTTCTTATTAGTAGTAGTATATTAAGGATAAAAATTATTAATAGTCTTATAATCTAGGCTAGACCTAGCCTTCTTATTATATTATTAAGTGCTAGTCATTTCTTAGTAGTAACTAGGCAGTTTAATAGTAGTAGATTAATATAGGTAGCTACTTATAATAATAAAAGAATCCTCTATATCTAGGGTATTAATAGAAAGAGGATCTAGATTAGGATTAAGGTAATTAGCTTCCTAGTATTAAATAGTATTAGTAAAGTTATTATTATTATTACCTAAATTAGTATTATTAGTTAGGAAAGGTATATATATAGTAGTATAATTATTAGGTAGAGGAGTTATATAATCTATAGTATTTATACCCTAATTATAAGTATCCTTAGGTTAAGCTAGCTAGGTATCCTTAGTAGATATATTATCTATACTAGACTAGTTAAAAGAAGGGATCTAGTTAGGATACTAGATCTATAAGTTAGGTTTATTAAAGAGCATATTATAATTAATCTTAGTAGGGATAGTATCCTTATCTAAGGGATAGAGGACTATCTTCTCTAGGCCCTTATAGAAATAAATATCTTAGTAGTAAAGAACTTTCTTCTAATTAGGGATATACATATAGTAGATATAGCTATATAGAGAGCTATATCTAACTAGGATACCTTTTATAGCATAGGGCTCTATCTTAGTAGAATAAGGCAGGCGCTTACTACCTTTCTTATATATATATACTACATAACTAAAGGTATAGATATACTTAATATAGGGTGGCTTATAATCTTTAGTAAGGTTAAGCTCCTATATAATAATCTTATAGGTGCTTATCTTACCCTTATTAGGTTAAGGGAGGAGATTAAGTACTTAGATTATAGTATTAATAGTATAGTCCTAAAGCTCCTCTAGTAGACTACTATTAATAAGCATAGTATATATAGCCTTAATAATAGTATAGCCTATATGTTTAATAGTACTATTTATAGAAGGAGTATATAGTATAGTAAGGTTAAGTTAAGTACTTTTAAAGAAAGGATTATAAAGAACCTTCTTTAACTTAGGCGTATTATTATATAACCTACCCTTAATATTTAGAGTAGTTATATTTATAAAGGTAGTACTAAATTACTTAATTATAGGGAGAATATTATTATAGTAATAGGTCTTAAGTAGAGTAAGCTAGTAATATCTACTATAGTAGTTAAGAAAGTAAAAGGTGTATTAGTTACTAAGGATTAAAAGTAGCTTAACTTTAATAAGATTAAGATATATCTCTTTACCTATAAGGGTAAGCAGAAGGGGAGTATTACAGCTAATTATCTCTATAGATTTTATAAGATAATATACCTTATAATAGAAAGAGTTAATCTTATCCTAGGTAAATTAAATACCTACTTAATAGTAGGCCTTAATAACATAAGAAGGATAGGTATAGATAAGGTAGTAGTATATAAGATCTAGTATAGGGCGTAACTTTATCTTAATACTTACTAGGCTAAGTACTCTATCTATAGGGATTATAGTACTATTAATAGTATTAATAATATATATATTAGATATCTAGCAGACTTTAGTAAGTCCCTTATATAACTAAGTGTTAATAAGGCTTATAGTGGCGTAGTTATATTTAATATAGCTCTTATAATGCTTACTAGGGCTAAGGAGATTTATAAGGCTAAAGGGGCTATACTTAACGTCTTTAATAGTCTAGTTAATAGTATATAAGGAGTTATTTAGATCCTTAACCTAAAAGAAAACTATACTAGATCTAAAGGGCTTAACTTCCTTACTATTAGTAGCTATAAAGGGTTAAAGATTATTATAAATAGTATAAGATATAAAAAAGGTAAGATTATTAAAGATAGGGTTAGAGTAACCTAAATTTATAATAATATTAGGGCTTATAATAGTATTATTATTAACTATTATATAGATAGCCTTATTAAGTATTATTATAGATTTCTTTAGGGTAAGTCTACTAACTAAAAAACTACTAATTATACTAAAGGCGCCTTTAATAAATATAAAAGATTTATTACTATTACTATTACTATTAGTTAAAGTCTCTTTATAATCTTTATTATAAATATACTTTATAGTATAAGTAAAAAGGTTATTATAGTATATATAATCTATAGGGATTAGATTTAGATAGGTAGTCTAATACTTTATAGTAGTATAACCCTTACTATAATAAGGGTAAGTAGGGTAATCCTTCTTCTTAGTAGGATTAGCTAGTACTAAATTAGTACTAGAGGAAGTAGCTATATTAGAAGTAGTAGATTTATAGTATAAGGTAAGGCCTATCTTCTACTCTTTATCTTAAGTAAGGGTATAAATAGTCTTAATAATATTAGTCTAAGTAGGTTTCTTAGAGTTATTAGTATATCTTTTATATATATTAGGTAAGTATGCCTTAAAGTAGTTAAGTAGAAGAATAGCCTAATAGTAATCTAAGTTTTTACTATAGAGACTAGTAATATAGGTGTAGAGGTATTAGATGTGTTTAAGGGTGTTATAAAGAGTCTTATGGTTATAGGTGTTACCCTTACTGAATTTAGTAATAAGAGCTCTAATAGTATCCTTAGAGACTTTAGGGATATATCTCTTAAGGGCTCTTATAAGTATAAATAGGTTACTATTATCTTCCTAACCTATATTAAGAAGCTTATTAATTAATATGTTATATAATAAGATAAGGAGGTTATATATAATATTATAATTATTTTCTTATAATACTCTTTTAGCTAGATTAGTAGGCTTAGGTATATTACTATTAACATATTTCTTAATATAGTTTATATAGAGGATAAAGTTAATAAGTACTAACTATAAAGACTAGTTAGATTTACCCTTAAGGGTTAGGATCTTTAATAATACTAATTAGTAATTATAGGCGTCTATTATAATAAAGTTAGGGTGCCTTACGTAAGGGTAGTACTAAGATATTACTAAAGATATAAAGAATTAATTAAGCTATAGGTAGCCTAATAATATAACAAACCTAGGCGTTTCTTCTATAGGATAAAAGGCATATATAGACGTTTTATAGATTACTACCCTTTAATAGATACTTAATTAATTAATAATCTATAAAGTAAAAAATTAGTAATATAAATAAAAGAGGGAAGGATCTTACTATATTAGTAAGAAATTTACGTTAGTTAAAGAGGTTAGATATATGTTAATATATAGGGGATCTAAGGTAACTATTAGAGTTAGTTAGAGGTAAAGTTACTATTACTTAACATATTAATTATAGGGTAATTAATAAGGGTAATAAGGGCGATTCTTACGGCTATTATAAGGTAATTAAGAGGTTAAAAAGAGAGGTAGATACTACTAGCTTACTTAAAAGAAGAATTGTAGCCTAGAGCTTATAACCTATAGAGAGAAGAGACGTAATAAAGTAAGGTAATAATATTGTATTATTACTAACTAACATAGGTAAGGAAAAGAGAAACTACTAAGCCTACTATAGGCTGGCGGGAGCTAGATGTAGGCTCTGAGGCTGCCCTACTAGAGATGAGGTAGGGTTACATGCCTACACCTCACCTTAACATATAATATATAATATGTAATTGTAATATGTAATTATAATGTAATATATAGTATTTCTTAATACTCTAATTAGATAGAGGTATTCTTAATAATACTCTTAATTACTATATAGTCTATAAGAACTATAATTATTACTCTTAATAATTTAAGTTAAATATAAAGCTTATAATATACCTAAACTAGATATATAACCTTAAGCTTTATAGCTTTATAGTTTTATTTACTATTAAGACCTTTTTTAAAATAAATATAACTAGTTATATTATACTAATTAGAATATACTTTTCATCTTATAGGACTACTAGGTAAAAAAGAAATATACTAAATCCCTTCTTACTTATATTAAGGTTTAAAAACACTAATTTATTTAGATTATAGTATACTACTTATATCTCTTTAACTAGTTAATTAAGTAATAACTTAAAGGTATTATTTTTAACTATAGTTAGTATAAATCATATTTTCTTAGCTTAGGTATCTTATATTACTTTAGATAGGACTTTATTTACTAGTAACGTCCTATTACTTTATCCTGTTTATAGTATAAGGGTTTTTTATTAATTTGATAGTTCTACTTTTTATATATAGTAAGAGATAAACTTATAGAGAAAAGTAACTTTATTTCAGAAGGTCTTTAAATTAAATAGATTACTCAGGTATATTAGCTTTAATAATACTTCTATATAGTCTTTAGTAGTATATAAGCCTAATATATTAACTTTAAATCCTAATATATAAACTAAAGGAAACACTATAATAGTCTTTACTAGATTAATTATAACTTTTATATTCTTAAATATCTAAAGAATATACTTAAGATAGTTAATATAGTTATTAATAGTATTACTAAAGATTGTAATATTATTAATATATACTTTTATAAAACCCTTATATAGGTAAAGTAAGTAATTTATAAAGTATTAAGTAAATAAAGGTAAGTTCTAAAAGCCTATAAGTACTATATATAATATTTTCAAACTATATAGGCTAAGAACTATTATTTAGTTCTAATATAGTGTAAGGGGTATAGGTGGTGTGCCACACCTAACAATAGACCATTTAACCAACAGACCAAAAGATCAACCAGTTCTGGCACTTAGTGCCAGCACTGCACCACACATGCCCTTATAAGGCCTGCCGACCGGTCGCCGACTAATTACATCCTTACATATAGTCTATAGACTAGTAGCTAATAAAAGAATAGTAATATGTTTAAAAGAGTATACTATTTTTTACCTTAAAGCTTAAATATAATCTTATCTTAAGATAAGATTAAATATATATTTAGTAGTATTACCTTATTTAAAGCTTATAAGTTAATATTAACTTATCCTTTTTACTTACCTTATACTATTTACTAAATAGTAAAAACTAGATATCTAAATAGTATTAGCTTATATATTTAGGTTATTTTACCTATTTTATATATTTAGTTAAATCTCTTATTAGTTAGTACTTAGTCTTTAACTTTTAATAAGTATATTTAAGGTATCTTATATTTATTTTACTACTTATTAACTAGGTTAATATATATTTTATCTTTTTTTACTATTAGTATAATACCTATATTATACTAAATATTAATATCTTCTAGTGTTATTACTAGTTTTAAGACCTATAGATTACTTCTATTATATATAACTATACCATATTTAGTTTTATAAGTTAGTAAATCTTTTAGTAGTTCTAGTTATAGGCTTACCTTTATATTACCTAAAGTAGTTAGGTTAAGTGTTATTATATTAATAACTAATTTATTTATTATAAAGATATTATTAATTATTTTATTTATTTTAAGTATACCATCTATATTTATCTATACTATAGTTTTTACTATTATTACTTAATCTTTTAATATTATATAGTAGCCTTCTAACTCTATATTCTTAATAATACTATTTTATTTACTTTAATAGAATTTTAATTTAATACCTAATATATTTATAATATATATATCTTATAAGGATTTATTAGTATATAAATAACTAACTACTATTAGGTAACTTAATTTAAAGATATAGTTTCTTCTTCTCCTATATTTATATAGTAAGGAAGTATATCTTACTAGTATATATATTATAAACGTTAGGGAAATAACTATATTTATATATATAATAATATATTATATAATTTTCTTAGCTACTATAATATAGGATATTAGTATAGCTAAATTATTATATATTACTCATATAATTACTTACCTATTATAGTTAATATTTACTTTTTATAAAACTAAAAACTTATTACCTAGTAGTAAATTAGGATAAAGGTTTTATATACCCTATACCTTAAATATAAAAAAACTATTAGTATTATAAGTATAATAATATAAGTAATATACTATTACTACTATACTATTACTACTATAAATAGTAAAAGTACCTTAGTTACTCTAGGGTAACTAGTTTCTAATTAACTCAAATAGTAGAATTCTAAGAACTCTAGAAGTTCGCTACTATTACTAAGAGCAGTAATCTAGAACAACAGGTTAAAAGGTCTAAAAAGGTTAAAAATAACCTTTAAAGATTAATACAACCTCTAACAGGTCAAAACAACCTTAATACCTTAAATAAAGGTTAAATTAACTGCTTAGATAAATTAAGGTTAAAATAAAACCGGAATCTAGAAAATCTGTTACTTAGACCTCTAGAATAAAACTGGAATGAAGAAATCTGTTACTTAGACCTCTAGAATAAAACCGGAATCAAGAAATCTAGGTTTTAGGATAGTTTCTAGTTAAACTATAATTAATATCCTAACAAAAGGATTACTAATTATCTAAAGGATTCTAGTTATATAAAGAAAGGATGTTCCTACTTAGAATATCTTAATTATTATTATTAATATATACACTTATATATACTATAATAATAAAGCCACCTTTTAACCTATTTACCCTATTTTACCTCTTTAACTTCCTACTTATATTAGTCTTATAAGTATATATTCTATAAAAATTACTAGTTATATAAAAGTTAAATTTAGCCTACTTTATTAGTATAATTAGCCTATTTACTATATTTATAACTTTCTTTATAGATCTATTATATTATATATTTTACTTATTAGATATAATCTAATAACTATCTATAAGAATATTTAATACTCCTAAGTCTATATATATTATATACTTTAGGCTGTTCTATTCAAAGAATATTTCTATATTAATATATATATACCTTACTAGACTAGGTAAGTTATAAGGTTTTAGCTAGCTTATAATTACTAGTAAGTTATCTATTATTTAGTTATCTATAGTAGTTAGACTTTCTCCCTTATCCTATCTAGTTATAGCTCTTCTAGTTCTTATAGTAAACTAAGTATCTATATTATTATTAGGTGTAGGTGTTTTACCTAGTTTATAATATAGCTAGTATTACTATATATATCTTATAAATTCCTTACTATCCTATATACCTTAATTATAAATATAGTATTTATAATATTATAGTTTATATAATTAGTTAACTATTAGGAACTATCTTTATTAGATTCTTATTTAGGCCTATTACTTTTTTAGAAATAACACTATTAATAGCTTAACTAGTGTTTATAATAATATTAATAGTTTCTTCTAAATAGTATTTCCTACCTAATCTATTACTAGTTCTATATTATTTAATTTATAAGGTATTAATGCTTAATAATTATCTTACTAATATAGCTTATTATTCATATTCTAGGTTAAATTATATATTATATTAAAGGAAGTAACGTACCTGCATAGCGAGTCGCCACTCATAGCGAGTCGCCCACCTTAAGAAAAGTAGGGTCATTTTAGGTGGGCTGCACGCGAAAGTGCTGTTACATAATTGTTAGAGCGCCTTAGCAATTATGTAACAGCACTTTTGCGTGCAGCCCACCCAAAATGACCCCACTTTTCTTAAGGTAGGCGACTCGCTATGAGTGGCGACTTGCTATGTAGGTACGTTAAAGTAATAAGAATTAGTCTTATTAGTAACTACTTAATACTAGTTTATCTTACTTATAGTAATCTTATACTTAAACTTTTCTAACTCTTCCTTTTTAAATTTATTTATAACTATATATCCTTATACTTATAAGGACTCTTCCTATTTACTTAAATCTTACTTATCTATATATAGGTAGACTAGCTAGTTTAAGTAAAGTAAGGTATTAAAGGTATTTATTAGTATTAGTTATATATATATTTTATATTAGTATATTATAGGTTAATAGCTATAGCTTATCTATTATCTATTTTAACTAAATTATACTAGTTATTTATTATAGTTATTATAAAAGCTTTAATCTAAAAAATAATCTCTACTTTACTAAGGTTAACCTTACTAATCTAGTTAATATATACTATACTATTACTAGTTATTAAACTAATAATAGTATTCTAGTTAGTAAAAGCTACTGCTACCTTATTCTAAGTTATAAGATTATTACTATACTAGACTAAATATTTAGCTACCTTACCTACTTTAATTTAGGTAGTATAGGTTATTATAAGCTTTACAGTAATATATTATTAGAGTTAGTAATCTACTTATTAAGGTAAACTATATAAATAGTAGCTATAAAAAGTAATAATTTAAGTAAATTAAATAGGTTACCTATAGACACTTTAGCTAGGCCTATCTAGTCTTCTTATAAAACGCCTTATTTTATATCTTTTTATAATAACTCTTTTTTAATAGTAACTTTCTAATTAATATAATTTAGGAAATTAAATATACTATAATTAACCTAGGGTTACTAGATAAGCTTATAAATTACTAGGTCTATATATTTATAGACCTTAATTATATATTTATAGTTTAAATAATAAGTAACTTTTATTATTTAATATAGATAAATTATCTTTATAGCCTAGTTTATAAACTATTAGCTAGTGTATATATTAAAAAAGGTATATTATATATTATTTAGTTTATATATAGCGTTAATATAATCTATAGCCTATTTATCTTAAAGTAGTTAATAGAGCTTAGTTAATAATAGATATACCTTAGTCCTTTATATATTAAATAAAATAGTAAAGTACTTCAAGATAGCTTCTCTTTAAAATAGTTATAAGATATTAAATAGTATTTACTATTATTATTCTTAGGTTATAGCGTTTACCTTAAGTAATATAATAAATATATTAATATCTTTCTAGTAGTATACCCCCTTTAAAATAACTAAATTAAATATTATATTATTAGTTATTATATTGAGGTAGAAAATGCCTATATTAGTTATTTTAAACTAGTCCCTTAGTACTATATTAGTAGTAAAGTTAGCTATTAATATTCTATATAGATTACTAGCCTTATAAGTAGCTCTTAAAGGTTTAGGTTATCTAGATTACCTAAATTACTAGTATTACTAGTATTATTTATAGCTAATATTATCTTTTTATAGCTCTAAAAAGCTTTAGCTTTTTTATATAATTAACTTAATAGTTAGCTTAATAGTCTACTTAATCTTTTACTACTAACCTAAGTTATATTAGCTAAATCTAATAATTTATAAAATTATATATTAGTTAGATTAAAAGATTTAGCTAAAATAGCACTTTATACTTACTAGAACTACTATTAGATTCCTTTATATTACTTATCTCTTTTCTATAGATATTTTATAACTAGTTTTAGTACTACTTAAAATATAGGAATATTTATATCTTATATCTCTAGGTATAATAGAAGTTTAGTAGCTAATAAAATAGATATTTACTATTAAGCTTATTATAGTATTAGTAGTTTAGTTTAATTACTTAGTAAGTAATACTTACTAAGTAAATAAGATACTAGTAGTAATTAGAGATATATTAGACTATTAAATACTTTAGGTAGGTATTAATAAATTAGTTAATTTACTAAATATTCTTATTAGTAGGTAATATAAATATATTTAAGGGTAGTTATAAGGTATATGTAATAGTAAAGAGTAAGATAAAGCTAATTAAATAATAATTTTAATAGTTTATAATAAATTAAGTAATAGTAAGGAATAAGGTGTTATTAGTAAGAATAATCTTAGTTAGTAGATTACCTAACTTAATAGGTTAAATTAGATAGATTATTATTTAGGTTTACTTAAAAGTAGTAATAACTACTTATAGTAAAATAAGTAAGTAAATTAGAAAATAGAGGTAAAATAATAATAAATAGAAGCTTAAGTTATACTACTACTATTATATAGTAAATTAGCTAGATAGCTAAGGTAGGGGTGTATGTGTTTATATATAGATGTAAGAGTATTGGCTAGGGGTACTTAACCAGGTGAGGCTTAATAGTAGGTATTAGTGTATTGTAAGACTTAAGCTTGCTGAGTTCCTCTAGTGTGGCTGTGGCTACCTGTTAAAACTCTGTAGTGGGGCTGGCTTGTTGGAGGCTTGGCGACCTGTTGCTGAGACTTACTAGGCTGACTACTACAGATCTCCTTATAATTACTCCCCTCCCTCTAAGACTTTGTCCCTGAAGTTATTATGTAATATT
Source organism: Colletotrichum sublineola (assembly GCA_020631755.1). Lineage (NCBI taxonomy): Eukaryota > Fungi > Ascomycota > Sordariomycetes > Glomerellales > Glomerellaceae > Colletotrichum > Colletotrichum sublineola. The sequence goes on along the minus strand of JAHSQG010000027.1, from coordinate 321,428 downwards.
ATGAATAACGCTAATAATAACTATAGTCCTTTTAGCCTGGAATATCCTTTAATAGCTTTGTATGTTGTAGAATCCTTTTTGTTGCTAGTATAGCTGCCTTGTTATTGTTGTTGTAGTTCTTGATGTTTTGTGTTATTATTTGGTGATATGTTGCTACCTAGTTGCTAGGTTAGGTGCTAGTTCTTTAGATAAAAGATAGTTGCGTGATAGTAAGGTGAATATATATTAGGTAGACTTTTCTAGCTTACTTTTCCTAGCTGTTGTGTTGCCTAGTGAAAAGTTTTTCTTCTGCTAGCTGATTGTTTTCCTTTTTTCCTCCTCTCTTCTTTGTGCTTGGCGATATATTAGTGACTCTTTACTAACTTAATTACCTTATGATTGACTTTTTTTGCTTTATTTTCCCTTCTCTTTACTTCTTCTTTCTTACCTTACTATTATAGGCCTGTTGCTGAAATGTTAGTTATCTTGAGAATCTAGATGGTTCTTAACTATAAATATGATCTATATGTCGGCTTTACTAGCCTTACTAGGGGCGCTCTATATATCTACTGCCTTACTAGTATGTACTGTAATGTTAATAAGCTTGTTTGTGTTGCTAGTTACTATATAGCTAAGTGTATTATTTGTTAGATAGATAAGAAGAAATGTTCTACTGTAAGTTGTTGCCTATTTAGTGATTACTCTATAAGTATACTAATAGTCTTAGGTACCCTAAGAGCTTTATGGTGCCGTGTAGTATACTTAGAATATATTAATGTTCTACTGTTAGAAGGAGGTAGATAGTAAGCTTAGTAACCTTAACTATAGCTATATCCTTATTACCTTTACTGCTTGTGCTTCTACTTAGGAGCGTATTAGTAACTATATTACTAACCTATTAGTTAGTAGTTATAAGGTTTATCTTAAGTAGGCGACTCTTTAGGAGCTTATGTCTAACTATAAGTATATAGCCCTTATGATTTAGGTCTAGGTATATTATTAACCCCTTTGTAATTACTCTATAACTAACTTATGCTATAGACTAGTCTTCTTAACGCTAATAATAAGGATAAAATCCAGAACTATCTTAGTACCCTCTAGCTAGCATACCTCTATAATAATAGCTATACCTACATGCTATAGTTAGTAATAGATTTACTTAAAACTTATAATATTAAGGCTAAGCCTAGTATTACTATTAAGGGTATTACTAACTTTCTATAGTTTAAGAAGTTTTATAAACTTATTAATAAGTACTTAGTAAATAACGTCCTAACTTATGTTATTGCTATTTATAGTACTAGTCCTATTAGTTATAGTTAGAGTACCTAGACTCCTAGTAAGTGTTGCTTGCTTGCTACTACTTATGTTCCTAGCGGCCTAGATAGTAACATGTCTAAGTTTAAGGCGTCTAAGCTTAAGGGTTCTCCCTCTAAGTTACGTACTAAGCGCTATAAGGTTAGTAAGGACTTTACGACTTACTCTACTGTTAATACTCTTTAGGCCTTCTATCCTAATTTCTTAGTGATAGTTTGTAAGGCTATAGACTTAGATATAGCTAGTTACCCCTTTACTACCTTTTAGGCAAACATTCTATAAAAGTTTAATAATACCCTTATTGCTATAGAGAATAAGGTTGCTACCTAGGGTAGTATGTTTGATATAGACGTGTATATAGTAAGCTTAGACTCTATTATAGTCCCTAACGTAGCTTCTAGCCCTTCTGGCCCTTCTAGCCCTATTAGTAATGGCTTGCTAATGTTTGCCTAGATATCTACTATAGCTATTAACGCTAAGAATGCCTTTCTCTCTCTTTTCTGTAATGACATCTAGTATCCTCTTATAGAGTCTACTTACTAAAAGATTGCTACCTACTAGGTAGCTATCTAGTATACTACTAAGTGTCCTTACTCTAGCTGCTTTAAGGGTAAATAGGCTAGTCCTAAGGACTTAACTAATAAGGAGAAGACCACCCTTAATAAGTATGACAACCTCCTTGTTATTATGCTTAACGCTTACTATACTATTAAGCTTCCCTTATTTAACCCTTTTAATCTAGACGCCTAGATGTAGCCTCTTTACTAATTGCCTTATAATCCTTTTGTGTTGTTAGTATTATTCCTAGGTTTATAGGTAGCGTTTAGTAGAGAAAAGAAAAAGGGTTTTAGGTAGTCTTATAATAGACTTATGTTTAGCAAATAGTTACTAATAGTACTCTACTTATCCTACTTCTTATAAACTTACTTCCTCTATCTCTTATACTTCTTAACTACCTTCTTAGTACCCTCTAAGTAGTCTAGTAGCTCCTATGTGTTATACTTAACTAGCTATTTAGCCTACTTAACTAGATACTTAAGGTTATTACTACTACCTTAGTAAGTAATAACTTTCTTAACCTCCTAGATATTATCTTTAAGGTCTAACTCTAGAAGCTCTACTATACCTTTAGCGACCTATCGCCTTATAGTCTATAGTTCTAGTAGTAATACTAGGAATATGTTATATATATATCTATACTACTCTAGTAGATAGACTTAGTATGCCTAGTGCCTAATCCTCTCTATAATGGCTACCTTAATAAATTATAGTGCTAACTTCTTGTTTTTAAACTATATGTTCTTTATTAATAGTCTAATAACCTCTTTATAATAGAACTCTTTTAGCTAATACCTCTTATTATAGTAAGCAGCCTAGGACTTTATAGCCTTTACCTAGGTATACTCTACCTACCTCCTAACCTTAGTAGCATATTTAATATACTCTTATACTCCTTATATAGTTAGCTTATAGCTAGGTATATACTTAATAAATCTAGGGTTATACCTATAGAGTACTATAAATAGAGATACTCTAATAGTTAAGTACTTACTATTGTTATATATAAACTCTGCTTTATCTAACTATGCTGCCTAACGACTTGGTAAGCCCTTAGCATATAGTTATAAGTATCTCTCTAGTGTCTAATAGGTCTATTCTGTTTGACTATTAGTCTATAGGTAGTATATAGTAGATAGTTAGTAATATATTACCCTCTCCTTTATAAATTCTTCCTAGAAGGAGCTAGTAAATAGCTTGTCTCTATTACTTATAATACCCTCTAGCATCCTGAACTTATATTTAACCCTTTTGTATAGGATCCTTACTATCTGCGCTGCGTTTAACGTCTTCTTAGTTAGAATAAACATTACAAACTTAGTTATCTAATATATAATAACTAGAATATAGTTATATTTAGCACTATTATCGCGAGCGCTTGGCGACAGCCCTATAATGAAATCTAGTAAGATTTCTTGAAATAGGTGTAATAGTAATAGTAGCGACTATAACTACCTGTACGGCTTGTGCTATAGGACTATAACGCTAAGGTAGTGCTTATAGTCCTTAATATACTCTTATATATCCTTGCTGATTCCTTCCTAATAGAACTTCCTTAAGATAAGGTTAAGAGTCTTTATTACTCCTATATAACCTACCCTAGGGTTGTTATAGTGTTAGTAAAGGATCTTAGTCCTTAGTAATTCTACCTATAGGATAACTAGTCTTCCCTTAAAGAATAGGGTACCTATGTTATTAATAGTATATGTTTTTAACTTACTGGCTGTACTATACACCCTTACTAATTATAATAGATAAAACTTATCTTTAGCCTATAGTCCTTAGATAAGTTCTTTTATCTTATGTATTTAGTATAGTACTAACGCCGTTTTGTTAGGTATAAGCTCCTTTATAACCTAATATAGGATGTACTACTCTAGTATAGCAACCCCAGCTCTATTAGGCCCCTTAGTTGCCTAGGCAACTTCCTACTAAGTGTTTACTAAATCTTCCCTTACTTTCTAGCCTTAGGTTATTATGGTAGTAATTATTACTAAATAACTAGGACGCCCTATAGCCTACTACTAGTCTTAAGGAGAGGATTCCTTACCCTAAGAGCTATCTACCTTATAGCTAGGGTTATAAAGTAATACCTTTACTACCTAGATATATACTTTAGTAGTCTTACTTATTCCTCTAAGGTTGCTAATTATTTACTATGTCTCTAGTAGTAATTTATTAACTAGTTGTAATTTCTTTACTAAAGTTAGGAGGATATCTATATATAGTACTTCCCCCTCTATATAGTCTAGCCTTCTAGATAGACTATCTATAGGGTTTGTCTTCCCTAATTAGTGTTCTAAGTTAAAGTTAAATGCTAATAACTTATATACCTAATAGGCAAGCCTTCTATAAAGGTCCTATGCCGGTATGCTAATAACTCCCTTTAGCGTCTAATAGTCTATTAAGACTATGAACTTCTCTAATAGCCCTAGAAGGTAATGAGCCTAATGCTTTAATCCTTTTATAATAGCTAATAGCTCCTACTACCTTATAGCCTATTATTGTTCTATGTCTGAAAGCTTCTGTGACTAGTAAGCAACTGGTTGTTATTATCCTTCTACTAGCTAGGACAGGATGGCTGTAATAGCCTTAACTAAAGCGTCTATCTCTATATAGGTAGGTTACTAGGGATTCTAGTGTGTGAGGATGGTTACTAATAAGAAGGCAACCTTTAGCTAATTAAAGGTATTATTGGCCTCTTTAGTCTATTTAAATATATGTAAGGCATCCTTATGTCCCTTTAGTAGCCTTATTATTAGTGCTATAATGCCTAAGTATCTAGGAATGAACTTCTAATAAAAGTTATAAAATCCTAGGAATGTCTGGATGTCTTTTATTAATGTGGGCGCCTTCTACTTAGTGATTATTTGTACACGAGATTTGTCTATGCTAATACCCTTAGGGGTGATTATATACCCTAGGAACTTAACCCTCTATTAATAGAATAAGTATTTTAAGAGTTTTGTGAATAACCTGAATATTTGTAACTATTAGAGGACCTTCTTAAGATCTTTGGTGTGCTGCTCCCTTGTGGTGGAGTAGATTATGAGATTATCTATGTATGTGATGTAATATGTGTCTAGTAGTTTGCTGAGTGCTTGGTGAATATATGCCTGGAACGTTGCCGGAGTATTGGTTAGTCTGAATGGTATGACTGTATACTTGAAGTGGCTATATTAGGTTTGGAATGTAGTCTTCTAGTGGTCTTCCTTCTTGATATTAATGTGGTAGTATGTATTATAGATATTAACCTTAGATATCTACTTTGCTTTATAAAGCCTGTCTAATAGCTTGCTGATTAGTAGTAAGGGGTATTGGTTCTTGATTGTGACCTAATTAAGGCCTTAATAGTCTATATATAACTATATAGTACTATCCTTCTTTAGTATGAAGAGGATGGGCGCTCTGGCCTTACTGATGGACTCTGTGATGCGACTGTTTACTAAGTTCTTGGTGATGTATTGGTAAAGCTCTTCTAACTGCTTCTTGTTTAGTGGGTATATTGGACTGTATGGCGGCTTCGCGCCTGGTATGAGGTCTATTGAGTGTTCGGCCTTGATGTGTACTTGAGGTCCTGTTGCTAAGCCTTTGTTAAAGGTGGCTGCCTTGCTCTGAAGTTCCTCTGGAAGGCCCTCTAACTAAGGAGGTTTCTTTTGTAGCCCTACTTTATAAGAGATATATAATATATATGTATATTCCTTATTCTTAATAATATTATAAGCTATTGCCTTAGGCTTAGTAATTAAGATTGATTTATAGTACTACTTATTAGTAGCTATGTTAATCTAAATGCCTTCCTAGCCTATAGACTATCTTAATATAAGGATATCTGCTTGGTCCTCTCTATAGTTGGCTTTAATGGCTAGTTACTAAATCTTCTATAGCTAACCTTAGTGGTTAATTAGGAAGAAGGTTAGCTAGTAAGCTACCCCTTAGCTTATAGTCTTGCTAGTAAATAACTTTAATACTAGGGCTTTAGCCTTTATAGGCTTTAGGCCTAGGTGTTATACTAGCCTGTGGCTAATAAGGTCTACCTCTAAATATGTATCTATTGCTATTCTGACGACCTTTTTTATATCTCCTTATAGGATGATTACTATGCCCTTAGTAATAGGTCCTATTAGTACCCTTGGTTTCTTAGGCGTAGATGTCTAGGTGGTAACACCTATGCCTACTTATTTCCTAATAAGTTAAGCTTAGTGACTCTTAGGTAGATCCTAACCTACTGTACTGTAGCGGCCTTCTAATCTAATTAGTAACTAAATAGCCTACTATTACTTATACTACTAGCCTTCTTCTTAGGGTATGTAATAGATATATGCCCTTTCTAGAAATAGGTATAGTATTAGATTCTATCTGGCTAATCCTTTAGTAACTACCTGCTGTGTTGGTTGCCCCTAAATGGTCTGTAGTAGAACTCCTATGATTTAAAGTCCTTAGGTGTCTCTTTCTGCTAATCCTGCTAAAATAGTACTAGCCTCTATAGCTAATTATTAGTAGGTAGTAGATGCTTCTTATTATCCTTTTGTGAGTTGTTACTAATCCCTTAGCGGTCGCGTAGTGACTATAGGTGGTCTGCCTTGTGTGCTATGTCTCTTAGGTAGAGGATAGGTGTCTTCTAGTGAATTATCTTATCCTGTAATGAGGCTAGGAGGCTAAAGAAGTATTAATATGCCTTAGCCTTTAACTCCTTTATACCCTCTGTTCCTAAGTTGTGGTGTATTGCTAACTACTTAGTGAGGTACTGTGATAGGGTCTGACTATTACCTATGTGCTTCCTCCTTAGCTCTTACTAGTAGTCCCTCTCTTAGGCCTCTAGGTTGATATACTGTTAGTAAATAAATACTAAGAAGTCCTCCTACTTTAAGGGCTTGGTAAGGCCTCTCTTATAGTTATGCTACTATGTCTATAACGTTAGGGATACCTTTAAAAGGGCCTATTTAACTTGCTGTTTAATAGTACTCTTAGGGTAGAGCCTGTTTACTACCTCTATTATAATAATCTAGTCTGCTACTTAGGTATTAGTAGATTCCTCCCTAATAGTCCTATAATTATAGACTAGGGGCTTCTTATACTCCTTCTTACTAAGATACTATACTAGTCTCTTAGTAAGCTCTTATAAAAGGTGCTTATAATACTACCTCTCTTTATAGTGTTCCTTAACTATAGCTCTTATAGTCTCTTAGAAATATAATATTATTACCTATATAGGGTCTATAGGTTTTAAGCCTAGTATGGCTATGCTAGTACTAAGATATGTACTTGTACTTAGCTAGCTCTATAACTACTTAGTAATAAACGCCTTATTAGCCTTATCTATTAGTCTTAAGGAGGCTGGAGAGTACTTCCTTAATAAAGTTCTTCTATATGTTTCTTTATAGTTGTCTTATAACTTAGGCCCTATTGTTAAGGGTGGTTAATCCTTAGTATTGTGCTGTAGGTACTCTACTGTAGATAGTTGTAACTTATCTATGCTAGTAGTGTGTTACTAGAGTGTTGGTGAGCTCTTGGGGTGTATCTTGTTGTTTGGATCTATCTTGCCTGTGCTGGTTACTCTAAAGAGATAAGAAGCTTAAGAATTGTAAGAGTATTGGCTAGGGGTACTTAACTAGGTGAGGCTTAATGGTAGGTATTAGTGTATTGTAAGACTTAAGCTTGCTGAGTTCCTCTAGTGTGGCTGTGGCTACCTGTTAAAACTCTGTAGTGGGGCTGGCTTGTTGGAGGCTTGGCGACCTGTTGCTAAGACCTACTAGGCTGACTACTATGGATCTCCTTATAATAGAACTCTGCCTTATATGTCTATCTATATAATATCTATAAAGTAGCTAGCTTAGTAGTCTGTGTGTTATGTATAGCCACTATAGCTACTATAGCTATGGCTGGCTGTAATTTATATGTAACAAAGGTATATAAAGAGTAATAATATTCTCTTTCTTATAGTATTTATTAAAGTTAGTTAATTTATAGCTATTATAGCTATTAAGGATTAAAAGGTAATTAGTACCCTTTATATAGGACTTTATATATTAATTAAAATAATTTAGCTAATCTAGGCTAATATTATTTATTATCTATCTATTTTTACTTAAATAAATATACTATATAGCTAGAGATTAGCTATTTTAGTACTAAAAGAGAAGGTAATATTTACCCTTTATAATAATATATAGAGGTATTACCTAGCTATCTATATATATACTTTAAATAATAAAACCTATTTATAATTACTAGGCTGCTTTATATAAGGCCTTCCCTTATAGTTAGAAGTTATAATAACCTTAGTATATAATAGTATTCTTATTAAGAAGCTAGTCTTATTAAAATTATAAATATTATTATCTTATATTTTATGCTCTATAATTAAATTTTATATAAGTATAAAGTAGCCTTATATAATTATAAGATCTCTAGCTAAGGCTCTCTAATAGTTAATTTAATATTAAAATTATATTTTTAATTTAAAGATATATTATATAAAGTTTCTTACTTATTAAGGTCTAGTATATATTCTATTATATATATTTAAGAGTTAGTCAGCTATTTTCTATATATCTTCTTATTATAAAGACAACCTTTAACTAATTAAGTTAATAACTTATTTAAGAATTAATTTTTATCTATTATAGTTATCTTTATTAAATTTAGTTTTATTCTACCTTATATAATATATCTAGTGTATTAGTTATAAAGGGTTAATTTAGTAACCTTAAAGGTAAAGGTAGCACTTTATATATATATTTTTAGGTCTTTTCTAATAGCTTTAAGGGTAAGAATAATAAGGGTGTAAAAGTAAAAGAGGTAGAAAGTAAAAGGACGTATGTAACTTACTATAATCTATAACTTACTATATAAGCATATTATACTATCTCTTTAATAATTTATATACTATATAATTTATCTTTTATATATTAAATACTTTATATATAATATATTTATATTTCTTTCTATTTTATAATAATATATTATATACTTTAAATAAGTCTATATATAGATACTAAACATTATATATAAAGAAACTAATTTTTATAATTCTAGTTAATAATTATACCATTAATAATAGTAATCCTATTACACAAACTACTATTAATAGCTTTATATCTAACACTATTAATAAAAAGAACATAGAGAAAGCACTATATCTAATACTTATAGTATAGAAGAAATAGAAGTTTATTATTAAATAGACTCTCTCCTGTTAACAAGAGTCCTAGATGTGTATATAAACAGGAGGTAAATAAATATAAGGTAAACTAAAGATCTATTATCTATTACTGTCTTTCCTAACTATCCTAACTACTAGATAGCTATTATATAATATATTTATACTCTAGTTATAGTGCTTAAGTTAGTTATAATCAAGTTATATAATAGTTTATAACTAAGGTCTAAGTATCTAATCTTATAACCTTTATTAATATTACTAAATTATAGATTATTATATAGTTATATAATTACTATTCTAATACTTATAACTTTTCTTTTTATAACTATATAATCCTTTACTTTTAGCTAATTAAAACGTCCTAATTATCTTTAAGGTAACTTTACTTATAATTAAACTTCTAGTTATATATAAGTTACCTTAAAATAAAAAATAAAGAAATAAAAACTCTAGACTTACCTATATTTAAAGGTAGTAATTAATTAACTAATAATAAGTATATTTATTATATATACCTAGTTAAGTATTTTTTTAAAATAGCTAGCTATATATAAGAAAGGTTCTTACTTTACCTTTACTTTTTTCTAATTTCTTACCTTCCTGCCTGGGAACATAAGTAATCTAGCTACTTTTCTTTCTATATAAAATCCTTCTTCTTACTTTTTCTTTTTCCTCTTTTCTCTTTTTCTTTTCTTTATACTAACTAATAATAATCTTATTTTTATATATTATAATATCTCTATATATTACTAACCTTACTATATATAATCAATTAATAACCTTATTTTTTTCCTTTCTCTTAGTTCTTTTACTAAAGAAGAACTTTTAATTAACTAAATACTAATTATCTTTTATATATACCTTTCTCCTTAGCTTTTCTTATTTTATTACTAACTTTACTTAGGTACTTTACTAATCTATCCTATATAAACTGATATTATAGCTCTTAGTATAAATAACCTTTTACCTATTAGGCCTATTAATATTACTAGTGTAAGTAATAACTACTAGTTATACTTACTAACTAGTTATATAAATAATTATAATTTCTTAATAGCCTTAGTAATTAATACATATATATCCTTTTTTTATATAATTATCTTATTAACCTGTTATAAGTAGAGAATAAAATTTGTATTTATATTTTAATTTGTATTTTAAATTTTAGGCTATTATTAAGCTAGTAAGAAAACTTATTTATTAAGCTTTTTTTAGGTTCTAGTATACTATAGCCTCTAAATATACTATATATATAAAAATAATCTTTTTATATAGTCTATATACTTAGATATATTTAAAAATGTATTTATATTTTTTTTTATTTTAAAAAAATATAAAATATAAAATACATTTTAGACCTATTTAAAATAAACATTATTGTATATAGTTATATATAATATAATTAGAGTTTAATATATATATTCTTATACCTAAGTAGGTTAAGTTTAAGAATAATGTTTTTAACTAGTATATATAACCTTTCTATAAGTATATATTAGATTTCTTACTAAAAAGAAGAAAAGTAAAATATATTTTAAATATTTTCTTTTCAAAATTCTCTAGTTATAAGATAATAAACGCTATGTTATCTTAATACTATCTTATAATATTATAATCTGTTTTCTACCTAGAGAAACTATCTAATTATATATAGCTAAACTTATTTATTATAAAGGCTACTTTTTAGCTATCCTTATCTAATTATATAGATAATAGGTTTATATATATACCTAAAAGTATATAAGTAATATTATATATTAGTTTACTAAATACTACTATTTTAGTAATTATTAAGGTAGTACTTATACTAAATATACCTTTATATTATGTAGTATATACTATAGATATTATAAAAGTAGCGATATTTCCTTAGATAATAAAGGTAATAATAATAATAATAAATATAGTCTAGGCCTAAAAGGAAACTATTACTTTCTTAAGGTGTCTAAGGGAAAGAATCCCTATATACCTAATAAAAGGCTTAGTAAAAGTATTAGGAAAGGAGGCTTATTCTTTAGCTGCTTATACTAGCTATTTTCTATTAAGAAATAGTAAGTTATAAACCTATATCTTATATATATTATAGTTATAAAAAGAAGAAGTATATAAAAGGTTTATAAAATACTATAAATAATATAGGTTAAGGTAAAGGAATAATATTATTATATAGAACCTTAAGTTATCTTTTAACTTTATAGTATTTAAAGTAGGTTTTTTTTTATATAATACCCTTTTGTTTTCTAAGGAGGTAATTATTCCTAAGTAGTTAAAGCATAAAGGTAGGCTTATATAAATTAATTATTAATTACCTTCTTTAATTCTTTTTATATATACTTTAATATATATCTTAAGTATATTATATAAGACTAATTATTAAAGTACTAAATTTAGTAGTTTTTTAATAAGTATATTTATAACGTTATCTTATTTATCAATTTATTTAACTTTTAAGATTTCTTTCTTTTTATATAACTCTTATAGGCTTATAATATTAATTATTAACCTCTTTTTATCTCTAGTACCTAGTTATATAGAGCGCTTATAAAGTAAATATAAATTAAAGTATATAACTACTAGTATTTATAATATTTAAAGTGTATAAAGAATCTTATTAAGTATTATACTTAAAGTAATTTTATTATTAAATCTAGTAGTTATACTATAGAGCTTACTTATAAGTATACTTTATATAACTCTTTTATACTTTATTAAACTTTAGTAAAGTATATTACTTTTAATCTTAAAGTCGTTTATTATATAAGTAGTTTTTTTATAAGTATAAGTATATATTTAAGTTATAGAGATAAATCTATATTGTATATAAAAGGTTTATTTGTAAAGATAAATATCTTTATGTATAAAAGGTTAAGTAAAATATAAGTAAGTCCTCTTTAGTAATTATTTATTTACTATTATAGTTATATATTTAAAGTAGTAATATCTTTTTTATCTAGCTTTTTGACTTAAGCTATAACTAATAGATTATATAACGCTTTCAATTAATAAATAAAAGTAAGATATACTTGTTTTACTTTTTAAAATATATATTATTACTATATTTCTTTTAATTCAAGGCTAACTTACTATAAGTTATTAGCTTAACCTTTTTATATAAAGGTAATACTACTATCTTTATATAAGTAAATTCTTTTTTTATTAAAGTTAATCTCTTTTTTATATAAGAGGATAGTCTTTAGCTTTATATATAGTCTTTTTATATATAATACTTTTTTTTCTTATTTTAAAATACCTTTATATAAAAGCTTAATATATTATTTATTTATATTACTATAATACTAAAGGGTTCTATATCCTTAGGTATATAAAGAAAGTATAGGTTATATATAGACTTAATTATCCTTGAGTCTTCTTTATAATATTTAAAGTAGGTCTTATACTAGTAAAGGCCTAACTTTACTAGTTTATATAAAGGTTTAGTAATATATAGTAATATATTAAAAAAGTATTTACTTTTTAATTCCTTAAGAAGTTATATAATAATAGTCTTAGTTAAAGTATTACTTAACTAAATATATACTTAGGTAATATTCTTAAGCTCTCTTTAATACTTAAAGTATTATATAAAAGTAAGTCTAAAGATAAAAAGAAGTCTTTAACTTATTTTTTAAATAGTAAGAGCTTATATAAGAAGTATTTCCTTCTTTTAGTCTTTATAGCTTTAAATAATAAGTTTAGACTTCTTATATAGTTTAGTAAGTAGGTTTTTAACTTTTCTAACTTTCCTTATTTCATAAATTCTTATCTTCTTATATATAGTTAGTTTATATTATAGAAAAAAGAATACTTCTTTATTAATTAAGAAGTTAATCTTAAAGTTATAAGACTTTTTATATATTACTTTTAAAGTTATAATAATATTATTATATTTTAACTTTAAAGCTAGTCTATAGTAGTCTTTTTCTTTTTAAAATAAGAAGACTTTTAAAAATTATTATATAACCTTTCTTTATTCCTTCTTAGATCTTTCTTTTCTTTAAGGTTATTACTAAGGAATTAATTATATAATATCCTAGGAATCCTTTTATAGTGTTTTTTATTTAAAATATAGTTTAATATATATTATATAAAACTAAGTAAAACTTTTAACTATATTAATAGTTATAGTATGTCTCTTTATTCTTTAGATTTTATATAGTCTAGTTTATTCTTTATTTTCTTTTTATACTAGAACTTTATTTTAAATAAGAAGTAATAAGACTTATTAAAGGTTAGGGCTATTATATATATTAATTATATAATTAATATGTACTTTAGCTCTTATATCTTAAAGTATTTTTATTACTTTTTATATAGCTTTAGTATAATAAGTATTATTATATAATTAAAAAGAATCTTTATAATTCTTAAATATATTTTAAATATTAAAAAGGTTAATACTATACTATATAGTCTAGCTATATTATTAAAGGCCTTAACTACTATTTAAAAAAATAACTTCTTTATTTATATTATAACTTAATTCTTTATAAAGAATTTTATATATATATCTTAAAGGTATATATACTTTTATAATTTTATTAATAGCCTAATAAGCTTTAACTAGTATTTCTTTATATAATATACTTATAATCTTAGTATTATTTTTAATTCTATTAATATAAAATTTATACCTAGGTTATATATAATATAGTCTAGAGGACCTATATATATATATTAATTTAATACTTTAATAGTGTATTTTAGGTATCTTATATAAATAGTAACTTTAAAAATATTACTTTTTAAAAGCTTATTTTTATCTTAATAATATAAAAAGTATTTTTATTTCTTAGTTATATAATATTTATAATAGTTTTATAGTTGAAATAACTCTTATTTTTTAATAAGAACTTAAATCTTTCTAAGTTCTAGGTATATAACTAGTAGTAGTAATAAAACCTCTAGACTTTTTTTAAGATATTAAAATTAATATCTTTATATCTAGCCTTTTTAAGAAGTTAGTAAAGGTAATTTATATAAAAGTGTTTAAATCTTCTATAAAGTCACTTTAGCTAGGGTTTTATAAAGAATATTCTAGCCTTTACATAACTTAAGTTAAAAAATAAATATCCTCATTTTTATATAATAAGAATCTATTTACTATTATTTATAATAATATTATTTTATATAAAATTAAAGTAAGCTTTAAGTCTATTTATATAATATAAAAAAACAAAAAAGGTATTAAAGTATCTAGAATATAGTAAGTAACTTATCTAATTTAGTTATTTATCTTTATTATTCCTATATATATAGTTAAGTTATTTTTTTAAATTATATATATACTAATCTTAGTACTTATATTACCTTTATATATAGGTTTTTTCTTAAGTATATTATAACTTATAGCTTTCTAATAGTTAAGAACTTTACTACTTTTATATTCTATAATTCTTTTTAGTAAATAGTACTATAGGGGTTATATAATATAAATATCTTCCTTTCTTCTTATTTGTAGGTTAAAAATATATCTTGTCTTATTATATAGTCAAGAAATAAAGTTAATAAAAGGTATTATAATATTTCCTAGTCTTTTTAGTATTTTTCTTTATTATATAATATATTATTTCCTTTTTTAATAAAGCCTTTTCTTTTTACTTCTAAAAGATATAGAGAGAAATCCTTATATAGTTTCTAGCTAAGTATATTATATAGTTAAAGATATTAATTGTTTATATAATTTTATTCCTTATTAGAATAATTATTTAACTAATATTCTTTTTTTAATATATAAAACATTTCTTTAGTATATTTATATAATAAGACCTAGACTTATTTTAGGTATTTTCTTTTAAAGAATAATTAATATAAAAAGGCCTTATTATATAAGTATTATAGTTAATATTCCTTATAGTTAGAAGTATATCTTTTATTTATAAAGTATATATTATATAAAGTAATCTTTTTATCTAAAGTAACCTATAATAAGGCCTTAAGATTAGAAAAGAATTCTTTATATCTATAATATACCTTTAGATTACTAAAGGCTATTTCTAGCTTTAGTATACCTTAGTAGCCTTAGGTAACCTATATATAAAGTATAATTTTCTTTTAAAATCTAGAACTAAATGCTTATTATATAAAAGGTAACTTATCTAGAAGTACTTTTAATACTTTTATAAGTATTTTATTTAGATTTATTTTTTAATTTATATAAAGAATATAGTAGTCTAGTTAGTTTAATAAAGAGTATGATTAGTACTAATATTAAAATATATATCTAGTATACTATATATTTTATTTTACTTTTATATAAGCCTAATATAGTAAAAATAAAACTTTTTTATATAATTAGCTAGAATATTTAAAAATATAGTATATTATTAATTCTTTATAATCTAAAGATATTAATAAAAGCTAATAAAAACCTTAGCCTTATTATAAAGTATATTATATAGCTTACCTATATAGTTACTATTTTGTTTTTATTTATTTTAAAGAATAAAGATCATATAAGGTTTATAAAGGCTATTTTAAACTATTTACTTTAGTAAAAGATTATAAATATCTTTTTATAAGGTTGGTATACTTTAACTTTATAACCTTAGGAAGCTTTAAACTTCTTATATAAATCTTACTTTAAGTAGTATTATTTATATAAGAAGTCTTTTATTCCCTTAAGCTAATAAAGTATCTTAATAATTAGTTAGTTTTACTAGCTACTTACTTATTATTTTTAATTTTATAATATTAAGTAATTTAATAAGTATTTAAAAAGTTATATTAGTTATATAAATACTTAAACTATACTAGTAGTATTTTGAAAGTTATTATATAAGATTAACTATTTATTTATTTTTCTTAATTTTATTATTTATATAGACCTTTTTTTACTTAGTTACTTAATAAACTTCTTAATATATAGGTAGAAAGCCTATCTTTAGTAAATTATAGTCTAATTCTTAAAGTCTATAAGGATAATACTCTTTAGTTATAACTAATCTAGATTTATATAGATAATCTAATAGATCTTATGTACTAAGTATATTATAATCTTTTTTTAAGGTATATTATTAAAAAGCTCTTAGTTTTTTATTTAGTATTAAAGTAGTATACTTAATCTTTATATTATAATTAAAATACTACTTTTTTTAATATATTTTTATATATAAAGATATATTTATCTAGAATAAGCTTCTCTTCTTAACCTTTAGGTATATTTATAAATATAATAGTAGTTATTTTAAATTATATAATATCTAGTTAGTATTAATAATAGTAATATATATAAAGTAGTATACTATTTACTTATTATATATATATAAAAAGAGAGTAATTTTTTTATTTTATTATATATCAAGAAAGGTCTTATAAGTAGTATACTAAAGAGTAGTTCTTTAGCCCTTTTATCGTTAGACACTATATAAACTAGTCTTTTTATATAGCTTAAGCCTTATCTCTTCACTCTTACTAATTTATAATTACCTAAGTAACTACTAATTAGTATTAAATAGACTCTCTCTTATTAATAAGAGTCCTAAATATATATATAAATAAAAAGTAAATAAATATAAGGTAAACTAAAGATCTATTATTTATAACTGTCTTTTTCTAACTACTAGATAGTTATAATATAATATATATATACTCTAGTTATAAGGTTTAAGTTAGTTAGGACTAAATTATATAATAGTTTATAACTAAAGTCTAAGTATCTAATCTTATAACCTTTATTAGTACTAATAAATTATAGGTTGTTATATAGTTATATAATTACTATTCTAATAATATATATATATATAAATATATATATCTAGTATTAGAATAATATATATATATTTACTATGTAAAGTATATTTATATATATATACTATTTAATATATATATATATACTATTTAATATATATATATATACTATTTAATATATATATATATACTATTTAATATATATATATATATATACATATATAATATTACTTTATACTAATTATTTAAATAGGCTAACCTTATTAACTGGTGGTAAGAAAATAAAGTTAAATTTCCTATATTAAGTATATTAGCTAGGAAATATCTAGCAATACCTTTAACTCTAGGAGCAGTAGAAGCTAGTTTTAATTAATCTAGTAATATAATTACTAAAAGAAGAACTAGACTTATATATAAAAATAGAAGGTAACTAGTATTATTTAAAAACTAGAATGATATTATTATTAATAATAATAATAAGGATAATAATATTATAGAAACCTTTAATCCTAAGTTATATACTGACTTATTTAATTATTCTAAGGTTTCTTACAATAAGCTAGACTTTACTATAGAAGAAGAAGAAGAAAAAGAAGAAGAAGCGGATATTAATATTAATAATATAGAAGAGAGAGAAACCTAAGATAGTATTATGCTTAAAGAGAGTAATAGTAATAATTCTAGTATATATTAATATATATATATTAATATACTATTAATTTACTTACTTACCTAGGTAGTTATTTAGTTTTAGTAGTTTTAAGTTTAGTATTAATAGATATAGTTACTCTAAACCCTTATAAGTAGTATAGTGTAGTTTACCTAATATATATATAATATTATAGTATATAAAACCTAATATAGGGCACCTTTAACCTATACTAGATCCTAATATCTTAATACGGTATATAATACCTATTAACATAAAGTAGCAGCTAAATCTAACTTTACTTTAACTATAGCCTAGATGCATATGCGACTGACCTTTAGGTACTAGAACGTTAGTAGTTACTTTAGAAAGTCACTACTAGGCTATAGCTTGACGTACTACTGTTAAATAAGGTCTCGCCGGTTTATAGGCAAGCTACATAAGGGCGTGACTAACATACTAGTAATAATAGTATTTTTAAACCTACTACTAAGGTTATAATAGTTATAATAATACTATTATTAAACCTACTACTAAGGTTGTAGTGGCTTTACTATTAATAGGGTAACTAACGTATAAGCTATATAATAGCTTTACTACTACTAATATTATTAAAAACCTTCTACCTTAAGTTACACTATAGATAGTACTAGAGATAGCTTTACTTATTAGTAACCTTACTAGCTATTACTAGGTATAAAAGGTAGCTAAAGCTAGGCTTAGTCTCTTCTTCTCTTTTTTTATCTTATTTATATCTTAAGTATACTCTTATATATACCTTTTAAAATAACTTTATAAGTAACTATTTAGAACCCTTAAGGTTTACTTTAGGCTTATAATTACTATATACTATATATAGTATATAAAGATCTAGCTTAAACTAGTAATCTTATTAAATAGCTTAGCCTTAATTAGGCTATTAAAAAGGTCTTTAGAGACCTTCCTCTTACTTTAAAAGTAAATATAGCTATTTTTAGCCTAAAGCTATTAGCTAAAGACTTTAGCTAGAATATAAGGTAGTAGATTACTAATAAGATTAGTAAGCTTCTTAATAACTTATAAAAGCTTAAAAAGCTTTTAAAGTATAATAAAGTTACTTATTACTTTATTAATATAATTCTTATAGTAAAAAAGGCTATAGGCTACAAAAGGTTAGGTAAGTTTAATTTATAATACTATATTAATACACAAAATATGTGGAGCGAAGAGACACAACGAAGTAAGGCAATAATATCGTATTATTACTAACTAACGTAGGTAAGGAAAAGAGAAACTACTAAGCCTACTATAGGCTAGCAGGAGCCAGATATAGGCTCCAAGGCTGCCCTACTAGAGGTAAGGTAGGGTCATATACCCACACCTCACCTCAATACTCCCCCACAGACTCAGCTAGCAGTTATATATCTATTATATAAGGTAAAATAGGCAAAATAACAGCCTAATCTCAAATCCTCTAAATCCAAGGAGTTTTCAAAGTATTAAATACTTTAGCAAAAGGTTAGCTAATTTACTAATTAGCCTGATTAATCTAGAGCTAACATACTAAAGTCCTAATATAAATCCTCCATATAATCCCATATCTATCCATATCTATTAATCTAATCCATCTATTATACCTAGCATCCTAACAAACTCTACATGCTTAATTACGTTAAGCAACTTTATAAGACCATCTATAGCCATCTTAGTACCCTTAATAAGCTTTAAGGTAATAGTATTATTAGTATTAACCTCCTATATAATCTACTTATATCTAATATTAATACTATAGGTATATACCTTATTAAGAGGATTTATTATGTTAATAAAGGTATTTATGCTATTAGTAAAGAGGATTATAGGTATACTAATCTATTATTAGAGGAGCTATTTAACATATTATTAAATCTATATAAGGGTAATCCTAGTAGGAGTAAGGTTAATAAACTCTACCTCTATAGAGCTTAGAGTAATAAAGGTCTATTTCTTTAACTTCTATATAATTAGGGCGCTAATAAAGAAGACAACATATCTAGTAGTAGATATATATAAGGGATAGTTATCTATAAATAGAGTATTAGCTATAGCGTAAAGTAAAAGTTACTTATCTATATAAGGATCTATACCTCTAAATATAATACTATAACTAGTAGTACCTTTAAGGTATTAAAAGTAATACTTAATTATATACTAATAGGTAGTTAAGGGGCCTAAGTTAGTATAGTAAAGCTTACTTATAGTAAAGGTACTATCTAGTCTAGTACTAGTAGTAAGCTAATTAAGGTAACTAGTCTATTTAATATAAGTCTAATAATTATTAGTAGAGTACTTATCTTTTACCTAAGTAATAGGTAGATCCTTATAAGTAGGTAATAGGGTCTTAATAGGGTAAAGATTATAGTATCTAAATTACTAGAGGATACTCTTAGTATACTTATACTATAAGAGGAAGATCTTAGTAATAGATTAGTATATCTAAAAGCTAAGAAATTAGGTAGTAATACTAAGGTCCTTTAGTAGGCATACTAACTTTAGTATATTATAGACCTTCTTAATAGTCTCCTTATTAGTAGTAGCTATTATATTATTATTAATATATATAAGGGTATATATATCTAATAAGGTATTAATAAAGAGGTAAATCTCCCCCTTAACTAGTATAAATCTAAGCTTCTCTATCTCTAACTTAATAAGCTAAAACTACTATAGAGGGGACTTATATAATCTATAGAGCGCCTTATATGATAACTAGACCTTACTAGTACTATTAGAGTATCTAGTAGGCTAGTAGACATATATATATACTCTATTAGGGACTAGGGTAGTAAGAAAGGTAGTATTAAAGTTATATATCTTATAGTAAAGTCTATAGAGGGTAATAATTATAAAGAAAAGGTAGATTATAGTAATAGTAGTAATAGTAGTATATACCTCTTAAGAGGACTATTTACCCTTTTTATAGTTACTATAGACTACCTATTAGGCCTTAAATTAAATAACTTTATTAGTAGAGTTAGTTTTAATATTAAATACCTATATACCTAGTAGTAACTTTATACTAGTAGGTAGATTAACTAGATTAAAGGTGTGTTTATTAACTATCTACTAGATCTCTATATTATAGGCAGGTTTCTAATACTATTACTAATAAGGGCTCTATTTAGCCTAGTTAATAGTATATAGGATAGAGTATCTAGGTAGAAGGATCTTAGATATAGCTATAGCGGCTAGAGTACTAATAATATATAGGGTATCCTTATTAATATAGATATTAGCTATAAGGTAGGCCTTCCTAGCCTTCTTATTAGTAGTAGTATATTAAGGATAAAGATTATTAATAATCTTATGATTTAGGCTAGACCTAGCCTTCTTATTATATTATTAAGTACTAGCTATTTCTTAGTAGTAACTAGGTGGTTTAATAGTAGTAGATTAATATAGGCAGCTACTTATAGTAACAAAAGAATCCTCTATATCTAGGGTATTAATAGAAAGAGGATCTAGATTAGGATTAAGGTAATTAGCTTCCTAGCGTTAAATAGTATTAGTAAAGTTATAATTATTATTACCTAAATTAGTATTATTAGTTAGGAAAGATATATATATAGTAGTATAATTATTAGGTAGAGGAGTTATATAATCTATAGTATTTATACCCTAATTATAAGTATCCTTAGGTTAAGCCAGCTAGGTATCCTTAGTAGATATATTATTTATACTAGGTTAGTTAGAAGAAGGGATCTAGTTAGGATACTAGATCTATAAGTTAGGTTTATTAAAGAGCATATTATAATTAATCTTAGTAGGGATAGTATCTTTATCTAAAGGGTAGAGGACTATCTTCTCTAGGCCCTTATAGAAACAAATATCTTAGTAGTAAAGAACTTTCTTCTAATTAGGGATATATATATAGTAGATATAGCCGTATAGAGAGCTATATCTAACTAGGATGCCTTTTATAGCATATGGCTCTATCTTAGCAGAATAAGGCAGGTACTTACTACCTTTCTTATATATATATGCTATGTAACTAAAGGTATAGATATGCTTAATACGGGGTAGCTTATAATCTTTAGTAAGGTTAAGCTCCTACGTAATAATCTTATAGGCGCTTATCTTACCCTTATTAGGTTAAGGGAGGAGATTAAGTACTTAGATTATAGTGTTAATAGTATAGTCCTAGAGCTCCTCTAGTGGACTATTATTAATAAGTATAGTATGTGTAGCCTTAACAATAGTGCGGCCTATACGTTTAATAGCGCCATTTATAAAAGGAGTATATAGCGTAGTAAGGTTAAGTTAAGTACCTTTAAAGAAAGGATTATAAAGAACCTTCTTTAACTTAGGTGTATTATTATATAACTAACTCTTAATATTTAGAGTAGTTATATTTATAAAGGTAGTACTAAATTACTTAATTATAGGGAGAATATTATTATAGTAATAGGTCTTAAGTAGAGTAAGCTAGTAATATCTACTATAGTAGTTAAGAAAGTAAAGGGCGTATTAGTTACTAAGAATTAAGAGTAGCTTAACTTTAATAAGATTAAGATATATCTCTTTACCTATAAGGGTAAGTAGAAGGGGAGTATTATAGCTAATTATCTCTATAGATTTTATAAGATAATATACCTTATAATAGAAAGAGTTAATCTTATCCTAGGTAAATTAAATACCTACTTAATAGTAGGCCTTAACAACTTAAGAAGGATAGGTATAGATAAGGTAGTAGTATATAAGATCTAGTATAAGGCGTAACTTTATCTTAATACTTACTAGGCTAAGTGCTATATCTATAGGGATTATAGTACTATTAATAGTATTAATAATATATATATTAGATATCTAGTAGACTTTAGTAAGTCCCTTATATAACTAAGTGTTAATAAGGCTTATAGTAGTATAGTTATATTTAATATAGCTCTTATAAAGCTTACTAGGGCTAAGGAGATTTATAGGGCTAAGGGGGCTATACTTAACGTCTTTAATAGTCTAGTTAATAGTATATAAGGAGTTATTTAGATCCTTAACCTAGAAGAAAACTATACTAGATCTAAGGGGCTTAACTTCCTTACTATTAGTAGCTATAAAGGGTTAAAGATTATTATAAATAGTATAGGATATAAAAAAGGTAAGATTATTAAAGATAGGGTTAAAGCAACCTAAATCTATAATAATATTAGAGCTTATAATAGTATTATTATTAACTACTATATAGATAGCCTTATTAAGTATTATTATAGATTTCTTTAGGGTAAGTCTACTAACTAAAGAACTACTAATTATACTAAAGGCGCCTTTAATAAATATAGAAGATCTATTACTATTACTATTACTATTAGTTAAAGTCTCTTTATAATCTTTATTATAGATATGCTTTATAGTATAGGTAAGAAGGTTATTATAGTATACGTAATTTATAGGGATTAGATCTAGATAGGTAGTCTAATACTTTATAGTAGTATAACCCTTACTATAATAAGGGTAAGTAGGGCAATCCTTCTTCTTAGTAGGATTAGCTAGTACTAAATTAGTACTAGAGGAAGTAGCTATATTAGAAGTAGTAGATTTATAGTATAAGGTAAGGCCTATCTTCTACTCTTTATCTTAAGTAAGGGTATAGATAGTCTTAATAACATTAGTCTAAGTAGGTTTCTTAGAGTTATTAGTATATCTTTTATATATATTAGGTAAGTATGCCTTAAAGTAGTTAAGTAGAAGAATAGCCTAATAGTAATTAGAGTTTTTACTATAGAGACTAGTAATATAGGTATAGAGGTATTAGACATATTTAAGGGTGTTATAAAAAGTCTTATAGTTATAGGTATTACCCTTACTAAATTTAGTAATAAGAGCTCTAATAGCATCCTTAGAGACTTTAGGGATATATCTCTTAAGGGCTCTTATAAGTATAAATAGGTTACTATTATCTTCCTAACCTATATTAAGAAGCTTATTAATTAATATGTTATATAATAAGATAAGGAGGTTATACATAATATCATAATTATTTTCCTATAATACTCTCTTAGCTAAATTAACAGGCTTAGGGATATTACTATTAACATATTTCTTAATATAGTTTATATAGAGGATAGAGTTAATAAGTACTAACTATAAAGACTAGTTAGATTCACTCTTAAGGGTTAAGATCTTTAATAATACTAATTAGTAATTATAGGCGTCTACTATAATAAAGTTAGGGTGCCTTATATAAGGGTAGTACTAAGGTATTAGTAAAGATATAAAGAATTAATTAAGCCATAGGTAGCCTAATAACATAACAAACCTAGGCGTTTCTTCTATAAGATAGAAGGCGTATATAGATATTTTATAGATTACTACCCTTTAATAGATACTTAATTAGTTAATAATCTATAAAGTAAAAAATCAGTAATATAAATAAAAGAGGAAAGGATCTTACTATATTAGTAAGAAATTCATATTAGTTAAAGAGGTTAGATATATATTAATATATAGGGATCTAAGGCAACTATTAGAGTTAGTTAGAGGTAAAGTTACTATTACTTAACATATTAATTATAGGGTAATTAATAAGGGTAATAAGGGTGATTCTTATAGCTATTATAAGGTAATTAAGAGGTTAAAAAGAGAGGTAGATACTACTAGCTTAATTAAAAGAAAAGATTATAGCCTAGAGCTTATAACCTATAGAGTAAAGAGACGTAACAAAGTAAGGCAATAATATTATATTATTACTAACTAATGTAGGTGAGCAAAAGAGAAACTACTAAGCCTACTATAGGCTAGTAGGAGCCAGATGTAGGCTCTAAGGCTGCCCTACTAGAGGTAAGGTGGGGTCACGTACCTACACCTCACCTTAACAAAATATTTACTAATAGTAGTAGTACTAATTAGATTAGCTAGATTAAAGTAATATAAAGGTTAGTAGTATATAAAATTAGAGGACTTTAGACTAACGTAAAGGATAGCTATAGTAATAGTAGTAGTAATAGTAGTAAAAGGGTTAAATTATAGCGTTTCTTTTATAATAGTAGATTACCTAAGGGTAGGTTTATCTAGGCTACTTAGAAATAGGAAAAAGAAAAGTTACTTAATACCTAAGGTGTAATAATATACCTCTAATTTTAGATTCTAACTTATTAAATTTATATAACTAAGAGTAGCTATTAACTACTAGTAGAGTAACAAAAAGTATTAATCTAACGTTACCTAGAAGTTTAAAGTTTAGTAGTAAATTAGTAGGCCGGCCGGCTGGCGGCTAGAGTAAAAGTTGTTATTAGTAGAAGCTCTATATACATATAATATAAGGCTAGAGGCCCTTTAAGTTTAGTATATATACTATATTATAAGAATATAAGTATATAGCTTTCTTTAATTTTAGTAGTATATATATATATATATACTTATATAGGTATATTATTTATATATTAATATATACTAACGTATATGTATAGCAAGCGAGCTAACATAGCAAGCAAGCTACTTCCTTATTGCACCTTAAAGGCTACTTTTTTAACTAATTTCTAAAAATCAGAAATAAGCCTAAAAAAGGTCTAGTTTTCTATAGTAGGTTTTAATAAGGGTTAAATTATAAGAAATAATAGTATAGAAATTATTATCTTACTTTTAACTAGAGTATTAACCTTAGTTCTTATCTAAGAGGCTAGATAAGGAATATAAGGTTTAGGGTTAGATAATAATTACTATACTATTATTTCTTATAATCTAACTCTTATTAAAACCTACTATAGAAAACTAGACCTTTTTTAGGCTTGTTTCTGATTTTTAAAAAATAGTTAAAAAAGTAGCCTTTAAGGTGTGATAAGGAAGTGGCTTGCTTGCTATATTAGCTCGCTCGATATGCATATACGTTACTGTTTTACTTATTAAGTTATTAACTAATTTAGTGTTAGTAATTAAATATACTTACTTTATTATAAGGATATAAGTATATAGCTTTGTTTAATTTTAGTAGTATATATATACTTATATAGTAATATTATTTATATAATAATATACTACTATTTTACTTATTAAATTATAAGCTTATTTAGTTTCAGTAATTAACTATATTTACTTTATTATAAGAATATAAAGATACTAATCTTTTGAATTTTAGTAATATATATAAATATAAATATATATATATATAGATATATATATTACTTTTAACTTAATATTATAATTAGTTATCTTTAGTTATATAGTTTATTATAACTTTTATAAGAATATAAGTCTATAACTTAATTTATTAATATAGTATATAAATAATATATAATAATATATATTATATACTGAATATATCACTATATATATAAATAATATATCTTTTACTAATATTCTAACTTTTAAAAAATACTTTATTTCTAATACCTTTTAATATTAATTCCTAACTATAGGAGTTAAATACTTTTAAAAATTTAATAGTTTTATACTATTAATAAGTTTACTAATATAAAAAAATAGATTATAATTCTTTCATTAATACTAATAATATATAATAAAATATATAAAAATAAATATTAATATATATATATATTTATATTATATTTAATCTTTTAAAAATATAAATATAAATACATGTAATGTATTTTACCCCTAAAATATAAAAATATAGATATATGTATTTGTATTTTTGTATTTTGTATTTTTGAAATTCTCTGCTATATAGACATTTTTAGGTCTTTTTAGATAGCTTAGAGGGTAAGGATAATATAGATTTTAATTAAGAAAGATTCTATATTTATATATAGAGGAATACTAGTATAAAGGTAAAAGAGGTGAAAAGTAAGAGAAGTAGCTTACTTACTATATATATATATATATATATTATATTAAATAGGCCTTATTTAATGTATTTTTAATATTATAAATATAGTAATATAACTATAAGAAGAGACTTAATAAGCCTTTAGTTTAAAATAACTTCTTAGTATTAATTTATTAATAATATATTAACCTAGAGGCCTAAGAATAGGACTACTAGTAAAAGCTAAGAAGGAAGTAAATAGCTAAGCGCTAGACCTCTTTATAATACGTTACTAAGTAATTAATAATATATTATAACTTTAGTATAAAAAGTATAAAAAAAATTAAAAGTTAATTGTTATAATATTAACTATTATGGATCCTATTAGACTTATTAGGCGTAACCCTAATAACTAGCTATAGATTAACTATTAATCTATTAGTAGATCTACTATAGATTTAGGGGTTATTTACCTAACTATTTATAGTAGAACCTATAATAATTCTCTTTTAGTTACGTATAATTAAACTATAGTATTTACCCCTATTATTTATTACCTTACCTATTAATACGTATAGTTAACTATATTACCTACCTAGTAATATACTAATACTAATTAGTAGTTAATTCTTACTATTAGTTAATTTTTACTACTATAGTAGTTATCTTAATTAATTCCTACTTCTATATATAAATCCTATAGATTAGTAAGGTACTAACTAAAAGAGATAAACTTTACTACTCCTATAGCAAATTATTGATATTTATTACTATATTATATAGTTAATTAGAGACTACTAGTAGAAGTATATTACAAACTAATATAATTAAAAGGTTACCTAAGATATATAGCTATCCTATAAATAACCCTAATTTTATTACGTATTAAGAAATTACTACTTAACTATAAAAAACACCTTACTTTATATTAGAGAATTTAAAAAATATAAAATACAAAAATACAAATACATGTATTTGTATTTTTGTATTTTAAGGGGAAAATACATTACATGTATTTGTATTTGTATTTTTTAAAAATTAAATACAATACAAATATAAATACATGTATTTATATTTGTATTTTTGTATTTTATTACATATAATTATTATTAATTAAATAATTATAATTTATTTTTATTATATTAGTAGACTTATTAATAGTATATAACTATTGTATTTTTAAGAGTATTTAAATTCTAAAGGTAGGAATTAATATTAAAAGGTATTAGAAATAAAGTATTTTAAAGAGTTAGAATATTAGTAAAAGATATATTATTTACATATATAGTTATATATTAAGTTTTGTTAAATAGACTCTCTCCTATCTATAAGAGTCCCTTACGCGTAAGGGGGTAAACAAAATATAGGGTAAACTAAAGATCTATTATCTATAACTATCTCTCCTAACTATAAGATAGCTATTATATAGTAGTTATATACTTAGTTATAAGGCTTAAGTTAGTTTAGTCTAAGTTATACTATAGTTTATACCTAAGGTCTAAGTATCTAATCTAATACCCTTTATTATTTATATATAACTTAAGGGTTTACCGTATGGTTATATAAGATTACTATTCTAACACTCATAACTTTTCTTTTTATAACTATACGCCCTTTTATCTAATTAAATCCCTTAAAGTAAACCTATAAATAGCTTTATCTTCCCTTTAGCTAGTCCTACCTACTAAATATATAATAAAGTTGTTTACTTAGGTAAAAAACAAACTCTAAACATACCCTTTCTAAACTAAATAATAGGTAAGGTAAAAACTCTTTATATACGTACTTTCCTTATTATAAATAAGTTTAGTAGGTATGTATATAAGCTCCTTCCTTAACTTTACCTTCTGCCTATACTACTGCCTAGAGGGTACTAATTAGCCCTTACCCCCTAGTAGTATATAAGCCTCTCTTCTTCCTACCTTTTTCCTCCTTTTCCCTTTTCTTCCTTATACTATATTAAAACTTTCATATACTAATAATATTTATATATATTATTAATTCTTCTAACATATAACTTTACCTACCTTCCTTACTATTATTCTTTTCTTCTCTTTATATCTCTTATATGTTTCCTTCCTTTCCCTTCTTACCTATTAATCTACTAACTTTAATAGATTAATTATATGCCTATTATTATATCTCTTATTTATAACTAGCCTTCTACCCTTAGTAATATTACTATCTACTCTAAGGGTAGTGTTTACTAGTTAACTATTCTAATGTTAACCTAAGGTAACTATAACTTTATAACTACTCTTACTCTTAATATATGTTGCTTTTTCCTTTTTATGCCTTGTTTATATACTAATAATCTTTTCTAGGATAAGGAGTGTTATACCCTTAATTACCCTTCTTATAATATTAAGATCTAAATAACTACTAGAATATCTATCTAGGAGTTTATTACTTTAATTATATAATAGTCTTTATATATAGTTAGAATTATTATTTAGTCCTATAGATATCTCTATACTACTCTATATAGTTACTACTCTACCTATAGTTAGAAGTACTTCTATAAGTATTATTATATAGCTAACTTCTAAGGTAGAGTATGTACTAAGTATGCCTAGTAGTCTAAGGCTGCTTCCTATATATATTATAGTTATAAGTCTTTAGATAAAGATAATAATAGTAATAGTAGTTTTAGCTCTAGTTCTAGTAGAGGTAGTTTAGATGATAGTTTAGAGGCTCCTTCTGCTAAGAAGGCTCTCCCTACTCCTAAGGCTGGTGCTTATAAGCGTGTTATATCTTACTAGCTTGTCTGCCTTAATAACTACTCTTCTCTATATGTTATTAATTAGGAGTAAGGGGTATATCTAATTCTTATATGTATTATAGTTATAGTAAGATAGGGCGTATAAGGTAGGTTCCTATCTATACTTTTTATTAAGTTAATTTCTCCTAGTTATACTTTAGAGTTAGGGTTTTTAGTTTTTATATAATACCTAGGTTAATTAGTATTTCCTTTTAAGAAGTAAATAGTTAATTTATATAGGTAAGCATATAAATAATTATTAATTAGAAGTTACTTCTCCTAATCTATCTATATATACTTTAATATGTATCTTAAGTATGTTATATAAGATAAGTTATTAGAGTACTAAATTTAGTAACTTCTTAGTAAATATATCTATAGGGTTGTCTTGTCTATTAATCTATCTTACCTCTAAGATCTCTTTCTTCTTATATAACTTATATAGGCTTATAATATCTATTATTAACCTCTTTTTATCTATTATGCCTAGTTATATAAGGCATTTATATAAGGAATATAAATTAGAGTATACTACTACTAGTATATAAGGTATCTAAAGCGTATGGAGTATCTAGTTAAGTATTATGCTTAAGGTAATACTACTATTAAAACTAGTAGTTATGCTATATAGCTTACTAGCTAGTATGCTTTATGTAACTCTCTTACACTTAGTTAAACTCTAGTATAGTATATTACCTTTAATCTTAAAGTCCTTATTCGTATAAGCGGTTTCTTCTATAAGGATAATTATATATCTAAGTTATAAGGATAGGTCTATATTATTTGTAAAAGACCTATCTATAAAGATATATATCTTTATATGTATAAGGTTAAATAGGATATAGGTAAGTCCCCTTTAGTAGTTATCTATCTGCTATTTTAGTTATATATTTAAGGCCTAAATGTCTTTCTCTTTTAGGGCCTTAACCTAGGTAGTAATAGCTAGGTTATATAATACTTCTAGTTAGTAAATAGAGGTAAGATAGGCACCTCTTGCTCTCTAGGATATATATTATTACTATATATCCTCTACTTTAGTATTAACTTACTAGAGGTTAGTAGCTTACCCTTTTAGGGTAAACATAATGCTGTTGTCTTTATATAAGTAAATCCTTCTACTATTAAAATTAATTTCTTAATTAATAGTAAGTATTATCTTTAGTTTTATATAAAGACCTTTTGTCTGTAGTGCTTTTTTCTCTTTCTTAGAGAATGCCTTTATATAGAAGGTAAGGGTGTTATCTATCTATATTACTATAATACTAAAAGTCTTTATTTCTATATCCTTAGCTATATAGAGGAGATATAGGTTATATATTAACTCTATTATACCTAAGTCCTCCTTATAGTACTTAGAGTAGGTCTTATACTAATAGAGGCCTAACTCTACTAGTCTATATAATAGTTTAGTAATATATAGGAGTATGTCTAGGGGATATCTATCCTTTAGTTCTTTTAGGAGTTATATAATAATTATCCTAGTAAGGGTGTTATTAGATTAGGTATACGCCTAGGTAATATCCCTAAGCTCTCCTTAATAGCTAAATAATTATATAAGGGTAGGTCTAAGGGTAAGGAGGAGTCTCTAGCTTATCCTCTAGATAGTAGGAGCTTATATAAGAAGCATCTCTTTCTCTTAATCTCTATAACCTTAGATAATAAGTCTAGACTTCTTATACAGCTTAGTAAGTAGGTTCTTAACTTCTCTTACTATCCTTATTTTATAGATCTATATTTAATTATATATGTCTAGCTTGTAATATATAAAGGAGAATACTCCTTTATTAATAAGGGAGTTAATCTTAATATTATTAGATTCTTTATATGGTGCTCCTAGAGTAGTAATAACGTTATTACGCCTTAACTTTAGGGCTAGCTTATAGTAGTCCTTTTCCTTTTGGGATAGGAAGGCTCTTAGTAATTGTTATACAGCCTTCCTCTACCCTTTCTTAGGTCTTCCCCTCTTCTTAGGTTACTATTAAGGGGTTAGTTATATGACATCTTAGGGATCCTCTAGTAGTGTCTCCTCCCTATAATAGGGCTTAACATGTGTTATATAAAACTAGGTAGGACTATTAACTATATTAACTATAATAGTATGTCCTTTTATTCCCTAGATCTTATATAGTCTAGTCTATCCCTTATTTTCTCTCTATATAAGGACTTTACTCTAGATAGGAAGTAATAATACCTAGTAAAGGTTAGGACTATTCTATATGTTAATTATATAATTAACTTCTACCTTAGCCTAAATACCTTAGAGCACCTTTATAGCCTTTTATATAGCCTTAGCTTACTAGGTGATATTATATAATAGAGGTAAATCCTAGTTAATCCTTAGATATATTCTAAAGACTAGTAGGGTTAATATAATACTATATAGTCTAGTAGTATTATTTAGGGCCTTAATTACTATCTAAAGAATAACTTTTTTATCTATGTTATACCCTAACTCCTTATAGAGTATCTTATATATACGTCTTAAGGGTGTATATACTCTTTTAACTTTACCTATAGCCTAATATGCTTTAACTAGTATTTCTTTATATAATATGCCTATAATCTTAGTATTATTCCTAAATTCTTCTAAAGTGAAGTTTATACCTAGGTTATATATAATATAGTCTAGAGGACTTATATATATGTTAATCTAGTATTTTAGGAGTATATACTAGGTGTCTTATATAGATAGTAACTTAAGAAATATGGCTCCCTAGAAGCTAGTCTCTATATTAATAATATAAAGGGTATTCTTATCTCTTAGTTATATAATATCTATAATAATCTTATAGTTAAAATAATTCTTATCCTTAAGTAAGAACTTAAATCTTCTTAGGGCCTAGTTATGTAATTAGTAGTAATAATAGAACTTCTAGATCTTTTTTAGAATATTAAAATTAATATCCTTATGTCTAGCCTTCTTTAGGAGGTAGTATAGGTAATCTATATGAGGATGTCTAAACCTCCTATAAAGTCGCCTTAGCTAGGGTTTAGTAAAGAATATCCTAGCTTCTATATAACTTAGGTTAAAGAATAGGTATCCCTATTTTCACATAATAGGTATCTATTTACTATCTTTTGTAATAATAGTATTTTATATATTGTTAAAATAGGCTCCTAGTCTATCTGTATTATATAATAAGAAAAGGAATAGTATTAGTATATCTAGGATATAATAGGTAACTTATCTAATTTGGTTATCTATCTCTATTATCCTTATAGACATAATAGATTTACCTCCTCTAAATTATATGTTAGTAAATCCTAGCTTCTATGTTACCTTTGTATATAGGTTCTCTTATAAGTATGCTATAACTTATAGCCTTCTAATAGTTGAGAATTTAGCTGCCCCTATGTCCTATAGTTCTCCTTAGTATATAGTACTATATAGGTCTTATAATATAAAAATTTCCCCTTCTTTTGTTACCTATTTAGAGAAGATGTCTTCTCCTATTATATAATAAAGGAATGATGTTAATAGGAGGTATTAGGAGATATCCTAATCTTCCTAGTATTTATCTTTATTATATGATTCCTCCCCTTCTTCCTTAATAGGGTTTTCTCCTTTTACCTCTAAGAGGTATAGTAAGAAATCTTTATGTAGTTCCTAGTTAAGTATGTTATATACTTAAAGGTACTAGTTCTTTATATGATTCTGTTCTCTATCTAAGTAATTAGTTAACTAATATCCCTCCTTTTAATATATAAAACATTTCTTAGGTCTATTTATATAATAGGGTCTTAGCCTGCTATTCTAAGTACCTCTACCCTTATAGAATAGTTAATATAGTAGACCTTTCTTATATAAATACTATTACTACTAGTCTTTATAGTTAGATATATATCTCCTATCTATAAAGTATATATTATGTAAGGTAGTCTTCTTATCTAAGGTAACTTATAAAGAAGCCCTAAGATTAGAGAAGAACTCTTTATATGTGTAATATGCCTTAAGGTTACTAAGAGCTGTCTTAAGTTCTAGTACGCTATAGTAGGCCTAGGTAACCTATGTATAAAGTATAATCTCTCCTTAGAAACTATTACTAAGTGCTTGTTATATAAGGGGTAGCTTATCTAGAAGTACTTTAAGCACCTCTATAGGTATCTTATCTAGATTCTCCCTCTTAACTTATGTAAAGGATATAGTAGTCTAGTTAGTCTAATATAGACTATAGTTAATACTAGTGTTAAAATACATGTCTAGTATGCTATATATCTTATCCTATCTTTATATAGGGCTAATATAGTATAGATAGAATTCTTCTATATACTTAGCTAGGATATCTAGAAATACTATATAGTATTAATCCTCTATAATCTAGAGATGCTAATAGAAACTAATAAAAACCTTTACCTTATTATAAAGTATATTATATAGTTTCTTAGTATAGTTCCTGTCTTTTCTCTATCCCTTCTGGAAGACTAAGATTATATAGGGCTTATATAGACTATTCCTAATAATTTGTTTTAGCAGGAGGTTATAGATATCTCTCTATAGTAGGGGTATACTTTGACTTTAGGGCCTTAGAAAACTTTCTACCTCTTATGTAAACCTTATCCTAAGGGGAGTTATTTATATGTTAGGCCTTCTAGTCCCTTAAGCTAGTAATATATCTTAGAGTTTAATTAACTCTACTAGCTGCTTAGCTGTGTTCTATTAAGGGGCTGCCTTAGGGTTCCTAATAGTAGTTACTAGTATATTAATCATATAGGATAGAGTAGTTATAGTAGTGTCCTCTATGTCTTCCTTATTAATCCCTTTAATAAAGTTTGAGATTTATATAGATACTAATCTTTCCTTACCCTTTAGAAGCTAAATTCCTTACTTAGTAAGGAGTTAGATAAACTTATCTTAGTATATATAACTAACCCTTAACTATTAATATAGTAACTAGTCCTTAAAATCTTTATATAGTTAATTAATAAAGATCTTATTTAGTAGTCTTATAATAATTATGTTTATTATAATATACCTAATGTATATAGTAAGCTTTACTTCTATTAGGGTAGCTATAATATCTAGTATTTATATCTAGAATCTTAGGTTAGTTAACTTCTTCTAGATGCTAAGAGGAATACTACTCCTCTTACTTATGTCTTTATATGTGATCTAATATTTATCTACGTTATTGTCGTTCTGCTAGATTTCCTCTTCTAGTTAAGAGGCTTCTATCTCTTAAGCTAAAGCTATAGTTAGGTAGTAGCTGTTTTATCTTATATAGCGTTAGATTGTTATGTAATATGCTGTAGTATATACTATCTACTAGTAAAGCATATAATAGGTTTCCTACCTAGTTCTGACTTACTAGAGTAGATATAGGATGCTTTCTTATATAATATAATAGTATTTAGTCTTCCTTACCCTTACTGTCTAGTTCTAACTTACTAGGTGATAATAGTAAGATTAGGGCTCTTAGTATGAGGTGATCCTCCTAGATTCCTAAGTCCTTGTCTCTTTACTCTTGCTAATCTGTAATTACATGAAGTAATTACGTATAATTGCCTAAGTAACTACTAATTAGTGTTGAATAGACTCTCTCCTGTCTATAAGAGTTCCTTACGCGTAAGGGGGTAAACAAAATATAAGGTAAACTAAAGATCTATTATCTATAACTATCTCTCCTAACTATAAGATGGCTGTTGTATAGTAGTTATATACTTAGTTATAAGGCTTAAGTTAGTTTAGTCTAAGTCGTACTATAGTTTATACCTAAGGTCTGAGTATCTAATCTGATGCCCTTTGTCGTTTGTATATAACTTAAGGGTTTACTATATGGTTATATAAGATTACTATTCTAATAAGTTTAATATATATATTATTATATATTATTTATATACTTATAATACTATATAATATAAATATAGCTATAGACTTATATTCTTATAATAAACTATATTACTAAAACTAACTAATTATAAAATTAAGTTAAAGTATATTATATATATATATATATATATATATACTATATACTATTAAAAAGTAAAAAGACTATATATTTAATTATTTATATTCTTAAAATATAGTAAATATATTTAATTATAAAAACTAAATAACTAAATAAGTAAAATATTTAATAGTAATTATAGTAATATACTAGACTAGTAGTATATATATAATATAACTATATAATAATATAATTAAGATAACTATATATATAGTACTAGAATTAAAAAAGGTAATATACTAATATTTATATAATAAAGTATATATACTAAAATACTAAAACTAAATAACTAAGTAACTAAATAAGTAAAATTATAGTATATTAATATATTAATATAACATACCTATATAGTAAGTTACTACTTATAGTAAGTTACTACTTTTCCTCTACCCTTCTACCTTATATATAAGTAAATTTAGCTATAATATATGAAATTAATTAAAACTACTGATCACCCTCTTCCTTATTACTATCCTAAACTACTTTATAGGTTTATGCGTTATGTCTAGCCTTTCTGTAATTGCCATATTGTTACGCGTGTAGTTTAGTACCTTCTGTATGACCCTCCTTCTAAGGGTTATTCTCCCCCCTAGCACTAAGACCTTCCTTTTCTCCTTATAGTACCTCTGCTTTAGCAGTATTAAGTAACCCTCTAAGATATAGTCTAGTCTTTTTTACCCTCTAGTACTTACTTAGTACCTCTATCCCTATATAAAGCTTGTAGTTCTTAGCCTTAATAATAGTAAGCCTATAGGCTAACTTACTAATACCTTTAGCCTAAAAGTTAATTACTTTATATATTACTAATAGTAAGCTACCTTAATATACCTAGATCTTCTTTTTAAGGGAAGTAGTATTTTATATGCCCTCTACTACTATAGTTAGTATCTTTAGGTCCTAAGAGCCTTAGCTACTTAGCCTTAAGTTTAATAGTATTAAAGTCTTTAGCTTAAAATCTAGTTAAGAAATAACTACTTTAGGGTTAAAAGGTATAAGGCCTACCTATCTAAAACTAGCTTATATGTTGTTTTTACCTATAGAGGTAAAGAATACTACTTTAAAGGTAGGAAAGAAGTTATCCTTTATAATATATAAAATCTATATTTATATTATCTTCTTAATTTCCTTACTATATAAGTACTTTAATAGGCTAAAACACCTAATATTAAGAGGCTAAAGCTTGTATAATAAATAGGGAGGCATATAAAGAGTAATAATATTCTCTTTCTTATAGTATTTATTAAAGTTAGTTAATTTATAGCTATTATAGCTATTAAGGATTAAGAGGTAATAAGTACCCTTTATATAAGACTTTATATATTAATAAAAATAATTTAACTAATCTAGGCTAATATTATTTATTATCTATCTATTTTTACTTAGATAGATATGCTATATAGCTAGGAATTAGCTATTTTAGTACTAGGAGAGGAGGTAATATTTACCCTTTATAATAATATATAGAGGTATTACCTAGCTATCTATATATATACCCTAAATAATAGAAACCTATTCCTAATTACTAGGCTGCTTTATATAAGGCCTTCCCTTATAGTTAGAGGTTATAATAACCTTAGTATATAATAGTATTCCTATTAGGAAGCTAGTCTTATTAAAATTATAGATATTATAATCCTATATCCTATACTTTATAATTATATTTTATATAAGTATAAACTAGCCTTATATAATTATAGGATCTTCTACTAAGGCCCTCTAATAGTTAATTTAACATTAAAATTACATTTTTAATTTAGGGATATGTCGTATAAAGTTCTCTACTTATTAGGGTCTAGTATGCGTCCTATTATATGCGTTAAGGAGTTAGTCGGCTATTTCTTATATGTCTTCTTATTGTAAAGGGAACCCTTAATTAATTAGGTTAATAACTTATTTAAGAATTACCTCCTCTTCTAATATAGTTATCTTTATTAAATTTAGTTGTCTTTTGCCTTATATAATACGTCTAGTATATCAGTCGCGAAGGGTTGTTTAGGGGACCTTATAAATAGATGCTGCTTTTTTTATAGACATTTTTAGGTCTTTCTTAATAGCCTAGAGGGTAAGGATAATATGACTTTTAATTAAGGTAGATTATATGTTTGTATATAGAGGAAAGTTAGTATAAAGGTTAAAGAGGTAGAAAGAAAGGAAAAGTAGCGACTTACTATAAGTAGCGACTTGCTATGTAGGTATATTATTATATATATATATATATTAATATATACTAGAATTATTACTATTATCCTCTATAAGTATAAGACTATCTTAGGTTTCTCCCTCTTCTATATTATTAATATTAATATCCTCTTCCTCTTCTTCTTCTTCTTCTTCTTCTTCTTCTTCTTCTATAGTAAAATCTAATTTGTCTTTAGAAACCTTAGAATAATTAAATAAGTTAGTATATAACTTAGGATTAAAGGTTTCTATAGTATTATTATTATTATTATTATTAATAGTATTATTAATATTAATATTAATATTACTATTTATATTACTATTAATAATAATATTATTCTAGCTTTTTAATAATACTAATTGCCTTCTATTTTTATGTGTAAGTCTAGTTCTTCTTTTAGTAATTATATTACTAGATTAATTAAAACTAGCTTCTACTACTGCTAAAGTTAAAGGTATTACTAGATATTTCCTAGCTAATATACTTAATATAGGAAATTTAACTTTATTTTCTTACTACTAGTTAATAGGGTTAACCTATTTAAATAATTAGTATAAAGTAATATTATATATATATATATTAAGAAGTATATATATATAACGTATATACATAGCAAGTAGGCTAACATAGTAAGTAGGCTACCTCCTCCTCCCCTTCTATACTTCTTATAAGTTAATTAAGCTATAACATATAAAATTAATTAAAACTACTTATTATCTCCTTCCTTATTACTATCCTAAACTACTTTATAGGTTTATATATTATGTCTAGCCTTTCTATAATTACTATATTAATACGTATATAGTATAGTACCTTCTATATAACCCTCCTTCTAAGGGTTATTCTCTCCCTTAGTACTAATACCTTCCTTTTATCCTTATAGCGCCTCTACTTCAGCTATATTAAGTAACCCTCTAAGATGTAGTCTAGTCTTTTTTGCCCTTTAGTACTTACTTAGTACCTCTATCCCTATATAAAGCTTATAGTTCTTAGCCTTAATAATAGCAAGCTTATAGGCTAACTTATTAATACTTTTAGCCTAGAAGTTAATTACTTTATATATTACTATTAGTAAGCTACCTTAATATACCTAGATCTTTTTTTTAAGGGAAGTAGTACTTTATATACCCTTTAGTACTATAGTTAGTATCTTTAGGTCTTAGGACCCTTAGCTACTTAGCCTTAAGTTTAATAGTATTAGCATCTTTAGCTTAAAATCTAGGTAAGAAATAACTACTCTAGGGTTAAAAGGTATAAGGCCTACCTATCTAAAACTAGCTTATATATTATTTTTACCTATTAAGGTAAAGAATACTACTTTAAAGGTAGGAAAGAAGTTATCCTTTATAATATATAAAATCTATATTTATATTATCTTCTTAATTTCCTTACTATATAAGTACTTTAATAGGCTAAAATACCTAATATTAAGAGGCTAAAGCTTATATAATAAATAGAGAGGTATATAAAAAGTAATAATATTCTCTTTCTTATAGTATTTATTAAAGTTAGTTAATTTATAGCTATTATAGCTATTAAGGATTAAGAGGTAATAAGTACCCTTTATATAGGACTTTATATATTAATTAAAATAATTTAACTAATCTAGGCTAATTTTATTTATTATCTATCTATTTTTACTTAGGTAGATATACTATATAGCTAGGAATTAGCTATTAGTATACTAGGAGAGGAGGTAATATTTACCCTTTATAATAACATATAGAGGTATTACCTAGCTATCTATATATATACCCTAAATAATAGAAACCTATTTATAATTACTAGGCTGCTTTATATAAGGCCTTCTCTTATAGTTAGAAGTTATAATAACCTTAGTATATAATAGTATTCCTATTAGGAAGCTAGTCTTATTAAAATTATAGATATTATAATCTTATATCTTATACTTTATAATTATATTTTATATAAGTATCAACCAGCCTTATATAATTATAGAATCTTTAGCTAAGGCCCTCTAATAGTTAATTTAATATTAAAATTATATTTTTAATTTAGGGATATATTATATAAAGTTCTCTACCTATTAGGGTCTAACATATGTTATATTATATTTAGAAAGGAGTTAGTTAGCTATATCTTATATATTATCTTATTATAGAGGAAACCCTTAATTAATTATGTTAATAACCTATTTAAGAATTACCTCCTCTTCTAATATAGTTATCTTTATTAAATTTAGTTGTCTTTTGGCTTATATAACATATCTAGCGTGTTAGTTCTAAAGTATTATTTAAGGGACCTTAAAGGTAGAAGCTACTTTTTGTATAGACATTTTTAGGTCTTTTTTAATTACCTAGAGGGTAAGGATAATATAACTTTTAATTAAGGAGGAATATATATCTATACGTAAAGGAAAGTTAGTATAAAGGTTAAAGAGGTAGAAAATAGGAAAAGTAGCCTACTTACTATGTTAGCCTACTTGCTATATATATACGTTAGGTATATATATAATTAGTAACCCTACTTAACTATATAATTCTTATAAAACTACCTATTAAGATCTAACACCTTTATAATACTAATATAATAATAGAAGTTAAGTAACTATTATATAGCATACTTAAGGCTAGAACCTACTAGTAGGTAATATATAATAACTATTATAGAAAAGCCTTCTAAATAGATACTTTAACCTATAACCCTTACCTATTTATTTTAGTATAAAATAATAAAGATTTTATATTAATTAGTATATAAACTAATAATACTATTAGCCTTATAGATAAATTATTTTCTAACTATAAAGATACTAAGTCAATAAAAGTAACCTTTATAGTAAAGCTAAAGTAATTCCTTAAACCTAGTAAACCTATTACTTTTAATAGTAGCATACTTTCTCTTAATAATAATAGTAATATTTACCTCTACTAAAAGGGATAAGGTAAGTAGCTATAACCTATTAACCCTAATTTACTAGAATTATACTAGTAGTACGTTAAGTAGTACGCCTATAGTATATATATTACCTTAATCTATTAGCCTAAGGCGTACTTTAACTACTTTATTACTACCTAATACTAATTACTAAATATAAGTAATATTAAAGAGCTTAACTAATAAATTAAGTAGTAAATAAAGAACCCTAACTAAGGCCTTTATTTTTAAGTACTTAACCTTATAACTATAAAGCTTTTTATCTTTATTAATAGATTATTTACTAATAATAGTAAACTTACCTTATAGCTTAGATTTATTATTATTCTTATAAATAAGTAATATAGTAAAGATAATACTACTATAAAAAACCCTAATAATACTACTATAAAAAACCCTAATAATACTAATAAATTTACTATTAAAGGGAATATTATCTACTTTAGCTTAATAAAGTATAAGAGGGTTATATAGAGCATGTTAGCCTCTAAGATCTATATAATAGTTACTAGTACTAATATTACCTATATAATAACTACTATACTAGTAATAGTTACTAACTACCTTAAATACTTATAAATCCTAATAGTTATTTATACTAACTCTTACTCCCTCTATAGGTACCTTATAAAGCTTAGTACTATAAAGGAGAAACGTCTTATAATTAATATAATAGTATTATAGTAGTTATATAAGCGCTAGGAGATATATAAGATTTAATAGATCTATAGTAATAATAACCTAGTAG
Organism: Colletotrichum sublineola; assembly: GCA_020631755.1. Lineage (NCBI taxonomy): Eukaryota > Fungi > Ascomycota > Sordariomycetes > Glomerellales > Glomerellaceae > Colletotrichum > Colletotrichum sublineola. The sequence continues at coordinate 280,830 of JAHSQG010000027.1, read as the reverse complement.
ATAGATTTATAAAGCTATTACCTAATAAGGTACTAAAGGAGCTTATTAGTAATAGTATAGTAAGGATATAGATAAATAGATAGGTTTTATATACGTAATGGATTTATTATATAAAAAAGTATATAATACTTTTAGATTTTTATTTTTATTATATTTTTAGGCCCTTTATAGTTAACTAGTAAAGTACTATATATCTATAGTAAATTTCTCCTTAAGAGAAAGTTACTAATATTATAATATTAACTATTATAGATCCTATTAGACTTATTAGGTGTAACCCTAATAACTAGCTGTAGATTAACTATTAATCTATTAGTAGATCTACTATAGATTTAGGGGTTATTTACCTAACTATTTATAGTAGAACCTATAATAATTCTCTTTTAGTTACGTATAATTAAACTATAGTATTTACCCCTATTATTTGTTACTTTACCTATTAATACGTATAGTTAACTATATCACCCACCTAGTAATATACTAATAATATTACTTTTTTTTAAAGTATAACCTTTTATCTAGAATTAGTTATTTTATTATAATAATATTATATTACTAAGTAATAGATTATAACTTAAAAGGTACTATTCTTACTTTAATAGTTAGTATATTTAAAAGTAAATAAAAATTTAAATATATAAAAGGGATAATTATACTAAGTAAAGAAGTTAATAATATAAATAGTTAGGGTTTAATTATAATAATGATTTAAATTTACTTTTTTTAATCCTAATAATCCCTTTATAAAAGCCTTTTATATAGCCTTTAGCCTATAGTTTATCTAGTGCGGCTCCTTTACTAGTACCCCCTAGTCCCTACCCTTCTAGGCTTATAACACTAGATTAGTAGTTAAGTTAGTAATAATTAGTAAATACCTAGTGTTATATATTTTTAGTTTTTTTCTACCTCTATTATACTTTTTCCCTAAGTAGGTAATAATGTTAGTATAGTAATATACTACAGTCTATAAGAAGTAATAGAGAATAGGCAGACAACTTGCCCTATCTTACTAGAGACACAGGCTAGTAAGAGTGTTATAACCTAATAAGTTATAGGCAAAATTGCCCTACTAAGCCCTAGGAATATAGACAGTATAACATCTTATAGACTAATAAAAGGATAACTCCCTATAGAACAGAAGAACTATAAAATAAGTTATATATAAATATAATAAGGTAAGCACTTTATAAGATTTACTAAGTAATTACTAGACCTACTAAGTAATTAGTAAATATACTAAGTACTTAATAAGGTATATAAAGTAATCTAAACTAATAAAGTTAAGAGATTATAAATAAAAAAGATAAAATAAGACTTATATATAAAATAAACTTAAATATACTTAAGAATAAACTTTTATAGCTCTTTAGTAATTAACTTATAATATATTTCTTAAATATTTTTTAGTATTTAACTTTAGTAATTTATTAATAAAAAGCTATATAAGCTACCTTTATAACTATTAACTACCTAACTAATTACTAAATAATTAATAAACTAGTAAGCTAGTATTACTATTACTAAGTATTAACCTTAGCTATACTATTAGTAGAAACCCTACTGTTAGATTACTAACTGTAATAAAGAGGTAGAGGATCTATTAAAACTTTATTATAGATATCTTCTTTAAAGACTTCCACGCAATGTAGTAGATATATACACACATATGTATATAGGCATGACACACATTGCTATAACCGGGGGCACGGGTTAGATCTGGAAGCGCGACAGTAACACTGATAGTCTTACCTTTGTCGTCGACGAGAATATGTTGTTGTCGATATGTCTTGTTTTCCTATAGAGCCCTAGTTATAGATATACCGAAATAACACGGTGAACTAAGAGCGAATAAGTGGTATATCTACCTTACTCTACTACAGAATTAGTATCTTGGTTGTGGAGCTTGGCCCCTGGGCTAAGCTGCCCCCTCTTGAACGCGATCATACCTTGATGGACCATTGCATTCCTGTTTTCCTAGAACTTAGAAGCTGAGACCTCACGAGTCTCCACATCTTTTAATATGACCGTTGGCCATATAATGTTTCCTTTTCATAGCCATGTCCCCGAACTGACATTTACGAATCGAACCCAAAATTGAGACTTTGCAAAGCGCCAATGCCTTGCCTTATTACTAGGGCATGCTCTCATTGATAATGATGGAGAGGATAGATAGGAGTCTTCCTCTCGGGACAACACATAAAGAGCATGCAGGTGTATTGGGATACAAGCACAATGGACGATTTGCCGACAAACGAATGCGGTTACCCTCAATGCAACCGTGTTTCTCTTGGCGGGATGCTTCCCCGCATGTCAGCCCACCTTCCGTTCAACTTCAACCCGGGGTACTTAAGCTTACTTACCATGAAGAGTGGCCATCCTAGGCCGGACCCGACCTTTTTCGCATTTGAGGATTACTTGGGAAACAAAAGGCATTCACGCGTCATGTTCACCCTGGTTAGGGCTGGGGAAGCTGGATGCTCCATTTCATCTCGGACCAGAAGGTCCTCTCATCTATTAAGCCGTTGTGTCCCAGTAGAGATATGAGCGAGAGGAATTCTACCTCGTTGTTCTTGTGGCTTTGAGTTGGGCGAATGGTAGCGCGTATACGATTCTCGACCCCCGTAATGCTCATTAGAACGCCACCTTTATGGAGAGTTCAGCGAGACCCAGGACGTATGGGGAAAACAGTGAAAACTTAAACTCAGGAACTTTGAAAGTGACTGAGTTTGAGGGGCTGACGGCCTGCCTCGATAAGAAAATATAAATAGGACGTCAAATACATAACGGACTTCCGCTTACACCTTCTCACCATCGATAATAAAAGGCTCAAATCGAACCAGTCGCCACTCGCTTCCCATCTTTTTGCACCTACCATATCTCGTTCTACCATCTGTTCCATCATGATGCAGCTTCCATCTCACGGAGTCCTGCAGGACATCGCAATTCAGGGAGAAAACACCAAAGGTCCTCGCTGGACAGGTCTTCCACCAGAGCTCCGACATATGATTTTGGAATGCTTGGCAAACATGTTGGCTCTTGAAGAGCTCCCCATCGCCCTCTACGCAAGTGTTTCGAAAGAATGGCAGAGCTTTTTCGAACCGCTGCTCTGGCAGAAGCTGACCTTCCGACCCTGGATTTCAAAGTCAAACTTTGGAGGCTTTCGCAAGGCTATTCAGCATCATCAAAGATCTCTCATCAAGACCATTACCCTTTATCTAAGAATGGAAGAGTACCGTTGCCCTAGATGCCTTCAGGAGGTTGGCGGCCAACATACAATTATCGAGAGAGAGAGGGTACTTTATGAAAATTTAGAAGAGCTCCTCTCTATCCTTGCTCTTTGGACCGAAGAAATACCTGAAAGTGGTGTTTCACTTGAACTAGTCGGTATCTTAGTTCCAAATGCAGGCGACCAGAACCGCGTATCTAGACGTGGTCAACGTCGCTGTATCCATCGTCGATCACCCGCCGTTTTAGATCTATCTGCAGAAATTCATTGTATCAACAGCATTATCAGCAAGCAAGGGCCTGTTAGGCAGGTCCCTAGTATCACTACGATTTCTGTTGGTACAACAGTCTCTTGGAGCTGTTCGTCCATATTACTCTTTCACCTCTGCGACAGCTTTCCGTGCCTTCAGCGGCTTGTCTTTGAACAAATCCTAGGAGAGACAAGAACACTCCAACAAGCTATCGGAAACAGAGTCGCCTTCTCAATTGCAGATCGTGTTCCTTCTCTACAGAGGCTATCCATATGGGAGTCTCGGTCCAAATTAATATCCGAAGCTCAAAGTCAAAGCAACTCTGAGAAAGCAAACGCGTTAGCAGCTGTTCTACAGACTGCAGTTCCTACTAGCCTTCACCTTAAGGAACTAGCAATAACATATGTTATCGACGCAAGGAATTTCTTCTCTCACTTCAACATTTTACTCTTGTCAGGCAAGGTATTGCCTCCTTGCCTGCTTGAGCGTCTAGTTCTTAGTTGCCAACTTGGACAGCTAACTACTAGTCCTAGAGAGTTAGGTTGTCTACTTATAGCAGCGAGTCAAGCAGCTATATATATGCCTTACTTAAAGATATTAGAAGTATGGAGTCCTGGTTTTGGAGAAGGCTTCTTTTTTAGATACGAGGTTAAGGAAAGCGAAGTGGATCTCATAATAGCTGCGACTTGGAAATTCGACGTCGTATCTTGGCAGCATGGCCAAGGATATAGGGCTTTACAAGCATGGGACAAGGTATCAAGTCGACATCCAGACCGGAGATTTAACTGTACCATCAACACCATTGACCCAGTGGCTCTGCCCACGCTATATAGTATCTGTCGTAGTCTAAGATTGCGGGAATTGCTTCGAAAATGGAGAGGATCTTGAAACGGTAGAAAAAGAATTCATCTAAGTAGGAATAAGCTATAGAAGAGTACAGTTTCCTTAACCACGTGCCATGATGGCCGTACATGTGAGGTGATTTCGGTTTGCCATGAAGAGAACTAGGTAGGCCATTCATTGGCGCTGCCTAGAAACCGTCGGGCCAGCGCGTCCTGCCTGAGATATTTGACCAAAGGTGATAACTGAAGAGACCTGATTCAAGACAGAACACCGTCTCTCGAATGGTGTACTTTCCATATTTCCAGGTGTATCCCATCGATAAGAGAGGGCACAGAGTCCAAGCGCCGGCCGCAGGACACGTTGATGACGTCTTATCTAACATGGATCGTCCCATATTCCAGCGAAAGAGTACAATCACGGCTTGTTAGTTCAGTTTAGTACTACGGGGGCTGCGCGGCATGGATGAGATACGACCCCAGCATCAAGCTCAAGTCTGGGCTATCTCGCGATGAAATTTGGTGACAGTCAATAAAACAATGCTTGGACTGGGAAATTTACACAGCCTGAGACGCTTGCTCATTAGGAACAGGCTATAGCCTGCCTTGCCAATCTAGACAATCCCTTGGAAACAACTGCCAGAGTCACATCTCAGACCGCTAGAATGAGATGACCCCCGACCCAGGCATCTCAACACTGATTTTCAAGGGGAAATGTGGGTATCCTATAATTGGTTTGCCATCCGCTTTGGATTATTTCAAAATTCTTACCATTGCATCTGAAAGGGGGACGTCAATGCTATCTCATGCCCATGATAATTCGAAAACCCAGCCTGCCATCTGCTCCTGCGCGTCTCCATGACGTTGTAAATAGACAGGAGCGTTGTTTCCAGCCTAGAGAAAGGAGATTTATGATGATTGTAGGAGCTAGTTCATAGTTCTTGCATGCAAGTCAAATGCTCAAGGGAGCTGTGTTGGCAACTCGGTCCGCGCCACCTGCCCCGAGTAGCTTTTCCACAATAGCAAAGGCAGTATTGGCATTGGATATGCAACATGAGGAGGAGCGTCCTATGAAATGTTCAAGGCAGGAAAGACTATGACTACATTGCAGGCGACTCCTCTTGAATTGCCATCCATGTTAACAATGTTCCCTTTCTCCCTTCTTCAGCAAACATCGTTCACTTCTTCGGACCCCAACCTTTCTTCCCCTGCCCGCACCAACAGCGACAACGAGGACAACAACGACAACAACAACAACGACGACGAGGACAACAGAGACGAGAACGACGACGATGAGTGGCCTCAGCCACAACCAGCAGCGAGAGCTGGCTGCTCTCACAGCCCAGCGCGCCCAGCAGCAGGAACGGCGCGAGGCCTACTCAAGAGTCTTAAAGATCCAACACTTCAGAAATAGATAGTTAGAGCCCTGAGCCAAAGCCGACCCACCAATTCGGCCTACCGCACCAAACCCCGCAGCACCCGTCAATAAACCGCAGATAGTCCACAACACGCAAAAGGAGGTTGTTACAATGCTTAGATCCAAGCTTACCCACAAGCTCACCAATGGCAAGGTTGCGTCACTCTCACTAGAGGGGCTGATCCCGGGTTACGCCTTGGAGAAGATACTTAACTCCGACTTTATCCGCGCGGTCAGGGTCTGCCAGAACATCGTCCCTGCACCAAGGTGACGTCAAATCTTACGTACCTGCTGGAGCAGTCAAAACTCCCCTATAGTGACTATGACTGGTCTTAAGTGTTTGGAGCCTGCTGTGAGAATGTGATTAACTACATGCCGATTCCGCTCGGCGTTGCAGGTACGTTTTCTAGCTGCTGTGGCTGCTGGAGATCCGGACTTGCAGGCATGCTAACAAATTCTAGGGCGCCTTGTTATCTATAGCAAGAGTTACTTTATCCCTATGGCCACGACTGAAGGCGTCCTCGTCGCTAGCGCCAGTCGCGGTGCCAAGGCCATAAACATAGGAGGCAGTGCTGTGACATTGTTAACATCTGATGGCATGACACGTGGGCCATGCGTGGGCTCTAAGACCCTTGAGCGCGCCAGCCTTGCCAAGGCGTGGCTCGATTCGAAACAAGGTCAGGCAGCAAAGACAGACGCATTTAACTCGACAAGCCGGTTTGACAGTCTCGAGGCAATGGACTCGGTTCTCGCAGGAACTAACAATCTCTATATCCAGTTCTAGAATTCTACAGGCAATGCCATGGATATAAATATCATTTTAAAGAGGGTTGAAAAGGCACTTGACGCAATAAGGGACACAGCTTTTAAAGACATAGTTATTGTAATACTAACAGACAACTACTCCACGCATAGAGAGGCATTAGCAATAAACTAGATACAGGGCTGTGGTAATATTCACGCTATCAAAGCTGTCCTCAAGACGTAAATTGACTTCTTGGTCAAGGTTTTCGGGTCAGCTATGGCAGGGTCTATTGGAGGCTTTATCACACAAGCAGCAAACATTGTCGCTGCTATGTTTATCGCCACGGCTCAGGAACGAGCCCAGGTGGTGGAGAGCTTGAATCGTATCACTATTATAAAGAGGGACTTGTTTTTCTAGTTTATTCTGCTAGACGCGCAGCGTTCTATACTAATATCAACAGAGTTGGCAACCCGCTGTATATCACAGTGCCAATGTAGTCAATTGAAGTCGTCACCCTTAGAGGCGGCACAAGTAAGTGATAGAAAGTTTAAGGAGTAAGGAGAAGATTCAAGGCAGCCAACAAAGTTAAATGCAGTCCTCAGGCCCCAAGGTGCCACCCTCGACCCCCTCTTCGTTCGCAGACATCACCCAACGCAACCTGGTGAGAATGCTACTCACTCACCTGGCTCGCATCATCACTACAGCCACTATAGCAGGCGAATTATCTCTTTACAGTGCTTTAGCAGCTGGCCATCTTGTCAGGGCGCACATACAGCACAACCGGTCTGCCACACCAAGAAGAGCAAACACGCCACCCCTGGCGCGGCCATTCTTGCTTAAGGTTAAGACGGCAATACAGTCAGCATAGTGATTCTCAAGATAGTAGGAGACACAAGAAAGTAGATTCATGAAGCCTGCCGTCCCTGGCAAGCAGTGAGTGAAGAAGTTCCATAAATGTCACCAGGTTGGCCCATATACCCATTCCACCAAAGCAATCCTCGGGATTAAAATGAAAATAGCTCGCGTCCTCATTCCGTGGGAAACCGTTCGCGTTGCGCCGGCTCACATCCGTCCGGCGTGACAACATGTCTAGACGTTGCTGGAGCTTGAACTTCATGTCTGTGATTTCTAGTGGGGCACAGATGTTGTTACGCACGTACTGCTCCAGGGTCATTCAGCTTGCCGGCCCATTCGAGGGTCGGGCCGTAAGACCATCGTTGGCCGGGATCGCGTATTAGGGGGTAATCGGACCTTTTGGCGACTGTTCTGGCCCCTGGTTCAGGTATGAGGCTGAGGTCGCGGTATTGAATCAGGTTTGCGTCCTCTACAATGTAGCTGATGCAAGAGGTATGGGCAAGCAAGAGCCTACAACCAAATAAGCATGTAATGTTTCATCTTAACAGGATAGTCAAAAGGTCAAATACCTTAGAGCAATAGCGCCTATAGGGTTCCTCAAGACTAGTTGTTCCCCGTCCTTAAACCCTTCCAAGACCTTCATTTCCCCGTCTTCCAGGAGGAGTTTACCAACACCCTCGTCTAGATGTAGTATTCCTTGTTTAACACATTACATAGCCATGACAGTAGTGGTGATTTTCAGGGCGCTTGCAAGACGCACAGGCGTATCTACCATCATGGCCGGCCTCTCCGTCTCCGAGGGCCCGATTTTGGTCCGGGAAGTCGAGGGTGGTCCACATGAACACCCGTCGTGTCTCTGGCCAGAAGCATGACACCAGGAATCTGACCCAAGTTGATGGTCGATTTGAATTCTTTCTCGACATGCTTCTGCATGCTGCTCAGGCAAACATGCACCAATATTAATTCAATAACGAGAGTCAGCTAGCCGTTTTGCTACCGCCATGCTGAGTGTGGCACACGTCGCCGATCTGGTCTTTTTACTGTGTAAGCTTTTGGCCGGTGCTCGACGGTAGCAGTGGAGGTTGAGGGGCATGATGAGGCATACACTCACATCGTTGCATGCCGGGCGCAGTCCATGCTGTGGTTACTATGTCTTCCAGAGTTACTTCAAGGTCATTGAATATACTTGAGAGAGCCATGATCAAAAGGCTCTGCTGTCTTTCTACGCCCTGTCCCGTCGGGGTTTGCAGAGACAGGTTGACGTCTGCCACTGTCGCCATCGGTACCACTACCATTCGGATGTCGTGGGCCATGTAGTCGTTGGTCGCATCGAGGGCCGTGGCGTCTCGGTCCGGCAAGGAGGCAAAACCACCGTGGAGATTGTCGAATGCGTGCACCGAGCCGCAAACACAGCCCATTTAGGTTCAAGACTTACATAGTAGAAGCACTGTAATAAGGTATAATGGATCATTCAACCAAAATGGCTATTTGCTAAGTCTATATGAAAAGACAACTTTATATCTTTAACTTTGAACAATCAGACCATGGCTTGATTCAATGGCCACCACTGCAAAGAAGCGTAGGGCATTAAAGGACAGTTCGTACTAGCTAGAAGAGAGCCAACTTCAATTCGTAGAATTACCTCACAATCCACTTGTAACAATTACAACGCCGCATGTATACGTTATAAAATCAGGCTCAACATTAATCAGGAAGCAACCGATTCTTACAGCTCGTCCTTTTCCCACCCCGTCAGCCCCCTTGCCCAACTGTGTCCCTGTACTGCCGCCGCTCCACAGGAGCATTGGGCAACGGCAGGCCCAAGAGCTTGATAGCGATGCCAGCAGTGCTGATACCCGCGGCCAGTGTAGCTCCGGCCCTAGTCATCCATGGTGGTGGAAGCTTTAGCCCGACGTCTCCATTGGTCGCGTTCTATTGTCCAAAGGCCCCGCGCTCCGGCGAAGCTGCGTGCATGGCGTTCTGCGCGCTGCAGACGCGACCTCCCACGGCGATGCCCTGGACATCGGATCCCACGGCAAAGACGATGCTGGCGGAGTTAGTACCGAGTATGCCAAAAGGCGTCACGCTGATTTGGCTGCTGAGAAGTGTCAGAGTTGGTTTGTTTGGTGACGCAAGGACGGGCCAGAAGAAAAACGGTCACTCAGGATGGAAGTTGTGTAAGCGGTTTTGCTTATGTCATTGGCCGTCAGCCCTTGCTATTCCCTGTGGCCGCCGAGGCACTAAAATAGGTAGTGCTAGTGCTTAACGGGATGTACTTACCTGAACGATGTACGTACCTAACCACGTACAAACCATCTTATAACGCCCAGGTGATGTGGAATGATAATGCCAGCCCATGCAAATGGTTACCTGCACACACGCGCGCCTTCAGCCCTCCTCTTCTATCATTCCCTCCTCCTTAGCCTCCTCCCATGCTTTTATCCATTCGTCCGGAACATAGGCAGCCGGGAGCCACTCGGCGTCTTGATAACCCACAAAGTCGACGAGGTAGGTAGTGGTCTGGCGTGTTCTGGTTCCCTTCTGGCCGGTTCGGGCTTTCTTACGGGAGCGCCTCTCGCCCAGTATGCTACCAATCGTGAAAGGTCCTTGGACATGGTCAAGGCGTAGTAGTGAGGTGCGTCGGTTTTCCCCCTTGCGGGTCCAGAACTGCAGGACCTTTTGGCGGCACGTGGTCCACAGGTCGTCTTCCAACTCCCAGGTAGGCTCATCGTTGAGCCACTCATCTCCCCATTGAACAAGCAACTGTACGGCTCCGTCTTGTTTGCGACACCTGTGCCGAACTATTCTGTGCACGGGGTACTGAGTTTGGTCTTGGTACCGGCTTGCAGATATTGGTTTGGGTGGATTGACATGAGCGAGGTCCCTGTCATTTAGGTCTGAGGCGGCGTCTCTGTTGGGTAGGGATTCGGTGGAGGACGCTGCGTCTGGGTCCATGGAGGCGACGGGACTGCGAGGATGATAATGGGGAATAGATGGCAGTCTGGGCAAGGGGCTCTTGGTCGATGATTGGGGCGAAGGGCTCTCGGAAGTTACTTGGGTGTCATCGGGAAGCTTGCGGGGCATGACGGACTGTTTGCGACGGCGTGTAGCTAGATGGGATTAGTAGGTTAGTCCATGAGACGTCAAAGAGTGGCATTGGATGATGCGCCTAATGGAAGAGGGACGTACCTGAAGCTTCTTGTTATTCGCAAATGTAACAAGGTATCCGTTTCTTGCGCCCAACGGCTAGATGTTGGGGTTGCCAGGAAAAAATAGATGAGGAAGAAGAACAGGAGAAAGAAGAGGAAGAGAAAAGAATTGGTGAAGCGGAATAAGCGAAGGAGGAAATTGTCGAGACAGAGGTTCCGCAGGAGGCGGGAGGCGGGAGGCAGGATGCAGGAAGGCCCGGATCATCCCAGGCGGCCACAGCCACAGCCGCCTGCAAACGCAGGAAAGTCCATGTCAAGATTCCGTTTGCACTGGCGAAAGCCCATTAATGACATTACCCAGACTTGACGACAATGCTGACGACCTATCAATGGCACGTGAGATTCTGAATGCCGCCATCGTGGCAGCTCCTCTGTTACGACGGCCCGACGTGATGTGCCGGATTGACAGCGCCCATACTTAGCAGCCAGGACTGCAGAACAGTGTCCAAGGCGACGCTCTGCGTAGTGGGTGTGGTGATGGGAGCAGACGTGAGTGGTTGGCATGTCGTTGGGGTTCGCAGGAGGTTGGATCAGATCAGATCAAGTTGTTCGGACCTGCGCTGTGCTGTGTCGTATTCCGAGATGAATCAGGTCCAGTCTCGTCTCGCCGCGTCAACACTGTGAGATGGGTAGAGAGGCAACGGACGATGTTTATTGCCTTCCCGAAATAAGAAGTATGGCCGGCCCAGCAGGACATGTCGATCTGCGCCAATTCGTAGTGGGCAACCATGTGGAACCCCTGTCAGTCATGCAAGAACCTGCTGAGGGAAGGTAGGGTTAATAACGAGGTAACGAAAATTCGTTGCCCTGACGCTTACTCCAGAAGCATACCTACCTAGATAGGGTGAAGTAACAGCGTCTACCTAGCAGTTGCCCACCCAATTGTTACCCGGTAAGCAGACAAGGTAGATGTGTGATGAATCGCTTGTCGTCGGTCGCCAATCGACTCTGGCTCCGTTACATCTCGGGGCCAGCTTCGCAAAGGGCAGGGTCGCTTACTGCACAGGATTGTGGACTTTCTCGGGCTGTTGTTGAAGGCGAACATCTCCAAAGGAGCAGCGAGCCTGCAGATGCGTCCAATATGGCCAAAGTCGCGCGTGAATGTTTGCTGCGACCGTGGCAGTAATCATCGCAACCGTTCAAAGGGCGGGCTGTCCAGCCATTTGGACAGACACGGACCATTTGGACAGAGTCTGGGGTGTTGCCACAGTGGCGCAGCTCTGGGTAGATTCAGGCAGGCCTAAATCAACCCAGACCTGTCAAGCTCCTCGTTCAGTGGGACGGCAGCCGCCGCAAGAGTACTAGTAGTTACGCCTTGTTGACTTTGTGGGTTACCCAGAGCCTGAATAGCAGCCAGCCAGCTGCATCCCGTCCGAGTAGATCAAAGCATGGGATAAGGGAAGACCCGATTGTTTGAATTGGTTGCCGCCTTTATTATCTGTCGTCCTCGTCTTTGCTTTTGCTCCTGCCGCCTTGGTCTTGGGTAACAATACTAGTTTGCTTCTTTCCACACGGATCCAACCTCTGGGCTCAGTTCCTCACGCCACCAACCATTCATCTCGTTTGCTCACCCGAACCTCAGTGACTGTCTGGTCGCGCACTAAAGTGGACACGGTAGATTTGATGCGGTCAGGCTTGCTCGAACCGCGGATCTCGAGAGCGATTTCCAGTCGGTCTCGACTAAGGGTTGAAGGAGAGGACGACTTCAAGGCAACGGACGAGTCCGACGCTCTGGCAACGGTTGTGGGAAATATGATGCTGAGCTGCCCGATGTGGTTGGATGTGCCATTAGCCTTGTCCCATGCGGCACGTAGGTTTCGATCTAGAGGTGTCCTGGCCGTTGGCTGAGGCTGAAGACCATGCTTAGATGAAGGTAACGGCAGCGGGCTAGGAAAGGAAATCATGTACCCACGTACCTTGGTGGGAAGGAAGGAGCTAAACCGCCCAACGATTTGGGTACTATAAGTACCTGCAGTTTTGCAGTAGCACAGACCTGCGTGGGGCTGTATTGTACGTACATCGTACTACCCCACCCCTCCTAAGCACTATATGAAAAACGCATGGGAGGCTTTGGCAGGGAAGAAGCCGCTTTGGTTTGACGGCTTTGACGCGCTGTTGTCGAGCGGGTGGGCGGCAGCCGTACGGCAGGATTTGAAGTGTTGAACCACGAAATTTGAAGCGGGATGAGGCAAATGCGCATGATCGCCAGCATCCGCGGCGGCTCTGTTGGTCATGTTCTATCTGTACTCCGTACTTTGCAGGTTTTGAAGATATGGGCGTTGCGCTGTTTGCTCAGGTTGTTGGGAAACAATCTGTCCGGAATGCTGCCAGAATGGCACAACACGAGCAGCGTCTGTCGACACCATTCAAACGCGGGGACTTGGTGATAGTGACACAGGAGGGAAAGCCTCCAAAATTTGAACAAAGATTGCTGGGACCCTGCCCAATCGTGGATGGCATTCGAACTCAGAATCACTAATGACATCTAAAGGATCTAATAAGAAGCGAACAAGACGCTCCTGCCGTGAATGCGTGCCTTCCTTGTGCTCATGGTAAAGCGGCCTGTGCGCTAGACAGACGATGGCATACGTACCTTGCTGGACAGGCGCTGGGGCTTGACAGCCAGCTACAGCCACAGTCATTGCCCGCCTCAGTGAGCTACATCTCCCCGGCTAGCAAAGAGTACGGCAGCCTGCAGGGCTTACTCCGTCAAAACCCAAGTGGATATTAAAAACGCCACTTTTTACTTATATGACCACACCCTTATGCGTGTGATCCTTCCCGCTTTATTGTATATAAAGATGTAATATGATTGGTGAAAAATTATAACAGATGCTACCAGCTAGGTAGCAGGTGCTAGTAATAGTAGGTAATTACTAGCAACAGTAGGCAGGCGCTAGTAATAGTAGGTAGGCGCTAGTAACAGTGGGCAGGCGCTGGCAATAGTAGGCAGGCGCTGGCAACAGTAGGCAGGCGCTGGCAATAGTAGGCAGGCGCTGGCAATAGTAGGCAGGCGCTGGCAACAGTGGGCAGGCGCTGGCAATAGTAGGCGGGCGCTGGCGTGGGCAGGCGCTGGCAGCAGTAGGCAGGCGCTAGCAACAGTAGGCAGGCACTGGCAACAGTAGGCAGGCGCTGGCAATAGTAGGCAGGCGCTAGCAACAGTAGGCAGGCGCTGGCGGGTGCTGGCAGCTGGGTACTAGTAAGGATCTAGGGTTGACTTTTTATGGGCCTAGTAGCCTGGCTAGTTTACTAATCTTATAGAAGCATAGATTGTAAGCCAATTAGATACTTTAGATTAGATAATAAGCGGGGCGATAAGAGTTTTCTCACAGCTTTAGCTACACCTACCGTTTCTCTAAAGTCAAAAGTGTTTTGACGGAGTAAGCCCTGCAGGCTGCCGTAAAAGAGCAGTCCCAATGACGGGCTTCAGCCTTCCAAGCCGTGGACCCGCAAAGATCTCCTCAGGACCCTCATTAGATGACCAGCATTAGCGCGGCTCGCTTCCACCACCGTCCATACCACGGATCCTGGATTGACAGCATTGCCGACCTTGACCTTGCTCGGCGAAGCTCCTCTTCTTCCCTTGCCGCAGGCCGGTTTCTTTGGCCTAATCTTCCCATCATGTCGCGCCTTAGGACACAGACACAGCAGCGCGTCAGTCACCCTTCCTCCCCCGCGTAGCATCTAACCTGCCAGGCAAGATAGGTCAAATCTTGAGTGAAGTAGTGACGCCAAGTGGGGCAGTTGCAGCAGTAGCTCCGTAATAGTGGCAGCAATTGGCAGCAGGATTGTTGCTGACAAATACCATCAACAACTAGAGGTGCGCCACACTAGAAAATGTACCCCATCCGCCACAAGACAGTGTGCCACACCTAGAAAATATACCACACAAGAAAATATACCACCCGCCACACTAGAAAAGTAGGACAGATACACCCGCAGTGCCATCTTTCATTTCCCATCAGCATCACCTCCTCTCACATCACTAGCTGTGTCGCTATAATAGATAACACAGGTACAGTAAGTAACTAGTCATCCCACCTGCTCAGGACTTCTACTTAAGTGGGGTGTCCAAGAAGCAGCCATCTCTCACACGCCATCAAGTCACGCTTTTGTGTTGATGCTTGAATTTGCCTTATCCTTCTTCCCTCGGTTCGTTCAGTTTTATACCATGGTCTTATTCATTCGCTCCGTTGTTTGAAGAAATGCTAGGTTGCATCGCATTCTTCCCCAAATGTTCGACATCTTTGCCATTAGTCCTATAAGGCCAACGCGGCCTATGCTTCCTCAACTTGACCTGCAACCACCCTCGCCCAGCCCATCTCAACTTCCATTGTTTTCAACCCCCAAACTCATATTTAAACGCCCAAGTAGAAACTAAACACAATATACCGCATGTAAGATTTAGGTAGATAGCCCTTCTTCACCATCGGTTCCGCCTTGCCATTCTCGTGACAAAGCTGAATGGTATGGAAACGTCAACTGGGCTTTATTTTCGTTGTCTCGGCGAATGCAGAAGTAGACAACAAGGCAAACTATCTCTATCAAGTGCTTCTTCCGCACTATAACCTCTTCAGCCCGAATCCTCCATCATTACACACGCCGCCCTCCGTAATCAAGTCTCCGGGCTAGATGTCAGTTACAAAAGCAATAAGAGCTACAATAGAAGCTCTGATTTACATGTATCTCTAGATACAAAGATCCTAGACAGACATTAGCCATGTCATATCATTAGCCAGCCAACAAAGACTCCCTCTACGGTATCAGCCTACATTATAGCAAAACTTAACGATCTAAGCTTGGGCTAAAATCCTCTATAGAGTAATCTCAAGCCTTAAGGTAGCAACGCCGCAAGCAGACAACAACCTCAGCCCCAGATCTAGCTCCCGTGTTTCACCCTCTCCAGCTCCACAAGACGGATCTCATATATGTCTCGTCTTCAGCTAGTACACAAGGCGGTAGAATTCCTATCTATCCTGTAGCAAATCCTAGAAAAAGCTCCAGAGTCATCGGACTTGTGGTTGTATTTAGCATACCGTTGTTATCTAAGGACCCAGATACTTTAGTCCTTTTCTTGGTCCTAGGGTCACGGCTGATATTCGTTGCTAGCTGTGCCTAAGACAGGTGCGGTGGGCTGACGTTTTGGTTCCTGTTGCTGGCAGCGCTCAGTTGAGATTGATGTGTCTCTGTAACTCTTGAGTGATTTGAGGATTAACTACACTAACAGCATGCTAATTGAATTGATAAGGCTAGGTAAAGAAAGATTGCGAGCTGAAGTAAGCTCCAAGGAACTGGCAATCTAATCACTTGTAATAAGGCATGTATTGGTTCCTCTACATATCTGTGACGGCTGTGCCTTGGGGCGTCTGACTCTCAGCCTGGCCTTAGTCATGTTGCTATTAGAACATTCTAGGTTGCCGCAGAATGAGAATGTTTTGTGATTCTCGCTTGAAACTGTCGCAGAAGCCTCACCAGAAAACTTCTCAGAGTATGTCTCATACGCAAATGTGATGGCTACCTCGCGGTGATTTAGGATTGCTGAGCTGATACTGTAGCCTGCTAAAGACGTAATTGACCCCGATGGTATTATTGGAGACGGATGTAGGAGTCTATCGGCAGGTACATTGAACCAACAATACATCGTCATCATGCTCCAACACTAGGAACTTTCTCTGGTGACGGAGAAGTGTAAAAGTCATCTGTATTGTCGTAATCCGTCCATTGAAATTAGCCTGCTGTTTTGGCAGGTAATCTTTGCTAGGTAACTTGGCTGGCTCATTTGGCTATGAAGAGCGATGGGCCCGAGGCAGAGGTTGTGACGGAGGATGGAGATGACGTTGAAGTATGTGGTATCTCAGCAATAGGAGGGCCTCTTGAAGGGCACCACGAGTTTGATTCACGTCGCTCCTGCTGCCGTTATAGCAATATATGAAAGTATTAGTGATTGAGCCACAAAAATACAAGTTAAGCCTCAACCAAGTAGTATATACCCTTCTGGTTCTGACAGAAAGTTTCTCTCGAGGGCTGTATAATGATAGTGACAGTGACCGTTATTTGATGAATGGTGATTTATGTTTTCGGCGCTGGAAGCCGTTGAACGTTAGAGCTGGCTATTAGCTATAAGTCTAAGCTCTGCCCAGTAGGAGGGGATGAGACTAGATATTGCTTAGCGTTCATGTATCTGCGGCCTAGATCCATATTGCATCGATTAGAAATGCTCCCCTTCGCACCAATCTAGATATATTGATCGCGCTTAAGACAGTTAGTGGTTCTGAAATTTGGTTGGTTTCAAAGTGTAATGGGTGTCGGTGGTGTCGCGTTTATCTGCCGGGGACGAGTTCTCCTTTCCATTCACTGTGAAATCTATCGGGTGGCCGGACCAGCGGAGAATACGCCGGTAAGGCTCGGAGGCTTCATCTGTTTCTAGGTGGTGTCAGCATAGAATCAAAGGTAGAAGGAGAAGCAGAGGAGAGGCTTGTGCCCCAAGCTCATTAACCTGTAGCTGCACTTAATGGTCCTAATGTGATTGTCTGCCTGCGTTGTTGTCAATGCTCTTGCTGTTATTCGACAAAACGATGTATAGCCTGAAGCACTAGGAATACATTATGAACCAAGGTTTTCGTATCATATTTGCCATCTGCAGGAGTTACTACACAACAGTGGGAAGTGAAGCAGGAAGCAAGCAGCCGTCAGGGGTAAATTAGGCGGTGGAGGGGAAGTGGGTGAGGATGACTACCAGAGGTCACAAGACCATAGACCTCAAAACCATTACCATCTTCTCGCGCATCCTACTCTGTCTAGTTTCTCATTAATACACGGATTCTTGTATTTCTTTCTCCCTGTTAAATAACGTGTTTGTTTGCATATGTGTATTGTCTACTGACAGCCTCAGTCTCTGTGAGCGTCCCTCTCCACAATCAACGCGGGGAGTAATGAAATCAACGAGAGACCCAGATTAAAAACAGTAACAGCTCTTTGGACAGACATAGACTGCGGCTCAGGACTAGGGTCAGACTTCTCTGCCTTTTGCTTAACGGGCGTCTTTGGAGTTCTAGTAACGATATGGAAATAAAGCTTGGAAACTCCTGCGACATCACGGCTGTCCGTCTGAGATGCTTAGGATGGCGTCAATGATAACACACTCAGAAATACCTGGCTTATTATTGTTCTTAGTAAGCTTGATAATGGGCGTCTTCTGGCGCTTTGCTGGACGCGTGATTGTGGCTTTGAGTGCGATCTTCCTCCTGGCTGTCTTTCCAGTCTTCTTGGTTGTCTTTGCTTTCTCGCTATGTAGGAACGCTTTCATGCGTTCTTGCCATATAATTCATTTACGGTGCGAGTGCTATCATATTACCAAATGTTGTTGACACAGTGCCTAAATCTAGAGGAAAGCACACATAACTCAGTCTCTGTTCCACTATGCGGAGGGAGCATAAAGAACAGAAGGAAAAGTTTACGAAAGTGAACGTAATAAGTTCTTCCGGTAGGCATTTGCAGGCAAACGGAAACCTTAAGTTTCTCAAGGCGGCGCCAATGGGCTAGTGACCGATGTCGGGAGTGGGGCGAATATAAGGACCAGAAGTGGAAATGGAATTACAAGGAGCTGGCCTCGGTCTTGGTTTTACGTTAGGTAGGGCCAGTACTAGCATCTTGGATTGGAATACTAGTCAGTTTATTAGCCGATATTAGATGTCACTGAGAATAGGACCTGCAAGTCAGTGACGGGTTGGGCAGGTTCGGAATGTATTATTTGTGTACATCGTATCTTATTAATCTTGGCTGTAGAGATTATGGTCGCGTACTAGGCCCTTCGCCACCACCTCCTCTTCCTCAAGATGATCAATAAGGAGAATGGGAAGAAGCTGGCTGGCCGGTGCTTGTAGGTAGTTGCCAATGGTTCTCACGTAGGTAATACGTGACCCAGCACTCGCCACACGATGCTTCACTCGACCCTTTGGGCGCGACAAGATGGCACCTAGGCCAGCCAGGGCCACCAAGAAAACCCCCACCCTCAATCCCACCATCTATGAGCTAGCATACAAATGACTCCGTGGCATACCACTATAACCTATTTATATTATTATCACCCTAGACGGCAGCCCTAAAGGTGGCATATGTCTATCTGTCTAGGAAACACCTATATACGGAGTTTGCAGTCTATGTTCCGAGTCTTCTCTTGGCCTTATTGCAGCGAGTGTAACTATGTTGTTTCCTATAATTAGGAAAGGGTACAGTGTTTTTGCGAAATTATACAGCAACTTCCTAATTAACAGAAAATGGATTGATGCGTGGATAGATGCGTGGATATGCCCTATGCTTAGCGTCAATTAAACACATCAACCTATTTATTAGCTACAAATAGCGCGACCAAAAAAAGGAGTGACAGCCACTCCAAGGTAAATTCATAAGCAAGAGCACAGTACATTCTACAATTTCTATGAAAACACTAGACAATAAATTCAAATAACACTAGAATAGAGATTAAAAAGTGTTCAAGAGTTTTAACTAGTCTTTGTGTTAATAAAGAAGAAGGCTGTGACCAGGACCAAGCTAGCCAAAAGTACTGTGTTGCCTGGGAATATTAGGAGAGGGCCTGACAAGGATGCACCTCCTGCCTAAGACCGAAATAATTTGTTTTCCAAGTAATGAGCGTCAGTAGGAAAGATGCATGAGATATACCTAGAACGTGGCACGCAACAGAAACGCCAGCCAGGCCCACAAATCAGCCAACAAGCGGAGCAAGATCCAGCCAGCAGATAACAGGACCTGCACAGTGTAAAAACATATATACGTCACCGGTTCAGGTCAAATCATCCTTAGACTTTTTAAATGCGTAGAGAAGATAGATCTGGTTTAGATAGCCTTTTGAAATTTATTGCCTAATTATTGGTTATGTTGTGGTTTAGATAGGTTAGCGCTATGACACTTGTAGCGATATGTCTAGATGAGAATGCTAGTTAGGCTAATCTTTTCAAATTGTTAACCGAGTTTAGCAGTTCATCAGCTTATAAGGTAGACTGTAGCTAGCAGCCAACACTTTGATGACTTTTGTGTCCCAAGTATAATGCGTATGTGACAGAAGCAGCCTTGTATTTTGAATAACCTTAATAGATTTATAAGCCTTGTATTGTCTTCTAACGTAGAGCCTGTCGGATAGTGTACGTAAT
The DNA here is from genome assembly GCA_020631755.1 of Colletotrichum sublineola. NCBI lineage: Eukaryota > Fungi > Ascomycota > Sordariomycetes > Glomerellales > Glomerellaceae > Colletotrichum > Colletotrichum sublineola. Next base: position 261,122 of record JAHSQG010000027.1, on the reverse strand, counting down.
GGAGGGGTAGTATCACATAACCCAAGAAAGTAGTTTTGATATCCGTCTCTTGTTCCACCAAATCTTGTACCATACGCCAAAACTTTCGTTTATCTCTGGAGAAGAATCTGAGATTCTGTGGTGTTGCTCAATGAGAATTGTTTCACAGATTGAGACTTTGTGGTTGGACTGGGAATCGTCTGGTAAGTTGTTGATGTAAACAAGCAGGGCGATGTTTTTGTGTCATCTAGCCATGCAGTAGTTAGTTAGGTGAGATGAAATAATGCTAGAAAAAGCCTTTGCAAATTAGAGCAGCTACTTCTAGACCGCTTGACTGGTCAAATGATAAGAGACGTGTGCAGAGCTACACAGCATCTCCACTTAAACCTTCTAGGGTCTCCTGCTACAGAAGGTTAGTAGGGAAAGGAGGCTGTAACTAATTATTTAACTCACGTTGACTTTGATTATTTCTTGTCTTCTCTACTAAAGACTATCTATAAACTCGTGGCTGACGTTAAGGATAGCGTTATAGAAGTTAAGAGTTACAGGCGAAGAGTCAAGTAAGTCAAGAGAGAATAGAGGAGGAAATATAGCCCGTAATGGTGGCGTCAATTTGGGGTTATAGTCTGTGGGATAATATGTGGCTAGAAGTTAGTATAATAAGATGGTAAGAGACAAGTCAAACGGACTGTCTTGCTGGCATGCTATTTCCATTACTTACATATACAATTTTAGGTCACAGAACAAGTAATAGTAGAAGTAGTTAATATCACAAAGGAAGAAATCTTTTATTGCTAGGAATGAAGACCTGAAATAATTCTGAATACATAATGCGAATCCTTTGTGTAATTTCTTTGCGATAAGTTACGTGGCTGTCGACCTTTTCATCCTCTCTCTCTTGATCTCGTTTGCCAAGCAGCTTTATTTTAATTCTAGCACCCTCCTCACGCGTGTAATTTATCATCAGCTAGGCCTCTTTGCTCGGGTTTGCGTAATGTGAAAAGTGAAGGGTGATTTAGGCACGCAAGTGATTAGGAGAGAGGGTTTTCGGCCAGCAAAGCCTTGGAATTTGGCCAGAGATGGAAAAGAACAAAATACTTTTCACTTAAGTCGTTTCCGTTGGTTTACAAACGTTGTCAGGCAAGCTGCTTACCTCCATGGCACTTAGTCCTTGCTAACGTTTACTGGCGTTAAAGGCAAGTCAGGCGTATAGTGATTGTAAACAAATGTCAAGGCACTTGTTGCTAGATCTAGGCTGGACCCTTATGTTAACAGGTTATGCAGCAAAGTCCCTAACAGAAGATTATTAAAAGAAGAATGTATTAAGACAATATAAATAAAGTCATAGGAATAACAACTGTGATTTCACTTTTGTCATTACAAAAGTTTAGATGCAAGGCGAGCATTTTCATTATAAGATGTCTCCGTAGGCAGTACCACAGAGAAGATCGCCTTTACCCTTTCCACTAACGCCACGCTATTTAACAACAAGGCGAGAAGACGCTTAGGATTAGGAGAATACAGGTCACATATAGTCAAAGTCAAGTTAACCTCCAGTACTATCCAAGAAGAGGGAAGTCCACAGAACATAATCAGGGTGCATTAGTCGTTCTATCCCCAAGAATGTTTCTAGAGGCCACGTAACGCTGCCTGAACGAAAATCCATCTACACCAACTTTAAAGGGCTTTAAACTAAACCGATAAAAGCATTACTAGATTGTAAGTAAGGGGGGAGAAGGTAAGTTAAGACTCTCACTTAGATAAACGGGCATATGTGGGACATGATATAGACCTTGGCAAACTCAATGACAGCCATCATTCACAACAATCCTAGAAGGTATAGTTTTCAAACAACAGTCAGCAAAGACTCAGGCAATCCAAATGGAATATGCATAAAACACAGACATGTATCTATATAGACCGGGATAGATCGCCTATCCTGCCAACCTGCTCGTCCTGCAACAAATATTTCCAGTGCTTGTATTAACAAACCAAAAGTCAAGGATTGCCAATAGTGAAATTCGAGCGGCGTTGAAGTCATGAACTCTTGCCCTTCTATTACGCGACCATTACGAGATCATATGTGGGCAGGTGTCGCTATGATCAGATTATTGATATGTCTTAGGGTATTATTAATGCTAGCTTTAAGCAAATGTTTCGCTCCCTTGAAGGCATTGCAGAAATGTTTTACAAAATAATCTTCTTGGTAGACTTAATGCGGTTCTCCGTGCTCCAAGCATCATAATCAATGGAAGTAGCACCAACACTCCCGAGTTATTCTATCAACTGCGGTGCGTTTTGCAGCTCTTTAGCAGGCCATCTTTTGTCTTATATGGTATTGTACATATAATTAAAACAAAAAATAACTCTGAGATAATGTTGACGCTCAAGACAGGATCAAATACGGTACTTGTCAATTCGTCGACGAAAACCAGCCCGAGTTCCACAACTGTTCTAAGTGTTTGTACATTCCTTAATGAAAACTCTCTCAATGTTAAGGATTCAGACCCTGCCAGTGTCTTATTTCAACAATTGACTTCAGTTTCACAATGCTGGCTTATTAAGTTGTTACCCTTTAGTCAAAAGAGACAAGTTGACATTCAGTAAAACTACCTGTCGGAATATCGAGCGGCCCGAGGTCTTGGCAGCTCTATATCAAACGGCGCTGGCAAGCAAACAGTGGTAGCTCTTCTTCTTCTTCTTCAGACACAAGCAGAATCAGATCACTACTTTTGTTCTCAACCCATCCGAAAGGATATCCACCTATGATACCAACACTACCCCTCTTGTGCATTCGTTGAACAACTGAATTTTGAGAACCATGGCTAACATTAGAGCTACATTTCGGGTCCGGTCTACGTTAATATCCAATTTTACCCACATATACAGAAGCAGTCAGAAAAAGGACGGCAACATGAACCTTGGAGACCATGTGAAGCGCAACAAAAGTCACCCTTACGGCCAACTCAGCCTGGGAGACTATAACTGTCTACTGTATTGTAAGAATATGGATGGTACCAATGGGCTAACACCCACAAGCGTACAGGTGGCCGCACGTCCCCTACTGATGAACAGATAGCTTGGCCACAATGGCAACTTGGCGGAACCCGCTACGTCTGGAAATCATGCTGTTCCCAGCTCCTTTGTTATGGACCACCAAGTCTTTCTTACAAAATTCCCGCTCCCCCAACTACAAGAGATCTACCTTGTAATCTTCGTGCAGGTAAACGTGCCTATCCTTAATCATGCTGGTTTGACGCCCAACCACGCTATTAGGACAGAAATGTCAGGCATGCCAGCGAGACCGGCCGCAAGCAAGACTTTTTATTTCGATCGCAAGGATAACAGCCACTATGCACGACCCTAGCAGAGTAGAGAGGACAACTTCACCACACTGCGAAGCTGGTTAAAGCACAAGACTCCGTGGCCGCCTGCAGATTATAGTAACTACAACACCTTTGCAGACCTTACTGTGGCAGTTTAATAGCAATTAGGAGAACCTTTCACGACTATTACAGGTAGCGTGGTGTATAAGTATAACATCCGATGGGGTTCTGACCCTGCGATGAAGGATGCTGGCAAAAAAGGAGGCATATATGAAGTTCTAGCTACAGCTAGAACAAGAAAAAGAGAAAAGGAAGCTAGAAGCTAACGTGATACACAGCTACAGCGTGACTACTGATTGGGAGGTCAAGGTGACGTTGAGAAATATGGAAAATAGCACTCTGAGTCTCTGGATCGATAGATCTTTGAACAGAAAGCCCAATACCAAGACCACGATCAAAGATTTCGTCAATAAGGATTACCACAGCGGTTCCAACAAGCAAGTTTAAGGGTTACTCTGAGACGTCACTTAACGCTGCCCTCAAGACAGGCATAAAAGAGAGGATCCACCACATTACCAACCGGTTCCAGCATGCTAGCAAGTTCACGTATCCAGGCCACAATAAGATTAAGTTCACTAATGCACGCTTTACACGGGTTGGAACACCATAGCCGCAGTCAACTAAGTCAACTACAAAAGGTACAATCAACATACTCAAATGTAAGTTCAAATTGTCACTAACCTGTAATTTGTGTTTTTCCAGACCCATCGGCCTCAACGGAACGGCCTTCTTTCCCAAGGTTAACCAGGACAATAGTTTAGGAATCTTCCCGCCATGTAGTCCTGATCTCTAGACCAAAGAATGCCAGGATACTCTCAAGTACCACCGAGAGACAGCACTCACGTGGCTGCAGGAGTTTTAGGGAGACAAATGTTAGAAAGCTCAACTTCCACGCCTCTAACTGCAAGAGAGGCGAGCGGCTTGCTTTCTTATCCATCAAGGTGTCCCAGGTGTACACGTCCAACGTGGACGACGCCGACCCAGCAATGACGAAGCAAATCAAACTCTTTAATGACTCTCCATGTAGTTTCGAGGAGTTAAGTGTCATGAAGGACATTCACAGTAATGACAAGACCCTGGTCAAGGTGGTCCAGCAAGCCGTTCTCAGAAAACATAGAGTACAGGATTGCCATGACGAGAAATAGACCATGGAAATCTTGATGCCGGCTGGCGCCGACAAGAGTGAGCCAATATCGACCCCCAATAGCCTCGCCGGTGTTAATACCGATGGCAGCGAAAGCAATTGGTGGTGGAGTGGGATCCTTCAGCTTCTAAACTCTCTTATCAAATCCAAGCTAGGCAAAACCGGGAAACTAATACATGTTGAGTGCACTACAAGACAAAGCATACAATTAACTTCAATTTGTTTATGAAGAGATAGTACCAGGATAGAAAAAATACAAAGCCAAGTGTATTACTACCGCTAATATTATGTTGAGGTGAGGTGTGGGCACGTGACCCCACCTCACCTCCAGTGGGGCAGCCTTAGAGCCTATATCTGGCTCCTGCTAGCCTATAGTGGGCTTAGTGGTTTCTCTTTTCCTTACCTACGTTAGTTAGTAATAATACGATATTGTTACCTTACTTTGTTACGTCTCTTTACTCTATAGGTTATAAGCTCTAGGCTATAATTTTTCTTTTAATTAAGCTAGTAGTATCTACCTCTCTTTTTAACCTCTTAATTACCTTATAATAGCTGTAAGAATTACCCTTATTACCCTTATTAATTACCTTATAATTAATATATTAAGTAATAGTAACTTTACCTCTAACTAACTCTAATAGTTACTTTAGATCCCTATATATTAATATATATTTAACCTCTTTAACTAATATAAATTTCTTACTAATATAGTAAGATCCTTCTCTTTTTTATTTATATTACTAATTTTTTACTTTATAGATTATTAATTAATTAAGTATCTATTAAAGGGTAGTAATCTATAAAACGTCTATATATACCTTCTATTTTATAGAAGAAATACCTAGGTTTATTATATTATTAGGCTACTTATAGCTTAATTAATTCTTTATATTTTTAGTAATATCTTAGTACTACCCTTATGTAAGGTACCCTAACTTTATTATAGTAAATACCTATAATTACTAATTAGTATTATTAAAAATCCTAACCCTTAAGGGTAAATCTAACTAGTCTTTATAGTTAGTACTTATTAACTCTATCCTCTATATAAACTATATTAAGAAATATATTAATAGTAATATCCCTAAGCCTACTAATCTAGCTAAGAGAGTATTATAGGAAAATAATTATAATATTATATATAACCTCCTTATCTTATTATATAATATATTAATTAATAAGCTTCTTAATATAGGTTAAGAAGATAATAGTAACCTATTTATACTTATAAGAGCTCTTAAGAGATATATCCCTAAAGTCTCTAAGGATACTATTAGAGCTCTTATTACTAAATTTAGTAAGGGTAATACTTATAACTATAAGACTCTTTATAATACCCTTAAATATATCTAATACCTCTATACTTATATTACTAGTCTCTATAGTAAAAACTCTAATTACTATTAGGCTATTCTTCTACTTAACTACTTTAAGGTATACTTACCTAATATATATAAAAGATATACTAATAACTCTAAGAAACCTACTTAGACTAATATTATTAAGACTATTTATACCCTTACTTAAGATAAAGAGTAGAAGATAGGCCTTACCTTATACTATAAATCTACTACTTCTAATATAGCTACTTCCTCTAGTACTAATTTAGTACTAGCTAATCCTATTAAGAAGAAGGATTACCTTACTTACCCTTATTATAGTAAGGGTTATACTACTATAAAGTATTAAACTACCTATTCAAATTTAATCCTTATAGATTATATATACTATAATAACCTTCTTACCTATACTATAAAGTATATCTATAATAAAGATTATAAAAAGACTTTAACTAATAGTAATAGTAATAGTAATAGATCTTCTATATTTATTAAAGGTGCCTTTAGTATAATTAGTAGTTCTTTAGTTAGTAGACTTACCCTAAAGAAATCTATAATAATACTTAATAAGGCTATCTATATAGTAGTTAATAATAATACTATTAACGTAGTTTATAAGTAAGTAAGCTATATAAGTAAGTAAGCTACTCCTTATTACTAGAAAAACCTTAATTTCTAACTATTTCTTGAAAAGCGAATTCTTAGCTAAAAAAGATCTAGTTTTCAGATTTAGGTTTTTTAACTAGTTATATAACCTAAAATAATACTATAGAAATTATCTCCTAACCCTAACTCTTAGATACTAAGAAAATACTCTTATTTAAGAGTATAGATAAGGGTTATATAGGGTTAGGGTTAGATAGGACTTTTTATAATATTATCTAGTATTATATAACTAGTTAAAAAGCTTTAATCTTAAAACTAGACCTTTTTTAGCTAAGAATTTACTTTTTAAGAAATAGTTAGAAATTAAGGTTTTTCTAGTAATAAGGAGTAGCTTACTTACTTATATAGCTTACTTACTTATAAACTACGTTATAAGCTTTAATATTATTATAAATTTAGGTTACTTTAACCCTATCTTTAATAATCTTACCTTTTTTATATTTTATACTATTTATAATAATCTTTAACTCTTTATAGCTGCTAATAGTAAGGAAGTTAAGCCCCTTAGATTTAGTACTATTTTCTTTTAGGTTAAGGATCTAAATAACTCCTTACATACTATTAACTAGACTATTAAAGACGTTAAGTATAGCCCCCTAAGCCTTATAAATCTCCTTAGCCCTAGTAAGCTTTATAAGAGCTATATTAAATATAACTATACTACTATAAGCCTTATTAACACTTAGTTATATAAGGGACTTACTAAAGTCTACTAGATATTTAATATATATATTATTAATACTATTAATAGTACTATAATCCCTATAGATATAGTACTTAGCCTAGTAAGTATTAAGATAAAGTTACGCCTTATACTAAATCTTATATACTACTACCTTATTTATACCTATCCTTCTTATATTATTAAGGCCTACTATTAAGTAGGTATTTAATTTACTTAAGATAAGATTAACTCTTTCTATTATAAGGTATATTATCTTATAAAATCTATAGAGATAATTAGCTATAATACTCCCCTTTTACTTACCCTTATAGGTAAAGAGATATATCTTAATCTTATTAAAGTTAAGCTACTTTTAATCCTTAGTAACTAATATGCCCTTTACTTTCTTAACTATTATAGTAGATATTACTAGCTTACTTTACTTAAGACTTATTACTATAATAATATTCTCCCTATAATTAAGTAATTTAGTACTACCTTTATAAATATAACTACTCTAAATATTAAGAGTTAGTTATATAATAATATACCTAAGTTAAAGAAGGTTCTTTATAATCCTTTCTTTAAAGGTACTTAACTTAACCTTACTATACTATATACTCCTTTTATAAATAGCGTTATTAAACGTATAGGCTATACTATTATTAAGGCTATATATACTATACTTATTAATAATAGTCTACTAGAGGAGCTTTAGGACTATACTATTAATACTATAATCTAAGTACTTAATCTCCTCTTTTAACCTAATAAGGGTAAGATAAGTACCTATAAGATTATTATATAAGAGCTTAACCTTACTAAAGATTATAAGCTGCTATATATTAAGTATATTTATACCTTTAGTTATATAGTATATATATATAAGAAAGGTAGTAAGTACCTACCTTATTCTACTAAGATAAAGCCCTATACTATAAAAGGCATCCTAGTTAGATATAGCTCTCTATATAGCTATATCTACTGTATATATATCCTTAATTAGAAGAAAGTTCTTTACTACTAAGATATTTATTTCTATAAGGGCCTAAAGAAGATAGTCTTTTACCCCTTAGATAAAGATACTATTCCTACTAAGATTAATTATAATATACTCTTTAATAAACCTAACTTATAGATTTAGTATCCTAACTAAATCCCTTTTTTTAACTAACTTAGTATAAAAAATATATCTACTAAGGATACCTAGCTAGCTTAACCTAAGGATACTTATAATTAGGGTATAAATACTATAGATTATATAACTCCTCTACCTAATAATTATACTATTATATATATATCTTTCCTAACTAGTAATACTAATTTAGGTAATAATAATAATAACTTTACTAATACTATTTAATACTAGGAAGCTAATTACCTTAATCCTAATTTAAATCCTCTTTTTATTAATACTCTAGATATAGAGGATTCTTTTATTACTATAAGTAGCTACCTATATTAATCTATTACTATTAAACTACTTAGTTACTACTAAGAAATAACTAGTACTTAATAATATAATAAGAAGGCTAAGTCTAGCCTAGATTATAAGATTATTAATAATCTTTATTCTTAATATACTACTATTAATAAGAAGGCTAGGAAGGCCTACCTTATAGCTAACATCTATATTAATAAGGATACCTTATATATTATTAGTACTCTAGCTACTATAGCTATATCTAAGATCCTTCTACTTAGATACTCTATCCTATATACTATTAACTAGGCTAAATAGAGCCCTTATTAGTAATAGTATTAGAAACCTACTTATAATATAAAGATCTAATAGATAGTTAATAAACATACCTTTAATTTAGTTAATCTACCTACTAGTATAAAGTTACTACTAGGTATATAAGTATTTAATATTAAAACTAACTCTACTAATAAAGTTATTTAATTTAAGGCTTAATAGGTAGTCTATAGTAACTATAAAAAGGGTAAATAGTCCTCTTAAGAGGTATATACTACTATTACTACTATTATTATAATCTACCTTTTCTTTATAATTATTACCCTCTATAGACTTTACTATAAGATATATAACTTTAATACTACCTTTCTTACTACCCTAGTCCTTAATAGAGTATATATATATATCTACTAGCCTATTAGATACTCTAATAGTATTAGTAAGGTCTAGTTATTATATAAGGCGCTCTATAGATTATATAAGTCCCCTCTATAGTAGTTTTAGCTTATTAAGTTAGAGATAAAGAAGCTTAGATTTATACTAGTTAAGAAGGAGATTTACCTCTTTATTAATACCTTATTAGATATATATACCCTTATATATATTAATAATAATATAGTAGCTACTACTAATAAGGAGACTATTAAGAAGGTTTATAATATACTAAAGTTAGTATACCTACTAAAAGACCTTAGTATTACTACCTAATTTCTTAGCTTTTAGATATACTAATCTATTACTAAGATCTTCCTCTTATAGTATAAGTATACTAAGAGTATCCTTTAGTAATTTAGTGTTAAGGTAAGGTATGGGTACGTAACCCTACCTCACCTCTAGTAGGGCAGCCTCAGAGCCCACATCTAGCTCCTACCAGCCTATAGTAGGCTTAGTAGTTTTCTCTTTTCCTTACCTACGTTAGTTAGTAATAATACAATATTATTACCTCACTTTATTACGTCTCTTCACTCTATAGGTTATAAGCTCTAGGCTATAATTTTTCTTTTAATTAAGCTAGTAGTATCTACCTCTCTTTTTAACCTCTTAATTACCTTATAATAGCTATAAGAATTACCCTTATTACCCTTATTAATTACCCTATAATTAACATATTAAGTACTAGTAACTTTACCTCTAACTAACTCTAATAGTTACCTTAGATCCCTATATATTAATATATATCTAACCTCTTTAACTAATATAAATTTCTTACTAATATAGTAAGATCTTTCCCTCTTTTATTTATATTACTAATTTTTTACTTTATAGATTATTAATTAATTAAGTATCTATTAAAGGGTAGTAATCTATAAAATATCTATATATGTCTTCTATCCTATAGAAGAAACACCTAGGTTTATTATGTTATTAGGCTACCTATAGCTTAATTAATTCTTTATATCTTTAGTAACACCTTAGTACTACCCTTATATAAGGCACCCTAACTTTATTATAGTAGACACCTATAATTACTAATTAATATTATTAAAGATCTTAACCCTTAAGGGTAAGTCTAACTAGTCTTTATAGTTAGTACTTATTAACTCTATCCTCTATATAAACTATATTAAGAAATATATTAATAGTAATATCCCTAAGCCTACTAATCTAGCTAAGAGAGTATTATAAGAAAATAATTATAATATTATATATAACCTCCTTATCTTATTATATAATATATTAATTAATAAGCTTCTTAATATAGGTTAGGAAGATAATAGTAACCTATTTATACTTATAAGAGCCCTTAAGAGATATATCCCTAAAGTCTCTAAGGATACTATTAGAGCTCTTATTACTAAATTTAGTAAGGGTGACACCTATAACTATAAGACTCTTTATAATACCCTTAAATATATCTAATACCTCTATACCTATATTACTAGTCTTTATAGTAAAAACTCTAATTACTATTAGGCTATTCTTCTACTTAACTACTTTAAGGCGTACTTACCTAATATATATAAAAGATATACTAATAACTCTAAGAAACCTACTTAGACTAATATTATTAAGACTATTTATACCCTTACTTAAGATAAAAAGTAGAAGATAGGCCTTACCTTATACTATAAATCTACTACTTCTAATATAGCTACTTCCTCTAGTACTAATTTAGTACTAGCTAATCCTACTAAAAAGAAGGATTACCTTACTTACCCTTATTATAGTAAGGGTTATACTACTATAAAGTATTAGACTACCTATCTAGATCTAATCCCTATAGATTATATATACTATAATAACCTTCTTACCTATACTATAAAGCATATCTATAATAAAGATTATAAAGAGACTTTAACTAATAGTAATAGTAATAGTAATAGATCTTCTATATTTATTAAAGGTACCTCTAGTATAATTAGTAGTTCTTTAGTTAGTAGACTTACCCTAAAGAAATCTATAATAATACTTAATAAGGCTATCTATATAGTAGTTAATAATAATACTATTATAAGCTTTAATATTATTATAGATTTAGGTTACTCTAACCCTATCTTTAATAATCTTACCTTTTTTATATCCTATACTATTTATAATAATCTTTAACCCTTTATAGCTACTAATAGTAAGGAAGTTAAGCCCCTTAGATCTAGTATAGTTTTCTTCTAGGTTAAGGATCTAAATAACTCCTTATATACTATTAACTAGACTATTAAAGACATTAAGTATAGCCCCCTTAGCCCTATAAATCTCCTTAGCCTTAGTAAGCTTTATAAGAGCTATATTAAATATAACTATACTACTATAAGCCTTATTAATACTTAGTTATATAAGGGACTTACTAAAGTCTACTAGATATCTAATATATATATTATTAATACTATTAATAGTACTATAATCCCTATAGATATAGTACTTAGCCTAGTAAGTATTAAGATAAAGTTACGCCCTATACTAGATCTTATATACTACTACCTTATCTATACCTATCCTTCTTAAGTTATTAAGGCCTACTATTAAGTAGGTATTTAATTTACCTAGGATAAGATTAACTCTTTCTATTATAAGGCATATTATCTTATAAAATCTATAGAGATAATTAGCTATAATACTCCCCTTCTACTTACCCTTATAGGTAAAGAGATATATCTTAATCTTATTAAAGTTAAGCTACTCTTAATCCTTAGTAACTAATATGCCCTTTACTTTCTTAACTACTATAGTAGATATTACTAGCTTACTCTACTTAAGACCTATTATAGTAATAATATTCTTAATATAATTAAGTAATTTAATACTACCTTTATAAATATAACTACTCTAAATATTAAGAGTTAGTTATATAATAATATACCTAAGTTAAAAAAGGTTCTTTATAATCCTTTCTTTAAAGGTACTTAACTTAACCTTACTATACTATATACTCCTTCTATAAATAGTACTATTAAACATATAGGCTATACTATTATTAAGGCTATACGTACTATACTTATTAATAATAGTCTACTAGAGGAGCTTTAGGACTATACTATTAATACTATAATCTAAGTACTTAATCTCCTCTCTTAACCTAATAAGGGTAAGATAAGTACCTATAAGATTATTACATAAGAGCTTAACCTTACTAAAGATTATAAGCCACCCTATATTAAGTATATCTATACCTTTAGTTATATAGTATATATATATAAGAAAGGTAGTAAGCACCTACCTTATTCTACTAAGATAGAGCCCTATACTATAAAAGGCATCCTAGTTAGATATAGCTCTCTATATAGCTATATCTACTATATATATATCCCTAATTAGAAGAAAGTTCTTTACTACTAAGATGTTTGTTTCTATAAGGGCCTAGAGAAGATAGTCCTCTACCCCTTAGATAAAGATACTATCCCTACTAAGATTAATTATAATATACTCTTTAATAAACCTAACTTATAGATCTAGTATCCTAACTAGATCCCTTCTTCTAACTAGCCTAGTATAGATAATATATCTACTAAGGATACCTAGCTAGCTTAACCTAAGGATACTTATAATTAGGGTATAAATACTATAGATTATATAACTCCTTTACCTAATAATTATACTACTATATATATATCTTACCTAACTAATAATACTAATTTAGGTAATAATAATAATAACTTTACTAATACTATGTAATACTAAGAAGCTAATTACCTTAATCCTAATCTAGATCCTCTTTCTATTAATACCCTAGATATAGAGGATTCTTTTATTACTATAAGTAGCTACCTATATTAATCTACTACTATTAAACTACCTAGTTACTACTAAGAAATAGCTAGTACTTAATAATATAATAAAAAGGCTAGGTCTAGCCTAGATTATAAGATTATTAATAATCTTTATCCTTAACATACTACTACTAATAAAAAGGCTAGGAAGGCCTACCTTATAGCTAACATCTATATTAATAAGGATACCCTATATATTATTAGTACTCTAGCTACTACAGCTATATCTAAGATCCTTCTACCTAAATACTCTATCCTATATACTATTAACTAGGCTAAATAGAGCCCTTATTAGCAATAGTATTAGAAACCTACCTATAATATAGAGATCTAGTAGATAGTTAATAAACATACCTTTAATCTAGTTAATCTACTTACTAGCATAAAGTTACTACTAGGTATATAGGTATTTAATATTAAAACTAACTCTACTAATAAAGTTATTTAATTTAAGGCCTAATAGGTAGTCTATAGTAACTATAAAAAGGGTAAATAGTCCTCTTAAGAGGTATATACTACTATTACTACTACTACTATAATCTACCTTTTCTTTATAATTATTACCCTCTATAGACTTTACTATAAGATATATAACTTTAATACTACCTTTCTTACTACCCTAGTCCCTAATAGAGTATATATATATATCTACTAGCCTACTAGATACTCTAATAGTATTAGTAAGGTCTAGTTATTATATAAGGTACTCTATAGATTATATAAGTCCCCTCTATAGTAGTTTTAGCTTATTAAGTTAGAAATAAAAAAGCTTAGATTTATATTAGTTAAGGAGGAGATTTACCTCTTTATTAATACCTTATTAGATATATATACTATTATATATATTAATAATAACATAATAGCTACTACTAATAAGGAGACTATTAAGAAGGTCTATAATATACTAAAGTTAGTATACCTACTAAAGGACCTTAGTATTACTACCTAATTTCTTAGCTTTTAGATATACTAATCTATTACTAAGATCTTCCTCTTATAGTATAAGTATACTAAGAGTATCCTCTAGTAATTTAGATACTATAATCTTTACCCTATTAAGACCCTATTACCTACTTATAAGGATCTACCTATTACTTAGGTAAAAGATAAGTACTCTACTAATAATTATTAGACTTATATTAAATAGACTAGTTACCTTAATTAGCTTACTACTAGTACTAGACTAGATAGTACCTTTACTATAAGTAAGCTTTACTATACTAACTTAGGCCCTTTAATTACCTATTAGTATATAATTAAGTATTACTTTTAATACCTTAAAGGTACTACTAGTTATAGTATTATATTTAGAGGTATAGATCTTTATATAGATAAGTAACTTTTACTCTATGCTATAGCTAATACTATATTTATAGATAACTATCCCTTATATATATCTACTACTAGATATATTGTCTTCTTTACTAGTACCCTAATTATATAGAAGTTAAAGAAATAGACCTTTATTACTCTAAGCTTTATAGAGGTAGAGTTTATTAACCTTACTCCTACTAGGATTACCCTTATATAGATTTAATAATATATTAAATAGCTCCTCTAATAATAGATTAGTATACCTATAATCCTCTTTACTAATAGTATTGTAAGGGGAATGCCTAGGGGGCAGAGCCTGGGAAAGCAATGGATGAATATCACGATAATAGAGGGCGATAATAGGGGTCAGCCACGATGTAGAATTCAACTTGCCCACTCCTGGCTGGTTGCTCCAGCGTGAGGGGTTTTCTAGATGTGTATGACTAATCCGGCCGGGCCGACGTCTCGCCGAGGGCCCGCCGATCGATCCATAGGCATCCCGCCCCTTGGCCTAGGGATATCGTTACAATTGCCCCCCTTCCTAGAAGGTCTGGTCCCCTAGGCCGTACTCCTATTACTGGGTGCTCTGTAAGCTATTGCTGATTGTGGGTATGGATGGATTTTGTTATTTGTGCTTGCTGTTGGATTTGAACTATACTTTGCTGGGTGCTTCTAGGCTGTTGCTAGGTATTGTGACTTTGGATTTAAACTGTAATATAACTTAACAAGGTTATGTTTGCTAGGCGCTTAGTAAGCTATTACTGAGTACTTACTAAGTATTTAGGTGCCTTTAATGCTATTACTAGCTACTGTTGCTAGTATGGGTTTAATAATAATAATAGGTTGCTATATAATACTACTGGATATATACTACTAACTTTATAGATATAGAGCTCCTTTTGCTTTGGATGTGAATCGACAAGGTCATGTTTGCTGGGCGCTTAGTAAGCTATTGCCGCCTAGTCGGGTGCTCTTTGGCTATTGCCGACCATTAGGTGCCTGTTTTCTGATGCTATTACTAACTGCTGTTGTCATCTGTAATTACTAGGTGCTTAGTAAGCTATTGCTAACAGATTTACTATCCTTCGTCAGAGGAGTCTAAGTCTGCTTGTAAGCGTAATGGATACTTAGCCTATATAGCATTAATAGTTGTAGTAGCTAGTACTTAGCAAATTGATATGATATACCCCTTCTTGTTATACTTACTATAGACTTTCTTACTATAGTAGTCTTTAGCCTTATGCCCCTTCTTAAAATAAGTTAGGTAACACTTTACATTCTTAATATGAGGCTTCTTTACTAGCGGCTTGGCAACAGCACTGCAATCTGGCGTCTCTGACGCTTGCTGTGATGCCTGATTGGAAGTCTGATCTGAAAGCCGGTCTACTACTATGGTTTCCTATAGGCGTTTAGCAGTAAGGGTAACGTCTTGTAGCCTCTAAAGGCTGTGCTTTTGACGTATTAATGCCCTCTACAACCTTGGTTGCAAATAGTAGAAAAACGAGAAGGCTAGCAGCCTGCTGTCTTTAAAGTCTTTAGTACCTAAGGTATGATGTATTGCTGACTATTTGGCGAAGAATTATAGGGGTGATTGCCTAGTCTTAGCCTGACGGGCCTTATGAAGCTGGCTATAAAGGTGACGCTCTTAGAGCTCTAGGTTGACGTGTGATTGGCGAACGAACGCTTCAAACGTGGCCTATAGGCTTATATTATCACCTATTACATTAAGTGTGAATTGGTGGTTACGCTACTGCGTCTGTAGTGATGGGGTCACCTTCGTGAGAGCCCATTCAATATAGTGGCTTTCTGAGGCAGTAGGCTGTAGCTGATTGCCAGCCTGTATTGCTGCTAGCTAGTCTGACACTTGCTCTGGCGTGCTGTTTTCTAGTAAGATGCTATATGTGTATGCTGGAGGTCGCTTGTATTGCTTCTTGCTAGTCGCCAGGTGGTTGGCGAGCAGCCGTAAAAGTGATGTATTTTGCTCCTGTATCGTCCGCATTAGCTTAATTATTGATGTGGAGATCTCTAGTGGGTTGGCTGGGGTTGGGTTTGATGACGAATCTGCTACCGGTTGGCGAGCGGTTGCTGAGGCTCTTGTCGATCGCGACGATGGCGGTTGCGATAATTTGTCTATCGCTTGGTCGGGCTTCCTCTGGGAGGGTTGAAGTTGAATAATTGTAAGGGGAATGCCTAGGGGGCAGAGCCTGGGAAAGCAATGGATGAATATCACGATAATAGAGGGTGATAATAGGGGTCAGCCATGATGTAGAATTCAACTTGCCTACTCCTGGCTGGTTGCTCCAGCGTGAGGGGTTTTCTAGATGTGTATGACTAATCCGGCCGGGCCGACGTCTCGCCAAGGGCCCGCCGATCAATCCATGGGCATCCCGCCCCTTGGCCTAGGGATATCGTTATAAGTATAAATACCTTTATTAACATAATAAATCCTCTTAATAAGGCATATACCTATAGTATTAATATTAGATATAAGTAGATTATATAGGAGGTTAATAATAATAATACTATTACCTTAAAGCTTATTAAGGGTACTAAGATAGCTATAGATAGTCTTATAAAGTTACTTAACATAATTAAGTATATAGAGTTTATTAGGATACTAGGCATAATAAATAGATTAGATTAATAGATATAGATAGATATAGGATTATATAGAGGATTTATATTAGGACTTTAATATAATAGCTCTAGATTAATTAGGCTAATTAGTAAATTAGCTAACCTTTTACTAAAGTATTTAATACTTTAAAAACTCCTTAGATTTAGAGGATTTTAAGATTAAGCTGTTATTTTGCCTATTTCACCTTATATAATAGATATATAGCTACTGGCTAAGTCTATAGGGGAGTGTTAAGGTGAGGTGTGGGTATGTAACCCTACCTTACCTCTAGTAGGGCAGCCTTAGAGCCCACATCTAGCTCCTGCTAGCCCATAGTAGGCTTAGTGGTTTTCTCTTTTCCTTACCTACGTCAGTTAGCAACAATACAATATTGTTGCCTCACTTTGTTATGTCTCTTTACTCTACATTTAGATACTATAATCTTTACCTTATTAAGACCCTATTACTTACTTATAAGGATCTACCTATTACTTAGGTAAAAGATAAGTACTTTACTAATAATTATTAGACTTATATTAAATAGACTAGTTACTTTAATTAGCTTACTACTAGTACTAAACTAAATAGTAACTTTTGCTATAACTAAGCTTTATTATACTAACTTAGGCCTCTTAATTACCTATTAGTATATAATTAAGTATTACTTTTAATACCTTAAAGGTACTACTAGTTATAGTATTATATTTAGAGGTATAGATCCTTATATAGATAAGTAACTTTTATTTTATACTATAGCTAATACTATATTTATAAATAACTATCTCTTATATATATCTACTACTAGATATATTATCTTCTTTACTAATACCCTAATTATATAGAAGTTAAAGAAATAGACCTTTATTACTTTAAGCTTTATAGAGGTAGAGTTTATTAACCTTACTCCTATTAGGATTACCCTTATATAGATTTAATAATATATTAAATAGCTTCTCTAATAATAGGTTAGTATACTTATAATCCTCTTTACTAATAGTATAAATACCTTTATTAATATAATAAATCCTCTTAATAAGGTATATACCTATAGTATTAATATTAGATATAAGTAAATTATATAGGAGGTTAATACTAATAATACTATTACCTTAAAGCTTATTAAGAGTACTAAGATAGCTATAAATAGTCTTATAAAGTTACTTAATATAATTAAGTATATAGAGTTTATTAGGATACTAAGTATAATAGATAAATTAGATTAATAGATATAAATAGATATAGAATTATATAGAGGATTTATATTAGGACTTTAGTATATTAGCTCTAGATTAATTAGGCTAATTAGTAAATTAGCTAACCTTTTACTAAAGTATTTAATACTTTAAAAACTCTTTAGATTTAGAGGATTTAAGATTAGGCTGTTATTTTACCTATTTTACCTTATATAATAGATATATAACTACTAGCTAAGTCTATAGGGGAGTGTTAAGGTGAGGTGTGGGCATGTGACCCTACCTTACCTCTAGTGGGGCAGCCTTGGAGCCTATATCTGGCTCCTGCTAGCCTATAGTGGGCTTGGTGGTTTCTCTTTTCCTCACCTACGTTAGTTAGCAACAATACGATATTGTTGCCTCACTTCGTTACGTCTCTTCGCTCCACATATTATGTATTTGATTGATTGATTTCATCCTACTCGGTTTCAGCCGCTTAATCAGCAGCTATGCCCGGATAGCGGGGTTTGGCCGACAGCCGACGCGCTCCGGGTGTTAATCCGTTGCGCCCCACTTCGCCAATGCAAAACATTGACCAGCTGTTTCCAAATTTCCCACTTTGCTCTCCAACCTCATCTACTCCTGGCCCCCACCAAGTGTAGTTCGCGGTTCTCTACTAACGTACACGTATGTCTAGGCTCTGTCGAGGTCTTGCTCCTCCTGCGATGGTTCCCTTTACCTACAGTCTCCCCCCAATGTTCAGCTTTGTCTGGGTTGCGACTCGATCCCATATTGCCCAAGGATCTCGGTCTGTTCTATGAACCTGATTGCCTTGGCGGCTGCTTTGCGCTCGTTCAATATGACCCGGAGATTGTGTCGTCCTGGGAGGCCTCCTAGTTCCTGGCGTCGGAGTTGTCGATACTTGCGGCATTGCATCAAGATGTGCGATACCGTTTGTCGTCCTTCCTGGCATGGGCAGTTGGCGCTGGTGATGCCCGGCACTCTTCGGTTGAAGAGGAAGTCCTGGAGTCCGATCTTTTCCGTGCGCATCTGGACCAGGAGCGCGCTCTGTCGTTTGCTGAGCCCTTCATGCGTCTGAAGGACCTTCTTTGTCGGTTTTGGCGTGAGGCGGAAAGACGTTCTTCCTCGCGTCTCGGCTTCCCATTCGGTTTGCCATTTTCGATGCGACTGCTTGTGTGACCAGGTCTTGACTGTGGACCTGAGCTTGAACAGAGCTCTTGGCTTGTCTGCCCTGACCCCCGTTTGTCCATCCTGCCTCCATCCTGTGGCTTCTTTCGCTGCGGCGTCTGCTGCTTCGTTGCCCTGAATGCCGATATGGGCGGGGACCCACCGGAGCTCGACGTCGAGTCCTTGTTCGCGGAGGGCTTGTGTCTTGTCTGCGATGATCTTGAGGAGATAGGCGCCAGACTTCCCCTTCGGTTTGGCTGACGACCTGATTGCGGCTTGATTGTCGGTGTGGATAAAGACTTTATTTCTGTGGTTTCCGTTTTCCTTGTCTGCCTGGGCCATTTCGAGGGCTAGGACGATCCCTTGCAACTCTCCCCCATAGACCGTCGATGTTGTGTCGTCGCCCATGTGTGTTTTACGGGCTTGCTGTGTGGTTGTGCAGATTGCGGCGGCTCCGATTTGGCCATTGATGCCGCTGCCGTCTGTATAGATGTGGATTGCATCGGTATTCTGTTCTAGACATCGTTGGTGTTCCTTTTCAGCTTGCTCTGCGCCTTCAACGATATGGATGCGCGGTCCCTGCCACCACGGGGGAGTCACGAATGGCGGTATGTGTTCAGGTTCTTCGCTGTTTGTGTCTGGGTTCTCAAGCAGTCGTTTTGTTATCGCTTGTCTCGGGCTCGCTCTTCTTCCTCTGCGCGCGGGGACTTCGGCCATGCCTACTCTGCTGATGGTGTCGATGTTGTGTTTCCATATCTGTTGTTCAACTGGCAAGAGATGCATCTCCACATCCAGCGCTGGGAACGAGGTTGCTCTGTACGCCCCGCTCATTGCCCTGGCCGCTCTGGCCTGGAGTCTGCTCACTCTGTGGAGTGTTCTTTTAGTGTAGCCATTCTCCCCCCATCCGCTGTTCGACCACAGCGAGCACGCGTACATCATTTGTGGTATGGCGACTCCCTTGTAGATAGTTCTCATCTCTCTGGTTTTTACGCCCCATGTGGAGCTGCCTAGGCTGCTAAGTGCTGTGATGGTGTTGGTGACTTTGCGCTCTGTCTCGTCGATATGTGGTTTCCACTTAAGGGATGAGTCCATGATGAGGCCGAGGTATTTGCAGGTCGCTTTGGGTTTGACTTCTCCCCATTGACTCTGGAGTGTTGTGTCTGTGTTGAATCTGGTTCTGGCTCGTGTGAAGTGGGTAAGCTGGAACTTCTCGGGTGCGAAGATGGACGCATGTGTGAGAGCCCATGTTTCGGCCTTCCGGAGCGCTTCTTGTAACTTTTGGCAGGTTTCATCAGTGCTTCCCCCTATAGCGAGGATCGCTACGTCGTCAATAAATCCAGTGGCTGTCGTGTCTCCGTCCTCATTACAGCTGTCTAAGAGATCTGCGTTGTAGAAGAGGTAGAGCATCGGCGACAGGGGTGATCCTTGGGGGATTCCAGTATTAACTCTGTAAGTTTCGGATCGAAATCCGTCCACTTGGATTTCTGTCTCTCGTGATCCAAGAAAGCTTGCGATCCAACGCACTAATGCTTCGTCTATCCTTCTCTTCCTTAAGTTGTGCAGGAGTCGGCGGTGTGAGACGTTGTCGAAGGCACCTGACACGTCTAGGAGGAGTAGGCTTGCCACCTTTCCTGAGCCCCATGCCTCGTAAATCTGGTCTACTATTTGGTGTAGTGCATGCTCTGTGGACCGTTGTTTTCTACCTCCTATATGACTATCTGGTAGTAGCCCATATGTTTCCGCGAGGTAGCTGAGTCTTTTTGCTATTATAGCGTCCATAATCTTGCCAACCGTGTTCAGTAAGGCTATCGGTCTGTATGCCTTAGGTACTGTATAGTTGTCTTTACCTGGCTTCCTTAATACTACTGTGGTGGACTTTCTGAAGTGTTGCGGGCAGTGTCCGATTCGGAGGCTTTGATTAAATATGCGAGCGAGGTGTGGCGTGATCCATTGTCTCGCTATCTGGAGTGCCTTGTTGGTGATCCCGTCAGGGCCTGGAGCCTTCAGCGGCGCTGCTTCCTGAATAGCCTCTTCCACTTCGCTTTCTGATATTAACGGTAAGATGATCTGGTTGCTGTATGATGCGTTGTCGATGTCTTCGAGGTTTGCCTCCGGAGGTGGGGGGAAGAAGGTTTCCTTGAATAGTGCCGCTTTCTCTCCAGGGGTGGTGGCAATCTGAGTCGTGTTTGGTTTCTTGATTTCTGGTGTGACGGTCGGTGACTGATTTTGTCTGTTCCGTGCCCATTTTGCGACTTTCCATAACGATGCAGGAGACTCAGCCGCTGTTTCCACCGCTTCGCGGTGGGCTCGTCGCAGTGCTTTCCGTATGACTCGGCCTTTTCTGTTTCTTGCCTCCTTGTACGTTTCCCAGCTTTCTTCCGTCTGTTGCTCGCTGTATACCCTGCGGAGTCTTTTCGCCTCAGCCAGGGTATTCGCGCATTCTTCGGTCCATCCGGTTCTAGACTTCGGCGATAGTGTTTTGGTTGGGACCGATGCCTCGATGGCTTTTAAGATGGCTTCGACCGTTGCCTCTACGTACCTATCGAGTGCCGTCTTCGTTCTGGGCCTTTGTAGTTGGGGCAGTGAGGCTCGGAGCGTCTGGGTAAATGTCTTCTCGTCGATGGCTTTCCAATTCTGTTTCTTTTCCGGCTGCAGCTCTATCACTGCTACGTGCAGGGACGTGACTATTGGTAGGTGATCGGAGTCGTGGTTGGCATCCTGGTCTACTTCGCATCTGATTATCCTGTCAACGAGGCCTACTGTAACGAGGCATAGGTCGATGGTCGTTCGGCGGTCCCCTTCCTCGTACGTGATGGTCCCCGGTTGTAGTTGGCTCGTGAGATTCATATCATCCATAAGGTCTATGAGCTCCGTTGCTTCGCGGTCCCGTGCTCGGATATCACTTCCTCCCCACAGCTCGTGGTGAAGGTTGAAGTCGCCGACGACGATTTGTTCGCTATTCTGATGTATTTCTAGCGATTTCCGCAGTTGTTGTAGTACTTGTGGTCGATCGTTCTCCTGGAGTGATGGGTTGTATATGTTGTGTATGACCATAGGCGGTTCATTACCCTCGCCTGTCCTGATGCTGATAGTGCAGAGATCTCTGCTGTTTTCCTTGAACTGCCATCGAGAGTGGTCGAGCTTTTTATTAATAAAGAAGCACACCCTGGCTGGTCCTCTTTCCTCGTTGGATGGGTAGCATAAGTGAAAGCGGTCCTTAGCTGGGTGGTGTGTCGTTACGCTGAAGGGGTTCCTCCACGGTTCCTGGATAGCGATAATGTCGTAGTTGTCGATATTCGGATCACGGAGGAGTGTTGCCATGACTGTGTCTTTAGATTTTCTTACGTTGTACTGTAGTATTGTGATTGTGTGTTGTCCGTTCATTCGCTGTCGTCAACTACGATCTCCATCGCTGTGCTGTCGTTTGTCATCTGTGTGTTTGGGTCAAGTGCCTCAAGCGCTCTTCGCGACCGGACGATAGTACGCTTCGGGCGCGTGTTCTCCGCCGCCACCGTAATCGTCTCCTCTGATTCCTGGGTATCCGTCGGGTTAGGCCTTTTCTGGACCTTCTTCGTCAGGGACCGGCTCCGTGTTGGTTGGTTTTCCTGAAATTGACGGTCCAGTGTTGGTCGTGTCGTCCTCGGGTTCGGCCGGATCCGGGCTTCCGGTCCTAGGGCCGGCTGCGGGGCTGCTTGTTCCAGGTGGTACCTTGACCGTTGGTTGTAGGCGGTCTTGATCTTGGCTTTTTCGCGTATCCTGGTAGGGCATCTACCGTTCCAGGCCTCGTGTTCCCCATGGCATGCAGCGCATTTCCTAGGCGTTTCCATGTCGCTTTTCGAGGGGCAGTCCCGGGTCATGTGTTCTTGCGCGCAGTAGCCGCATGTTGTCGTTGCCTTGCACTGGGTTCCTATGTGGCCGTATGTGTGGCACTTGAAGCATTGCCTCAGACGGCACTTTCTGTCGTATCGTTCGCATTGGAATACCTGGCCTTGCCAGATGAGACCCTCATCAATGAGTTTATTAGCGTCTTCCGCCTTTGAGAATTCCACCACGATTGTTGATGCAGTCTTCTTGTTGGCTGATTGGGTCAGCCAACCAATGTATTTAATCTCTGCGGTGGGGATGAACGCTTTGTTATCCTGCATCAGGTCGTTTCTAATCTCGTTGAAGCGTTCCATGTCCATTGAGCTGGTCCGTATGCCGTGCGCTAGTACCCCGTAGGTTGGGATCCGCACCGTGGCTCTGTTGCCGATGCGGCTTTCCCAGTCTTCAGCGAACTGGCGAAGGGTCTCCATGTCTTTTGTCGTGGCTGTCTTGATGCTGAGGTCGCCACTCTTGAGCTGGTTGGCGGACACTGGTTTGAGCTTGCGAACATGCTCGTTGCTGCTTTCTTCAATAGCGCGGTCTACGTGCGCCTTAAGGCTGCGGGAGTTCATAGCTCTTATGCTGGCTATGGTGATGGGGTCTCTAATGTTCACAATGATTTCACGTAGAGTCTGGGTCTGGGACGCTCTCTGGTTATGGGGGTTATGCATGCTTTCTGCAAGTCCTCCTCGGGCGGCTACGCTAGCATATGACTGTGCGGTGCTTCCCTGATTCATCGGCCCCAGTGCTTTGATATCCTTTACGACCTTAGCCGCCAGTTCGCTGGCTTTCCAAGCTTCCTTGGCGGCCTCATTGGCCGCTCGTGTGGCGTTGGTATTCTCTTTGAGTTCGACTGTATTTTGCTGCAGGGCGATTTTTATGGTTCTCGTTTCGCGAGTGGTGTTCTCGTTGGCTGTTTTGGTTTCCGCCCTCAGGCTTTCAATGGCCTGGTGGAGGTGTCCAAGCTCAGGAAGGTTCTGTAATTTGACTATAAGGGAGAGGGCCGCGATGAGCGTGGTCCTGACTGCCTGTGGGTTGAGGGGATTTCCGTTTGCGGTGTCGATAGACTTGACTGCTGTCTGGAGGTGTCTGCTAAGTTCGGTGGCATGCTCTCGGTGGTGCGTTGGCCATAGTTGCTCTGGGGGCCATGGGGTTGCCATGATGCCTACGTCGCTTTGGGCTTTACGACGAGCACACGGCTATCCAATTGGCCTTTCAGAGTGTGTTGTGGCGCTGTTTTTGCTCAGATTTCAAAAATTTCGTTCTCGCTTTTGGTGGTGTTTTGTCCATATTATGTATTTGTCGTAATGCCTTCACGGCCTTGAAAGATTTAGTGGGAGACGGATTATTAGATAATCCGGTTGCATCCACCCGGCCCCCCGGCCTCACCACGAGATACGTAGATCTCTATGTCTGGCCAGGCAGTCTCATACGAAGATAATTCAAGCCGTTTTCGTATGACTTTTCTAACCAGAAAAGGTGTCTCGTAACAGTAGTTAAGTGTCTTGAGGTATTTGAGAGCAGAACGGGAGGCCTGTTATTTTTCTCACTTGTCTAATGAAAATGGGAACAACAGTTATGTGGGATGGTAATGCAAACGGAGAGATTGGAGTGCGGCAAGCAAGGGCTTGACAAACAGAGATGGAAAAAATTTCTTCATTATGGATGTGTTATGGTGGGCAGACCTGGAAGTGATGACACTAGAGCATAAGATCCAATGAAGCCGAACAATGGCGGTTAGAAACAAGCGCCGCAGTCCGCGAACCAGACTTCCACGATCCCCCTATACACGAGCCAGCCGAGTAACCGCTACGCTTGAGAACCTCCAGCGATCGAACGGGCCGTATCTCCACAAAAGACAGATCTCCTTCACAACTAGGAGAACAAAAGACGACTAGGACAGGCTGCTGCTTGACCTAAAACACCGCGACTACCTTAGCGCATTCCTGAAGGCGCCTAAGCTCGGTAAGAAGTGCTGGATTGGCTTCTTTAGCTGCCTGCAAAGTAACTGGGTTGGGACTGGAAACGGATATAAGGATGCCGACTGGCACTGCTTTGTAGTAATGATAATCCTGGACGCACGCCGTAGAAAGCATCTTCTGCTATACGACAACAATACTAAGGCGGGTGTGATAATATAGTCCCGAATATTAGATATAATTTAGGGTCTATAAAAGAATCTCTAGAAGGCTATACAGACGATAGGACGGTTCACGCTGTGGTACTCGACGGACCAGAGCAAAGCCAGGACTAATAAGTGTCTATAATATTCCCTCAAACAGGTCTATTGATAGTCTAAGCTGTAAGACGAAGCAATCGAGGGCGAGAGTGACCTCCGTCTGTCGGGATTCATGAAACTCACGAAGCAATAACGGGTTTGGGTTGGGTTAGGCCATGTTTGGAATCCCGTGGGGGGCAATGAGGGGAATAATTATGTGCACGGCTTTGATTTGACCTGTTTCTGTGTTTTTTGTATCTCAACTGGATAGAGAAGTCACGTCTGTTATTCAAGATCTTCTGAGAGCTGTTGTTCCTCCATCACGCAATCCGATATGGTGTCACGCGGCGTGCCTCGGCTTGGCGACATAGGTTTACGTGCCTTATCCGGGGCAAGGGGCCCAATCTTGCGCTGCACTCCTCCGGTCTGATACCGAAATCCCAGATTAAGGCTCCTTTTCAACGGCGATAGACTACCGTGGCCCTCCGTCCTGTATAAATGACATCCTCCTTGGTGCTTATTGTACGTACGTGTTCAGCTGTCAATACCAAAGCGCCAATGGAGCATGGGCCCAAAGTTGTTATGATCTTAATGTTGACTACAACATGTGTCTTATCTCAACGAATGCAACCAGGTCAATACAGCAACTGAATCTAGTGATTATCCTTATATATACGCTCGAATCAGCTTGCCTCATCTTAGTATATAGTTTATTACGCTCTTCTTTCAGGGGAGAGTGACTCTGGCAAAGCCTTATGGAGTTTGCAACCCTAACGTACACAAAGCTTCCACCTTCAGCCCATTTAGCATGCAGAATGACTAGACCATTCACAGTGCGGATTCATTAATCAATGCTCGGTTCGGGTCAAAAACCTTTCTTCCTAATCGATATTATAGAACCGATCAAATTCTACCAAATGGTGCTGGAAATTTTATTGCCGAATGTTTTGTGGCTCAGCTACGCGCCGGCGCGCGGATAGAATGTTTGTGGGATGCCTTGACCGGGCCTACCTTTGCGCCAAGCAGTTCTGTTACCAGCCTTTCCCAAATGCGTGCCGTGGCGTCAGGCGGGTTATCAATTTTCTCGATCTGAGTAACAGTCTCTTTTTATCATTGTCCAGTTGCGGAAATGAGACGTCTAGAAAATGACACCGGGTACATATGTACTAACTACGTATTACCCGAGACCCGCCAAGTCCAGCTACGTTCGGCAGCAATTAAGACGCAAGGCAGTAGTAGTCTCTGGCTCCTCATTTCATAGAAAGTCTACGGCTCTATATTCCATGACGAGTGTTAAAGGGTGGGGTAACTTATGGCCGGTACGTCAGTCACGCCCTCGTCGTTCAGTGTGGCCCGCCCGTGAGCCCGCAACCTTATTAAACAGCACCGTTATCGCCGGTTGCCACCAATGTTCCGACGCCCAAAGGTCGTCCGCGTATGCATCCAGGCCATGGTTAAAGTGAAGTCAAATTCAGCAGTTGTTCTGTAATACAGGGCATACTATACCGTGTCAAGTTATCGAGATCTGGCACAGTTCAGAGGTGCCCTGTATTAGGTTTTACATACCTTAGTATTTCATATGTGTCGGGTGAACTGCACTAGACCACTTACGGGGGTTAAGAGCGACGAAATCCTTCAATATTCCATGACGATAATATCTAGCTAGCATGTACAGGCGGGTGTAAAAGCTAGAATGAAATATAAATCTCCACTTTGCACCCATAGATGAGAGTCTGGTTATGCAGAGAGGTAGAACAAGTGCGTTTCTACATTTCTACTTCCGACTTCTATTTCCTGTCTTCCTCTTTATCTACAATTCTAGGTCAAATGGTAGCGGCTCAAAGACTTTACAAGTGACAACAGACAGACTGCACGGCATGTAGTCAAGAGGCCGTTTTCAACAAGCCTCATATGACTTCCTCCGAAAGACACGGTATTCCAGGCAAGAGCTAGGCTGACGGTTACTTTGGATGCCGCCATGCGGAGGCTATTAGCTACGGTTCCGACGTAGGTCTTGGTAACACTGCTATGATCACTACTAACCAAGTCCTCGGGGGCTGCGAACCAAGGCCATGCGCCAATCTGAAATGATATGATATTTGTGACTGTCTTAACACTGTAACATAGCAAAAGAGTTTATCTCTCGCTGCGCTCGACGTTAACACAAAGCTTGAAGAAGCAGTTTGTTCTTTTGCGCCTTGTGAAAGTCGCCATCTGTGATTGGATTCGTGAGGAGAGACATTGTCCTTGGTGGTAAGTGCATCACCATTGGCCTATGACTATTCCCTTTCTAGCACAAGAGGCTTTTTATTAGAAAGACTAGGTGCCTGGTGACAGGCTTATAAACCTTGTCTTTGGCATGCCTATGCTGGCGCCTCGTTCAACACATAGACAGGCCAATGCAGACTAAGCACACGGTATGATACCCTTTCTTACATACGCCTGTGTCTCAACAGGTTCTCAAGTCCTGGTTATAAACTACCTGGTCGCTATAAATGCAAATAGAGAAGAAAGATTGGCTGTTACCGGCGCATCATCAGCATGTTCGTCCTAGACCGATCTGATGGTGAGATGCTGTGCGAGCAAGTTTTTGACGAACATTCTAGAGTGCTGGGCTGCTCCTAATTGGCGATAGTGCCTCCTGGGAAACTATTAAGCAAAAGAAATGCCACGGAATCAGCATTAAGCAGGTCACTAGTACCGCGGGGGCCAACACGGTCATCTGTATGGACTGGATTGTTTATAAATTCGAACTATATATAGTTAATAGTCTAGGTACGTCTGTGTCAGATCTAAGCCAACATTGCCATCAAAGGCTGAAAAGTGGGAGGCAGACATGCAGAATGGGAGAAACATAGAGTAAAAGGGTTAGTTAGCGCCCTGTTACCCCAGAGACAGGAGCTTATGTTACCGCCGAACGCAAAATCCTGCTAAACAACCGCCAGGTCCGGCAGAGTAGCAAACTGGCAGGTAATTTACAAATGATGCTAGTCGCCTGGCTTGGTTTGTTAGTATCACCTTTGTTTTCCTCGTCTCTGTTGACCTGTGCGGCCTCAAGAAGATTCTTAGAAAGAATGGCACTAGCAGAGACATCTAGTATTAACAATGAGGCCAATTACCAAGGATGTAGTAGCCTAATATAGATTCCGGCGTACCTGTGCCGCCAGCCCTGCCGGTAGAAAAGCCGATCAATCCCAATCATCTTAATCAGCCAATTCGTAACAACAACAATGCCGATATTGTTACTTAGAACATGGTGCTAATTACCTAGAACTGGCTCGTTACGACCAATGGTAAATTAATCGTTGTTGGATGGAGCGCCACTGAGTGGCTAAGTGATACCGGCGTCTAACAGCGGATAGAACCAAGTTTTTATATCTTGTATTGAACTGATAGTACGGGTACAATGAGGAAAATACAACCGGACAGGGGGGACAGTACTTACCAATGTCCCCGGACACTCGGGGGCTACATTGTCCAGTCACCACAGCTCCTGTCAGATGAATTGGCACTAGCAGCCAGGCAGACAATTCAGTCTTGCCGGCACCGGCGTCAACCAGTCCGGGCGGAGTATTATGTCCCGGCGTTCTGTCCTCCGTTTTGTGACCCTGCGCACATTTATAACACCAAGTAATATAACACTATGGGACCCCGCTTAAGTCCCGTCTCCTGGCACTCAACAACCCAAGCTTGCATACCTGCTTACTGTGTCTAGGGTCCAACAGGCTCCAGCGGTACCACACCTCTAGATGATGATGCACATCGTTATGTAGTGTTTATTTTCTTCCTAAAGTCCTAAGAGCGTTAGCGTGAACAGATGTGCATACCTAGGCCCTGGAGCCAGGCACAAAAGCTCTTAGCAAACTGCTATCAAAACGGCATTATGGTGAAGCAACCATGCGTAGACTAAAGTTCCAATTTGATTAATGAAGCTCAATATGGCGGCTGTTCGTTATAGTATTGCAAAACGAGGCCGAAAACAAGACTAATACTACAAGAAGCTTGCCTGGCATATCAGTAAGTAAGGAATGAACTCCTCTTATTTCAGTGAATGACGATATCCCGAACAAGTGATAAGTTCTCTTCACTAATCTAGAAACCTTCGCGAAAAAGTGCGACTATAAACCTGAGCTCTGACTTTAGCAGAGCTCACCTTGCGGCTATGGGTCTAAAAGACGGCTCTTAATAACATGATAGTATCTAATAAAAAGAGTGTGTGCGTTTGGCATTAATAAACCTGCTTTTAAAAGCTAAGGATTCTTCTAGAGCTCTGGAGATGGCTATAATGCAGATTATGCTTGACGGCGCTTACAGAACCCGGCTTATGCTTTCTCTATAAAACCATCTAGTTGAGAATCTAGCATACAATAGTAGCGTATGCACTTTGACTGCAATATATCTCGACAGACTAATCAGGTTATATGCTTATGACGCCACGGCCCCGGATGGGCCAGGACAGCAACCTAGGTTGGCCAAGATCTACAGAATACCCTGAAGCTTCATCGCCAGGGAGTACTTAATCTACTCTTGATTTGTTTGAAAGTTGTTACTACAGCTCTTCCCAAACGCCATCGTCCACACGATTATTTCCGATCTCTCTACTCGCGCAGTCTTCAACCCCAACCTTTACAAAAATGCCTACCATCTCCTAAATCGCAGCTCAACTGAAAAAAGGCAAGTGTGAGGACTGTCAGCAGGAGACATCTGGACGAAGGTTCCAGCGAACGTATCAAGATTTTGGAAGAGAAGGGGAACATTGGAAGCGCTGCTGGTAACGTTGGGCCCGGGGGCGAAGAGTTCCCCAGTACCGTCCACTTGGATGTAGAGGGCAGAACGTTCGGCATGACCAAGACAGAAGCAGAAGCCCTGTTCAAAGTTACACAAGAGCTTGAAAAACGTCGACAAAGCATTCGAGGAGATGAAGCTCTCCCGCCCGACCTCGCAGGCATGGTGGGGACGAATGCGTACCAAGTTACAGGAGGGCTGGTTCCACGAAGTTAGCAAGGAAGTCTGTCAGGAGATGGAAAACTACAAGACGCACACAGTCCCGGGAAAGGTTAAATATGTGCCCTCGCTGAAGCAAGTCTGCAACCAAATCTAGATGTGCTGTGGAGTGCAAATAAGTCCCTGGTGGCAATGGGTTATAGTAGACTTGAGCAGAATGGTGAAGATGGAGCTTAGTGCATTTGGCCGGTTGTACAAGAAGGGAGAGGT
Source organism: Colletotrichum sublineola (assembly GCA_020631755.1). Classification (NCBI taxonomy): domain Eukaryota; kingdom Fungi; phylum Ascomycota; class Sordariomycetes; order Glomerellales; family Glomerellaceae; genus Colletotrichum; species Colletotrichum sublineola. Next base: position 230,455 of record JAHSQG010000027.1, on the reverse strand, counting down.
ATGCTCGCCTCAAGGCTTGAAGTCAGAATCGAAAAGTCGGTCAATGATCAGCTGGAAGTTCCATGTGGGAGGAGACAGATACTCATCTACCATCCGACCTACATCGTGCGTCCTGTGCCGCTCGCGTCAATCTTTTAGCTGCATGCTTCGACCATATTTTCTCAGTTGCTAATATGAATAAAATCTAGATCTTTACTCTCAGTCTAGCCACATTATGCGGACAGACCGGATGTGGTGGTGTTGTTTGGTAGCGTTGTCTAGTACTCTAGCTTAACCATGTTAATCAGGTTCTAACCAACATAATCCCACAAGTATTGCAATACTGACACAGGTCTGACTCCATCATCTGATACGACCAGAAGTCTAGACTCTTTAACCTCGCAGTGGAACGTAGACTTGTTTCACCACGGCATCTGATTACGTGTATCTTACTCCAAGGTGTATTGGAACAGCTGCCCCTTGTAAAGAAAGGGAGTGACGGGAGTCATCTAATGGCTTCTTTATACAAGTTCTATTCTCTAGTATTCATTATTTAGACTGCACTCTTCTAATTACCTACTTTATTACTTCTTAAGACTAAATAACCACACTAAATTTTAGCTTTATTACTATACTACACCTAACCCTTTTATTTATTGCCTCAAAAATCTTTTTAATATTACAGACAATGAGCGGAGCTATTGCCGAGATTCTAGAGGTGTTAGGCAAAGAGACTGAGGCTAAAGGTGTTCTACTATGCAAAGGGGTAGCCAAAGGTCTAGAGATAGCTAGGGAAGGTGTTATAAGTAAAGCTAAACTAATAGAGGAGGTTAAGTAACTTGCTATTAAAGTAGCTGCTAAGTCCCTGGTTGTAGAAGATGGAGTTTTAATATTCCTAGAAGAGGGTACTGAGATGGCTGTGGCTAAGGCTAAAGATAGCAGCACACTTAAAACGCATGCAGACAAGTCTAAGACTGTTACTAAGTACATAGGGGACAGTAAGGGTACGTTTATTAAGATAATAAGCGCCAAAGTAGCCAAGGGCGCCCTTCTTTACGCTTGTGCTTAACAGGTACTGCCATTTAATCTTCGCCTTGTCAGCAGATTTATTTGCAAGAAAGAGCCCAAGGTCCGTCAAACAACAGGGTAGTACTCTTTAGTCTGTCAGTTGCCTGCCCTAAAGGACCATCTCTTGGACAATTTAAAGACATTATCACACCAATAGCCTAGTCAGCTTATGACTAGGTACGTCTTGAATTGTCTCTAAGTCTGGTTGCCTAGGTTAGACAGTTAGTAGCTTCTATTCCCTGTGCACAGGGCGACTAGCGCGGCCTGGCTGGCTATGTTTATCTATATTGAGACTGGGTTAGTAATTAAGCAGAGATTAGATTAAGAGGTTAAGGGTGGGAAAGCGAATGGATAGGAACAGGTCTAGAATTGGGGAAGTAGGAGTTGTCATTATGGCGTACTAGGAGCCATTCAAAGGAGAGCAACAACGTAGTGTGACAGCCTGGCCAGCTGTGCTGCTGCACCGTAGCCTGCCATGGTAATAGGATTATGGGGTTGAGTTCTAGAAATTGAGAAACGAACATGATGCGTTCTGGATCCTCTTCTTGTACTTGATGGCAGGTAAGGAGTGTTGGTTATGACCGGTTCAACAAAGCGAATGTCCCAATGGTCTCGTGATCACAAGATATAAGAAAAGGTGGTTGTTGAATTGTTGTTTGTCGTGATGAAATGAAGTAAGTGAAGTGGGCCATAGTGGGTGACGGAGCCCAGTTGGTGGTGGGCAGCTTTTCTGCCGGTGGGCGATGAGTCACGTGAATCACCTCCTCCCACCGCATTTCCCATACATCAACAAGGAGGAGGATAGATGGCAGGAGAGAGGGCCACAGCTGTTGTGAAAGGCAGGCTCGCGGCCATTTATTAGATGGTGTGTTGTCATCTTTTAGGGAAGAAAATACACTAATGTTGTATAGTAACAGTCATCCCAGCAGCTGTAGCTTGATCACCTGGTGGGTGATAGCAAGCAGCTCACCCTCGGCCGGTATGACCAGCAAGTTCATTTCAGGCATATCGAGCAGTTGGCGCAGGCGCTGGTCGACGGCGGCTTTGCCTGTGGCAATTTGCAAATAAGAGTAACGGCGAACCAATTGGTTTCGGGCCCATGATTCGAGGCGGCTGACGATGCTGGGAACAGATGTTGGGTAGGGAGGTGGTGGTGTTGGATTGTCGGGATTAGAGATATCGGACACTAATTACAGGCAAAGTGCCAGTAGTGCGATTGCGAATCGTCACAACGCGCGTTGCTTGGGTCGGCAACGATGTCATAGGGCCCAACAGCGTCTCTTGTTTCTGTCTCCGACGGACAAAATTGGCGACGGGCCAGAGAAGTCTCTCGTTTGGACGGAAGATGGAGACCTGGCGGTATGCGGCGAGGAAGGAGGCGTTGTTTGGAGCTTCGCGAAGCAGAACGGCTACGATGGGGGAGCCATGGGAGCTAGAAAAGACGACACGGACGAGGCGATGCGAAGAGGCACCTACAGGGGCGCGCAGGTTGGACAGACGGCAATGCAAGTGTTGGTAGGGGAATGCGATGTTGTTGGTGTTGGTATGCGTCCCTGTATGAGCGAAGGAGGTAACGAGATGTACGTCGTAAATGAGACTGTCAGGCCCGTGTGTGGTGTTGCTGTTGTTGTAGCTTGTGCTCCTGTTCTTGTCATTGAAGCGGTTTGTTGAGGAGGATACGGCGGGCGCTGGCCTGAATAGAATCAGTGGCCACTCCAAGACAATGTCAATCAACAGCCTGGCGCAGACAAACACAAGGTGTAATGTCCTGGCGGCAAATAGACGAACTCTAGGTGGACTTATCGAGACAAGCAAGGATGGTGGTGGTGACTGGTGTGCTGAAGCCAAGTTGACAACGGTGTCAATCTTGTAAATGTAACATGCAGGGCTTGGCCAGGGAAGGCATGCTTGCGGTGGATCGAAGTCTAGTATCTCGCGACGAAGGTCATAGAGGTGTAACGAGAGCGAGCGGTCAGGGTTGACAACAAAGTGGCAGTGGAAACAAAGCTCGATGGATAGGACGTGTCGGCGTTTTGGCTGGGACGCGCGATACGGGCTGAGAAGCGTAGCGTGGTGAAGTTGACGAGTGGGTGTTCCTCGGCGGCAAGGAAGCACAAGGAATGGTCATATGAAAACGGCTTGTCTTTCTCTTGTGTGGGGCTGCCCAGCTAGACATGAAGATGTACGTATCTTCGTGGTGGGGTTGGGTGCTTGTGACCGGATTACCTAATTAATAATCTGGCTCCTAATAAAATCCCACAAGGCTGCGCGATGCTGTGAAGGTATTGCAACAGTATGCATTGCTGCAGGCGTGGAATTGACCTCCAGGTCGGAACCGTGAAAGGATTTCGGTGATGACCAAGATTTAATGGCATTGTTACTAGGGATTATTAAGGGTCAGTGTTTATACTCGGTGCTATCATCCAGCAGTGTTAAGAAACTCTGCTTCTCACAAGGGAAGAAGGGTGATCCGGGGCAGGTTGGCCTGCTTCTTGTGCTGCAGAGTCGATCCCAGTGGTGACACTCAAGACGTGTTGAAGCTGCGCGAGTCATGCTACGTAACCAATTGCAATGTAGACGTAGGCTGAATATGGAAATACAGGGATGCATCGCTGGAGACGCCCACTCCCCCCCCACCCACACGTTGACGTCTGTTAGTCTGTCAGTCCTGACAAGAAAGGCAGCAAGTACTGGGGAACCTGCCTTCTCATGGACACGGCCCTTCCCTCGTGTTGCCCGGTCAATGGCTCCTCCCCTCGCAGACATTCATTGGCCTACACGTACCTCTCTTGCTGCTCCTGCTGCTCCTGCTGCCGCCATGCTTGCAAGCACCATACGGCAACAACCAATTTGCTTCCATCACTTGCTTCCTTCCTTCCATCCACATTTGTCTGATTTCTTGCATTCGGCGCCCAGAGACGCATTCATTTTCGTCTTCTTCTTTCCACTCTCCCACTCGCACCCCTCCTCGAGGCTATTAATGTCGACCCAAAAAAGCGATCCGTCCCCGACGCATTACTTTCACACGCGACAAGACCGCGTCCCTTGTGGAATCTCCCACCACCACGCGATATCCTCTTTGGTCGGCTAGCTTGCACCGCGAATACCCAATCGACATTCACAATCCAACATTCACACTCCAACATTCACACCCCAAAATTCACACTCCCATCGCCGCCATCAATGACGCCGTCGCTGCTTCTGCTGCCACTTGACCTCTTGGAACACATTGGTCTGGCCCTTGTGTGTCCATCTCAACCGGCCCCCGGCAGTCCCCTTTCATCTACTAGGCTCCGTGACCTTGCCGCACTGGCTGCCACTTCACGCGAGTGTCATGCATTTGCGAACCCCTTGCTGCATACTGCAGCCATCGCCTTTGATCTTATCGCCTCTCAGCTTGTCCATCGCCAAGAAGCTTTTCTCCGTCGATATCCCCTTCGCCTTTATCGTGCTGTTGAAGCCTACAGAGACCCTTGGTTGAGCGTATCGGCAAGTGGGTATGGGCAACCCTCCACCCCCCCGCATCTTCCGTCTGTCCATCCACTGACTGTCCGTCATGCTGACCGTTTTCCCCCTTCAGTCAGCCATCCTACAACCGTGAGCCTCTGCTCCTATGGGCCGTCACCTCTGGACGTCTCGATATTTTACACCGTCTGCTGCAACACGCCCCTGAGTCTCTCGTCTACTTCCTCCTAGGCGTCCGCCTCGCAGTCTGCTGGCCCTGTCTTGACCAACACCAACCACACTTGCCCCCAGAGGGCGCGACGGAAACATATTACGCCGCCCCACTCCACGCAGCCGCACGCGCAGGCCACGATGACTTGGTCAAGTACATCCTTGACCGTGGTGGTGTTAACATCAATATCGACGCAGAAGCCCAGCTTCTTTGCCTGTGTCCCTCGTCCCGCATCAATCGTCCGGACGAGCTCTGTGCCACTCCTCTACACGTGGCGCTCTCCCACGGCCATCATTCCACGGCCAAGATCCTAATGCTGCGCGGAGCCATTTGGGACCGCCCTTTTGAGTTCTCTCGGGGCGTCACGGGCCTTCACATCATGGCTGCGACTGGCGCTGCAGACCTCGCTAATTGGATTGCTGATTCTGACTGGCCTGGCACTGTGCTCAAGAGGAATTGGCCTCTACACGACTGGCCTGACATTGGCGGTTTCTATTGTCTACATTACGCCTGCTTATCACCAGGAGTGGTCGACGAAGTTTGCTCCAGCCAGCCATCTGGCACACAATCTTCGCGGCTTGTGTCCTCACTGACTCGACTTGGTGCCGTTGTTAACACCAAAGATGAGAAAAGGGCTGCACAGCGGCTTGAGATGGAGATCCATCGCCTTGGTCCTTTGATTAACCGCTTGTGGGTAGATCCCAATAGGTGCGAGTCAGACTGGGCATACTTTATCAAGTTCTGGGAGAGAGACATGAAGTATTACGAGTTTGCTCCCGAGGAACCAGAAGCACTTGTTACCAACTTGGATTTACGCGCTATGGCCCTTGCAATCCGCCGCTCGCAAAATGATCCGGGCGCAGGGGCAATAGCTGTCTATCCATCTTGATGATTTTGAATGGTCTGGTCTGTAGCATAACATGGTAGAAACCACATGAAAGGACAATGTTCAATCCCATCCATGAACTTGGTGATGTAAGTGATGCAGGAATAATGTAGACGGTAAAGCCTGATGGCCAACCAACGTAGGCTGTGGCAAGCTATTACCATGTTATGGCGAATGAAGGGTTAATCTGCCACAAATATTTGATTCTTGTTGATACAAGGTATAGCCCTAGTCGCCCTTCTCTTCTCTTTCCTCCCTTCTACAACGCACAATAACCAACGGCGACGTGCCCACGCGCCCATTTTTCGTCTCTTTTTTTCTTCTTCTTCGTCTTGTTGAGCTCTTTTCTTTCTCCCAACCACCATCGCAGTCGACTTTATTCTTCTTCTTTTATTTAGTCTTTCTTGCACCCGCCCCGACCCATCACCATGTCTGCCAACAACGACGACCAGCAGCAGCAACAGCAACAACAGCAGCAGCGACAGCAGCGACAGCTTCGCCCTCGCGCCCCCCCTCCCGCCGCCCCGGTACGATCATCCCCTCTCGAGTCGCGTTGCTTACACCCCAGGCAAGAGAGAAGCCTGGAGAAAGCTAGAATATGATGTGACACAACGCTGACACAATGTAAACAGAACTTCGGCCAGTCATTCCCCTACACGGCCACACCAACAAGCAGCTCGGTGCGGCAATATGTCAACCAGACCGTCGTCCCCGCCCAAAGCGTCAACCCGGTCTCGGCCTCGCGCGCCTCCGCCATTCTCCTCACCAACCTCGAAGGAGAGGCCCGGCTCCTGGGTCGCGAGCTGCGTGCCGCCGCCGTTATTGACCCCGCCGACGTCAAAGCTGCCACCAACCTCCGCAAGCTCGCCAACCTCTGGCCCAACGGTGCCTGGTGCCCGCCTGGCTTCCTGCCCCCGGGCAACCTTCCCGGATCCATCCTGAGCGAGATGCGCACCCTCTCTTCCCACGTTGCCCGGAACAGGGGCTCCCAGTGGCTCCCCCAGCTGTGGAACCCTACGGCAGACTGCAAGGCCAACTCCGCCAAAACCCTCCTTCTTACTTAGGTGACTGCCCCCGTGGGATTATAGTTGTGGGTCTTGGATACTAGATTTTTACCTACAAATAGAATATTATGTTATCTGTAGAATACCATACAAGACAGTATAGTAATATCTATTAACATATATATCTAAAGTCACGTGAGGGTTGTCAGCCCCCCCCTGCCCCACCCTTGCTAGTTGCCTTACCAATTTCTTCTACCAATCCCTTCCTCTTTTTCCCTTCTAACCCACACAACTTTCGCCATACGTTACGCCCCCCCCCCCCTACTGCATGCCGCACGCTGCTGCCACCACAAACCTTACAGTATAGATCCTTATAATGTAATATACTGCTATATGCTATTTACTACTTTATTTTAATTAAAAATAAGCTTATAAATAAGTAGTTTTTTTTATAGTAAAAATTAGCCTAGATTTAGCCCTTTTGCTATCTTAATTAATAGTAAAAGTATGCTTACTTTTAGGCTAATTCTTATTATAAAAATAGCAAACATAATAGATTTCTATATAAGCTTATTACAGAGTTTATATTATCATACACAGCCATATAGAACATCAGCTAACATAACTCTATAAAAGATAAGATAGTATAATCCTATACATATCAGCATAATAGCAACTACTATTCCCTAGGACATTTAGGGAGTAAACCTTCCTAATCCCCCTAATACACAGCCGCACAGCTTTCTATAGGACCTTACGTCCCCAGACATGACCGCCTTTCTCCTTAAAGGTATATACCCTCCCCTACACCCCTATACACCTACTAACACACCTATACAGAGGCAAAGCAAAACATCACAGGCACATTCATTCATAAGTATAATACTACTACTACTATAGTATATTATACACTCCTACTCTACTTACTATAGTTTAGTACTAACCTATATAGCCCTAACGTATAATTAAACTACACCTAAGAATCACTCAACTAGGCCATATAGTCCTAAATATTAACACTTTACGCCTATAAGCCTGTAATGCTATCTAGACATACATATATAGTACTAAGAATACTAGTATAGACATGTACACTAAGTGTTATAATAGTAAAGGCTTATTTAAGAAGTATATATCCTTTATAGATATATACTATACTAATTATAACTATTTATCTAAGGGCTATACTTATATAAAGTCAAGCCATTCTAATATTACCTATACGTCTCTATACATACTAACCTTAACCTATATACTCTACTAACTACCTATACTAGCCTATACAACCCTAGTTAAGACTAGTTATATTATAAAGAAGTACTATATAGGTATATCCTGTAATCTATAGACCTATCTAAGTAAGGTCCTATCTATATACCTCTGTACTATAGTAGAGGCTCTTAAGTTAATTATAGATAATATTAAGGAGTATAAATCTAGTATGTATAGCTATATATAGGTTTATAGGCCTTTATACTAATATTTATAGAACTTAATAGTAAGGTTTAGATAGATATAAACCTATATACCTATATATATAGTAGTTTTAGTATATAAGATAGTATATAGTATTATATATTAGCATATATTAGCGTATATATTAGTAGGGTAGGTAATTAGCAGCTATAATCCCTTATATAGGCTTTTAGAACTATATAGACACTTATAAGGTAATATAGTACTTATAACTTATGTTCTCTCCTACTCTATAATATACGCCCCTATATAGGCTTTAACATTCATATATAATTTAGAAAAACTTAATATAGTCTTATAATAGTTTCTAACTTATATATATATAGGTATTTATATCTATATAGAGCCTTACACCCCTATATAGATGTTTATAAACATTATATTCTATTACTAAGATACTATATCCTTCTATTAATCTTTTACCCTTCTGCCTATTAATTACTAAGAAGCTAGAAGCATAGTAGACTTATAATACTATTCTTATACATATATTAGAAACCTATAATATCTAAATTACAAAGCATACCTTTAAATAGCAGCTTAGAAAATAGGGCATCTAGCAAGAAGAGTATATAATATTTTTAGAAGAATTACTTACCTATATTTAAGAGCTTTTCTTTTAAATTAGCCTAAATAACACTAATATCCTATATATACTTTAATTAGAGGGGTTTATAATTACACCTTATAGCCTTATAGTTATCTATAAGCATAATTAGCTTTAGAGATAATAGCTACCTAAGTAAATTACTTAAGTATAACAACAACTTAGGGAATTCTTCTTAAGTTTACCTAAGGTTACCTACTATATTAAGGGGTATAGTTATAAATACCTATATATATAGGTTTGCTAGTAAGGGTATATTATTAGCTAAGACCTATTATTTACCTTATATTACTAAACATTCCTAACCTAAGTTAATAACTGTCTTTAAGAGATATAATACTACTATAAAGGTTAGATAACTCCTAGCCTAAATTATATCTAGTCTCTTAACATATATAATAAGCTTTTACTATTTAGGTTTAAGGTTTATACTACTATTAACGCCTATTTATAGTTTATTATATAGTTTTATATTAGCTTTTTAGCCTATACGTCTTAAAACGTTCTTACTTAATACCTTACTATTATCTAATAATATAGGTATACACCTTTATAAATTCAGTTAGATTAGGGTAAAGAGACTATCCTTATAGCTAGTGTTTATTACCACCTTATATAGTAACGTTTAACATTAGAGTTACCTATTACTTTTCATAACTATTAGATATTTAGGAAAAGTATCTATAACATTAAGATTAAGAGCTAGTAGAACTATCTCTACTAAGGGCAGTTAGTATACTAGAGAGTAAGTATTTATATTATATCTTATATATATTTATACTAACTAGTATAGGAATATTTCTAGTTACTTAAGCTATAAAATCTCTTTTCCTTATATATACTAGCTAATTAGATTACACTCTTATTTATCTATATACTACTTATCTATAAGGACTTTATAATATTTATTTAAGTCTAGAACTTATATTAAATCTATTATTAAAAGGGGAGACTATATGTTATTACTAGTTAACTATAGTACCTCTATTATTAACTAAACGCTAAAATAGTATAGGACTTTAGGTAGATAATTAATTAACAGTAAGTATAAGAGTTACTTACTCTTATAAAGGGTAATAGTATTATTAATAAATTCCTTCCTTAAGATACTATATAGGTCTATATATAAATTATAGACTCTTATTAGTCTATACTTACACCTAAGACAAAAGTTAGAGATACTATATATCTGTCTCTTAATACATACTAGTACCTTTAGACCTATTTAAATAAGTATATTAAAGAACAATACTAACTAGAGGTCTCCCTTCTAGATAAGCCATAAGGAGGAATTATATAGGTTTAAGAACAACTTTAATAGTCTAGTATTAGTTTAGAAAGTATAAATACTTCTCTAGTAGAAAGTAAGGAAGAAGATAGTAGTAAATAAGGACTATATATCTCTATTTTCTTTAAGAATTAACATATAAGTATATATATTTATATCCCCTCTAGTATATTTCTCCTCCCTTATATATAACCTCCTCCTTAATATCCTCTTTTTCCTCTTAGACTTATTCCTTAATTTTTACCTTTTTACTCTCTAGCTCCTCCTTAACCTTTACTATAGGTTTAATTATAGTACCTATTAATAACCTTATTTTTAGTTTTAATATTGTTTAGGGTGTATTAGTTACTATATCTTATTAATTAGAAGTATTTAGCTTTATATAGGCCTTACCTTTTTAAGATACTTAAGGTTTAATAGTTAGTAGTTTAATTTAGACTTATATAATAATAGTTAGGTAGTATATATCCTTTTTATAAGAGATTAAAGCCTTAGAGAGAAATAACTAAAGTATAGTAGCTTAATAGGTAGTATTATAATACTCTAAGATATTATATAGGTTTTTTATATTAATTAGTATAGCTTTCTACTCCTTACTAAGAAATTATTATTAGGTAGTAAAATTAGAGATAATACTCTTTATTATACTTATATATAATAGAAAGACTATAAATAGATTAAACTATATCTTACTAATAAACTTCTTAATAGGCTAAATACTAGTATATATTAGGACTTAAATACTATATATATCTATCTTAAAGTATATTATATTATAAAGAGTAATAGATAACTTAATTAATAGAGACTTCTTAACCTTCTTAGTTTACTAAATACTCTATTCTTATTCTTATGACCTAGTATAGAGTAAGTTAAGGAGGTTTAAAGATGTTAAACCTTATATAAAAAGGGCTGAAGTTAGTATAGAGGGTCTTAGAGTTAAACACTTTAAGATAGGTCTTTCTAGAGAAGATATAAGGTTAATTAGATCTATATAAGTATCTTTATAAGGTGTAATAGACTATAAGTCAGTACTATAATACCTATATGCCTTCTAATTATTAGTAGTTTTAAGGATATAGTAGTTCTTACCTAATAATAGGTAAAAAGGGGTAGTTAACCCTATAGTAAAAAGATAAAGGAATAAGTAGAGATATAGAAAGAAGAAGAGTTTAGAATAATAATAATTATTTATGTTAGGTTTTATATATACGTGTATAGCCCTATAGAAAGTAGGGTTATTATAATATATAATAGTAAATAGGCGTGCTACCTAGTAAATATATTATTCAATAATTTAAATTTCGTTAAAGTAGGAGGGTGTAAAGTTTTATAGGGTAGGGGCCTACCTAACAATAAAAACAGGCCAAAATTTGGTTTTAGCGGAGTTGGCCTTGCAGTCTGCCGTAAACCCGGCTCCCGGCCCCCACCCTCTCGGTGTGCTCCACGCCGCCATGCGGGGCAAAGTCTTTCTTACCCGCGAGGTGATTCGGAACGCCTGCAAAGACTAGAGCGCGCCGCCCCCCGCCCCTCCCGCCCCTTCCGCCCCTCCTCTCCCCCCCGCCTCCTAGTCCGTAATCGATAAATATGATTAGAGGTTCTCTCTGTTAATATGGATGTGACGTTTTTGAAAGCCCAGATTTCCCATTTTTTAATCTTTTGTCCCTAAAGTTACTGCAAAAGGCTTATTCAAAGCCGAATATCGTTTTGTGTTCTCAATGGCTATAGGTGTGACGTTCTGATCTGCTGTAATCATACCCAAAAAATGTAACTCTTGTAGTTCCAAGATCCTGACCAAGAAAATCTATCAGCCAGAATATTCCGTTCTAATATTATCAATCAGAAATGAGCCACTATCAATGTCGTGCACAAGAACAAGGCTCAAAGCAATGGCGTCAGCAAGTTCCAATCAATATGGAAGACCTGAAGGGCGTGTACTCAATGTTGTGTGTCTCCAATTTGTGTCCTGGCTGCAGCCACAGCAAATGGAGCCCGAAATAGCCCTTCAGACTTCCGGAAGTCTTATACTCTCAACTTCTATTAATAGTCGTTAGACGCTGCTAAGTTTTTCTTTTCTCTTACGACTCTTAAGCCTCTGCTCTAGGTTCTTGATGCTGTTACTCTTAATGTGGAGGGAAGAGACGCAACGAAGTGAGGCAACAATATCGTATTGTTGCTAACTGACGTAGGTGAGGAAAAGAGAAACTACCAAGCCCACTATGGGCTGGTAGGAGCCAGATGTGGGCTCCGAGGCTGCCCCACTAGAGGTGAGGTGGGGTCACATGCCTACACCTCACCTCAACACTCCCCCACAGACTCGGCTAGCGGCCATATATCTATTATATAAGGTGAAATAGGCAAAATAACAGCCTAATCTTAAATCCTCTAAATCTGAGGAGTTTTTAAAGTATTAAATACTTTAGTAAAAGGTTAGCTAATTTACTGATTAGCCTAATTAATCTAGAGCTAACATGCTAAAGTCCTAATATAAATCCTCTATATAATCCTATATCTGTCTATATCTATTAATCTAATCTATCTATTATACCTAGTATTCTAATAAACTCTGTATGCTTAATTATGTTAAGTAACTTTATGAGACTATCTATAGCTATCTTAGTGCCCTTAATAAGCTTTAAGGTAATAGTATTATTATTATTAACCTCCTATATAATCTACTTATATCTAATATTAATGCTATAGGTATATGCCTTATTAAGAGGATTTATTATGTTAATAAAGGTATTTATGCTATTAGTAAAGAGGATTATAGGTATACTAATCTATTATTAGAGGAGCTATTTAACATATTATTAAATCTATATAAGGGTAATCCTAGTAGGAGTAAGGTTAATAAACTCTACCTCTATAGAGCTTAGAGTAATAAAGGTCTATTTCTTTAACTTCTATATAATTAGGGTGCTAGTAAAGAAGATAACATATCTAGTAGTAGATATACATAAGGGATAGTTATCTATAAATATAGTATTAGCTATAGTATAAAGTAAAAGTTACTTATCTATATAAGGATCTATACCTCTAAATATAATACTATAACTAGTAGTACCTTTAAGGTATTAAAAGTAATACTTAATTATATACTAATAGGTAATTAAGGGGCCTAAGTTAGTATAGTAAAGCTTACTTATAGTAAAGGTGCTATCTAGTCTAGTACTAGTAGTAAGCTAATTAAGGTAACTAGTCTATTTAATATAAGTCTAATAATTATTAGTAGAGTACTTATCTTTTACCTAAGTAATAGGTAGATCCTTATAAGTAGGTAATAGGGTCTTAATAGGGTAAAGATTATAGTATCTAAATTACTAGAGGATACTCTTAGTATACTTATACTATAAGAGGAAGATCTTAGTAATAGATTAGCGTATCTAAAAGCTAAGAAATTAGGTAGTAATATTAAGGTCCTTTAGTAGGTATACTAACTTTAGTATGTTATAGACCTTCTTAATAGTCTCCTTATTAGTAGTAGCTACTATGTTATTATTAATATATATAAGGGCGTATATATCTAATAAGGTATTAATAAAGAGGTAAATCTCCCCCTTAACTAGTATAAATCTAAGCTTCTCTATCTCTAACTTAATAAGCTAAAACTACTATAGAGGGGACTTATGTAATCTATAGAGCGCCTTATATAATAACTAGACCTTACTAGTGCTATTAGAGTATCTAGTAGGCTAGTAGACGTATACGTATACTCTATTAGGGACTAGGGTAGTAAGAAAGGTAGTGTTAAAGTTATGTATCTTATAGTAAAGTCTATAGAGGGTAATAATTATAAAGAAAAGGCGGATTATAGTAGTAGTAGTAATAGTAGTATATACCTCTTAAGAGGACTATTTGCCCTTTTTATAGTTACTATAGACTACCTATTAGGCCTTAAATTAAATAACTTTATTAGTAGAGTTAGTTTTAATATTAAATACCTATATACCTAGTAGTAACTTTATACTAGTAGGTAGATTAACTAGATTAAAGGTATGTTTATTAACTATCTACTAGATCTCTATATTATAGGTAGGTTTCTAATACTATTGCTAATAAGGGCTCTATTTAGCCTAGTTAATAGTATATAGGATAGAGTATTTAGGTAGAAGGATCTTAGATATAGCTGTAGTAGCTAGAGTACTAATAATATATAGGGTATCCTTATTAATATAGATGTTAGCTATAAGGTAGGCCTTCCTAGCCTTTTTATTAGTAGTAGTATGTTAAGGATAAAGATTATTAATAATCTTATAATCTAGGCTAGACCTAGCCTTTTTATTATATTATTAAGTACTAGCTATTTCTTAGTAGTAACTAGGTAGTTTAATAGTAGTAGATTAATATAGGTAGCTACTTATAGTAATAAAAGAATCCTCTATATCTAGGGTATTAATAGAAAGAGGAATTAGATTAGGATTAAGGTAATTAGCTTCCTAGTATTAAATAGTATTAGTAAAGTTATTATTATTATTACCTAAATTAGTATTATTAGTTAGAAAAGATATATATATAGTAGTGTAATTATTAGGTAGAGGAGTTATATAATCTATAGTATTTATACCCTAATTATAAGTATCCTTAGGTTAAGCTAGCTAGGTATCCTTAGTAGATATATTATCTATACTAGGTTAGTTAGAAGAAGGGATCTAGTTAGGATACTAGATCTATAAGTTAGGTTTATTAAAGAGTATATTATAATTAATCTTAGTAGGGATAGCATCTTTATCTAAGGGGTAGAGGACTGTCTTCTTTAGGCCCTTATAGAAACAAACATCTTAGTAGTAAAGAACTTTCTTCTAATTAGGGATATATATATAGTAGATATAGCTGTATAGAGAGCCATATCTAACTAGGATGCCTTTTATAGCATAGGGCTCTATCTTAGTAGAATAAGGTAGGTACTTACTGCCTTTCTTATGTATATATACTATATAACTAAAGGTATAGATATGCTTAATATAGGGCGGCTTATAATCTTTAGTGAGGTTAAGCTCCTACGTAATGATCTTATAGGTGCTTATCTTACTCTTATTAGGTTAAGGGAGGAGATTAAGTACTTAGATTGTAGTGTTAATAGTATAGTCCTAGAGCTCCTCTAGTAGACTATTATTAATAAGTATGGTATGTATAGCCTTAATAATAGTATGGCCTGTATATTTAATAGTACTGTTTATAGAAGGAGTATATAGTATAGTAAGGTTAAGTTAAGTACCTTTAAAGAAAGGATTATAAAGAACCTTCTTTAACTTAGGCGTATTATTATATAACTAACTCTTAATATTTAGAGTAGTTATATTTATAAAGGTAGTACTAAATTACTTAATTATAGTAAGAATATTATTACTATAATAGGTCTTAAGTAAAGTAAGCTAGTAATATCTACTATAGTAGTTAAGAAAGTAAAGGGCGTATTAGTTACTAAGGATTAAGAGTAGCTTAACTTTAATAAGATTAAGATATATCTCTTTACCTATAAGGGTGAGTAGAAGGGGAGTATTACAGCTAATTATCTCTATAGATTTTATAAGATAACATGCCTTATAATAGAAAGAGTTAATCTTATCCTAGGTAAATTAAATACCTACTTAATAGTAGGCCTTAACAACACAAGAAGGATAGGTATAGATAAGGCGGTAGTATATAAGATCTAGCATAAGGCGTAACTTTATCTTAATACTTACTAGGCTAAGTGCTATATCTATAGGGATTATAGTACTATTAATAGTATTAACAATATATATATTAGATATCTAGTAGACTTTAGTAAGTCCCTTACGTAACTAAGTGTTAATAAGGCTTATAGTAGTATAGTTATATTTAATATAGCTCTTATAAAGCTTACTAGGGCTAAGGAGATTTATAGGGCTAAGGGGGCTATACTTAACGTCTTTAATAGTCTAGTTAATAGTATATAAGGAGTTATTTAGATCCTTAACCTAGAAGAAAACTATACTAGATCTAAGGGGCTTAACTTCCTTACTGTTAGTAGCTATAAAGGGTTAAAGATTATTATAAATAGTATAGGATATAAAAAAGGTAAGATTGTTAAAGATAGGGTTAAAGTAACCTAAATTTATAATAATATTAGAGCTTATAATAGTATTATTATTAACTACTATATAGATAGCCTTATTAAGTATTATTATAGATTTCTTTAGGGTAAGTCTACTAACTAAAGAACTACTAATTATACTAAAGGCGCCTTTAATAAATATAGAAGATCTATTACTATTACTATTACTATTAGTTAAAGTCTCTTTATAATCTTTATTATAGATATACTTTATAGTATAGGTAAGAAGGTTATTATAGTATATATAATCTATAGGGATTAGATCTAGATAGGTAGTCTAATACTTTATAGTAGTATAACCCTTACTATAATAAGGGTAAGTAGGGTAATCCTTCTTCTTAGTAGGATTAGCTAGTACTAAATTAGTACTAGAGGAAGTAGCTATATTAAAAGTAGTAGATTTATAATATAAGGTAAGGCCTATCTTCTACTCTTTATCTTAAGTAAGGGTATAAATAGTCTTAATAATATTAGTCTAAGTAGGTTTCTTAGAGTTATTAGTATATCTTTTATATATATTAGGTAAGTACGCCTTAAAGTAGTTAAGTAGAAGAATAGCCTAATAGTAATTAGAGTTTTTACTATAAAGACTAGTAATATAGGTATAGAGGTATTAGATATGTTTAAGGGCGTTATAAAGAGTCTTATAGTTATAAGTATTACCCTTACTAAATTTAGTAATAAGAGCTCTAATAGTATCCTTAGAGACTTTAGGGATATATCTCTTAAGGGCTCTTATAAGTATAAATAGGTTGCTATTATCTTCCTAACCTATATTAAGAAGCTTATTAATTAATATATTATATAATAAGATAAGGAGGTTATATATAATATTATAATTATTTTCCTATAATACTCTCTTAGCTAGATTAGTAGGCTTAGGGATATTACTATTAATATATTTCTTAATATAGTTTATATAGAGGATAGAGTTAATAAGTACTAACTATAAAGACTAGTTAGATTTACCCTTAAGGGTTAAGATCTTTAATAATATTAATTAGTAATTATAGGCATCTACTATAATAAAGTTAGGGTGCCTTACGTAAGGGTAGTACTAAGATATTACTAAAGATATAAAGAATCAATTAAGCTGTAAGTAGCCTAACAATATAACAAACCTAGGTGTTTCTTCTATAGGATAGAAGGTATATATAGATATTTTATAGATTACTACCCTTTAATAGACACTTAATTAATTAATAATCTATAAAGTAAAAAATTAGTAATATAAATAAAAGAGGGAAGGATCTTACTATGTTAGTAAGAAATTTATATTAGTTAAAGAGGTCAGATATATGTTAATATATAGGGATCTAAGGCGACTATTAGAGTTAGTTAGAGGTGAAGTTGCTATTGCTTAACACGTCAATCACAGGGCAATCAACAAGGGCAATTCTCACGGCTATCATAAGGTAATTAAGAGGTTAAAAGGAGAGGTAGATACTACTAGCTTAATTAAGAGAAAAAATCGTGGCCTAGAGCTCATAACCTGTAGAGGGAAGAGACGCAACAAAGTGAGGCAACAATATCGTATTGTTGCTAACTAACGTAGGTGAGGAAAAGAGAAACCACCAAGCCCACTATAGGCTGGCGGGAGCCAGATGTGGGCTCCGAGGCTGCCCCACTGGAGGTGAGGTGGGGTCACGTGCCCACACCTCACCTCAACACTTAACGTTGTTAGTCTCTACAGGAATACTTTACGTCCACTTTCGCTTTTCTGCATAACAATGACAGATAATTATATCAAGTTTAAAAGAGAAAAAGGCCCTGTAAGCCTCATTCTTGACGTAAGTTTTGTCTACTTTTGGCTTGCTTCACTAGATTTATAGGAGGCTGTCCCTCTTACGAACGTGGTATCTACACTATGCTTTTTTTCTTTACCGCTAGACGTGCCGTCGCCGTAGCCACTTGAAGAGCTTGTTTTTCGACTTTTGCTGTTTCTTTCCTTAAGACTGCCGGAGTTCAGTTTAGGTTTTGGTTACCACATCTCTGTCTTGTTCTTGCCTAAAAGGACCCACGATTTCCTTGCTAAGGGCTTTGCCTAGTCGCTTTTTAAGTCATAGTATCGGCCAAACCAGTATCCTTGTAGACTCAATAGTTATCCTTCCCACCGTTCCAGTTAGTGCCGCATTGTCTACAGAACGGAGGCTCTCAGTTAGCTCGTAAAGCTTTTATAAGAGCTCTTTTGTCACCGGACCTTTGTACATGATGAAACAATGTTTGGAAGGGTCGCTAGCGTCAACAGTCAGAAATATGCACCGTTACATCGTGAAACTAAGGCTCCTTAGTAGAAGAGAACGCAAGGGACAAGAGAGACAACCCGTCAGCAGATGGCATGGGCTCCCTATAGAACAGTCTCTACGTCAATGCAAGAATAATGGCAGCAAGAGACGGATCCTTCTTCGTGCTAGAAGGGACAGCTATCATGTCATGCTGCATTGCGGCAACTGACTCTCGTAACAGACAGAGCGGTCGAATCCCCAGGCGCAGAGCCTGCCGTCATCACAGTCAGCAGCGCATCGTCGCGAAAGTCAGCAGGTTTGGGGACTCGCCGAAACCGAGCGTCGGGGTCGGAACTGCAGACGTACTGTGGCTCCCAGGCAAAAGGGCCCTTCAGATGATGGTGGGAATAATGAAGAGAGGTGGGCAGTCACCAGGCTGTATGGATCATAAAGATGACTCATATCATAGGGCCACCAAAAGGCCGCCGGACAGACAGTCAATGGGGGAGGGGGCCATTGCTGCTGATGTGTACGAACGTAAGACGGCTGACAACACAAAAGCAGCCCGGCACAGTTGGATAAAGCAGCGGAATTGAAGGAAAACCCCTGAGAAGCTTGCGCACAATCTTCCCTTTGGAATTGAGGTAGGATTAGAGACAGAGGCCTGGGTGTGTTCCTCATGTTGCTCTCGGCCCTTCTTGGTCGTCAATTCCGTTTATTTGGCTGACAACTTCAAGAGGTCGGCATTCTAACACATCAAAAATCCATCCAAACTTTGTCCTTAGCCTTTTCAAACCCCTCGCTAAGAGCATTCAAACGATAGAGTCAGCCAAACGAGAAGCAAAGGCAAAGAAGCAGAGCGATTAAGAGTTGGCCTACAAGACAGCATCCAACACAAGGCAAATTCTTTACAATCTGTGGGAGCAAGCTGGCCCTGGAACGATGACGGGGGGGAGGCGTTGTAGTGAGAGGGATTAAGGAGGGAGGAGATGGTCTGTAAGGAGGTCGTCTCGGGGGAGGACAATGGGCCTGAGGCAAAGGAAGCTTGCACTGTGGACGCACTTAACGCAGGATGCTACATCATCTCTTTGCGTGGCCGTAGCAGGATCGACGCCCAGGAGGGTAGGGGAGCGGTCTTGGGGGCTGAGACCACTTCTAATCCATGGAGAACTGCGCCGGTCATCATAGCCAGCATCTTCGTCAAGCAGCGGCTGACACATGGGCCCCATCAGGCTTGACCAAGGTCGACATAGAGACGGGCAAGGTCCTATTGACACGGAATTATAATTGATAAAGGAAGGGAATTCTTGGGGTGAAGAACACTATGACGCACAATCGCACGTTAGAACCAGGGCCAGAATTCGTGCTTGATCTGGTGCCCCCAGGTGTTGTAAAATGGCAACTATCTTGTAGGTCCACAAACTGGCACTGGAATTAACGTCCACGGGCGGAGGGACGTCTTCGGCCGGGAGGACCAGATCGTCGAGCACGTCCCATTGCGCAACATGCCGGGCGCTCGGCTGGTTTACTGTATCCGCCCAATCGTGGCCCAGAACCTTCGTCTCGATGGACATGGCTATTGGGCGGTGTGATTCGCTGAGTGAAAGGGCGAATCAAGTGCTGTAGCTCCAAGCTCCATGTTGACGAAGACGCAGAAGTCGACCTTCCTATTAAA
Organism: Colletotrichum sublineola; assembly: GCA_020631755.1. Taxonomy (NCBI): domain Eukaryota; kingdom Fungi; phylum Ascomycota; class Sordariomycetes; order Glomerellales; family Glomerellaceae; genus Colletotrichum; species Colletotrichum sublineola. The sequence continues at coordinate 210,492 of JAHSQG010000027.1, read as the reverse complement.
GTGGAGAAGGCTTGTCGGTTCTCGTGTAGTCCTTAGGGATCGACGCGCCGGTACTATATGATGATTCGCTGGTCAGCACCTATTAAAGACAACGAAGAAGGGGGCGCCCATCTCACACGCTATAGAAGTCAATAAGGTAAGAGTGCTTGAACGCGGTACGGAGCATATACAAGTAAACAATTGAACGAGTAAACGACGTACTTATAGCAGTCGTCGGCAGCAGATCAGAGCGACTTGACTTTGGAGATGGAGGGCGAAGGTCCGAGTTCATCGCGGTCGGGGTGCAGTGGGGACGCAGACTTTGACAAGATGGGCGCAAACGACCTTTCTTTGATCCATTTGAACTGTCGGCAGTTGGTCCCTACACCTGCGTCCATGGTCAGCTCTGTGCGTAACAAGGGAAAAAATTCCAACAAGAATTAGCAAGGTGGGCGACTGACTTTAAGCGTGCGTGGGTGAAAGAATAGCTTCGCCCCTGGCAAAGTCGTCCATTTTTCTTACGAGCACGTCAAGAGCCTCTCGCGGGTCGTCAGGACCATCAAACATGGCTGTCTCGACGGCAATCTAGACAACCATAAGCCCCTGCTGCTTGCAAGGGCTTGACTGCCGGCAACACTTCCTCGTTGTGGAAGGCGAGGATTGGAAAGAGAGAGAGAGTAGTGTCGCTTTGGGTGCCAGCGCTGGTCAGGGAAAACGAGGAGATGACGCTACTAGTGCCGTATCTGGGATGTGGTTGTGAAGGAGGCTAGAGGCGCGAGGGCCTCAGGGGGTCGGGTCGGCATCATGTTTGGGATTCTGCCGGTAACGTTTTTTTGGTTCCAGGCTCAGCGTAGCACCATCATCAGAGTCGTTGTTGGCCATTTGGGATTCGGAATCGCGCGGGTCGATGGGCATGTTGGTCGTTAGAGGAGAGGAAATGCGATAGATGGGTCCTGGCGGACAGGGAGATGGCGGTCTCCAGGTCGCCGCCGTCTGTATCGATGTTGTCGCGGCTTTTCGCAATCAAGAATTCTTGCTTTCAACGTCGTCGATGAAGATCGTCAGGTACGTGTACGATCGATGATGTCCATTTGCAGGGACATGAAATGAAGGGTAACGGGGTTTGTTGAAGCTGGCGCTGTATCCGCGCGCGGATGAGCTTCCAATGTATTTCTTATTTTAATTTTGGACGGGGGAGCCTAAGCCTCGTCGCGTTGAGGGAGAAACCAGAGCTGGCCAAGCTTCGGGGGGGTGTTGTCGGCGCTAAGCCTGACTGCTGCTGCCACCAACTTGCTTACTTCCCTATTCAGCTTGCCTGTAACGCCTTGTATCCGTACCTCAGTGAGTGTAACGCCCTTTTAGACGTTACACGCTAGCTGAATTGGGAGCGTGTAACGCCTAAAAGGGCGTTACACTAACGCTAGGTAGCAAGCACCTTAACTGTGACCCCACCTTGGTGTCTTGGTGTCGGAGTATCAAGATAACGTAAGCATTATTTTTGCAAAACCACATCCCGCATTGTCCTTGCATCTCCTCTTTCCTCATCAACAACCTTATTGTCTCCTAATTCCCAGTCTCTTAATTCCCTCATCTCTTCCTGAACGATACCCTCAGCTTAGCGCCATCCTAAGAGGCTCTAATTCTACGTTAATCCGCCCCGGCAACGCGGCTAATAGCAGCTGTGGTGGTTATGGCGGGTGACGGTATCAATAACTACACTCCTTAGCCACAGCTGTGTAAATCTCAATCGCGCCCATATTACTAGTGACTATGTACAAACTTTCCGTGTTCTTAGTTCCGTTCATGCCAATCATCCCATCCACCACTATCTGCTTGCCTCGACTGTCTTTGAAAAAGTCTTGAATGCTACAGTGGCAGTTGATTACAGGGGCTGGTTTGTTTGAGATGAGACCTTGCGTAGCAGGCTTGATGGCGAGCCTCCCGGATCGCGTTAGTAGGGTGATACTTTGACCGATTGCAAAATGTCTACTGGGCCATCACTTTGGAGAGGCTGTTAGTGGTGAAAGCATTGCCAAACTAGCGGGTGTGCGCGAATAAACATGTTGGCAGGTTCCAAAGACGTGATAGAAGAAGTTGCAGAAGATGTGGTTGCAGCAGAGGATGTGCGTGCGGTGAGTAACTGACTGGGAGATGGAAGATGACATGGAGACGCGGTATTAGTGCGATATTAACAAAGAAGTCGAACAAAGTTAGGCAGCAGCGGCGCTCATGCCGAGATGATGGCTTAGGACCCAAGTCTGTTTTGCCAGTTCCGTCGACGCGTCATTGTTGTTCATCAAGACGAGGTCTGGAACAAGGAGTGGCGGCTACAGTACGTTCCCTCTAATAGGTAGCGCGCACGATTATACGCCTAGAAATCATGCGAAGGATTTAATGCAGCGTGCCAATCAATCTTCACCCCGCGTTCGGACTTCAGCACAGCTTAATGATAGAGCCACATTGCCATGGAGATGAAATGGTGCGCCTCTCTCTACTCAATCGTTCATCATCAAATTTTTTTCCCACAGAGATCATTGCGTAATATTAGGCCCAACGGCGGCAGCCTTATTAGCATGCCCCAAGCAACTGGGGCGGGGGGGGGGGGGGGGGGGGGGTTAATGAGGGCGTGTCCCTAATACCCCGCGAGCACAGACTTTTCTGGCCCAATCAACAAAAGGTAGTGGGGAACTGCCGGAGAAAAACCTCTGGCAGTTCTCTACAGTGGCTTCAAAGCCCCGCCCCAGCCACAACAACATCAGAGAGACTTTGGCCAGCCTGTATTGTACTACCTCTGCGTTCACACTGGGGCCACGCTTACATCAAGTTCAGTTCATGCTCCATCTTTTCCGAGATGTGACCACAGGGAGGACACATGGGAATATATAGATAGAGGAGAGAGGGAGAGGGCACTTCTTCAGCAACCGTATTCCTAGAGTGGCGTTATGTGTAGGCAGGCTCAGCCAGCAAGCGTCTTGTAATACGGGCTGGGATTACTGTTGTGGCCATGTTTCTGTTGCTATTGTGTGCCGCGTACATCACATAACACTCTCCTATCTCTTTAAGTGACATTCTGCATCACAGCATGAGCCTATTTATGCACTGAACTCGGAATGCGCTGTTGTTGTCTTTTTGATTAACCAAGTACCTCCTAATAGCTACCTGTGTCACAATCCCACTCCTGGCCATTTCTTTCAAAATCCTATTTCCTTAGTTGGTGGGGACGTCAACCCTAGCCGTGCTGTTGTGGAGGTAGTGTTGTGGAGGTGGCGTTGTGGAGGTAGTGTTGTGGAGGTAGTGTTGTGGAGGTGGCGTTGTAGAGGTAATGTTAGGAGGTGGTATTGGCGGAGGTAGTGTTAAAAGAGGCTACAGGATCGATCATCTAAGCGTCGACATTGGCTAGGCACTTGTCAGTGAGAACAGTCATGGTGGGACAGTGGGTTATACCTTGGTGTATTTCTAGTAACGGCCGAAGGAGCCGGAGTGGGCCACGATGGCGCGATCGCGAGGTGCGGCTCACTTGGGGGCATGTCAGACAGCGATAAGTAGTTTGCTCGGTGCATTTCCGACAATAGCGAAGAATGGTTGTAAGAATGGAGGCTTTGGACGAGGAAGGTGTGGTTGGGGACAACGAGGGCATCTGGAGTGTTGGCAGCCTCTTGAGAGGGAGAAGTGTCGTCGCGTTCGATGACGGCAGCCAGCGTAGCTTTGGCCTTGGACTGAAAAACACATGTGAGTTGGGTTCTCGTCGTTTGTTTGGGGATGTGGACGTGGATGAACAAGCTTCTTACATTTGGCACGCTGGCTGCCTGTGCCGACGAACACTCCTCCCTCCCACCCTTGTTAACGAGGCCGTGCCAGGCCTCTGTCGAGAACCCCCCCGCTTTGGGTTGGTTGCTTGGCCAAAGCAGGGGGGCCCTTTGCCTGGGGAAGGACCTCTGGGGTTGTGAAGGGATGATGTGTGACGATGTCGCAAAGATGTTTGTGAGGATGTTTGTAGGGATGTTGGATGTTTGTAAGGGTGTGGAAAACAATGTGTGTCGGGATGAAGCTCGCGACGTCAAGAATAGCCAGTGGGGCGACGGGGATCTTGCGGGCAGGAAGGAGGTGGAGTGCGTACCTCCCATCCCACAGCTGGGATACGGAAAGAGGACCAAAATCTGGTGTAGCAGGCAGTTAGTTGCCTGGCTCCCTTTCCCTTCCGTCTCCGCCACGTCATTCAGCCCATGGCAGGTAGGCAGTTGGGGAACCCGCATTGGAAGGAGCCCCGGGGCCAAATGCACAGGCATCATCTTGATACCTGCAGCCGAATGGGTTTGACGGAGACAGGAGGAACTGGGGAGGCGTCAGTCGGAGTCAATGAAGAAGGATTCTTTGCGGGGATCAGGTCGCGGGCGCTTGCGGGAGTAGTCAGCGTCAATGATGATGTTATTAGGGTGTGAAGCTTCAATTGATGCGATCGAGATTTGCTTCTGCAGTTTTGCTGACTATTGCATCCTCCTGCTATAAAGAATCACATAGTGACTTTGACGCACAGCAACTTATCGCTAGTCGCAATTCAACCAAGCGGGTTTGCATCATCTAACATTCCAAATGAGCTTAAACGGTCTTCGAACCAGACCAGTGAAGTATTTCTGATACCTATATCCATTCAGTCGGCGTGCAGACCTTTCTACAGGTAGTGCAACTAACCTGTATTCGCGGGCTTAAACTCTGCCAGCCTTGTAGCCTAGACTCAGGTTGCCTTAAAACGAGGTCACTGGTGATCTCGTCTGCGACTGCGTCCATAGAGTTATGCTTGTTCGGTGTGCCGGAAATTCCGGACCTATTGCCTCAGCGATGCGGCTGAGCTGAGGGCTCGTACATGATGATGCACGGGCGGCGATTCACGGCACAAGCCGGAAGTGGGCGGCACCCCTTGATCAGTTGTCAACAGAGAGAACAATGTCTGGGGCGCATTAGTTTATCTTATTTGGGTCTAGGTGCTACATGGCTTATGCTAACATCTTCTGTGATAGACCAGCCAAACACACGGCATCTTACCGACCTCAACCGCAGCCACTCACACACTCACCACCCATCGACTTCAGCCAACAAGCTGCACAACATGCCATATGTTTCCCCGTGTGCTATTAAGCATAATAATGCTAGCCCGCCAAGGCATAGTAAATAGAAATGAATAGACTTACGGACCGTAGTCCCGGTTTAGCTAAGAATGGCCTCTAAGCGCATCCCGGACAGAGGCTAGAGTAACCTTGAGGGTCGACCCTGAGATAACAGTCGTCTTACGGGTGCAACATAGTCACATAAGGGCGGTGTCTGTGAAAAAGCGAGGATTGGAGACATACCGGTGAGGAACCGAAGCCTCGGGACCACACTCGGCGGTTTACTCGGAGCTCGCAAGTCCCTGCCAAGGCCACCAGTGCAGTAGTCCGGCTGCGTCACTACCTAGCTTGAATTCTTCAACAGGGGCGAACCGGACTGTTGGGGCAATCTGGATAATGGCGCACTAAATGGCAGAGCACTCACTGGCTTACTGGATGATGAACCAACGATACGAATGGCCCCCTCGCTAAAACACCGGTTGGAGGGGCAATGTGATAAACAGGAGGAGAATAGTTGCTGGTCTGGTCACTGTTGAATGGCAAACCTATGCTGATCATTATTGGCCAGGCTACATAACCGCGCTAGATACTGGTTTCTAGTTGGCTTGGAGCAGGGATCATAACCTTGCTTACACAATTACCTGATTGCGAGACTCAATCTTCAACCCTTCCATTGTTGCATTGATCCGCTTGGGGCCACTGTGAACTGCCTACTGGAAACGATCGTCAGATTTGGCATCAGGCAACTTGTCTGGATCGAAGCCACACCATGCGGAGGCTACTAGTCAAGGTGGAGGATCAGGTATCGTTTGGGACGGAGGTCCGCAGAAATGATGCAAAGGCACCGGTACTCTCACAACCAGAACATGTCTGCACGACATCTGCCATGTCAGTGGTGGTAGTCAAGGCGTTACAGGAAGGTGTAACGCCAAAAAGGGGCGTTACACCCTTCCATCAAGAACGACGCCGACGACGAGGAACACAACCACGGGTCAGGACCTCTCATTGAGATCCTGCTGGCCTTTCAGGCTACAATCGATAGGCGGCTGTCTCGCCAACGTCGTGCACAGTTTTCAACGTCGCCCAGCCGAAGCCAACCTCTCTCGCAACGGTCACCTACAAATCCGTGTGCAGCAATGCCATCCGCGAACGGCCCCGGCCTAACCTAAAGATGAAATCGCCGATTCGAAAATTCCATTTCCGACACAAAACATGCTGCACCGTCTGATCGATACGAAAGCCGCCTGGCACCGCACCCAAGTCAGGGCTAGGATCTCCACTAACCGCTCCAATATTTATGCTTGGTAATGACCCCCGCCAACGTCAGGTCATCGGCAGTCCCACTTAAAGCTGTCAGTGCTCGCGACATGGAAGACAGTCGTAGAGATAGACGGGGGGAGGGGGTGTCGAGCCCAAGAGCGGGGAGTTATCCAGCAAGCTTGCATTCCGCAAGGGGCCGTCGTCAACTCTGCCGCCAGCCAGCATTCATCATCCTCAGCGCCGCGTCGTTCAAGGCACCAACAGCATCTTTCCCAGCTACAAGTTGCTGTTAACACACTTACCCCCTCACGAGTTAAGCCCTGGACTCTCCAGGCCTGAAGGTCCCCCCATGTCTTGGTCGTCGTACATGTAGTGTCTCATCAAAGTGTTGAAACCCGCCAACTCACCTCGACACCTGTTGATCTCCTACTTCAGGGTTCTTGGCACAAGCACGGAACCCCGGTTCAAGCCGGCCATTCCCCTTATCATCGTTCTTTATCACTTTGGCACATTTAGTGCGCTCAAAGTCATGTTATAGACACACCGATACTATTGGGCCTAAGCTCTGTTTAGGAAAGTTGCTTGAGCTATTGCCCTTGGCGCTGGATGCAACGGACGGTTGGGACTTCCTTAAGCGGTGGCTGAAAGCGGTTTGGGGAGGCTTTGGGGTGATTTACGCGCCGCCGAGGACTGCACCCTCCACAGGAGAAAGAGCCAGGGCCTGAATCTAGGCCAAAGTCCGGGCTGAGTCCTACACAGCAGTTGGAATCACGGTGAGGGACTTGGCCCAGACTTACTTTACTACGAATTTCGACCTTGTACTCCATCATGTATCGCTCACTTCGCACATCAAGCCTGCGCTTATGTTTGAACGAAATCCATTGCATCCTGTTGTTAGGCTAGCATGTGTCCCTATTGCCGCAAATATTCTACAAGCCCAGACAGACCGTAATTACTCCCCATTTATCCGAGCTATATTTGGCGGCCTGGGGAGGTCTACTGATGGGACATATGGTGGAGGAGGAGGAGGCGGTGGCGTCGGCAGACCAGTGATGAATGTCAAACCCACCAGAACCAAACAGGCAGAGGAACTCTTCTATGAAAGGGGTTCGATCGAGTCCTCAGCAGCCCGAGGGTTGAAGTCCGTATCGTTTTCCAGGTTTGCCTAACTGTTGTCGCTCGCCACGCAAAGCGTCTGGTTGAAGGGGAGGGAAGCAGTCGAGATTTCAGGTGGCTAGGATCAGACTCGGAAGCTACCGAGAATGAAAACCTTCAGGAATTGTCAATGACACTTTCAATCAAGCCGTAATCGTAATGCGACATACCTGTTTGGTCTAGAATATGTTACGATGGCTTGAACTGCTTCCACATTAGGCAACAGTCTTGTCATATGCTTTATTACGTGGCGTTTTACTCATTATTCATGGATCTCATCTACATATAGAGCATCAATCTTCGTGATGCCTTGTGTAAAATTGGCAGTAGGGTTGAAAGCGCAGAGGAAAGTGCGATATTCTTCCGGGGTGATGTCGTAGATGAGGCCTAGGTCCAAGGCGGCCACCAGGTTGACGTGGCCGTTTCCGTAGCTAAACGGAGTGGCGACAGTGGAGTTCTACAAATCTAGTATTGGCGACGAGGCGTGCTTGAGCTTGATGTATGCGCCGGCCAGAGCGACGTAGTCGATCTATGATGCGGAAGAAGAGAAAGGTGTCAGTTTTGCATGGATATGGAAGTTGATGATTAATGATAAACAGCGATCTGACCTCGGAAGGGGTTTTCATGCAGGTCCAGGTGTGCTTGAAGAATTCAAGCTCACGGTTGTTTAGCATTTGTTTTATCCAGTTGGTCGTTCAGTTCCTTAGACTCGCTTGTAATTGATTTTGTAGCATGTTTCAGAGCCGTGATCTTAGACGCATACAGGTCTAGATATTTTTATTGAATAGTCATTAGGATTTCCATGTCTTTTCTGTCTTTGCTTCTTCCTCCTGGACATAGAGCCGTTTTCCAAATTAGTAGCCTCTCTACTCTGCTCTTTACTTTTTACAGGTTAATACATATAAGTATGAATTCTTTACTAAGTTTGTCTAATCTCTCTTTTGGGGGCCTCTTAGTTCTCTTATAATCAGATTTCAGTTCCCTGAACTCAACTAATGCCTGAGATATTCCGTCACTTATCTGGACCTAAGCCTTTTCTGTTAAGGTTGGCTGGCTTACGTTTCTTTTGACCGTCCTGAGATAGTCTTATAAGGTATTAAAACGGAAGCCGCATGTTCCACATTGTTCCTCCAATTCCGTCCTCACACGTTTCATGTTCTCTATTAACTTCTCAAAGTCCTCCGGCCTCTGGAGCAGTCTCTGGCTGTGAGACTCTACATGTCGGCGAACCTGTTTAGCAATTCGCGATGCGAGATTATACCTTAACTAAGTCATCCTGACTTTTTCTTAGATGCCTGATCTTTATATGTCTTAAGAGTCTGATTTAACTAGAATATAATCTTCCTACTTACTTTATTCTTAGCACGTAAAAGCTCTTATTTATAGTAGCGTAATTATTATTTGCGCTGTATGACACTCAACCCAATCTCACGCTAGAGAGATTCTACTCGTGCTGTTATGGCTGTCGCTGTGTCTGTGGTGAGCAGCGCCGTTGGTGGCGTGGCCGACTGCGGGATGAGAGCTCTTCTCCCTGAACCGCTAGAGAAAAATTGTACGTAGCACCTGCTGCCAGCTGTTCCAGGCCCCTCTACCGCCAGTGGAGGTAGGTACATTCGTTAGTACCTACCCCACAACCTCTGAGAACATCAAGACAACCAACCGTCAGAGCAGAGAACAAAGTCCCGGTTTCAACCTCACCATTACAATCGTTACATTATCTTACCGTCCGTCTTCGCTTAAACCAGAACAGAACACACAATCAACAGACACTTGGCTTCAAACCAGCGAGCGTGGTCGCCTCGCCTCGCCTCGCCATGCTCTTCTGCTGCCGTAGAGTCTGCTTCCGTCATAGTGAACTGCTAGGCCGGCTTTGTTCTAAACCAAAAGACTAAGACGAGGTGAGAGGGTATCTATCAGTTTCTTAGTCTCCTTATAGGCCTATTACTAATCCTTCTCTAATTCCTACCTTAGACTATACCTATTAATCTAGCCTATAGCCTCTTAATACCTATTACTATAGCTAAGTTAACTGCCTTAGGCTTATACCTATGTATCTTATAAGGTTATAATAACTTTAATAAGCCTACTATATCTCTTAATTTATTTACTAACTAGTTTATATAATATATTATTACTACCCTTATAAGGTATAAGCTATTTTTTTCTCTTACTTTACTTTATATTATCTACTATTAACTTTAGGGCGCTCTATAGTATAAGTTTAGGGTCTAAAAATAACTATTAATAAATTATCTTAGTTATATATAAGCTTTAATATATTTAGTTTTTATGCCTATACTTAGGAGGTTAGTTAGTATATAGTAGAGAGGGAAGATAAGTAACTATAAGGTAAAGTATATAATAAAGGTAAATATTAAATTAAGGTAATATAAAATAAAGAGTATAAAATAATTTACTATATCCTAAGGCTTCTTTTTATATTTATAATAATATAGTAGCTAGCTATCTTAGTATAGGACTACTTTAAGTAAACTTAGATATATACCTATTTAAATAATAACTAAATAGTATTATTATATTAGTAATTATATAATATATAATACTTATAATAGAAAATTAAGCTATATAGTAAGAGTTAGTCTCTTTAATTATTAAATCTATTTTTTAAAAAGGGAAATAAACTATATAAGCTAAGTAAAAAAGAAAAAAAAACCTAAAAAAAAACTTTAAGTTATAAAAAGAAGTAAGATAAAAAAAAGTAATAATAGTAAGCTAAAAGGCTATATTTAAAGACTAAATTTAAATAAAAACGCCTAGTTAATAATATAGATAGTAATACCTTAGCTACTAGTAGAGGTATTAAGTACCTAAAGGTAGAAAGAATAAGAGAGCTTAGCTATAAAGGCTAGTACCTTAACCTAAAGGATAGCTTTAATTTTATCCTTACCCTTAGTAGCCTAGGCGTAAGTAGTAGTAGTTAAGTACTTTTTTTTACCCTTTTTTTCCTTCTTTTTATCTTTTATAGCCTCCTTATTATTATTATCCTCCTACTTATTTTTATACTCCTTAGCCTTAGTAGCTTAGAGGTAGGTAGACTACTAAATAGATACTAAGGTAGGGGTTATAGTCTTAGCCTTAGCCTTAGCCTTTCCCTTACCCTTATTCTTAGGTAGTAAGGCTAAAGAGGGTAATAGTAATATAGCTATAGTAAAAGAGAGAGAGAAGGGAGTAGAGGGGGAGGGGGGGGAGAGCCACGCCTAGCTAGGTATAAAAGAGGAGTAGTAGTAGGAGGGGTAAGTAAAGATAGGGACTAAAGGGGTAGTACTATAGTAGGCAGACTTAGCTAGGGTAGGTATAGGGGAAGACAGCCTAAGAGATATAGGTATAGGTATAGGTATAGGAGTAGGTACTAGTATAGGCTTAGGCTTAGGCTTAGGCTTAGGCTTAGGCTAAGGCTATAACTATAGCTCTAGTATAACTATAGGGGTAGTAGTAGTAGTAGTAGTAGTAGTAGTAAGAAACCTCTCTTTATAAAGGTAGAGGGCCCTAGTAGTAGTAGCGTTAGTTAGCCTAGTAACCCTCTTAGCATAGAGGGCCTTAATAATAAGGCTAAACTTACCCCTCTTATTATCCTTAAGCTATAAGGCAGATAGGGTAGTATAGCAGTAGGTAGGGTCTAAGGTAGCAGCTAGGACACACTTAGTTAGTAACTATATAGCAGTAATAACACATTCTAAAAAGATATTTAGCAGGTAGGCAGATAGGTACTATTTAGCTATAGGCTAGTTCTTACGTAGCTTCTCAAGGTTCTAAAGTAGCTATATCTTATATAGGTTTACCCCTTTCCCTTAGGTAGTAAGCGTCTCCTTAATAAGGTAGGTATATATTACTATATAGTATTAAATAGTAGTAGTACTAATAGACAGGCTAGCTAGGATAGTTAAATTAGCCTAAGAACTAATAATAGTAGTAGTTAGAAATAACTAAAATAGATAGACGTTAATTAAGTCCTATTATTATTATAGTTAGTAGCTATAGATAAGGCAGATAAGGTAAACCCTAATAGTAGGTCTAAGGGGACGTATAATAGTAACTATAAGATATAGTATAGTATAGGGATCTATCTATTAGATATGACTTATGTTAATGCCGTCCTTAGAGGGGAGCCTAGTATTGTTAGCGCTGCTGCTGCTGCTGCTGCTGCTGCTTCCGCTGCTGCTGGGGACGGCGGGGGGGGGGCCATCATGCTGCTGCTGCTGAGGATGATGAAGCGGGCGGCGGCGGAGACGAGAAGTTTTTGAAACAAAAAAACGATCATGATGCATTACGGCACGCACTTTTGCGGATGAATCAACCCGGGGTTCGAGAACTGGTGGGGCCGACCGATCTGGCCGTGCCGTGCCGTGCCGTGCCGGTCGGACGGGCCCGGCCCACCGTAGACAATAATTGTGATTACGTAGGTACTCACCTAGGTATCTGTACAAAGATACTGCAGCGTACCTCAAAAGAGGTTGCTTTCCCTTGAGGTGGCCAGGTAACCACACAATCATGATGCATCGTCGTACCACCGGTGGCTGGCGCCTGGCGTTGCAGCGCTCCGCTGCGATTTTTCGCAGGAGGCCCCCCCTGTAATTACTGGCCCTAACTACCTAACCGCAGGAGGGGTGCATAGCACCCACCTACTACCGCGGGAGCCAGGCCAGGCCCTGCTGTGATTTTTCGCAGGAAGCCCCTATACTTTCCGCAGTCGGACCTGCGACACAGGGCAGATGAGTACGTATGTACTTGTACCGGCAGGCCACACCCACCTGTCCCGTCCCCTACAACAGGCAGCCTACAGCAGCTAATCACCACCGCTGAACTCCTTCCATCAGTAGAGTGTTCGCGACTCAACACTCCCCGGCGGCTGCGGTCCAATCAGCCATCACAACCTCTTCTCCCCAAGGCACGCCACCGGTACTAAACATCTGTCCTGAATTGACAGTCACTGAGACCAGAGCATGCAGTCTAAATCTCCCTATATGCGTGCGGAGAGGCACGGCACTCTGAGCTCATCCCGCACCTAGCCTGTTACCTACACGGCAGCCAAGGCTATGGCGCGGGGTTAATAGCCAGAGCGGCAGGCAGGTTGGTTTTATTGCCTGCGGTATATTGTAGGTATGGAGGGACCCAAAGGATCGTCTAGCACATTCGTAGTCGTTCAAACATGTATCATAAGCGACTCGGACAATGGAATCGGAAGAGGAACTGTCATACGATCCCGAAGGCTGCACGGGATGCCCCACTGCTGGCTGTTTCTGTTTTCTTCACCTTCACCACGAGCAATATACCACGATATTGCTGCTTTTCGTTCAGTCATCGGCCACCCCGATGAATAGCAATGCACAATAGTGATGCTAGCCACCGGTCCACCGCTAGACGATGCGATGGCAATCAGGGCCGCAAGGAAGCTCCGGCGGTAAGCTTCTCCGCCAGTCGTCAGGTGGTCAGCAAGACCGCCTGAGGCGAGTCAGGCGACGGGGGTTCGCGGCGGGTATGAGCTCTGGTGCTCGAGATGGGACTCTGATATGGACACTTTTGCCTTTCAAAATAATAGATAGTACTTACCACGTTCCTGCACTGGCTATGGCCACGTTCCCAGGCAATACCACATGGGGGGGGGGGGGGGGGGGGGGGTGCTCTACGTAGGTAGTATCCGCGTATACCGTCGTCTTACATGGTTCCGTCCATGCCAAACATGAGAAACTGCGCTGCAGCCTCGGCCTCGACCACATTTCGCCACGCGAGTCGCGTAGCTTCGAGTGACTCCCTGATGCGGCGCTCCAGATTGTCGACACCTTTCTCAGCGCCAATGTTCCCATTCCTACCATCCGCATCATACCTTCCGTCATTACAGCCATCACTGTCGCCATGGTCGTCGCGAGTGTGGTGCTCCACAGCCGGCACCTCAGCCACCAGAGGCGTATCTGTCGTTCTGTCTGTGAGGATTGTGGTCGGTGGTGGTGGCGGCGGCGGTCTGGGACCTGCGTGGGACCGTCTTGGCATCGATGACGGGATAAATGAGGGCGGAGCTACTGATGAGACAAATGTGGACGGAGCAGTACCCGCGACGCTGCAGGTTTGGTATGACGAGGAAGTAGTGGACGGGGCTGGAAATGACGACAAGGACGACGGAAAGACGAACTGTTCAGGAGATGGCGGGACGACGTTCAAAGGAGCCTTAGCCGAGGCGAGGCTAGGCGCGGGAGTTGGGGGGAAGATGAACCGGGAGGGCTTGAGGTTCGGGACCACGGCCCTTGGTGTGGGTGGCGATCCCCACAACTCCGGTCCGAGAACGGGGGTGGCGTCTTGCGCCGGGACGGGCGAGACCGAGACCGAGACTGCGGCCGGCATCTGGCCCTGATTCTCCCTGGCCAAGCCGCTTGCGGGGTCGCTGAATAGGCCTAAGGGCGGTCCTAAGGGCGGTCCGGGGGGGCATCTGGGACGGACGTGAGCTACGTGGAGGCAAGGAAATGAGATCAACGTTGGTGCACCGCCTTGAAATTTTTGAGGATTGACATGTACGTACCGTGTCGGGGTCAAGGGAGACTGTCTCAGGCCTGGGTTAGATGGGGAGCCGAGGGTTTCGAAGCTGGATACCAGGCCATCTATTTCCGCTGAACCCGGACGTCCCTTGTGGTGGTGCTGCGGCGGCGGCGTTTGTGGCAGCCTTCTACATTTACCCGCAGCCGCCGTGGACGTGGCGGTGCTCACACGGCGCCGAGTCTGCGTGACTGGAGTCTTTGGCGTCGCTGGCTTGGGATGATTGCTCGGAGAAGCTACCGCCGAGGATGGGTATGGAGTAGGAGGAGGAGGAGGAGGAGGGGGGGGGCGAGCGATGAGAGCTGGGTCTGAAGAATGAGAAGACTCTCAACATTAGCGATGACTCGTCCGTCCATATGCCCATGTTGGAAGACGGGGTGAAGATAAGAGCTGCTTTCACTTACCACGGGCCACCTTTTCCCACCAGTCCAGTTTTCCCATATCATCCCGCAGCCAGCGCTCAATAGAGTCGATATTGCCAAAGCATCTTTCGACCAGCTCCTGGTTAAACCGAAACCCGTTCGCACTATCCTCAAGCACGATGCCGTTTGTGATGACCCAAAGTTTAGCAAAGTGCGTTACCAGGCGATCAAACTGCGGTCCAATAACGCTAGCAAAGTCGTCACCATGTACCATATTACAGGAAACACGTAAGTTAGGTATGAATCGCCCTTTAAACTCAGGGTGGTTCACACACGGCGGGAGGCATTGGCTTGTCACGATGGCCCAGAGGATTTCGGCGCGGACGCGGACGCACCAGGCCACGCCGGCACGTGGGCCGGCTTCTCGGTACCAATCGACGCTAATACCGCATACAGTCTGTCGGACGTGAACGTTAGAGAGAGAGGATATTCATAGTTTGTGGGTGGGCAACCTGACCTGGTACGAGTTGTTGAGACACATGGTTGCTGTGTGCCTCGGACGTGGACTAGGGCAGAGAGATTCAGAATGCCCTCACTTGGTCAGCGAACTGAGAGAGAGAGAGAGAGAGAGAGAGAAAACGCAGTGTGAATTGTCAACGATGGGGAATGACGAGTAATCATACATGCACGGGGGGATCAATTGGGTACGACTGGCGGGGACGAGTATTAGATATCTTCTCTCGAAAGGTCACGACCCTGTGCGGTGAGGACAAGAGAACAAGCCGGATGCAGGGGCAGACCGGACGAACCGCTGGGGATGGCGCCCCCGCGCGCAGCAGCCGTCAATGTCTCTCCAACATGTTCACCGCCGCCGGTCTTGAACCTCTCGCTGGCTTGGGGAGCCTGCAGAGATGGTTGAGACATGAACGCATGGCCCCAGCGAGCGGACGGAGACAGGCGATCCATGCATGCATGCCTACGAACCTCCCTGCTCCTGGCATGCCAGCATGCTCGCCCAGCCTGCAGTTCATCCAAGAGTGAGTTCAAGCTGCCGCCACCCACGCAATTCCCAGGCGGGTGGTGAGGCCGTTTGATACCGGCATCTTGTAGCCTATACGTGACAGAGGCTTCCATGACCAAGATGCCGTCGCTCTGGCCTTCGCTTATCGAACGAACGAACCAAGACCGCTGACGCCAAAGCTTCAAGGTACAGCTCAACGCTGGTCTCAGTCAGCTCTTCATGATGGCTGATTATGACGGCATCTTGGCCACGAAGCTCACCAACATGGGCAGGATTCAGGTCTCATGACAAGACAGACAACCTGCCTAATTCCGTCACCTCTCGTGTTCCAAGACACTTCTTCATAAACCACAGAGGCAGTCGAGATTTCGTCGATAGCAAAGAGAGACAAGACAAAGAATCGGCTAGGAGGTTAGGATAGATTAAAAACCCCAGCCCTGTCTATCATTCTTTCAGAATGAAACAAAAAGCGAATCTAGATCTATCATATCTCATCACTATCATCTTGAGTAGCCCGCTTGAGAACTCCAACCTCCCATTTTTGGCTGGTCATTTCCAACTGTTTCCGGTTGGAACCTCTCGCCCGATCCTCTCTGTTATCAGAGCGTGCAGCTGGGTCGGTCATGTCCGTTATCGGACCTTCATTACCACCGTACGTGCGCCCGTCAGATCTCAATCGCCGGTCCGCCCTCTCTTCGTTGAGTTCCATTACTAGGAACCACGTTTTGACTCGTCTATCGATCGTGTTCACTGGTTATCAGCACCTCGTTCGAAAGGCGAACGTCAGACAGCTCCGACTTTTCGCTCAGTTGTCACGTTTCAAGACCGCGGGACCCTGTTACTAGGATGACCTGGCCATCGAGTGGTTCGGCTCTCGCCCGAACTTCTGCCATATGACGCCTCTGCGTCTCCCTGGGCGTCGAGCGCGCGCTTCTGCTCCAGGAGGGCCCTCTGATGTTGTCCATCTTTGGACGACTCGGCAGGGCCGGGGAGGTAATGGCTCTCATGTAGAGAACATTCTCTGCGGGCGACCAGTCGAACTCTCTGGTCCTCGCAAGTAACATGTTCTCGGCATCTTGGAGTGGTACCTTCCATCTGGCGATCCTGTAGTCAGGTCTGAGGGGGTGAAGGGCCTGAAACCAGACAGGCCAAGCCCACCTGGAATGGTCGCAGTCTGGGACGGACGGGTACCTGCATAGTGAAAGAAAGCTGTGATCTCTCTCTCTCTCTCTTTCTCTACACTACGTACCTAATACAAAGTCTGTGGGATCTGCAGTGGTGGATGATAAATACTGCAGCCCTTTTGGAGAGATGGTGTGTATGCCACGCATGATTATAGGAAATTTTTGTACCCTATCCAATATCCAAACACACTCGTTGCTTTGACAGACATCTCCTCACCCAGCCCGTTTAGACGTCTGAAAAAGTTGCCGCTCCCGTTGGGACCATGGAACCCATCAGCAACGAGCGACTCAATGCCGCTTACCAGCGGATCCTCAATCAAATGAGGGGCCGCCATGGCCGAGCCGAGGACGAACCGGGCGAGCCCCGAGCCAGGCAACAACAACATGCGCGTTCGCCGAAAACGTCTCGAGCCAAGGCGGCTGCCAGCAGGAAAACGACTCCCGATCGGAACCATGGCACGCGAGACGGGCACGGCGTCGCCGATCCGCAGCCGAGCACGCGGGATGAGGGTACGACAGCAGCGGGCTGGACCATTCTCCTTGCCGTCGCCCGAGCGGTGTTGGGCATCATCTGGACCGTCGCATACTGGGTCCTGGTGAAGCCCATATGCAGAGTATCGAAATTTGCGTTTCTCGTATTGGCTGTCTTGGGCTTATTCGCCCTCATGGCCGCGTGGGTCATTAACGCGTCCCTCGGCGGCCTCCACGCTCTCCACGTCTGGGCCTGCGACGAAGTCCTTCCCAACAGGCTCCTCTTGGTCAACTGGTGCGATGGCATCACCACCACAGCCTCTCTTCCTCTTACAGCGGCTCCAACAGTGCCAGGGTGGCATTACTCCCCCGACAAAGACTGGACCCCCCTAACACCCGCCGAAATGTCCCTGCTCCAGAAGCCTGACCGCCATTTCTGCGTTTTTGGTTTCGGCGACCTGCTTGGGGGCATGGCCGACGAGCAGCGGAGGTACATGACAGGAAAACAGCGTGAGTTGTTTGCCGTCATGAGCAGGGCCGGTTCCGTTGTGGGGCAGCTGCAAGAGATTGGACGCAAACAGTCGCGCACCGTGGAGCGCGCGCAGGAGAAGATGATTCGTCTGATGCACAACCTGGCCGCTCGAGCCTCTCCGTTACCCAAGTATCACCCTCATCCTCCTCCTCCTCCTCCTCCTCCTCCTCCTCCGCCCCCTCCGCCAACGGCCTGGTTCAGCGCCGTTTGGTTTACGAGCCTGTTCGCCGGGACGCGGCCGCACACACCGTCAGTGGCTCTGGAGGGGCTTGCTCGAGATATGTCTCGCGTCCTGAACGGAGAGCTGACGAGCCGAAAGCAATTTGCCGCAGACGTTACGCGTCTGAGCCAGGAGATGGGGGAGGTGGCATCTAGCGTCTGCAGCTGGAACACGGCTCTTGAGGAGAGCATCTCGGACAAGACCCACAGACTCAGAGAGGTCCGTCGCAGAATCAGGCCCAAATCCTGGTGGTGGTGGCCTCGGTGGCCATGGGCGACAAGAGGCAGTACCAGCGAGATGTTGTTGTGGGAGGACCAGGCCAGGATCATCCGCAACGAGATCATCATGTGGAGACGGCGGAAGGCCAAGGCCAATCTGGTGTGCAAAATACTGTTTGAGGGTGCGAGAAAGACGGCCAAACTTCTTAAAGCCATCCAGGACGAGGAGATGCATCTCGGTGAGATGGCACAGGGGGCCGCTGATCTCGTCGCCGAGGTCTTGAGCCAAGGGGGTCAGGCAAGCGACGACGTGCTGCAGCGCTGGAGCAAGACGGCGAGAGACCTGGGCGTCAACTATTTGCAGAGTTTCCGGCTGTATTATTCAAAGGCTTGATTGAATTCACTGCTTTCTGAAATCATGCCGCCGAGCGGGTTGAAGTGACCGTTGACTTTGAATGTAAACCGCCGCCACCACAGCCACCTCAACCACCACAGCCACCTCAGCCTCCATAGCCATCACAGCCACCGCAGCCACTACAGCCCCTACAGCCCCCACAGCCATCACCAGGGTTGCAAATTAGTATACTTAAGTCTAGTATTGGCCTATACTAATACTAATAGTATTTTTTAACCTATACTAATACTAGGTTAGTTTAGTATTAGGGTATAGTGTAGACTAATACTAGGCTAGTTTAGTATTAGTATACTTAAGTATACTAATTAGTATATAAAGATAAGTAAAAATAAGTAAAAATAAATAAAGATAAATAGAAATATTTAGAATTTAATAATATTATATAAGTTTACTATATAAATTTAACCCTAAAGATAATTACTTCTATTTTTATTTATTTTTATTTATTTTTATTAATTTTAATACTAATTAGTATACTTAAGTATACTAATACTATACTAATACTAATAGAGGTTAGACTAATACTTACTAATACTAAGGCTAGTATGACTTTTATGTACTAATACTAAACTTACTTAAGTTTAGTATTAGTATACTAAATACTACTAGTATTTTTTTCAACCCTGGCCATCACCGCCGCCTCCACAGATATCTCGTGGTCGCTGTGAACAGATGGAGGATCCAGATGCGGAAACTCCGATCGAGTGACGCACAGACACTCCCCTAGATAGATTGAAATCAGCCACTGCCAATAGTTAGTTAGTTTGCTTTTTCAACAATACATCACATCAATTTGCTGAGATTCTTGATCGCCCCATCAGTGCGGCTTATTCTGGCTCCCACACCGAGGTATATTGTTGATTTACAATTGGAAAACCAAGCCTACGACGATTCGTGCATCTGGAGCACATCTCGACAGTGCTGGAAAGTGCGGCCTTTCCCGATTCGTGTGGTGGAAACACATCGGCGACAGTTGCCTGAGGCACCTCATTGGGTGGGGACAATCCCAACGTCGCGTGACGTTCGAACAACAGACCCCCCCCTGATCTAACCACAATCAACAGTCGCAACAACCATCAGGCAAACAAACCCATCTGAAAACCACACATGCCAAATTGCCGCCGCTTGACGTCTCTCTGGCGAGAAGAAAGATGCCTAGGAGGACGGGAGAATCACTTTTTCCGTCTCTGGGGGCCGGCGGGATGGGAACCGAAGCAAACGGCCGCTCCAGCAAGCCGAGATTGCGATCAATTCATTCATTCATTCCGCCGGAAACGAAACTTTGATCGTCGTCGAATTGTCATACCGCCGCCGCTTTGATTGCGGTGCTGAAAGTCTAGCTCACGCGCGGCATCTCACCTCGCCCGTGATAGTCAGTCACATGTCAACGGCCTCTCCCTCCCGCCGTCTATCCCCGTCGCTGCCGCCGCCGTTCAACATCCATGTGTCCAACCAACGACGAAAAGGTTAGACGGAACCCATAAGACCACGAACCTATTCCTCTCTCTCTCTCTCTCTCTTGTCGTCTGGATGCTGACCGATTGTGTGTCATCACAACAGCGCGTCTGCCGCTCCGGCATCGAACACCTCCGTATCGCCGGCACCCATATCTCCTTTGCCCCCGGCTGTAAACGCCGCATGTGGCAGCACGTCATTCGCTTCCACCTCTCTCCCACTACGGCCGCCTTTAAGCAGTGGGACCGGATCGCCCGCGAACTATACCTTGTCCGCCCAGACGGCTCGTCCTGGGGCGCCGACTGGGACCGTGTCGTCCACCGCAAGATCCAGGCCGGCCTCTCTCGCTGTGCCTCAGAAGCTACCCACCTAGGCCTCGTGCGTGAGACGGGCGGCGAGCGGGTCTGGGAGGACTGGACCCGAGGTTTCTTGTGCGTCGATTGGGACGGCAGCTGCTTCGACCCCGACTACGCCCACACCCTGCTCCAACAGGCGTCAGAAGCCAAGGACGACCAGCGCAGACAGCGCCAACGTTACGAGGATGAGGTCACCGCACTGGCCGCTCAGGTGCGGGATCTGGGCCAACTTCCCGTCATTCCGCCGCGTCGGTATGAAGAAGAAGACGACGACGACGATGACGACGACGACGACATGGGTCCCGCCGTTGGCGAGCCGGCTCGGCGGAGTGGCCAACAAAACACTGTCCGGAACGAGAACGAGTTGGACAAGATTGTGCCCTTCGATTCCGTTTCGAAAATAGTACCCGTTAACAGCTACGCACTGTCCTCGCCTTCTGTACCCCGCGGTCCTCGTCCAGGAGGAGACGGGGGCCTAGCTTTAGCCCCCTCTGCGGCCGGAAACGCCGGTGCAAACGCCGCGGCGGCTTCGGCTCTGGCTTGCAACAACGGTCCCGCTGCCGATGTTGCTGCTCCTGCTGCCCGTGACATCGCTCGTTTCTGGGCCGACAAGTCTCTCGCCGAGCTGGAGGATTGGCTTCGCCAGGGGTGGGCTCGGCTTTTCGATCTTCGAGTCCTCATGCTCGAGGCGCTCTTTGGCTTCCCGCTGGCCGTTGGCCGAGATGGCGGCAGACAGCCCGACCGCCGTGGCGTCGTCGCCATCAGAGAGGCTCGCGAGAAGCTTTTGGAGGAGATCTTCCTTCTTGAAGACGCCATTGACGACCGTCGGCGGCCATTGGGCGCCGGTCCCCTGCTGTACCCCGGCCGGGGACAGCTGTACAAGTATTTTCTCGGCGGTGATGGTCCGTCTCCCGCCATGGAGGCGAGGGTTCTGGCGGCGCACGCCTCTTTGGGCCTTTGATGCCGTGCTGTCTTGAATTGTCTTTTCTGCGAGCATCGCAGCAAAATGTTTGTTTCTGGACCAAGGTTCGGGCAATTGATTTTCCCTACGATGGATTGATTGGGAGTCGGACGTCTTGCCATGTAACTTGACAATAGATTACGATTGACGGTGGATGATGAATAATAAATTGATGGAAACGTTGACCATGATTGACTGAATGAATCGACGGGTTTCCTCATGCCGTTTGTCGCCCCGTTAACTGATCCTAGGTACCTATGTAGGCCGACCAACCATTTTCACTACCCGGCCCAAAGCCACCGCAGAAATGTCGAAAGTTCTTACAGATGCGACTGGTCGCCGTGCCCGGCCCTCCGTTTCTCTCTGCGCCAAGTCAAGAACATTCTCAAGTCGTCCTGCGAGAAGGTCCTCGAGGCGGAGGAACCGTTGTCGCCGCCGATGGGCCCCGCATCATCGTGGGACCTTGGGCGCTGGTGTTCGTCGGCCACGCCGTCTCGATAGCCCATGCCGGGTGATCCATATTCATTTTCGTACCCCGTCTGCTCATATCCCCGACTGTCGCCTGTCGCCAACGGGCGGCCTCGGTTCGGCCGATGAAAGGCCATCGTGGGAGACGCGTCCCGCGGAGGGTCAGGGCCTAGGCGAAGTCCCTCAACGTCTTCCTCGAGTGTCCGCTGTACATCGGCCCCAGGCGGAGGGCGCGACCCTTGTCTCTGCGACTGGAAGACGTTCTGGCCAGCCTGGGTGTTATCATGGTGGTAGTCGGGCAGAACGGTCGCGGGACGGCTATCAGGCTCGGGTCGGTGTTGAGAATCCTCCAAAGGGACCTGCAAGTCAATCTCATGCTCGTACGATCCAGACTGTTCGGATACGGGTCCCGAGGTTGGGGTCTGGGGCGGTTCTGTGGCAAGTGCTTGCTTGTCCATGTTGTCGTTCTTCTGCGGGTTCTGCTGCTCGGGTCAGCCAAGAATATAACAGCATTAGGGGAAGCAAACAAACCGCCTCTTTAGGGGTGGTGGGAAAGGCCATCCAGTTTGGATGGCACAGCACACCGGACAGAGACCTGCGGTTATCCCATTGCGGAAGCCACGCGTCTTCGTCGTCGTTCTCTTCTGGAAGCTCATACTGGGGCTGCAGTAACTTGGCACGGGCGAGATGTTCAGCAGTTATGAGACTTCTGTTCACGTGCGGTGGGTTGTCGGCGTGGTAGAGTCTCTGGAACATGCGGGCATACAGTTTCCAGCGTTCCTCTCCACTGGTTTTGCTCATCTTCTTGCCTTGGCTCGCTGGGTGGGCAACGGATACAGCACTTCAATCAGTCGTCACGCCTTTGGGATGAAGTGAGAGAAGGGCGGTCGGGGAGAACAGGGAGAAGAAGGGCACTCACGTCCTGGGAAGATGACGCGTTTCACAGTCAACTTACCGCGGGCAACGGCGTGGTACGCCATGAAAGTTGATCGGATGTGCCGATTGTCAGTCAGCCAGGCGTATGGATTGAAGGGAAGACAGACAACGTTTTCATCTGGAGGTCGGACAAGACTCAGTTAACGAATTTCTCTGTTTTTTCTCTACACCAATACATATGTCTCCTCCCCCGCCCCCCTTTGAAGCATCAATCCATTCTTCCATCATCTGCCCACGTTCATTGCTCCTCATTCCACCGACACGTCCTGCTCAGCGCTGCCGTCCGGTCGACCCCCAGTCCCGTCAGCACGGACATAAAGGCCTGGTCGTACGTGGCGCGCAGTTTGCTGTCGATCAAAACGTTGCCAATCTGCGCCCATACGTCGCTGGCCTGGGGCGCCATGGGCGGCGGGGGCGGAAGTCGGGGCGACGATATCGCCCGAGAGGCCTCGCTGCCTGACAAGGGGTTGTTGTCATCTTCATCCCAGCCCTCGGCTCCATGCAGCAAGACGACGGAGGGGCGGCCGTTTGCGTAGTACTTTTCCTCAACCATGTCCCGTACCGCCAGCCAGACGTCGGCAACACCCGGGTTCCGAGCCGCGTCCAAGCCCAAGGCCTCGTATAGCGTTTGCACCTGCGTCGCTGAGCTGAAGGACAGGTAGTCCCGGTATACGTCGCAGATATGGGCGATGATGTCTGAGACGAGAGACCTGTCAGATGTTCTGCGGCAACATTTCTGTGCCTTTCCGGCACTGTGGAGGGAAGGGGACTATTCGGACTCACTCTGGTGATCGGGATCGCTGATGATGGGCAACGGCAACGGCGGACTGCGTAGTCGAGCGAGCCAGAACGTAGCGGCTGCGACGCCGCAGACCATAGCCGCCGCCATGAAGTGGTTTCTCATTGTGTCGTCAGTCGTCTTCTTGTTTAATGATGATGATGCACCGTTCCCTGGGTTGTCTGCGAGTGGTGATAGAGGCATAACCAGAGCGCTGTTGGTGATTGAGGGAGGAGGGGGATGGCGGCAGGTGGATGAGCGACTTTTTGCCTGCCCAGCCGCATTTTCTATTTCTTCTCCATGACAGTCACCTCGCGGCCTACGGGCAATTCATCTTTGTCTTCCATCATCTTCCATCGTCGGCCATGCCGAACCGGGTGGGCTGTCTTGGGCGACCCTGTCTTGGACCGCCTTTGGATGTGGTGTTTGACTCTGAGACCAGGAGACTGACCGAATAAAGCCATGATGCGGCAGAATAGCCTGGAACGGGATGGGAGAGAACGTTCGTGCTGAGAGACAGCTGTCATATCTCACTGTGAACACTCTGTCTGGCCAATTGATTGCTGGTTGCGTACTACGTTCCTCCTGGTTGTCAACCTACACCATCACCTCGTCGCTCGGTATTAGCGATAGAAGGAGGTATATACGTAATACCTCAACATCAATTCGGCCACAAGGTCATTCATTGCTGTATCGACATATTGCGAACTCTTTCAGATTACCATCATCATCACCATCATCGCCATCCTTGCCATCCTCGTCGTTATCCTCGTTATGGCTTCTTACAACAACAAGCCCACCGGACAAGCTCCTACCAGCACAGGGGAAGTAGACGACCGAGTCGCCGAGTTCATTGCCGGAAAGTCCAACCCGACGCCCTCTGAAGCCGCGATACTGGCTCACCACCAGTCGAGGATGCCCGCTCAGGGCAAAACCGCCGCCGCCGCCGCCGCTCCTGATAGAAGAACCCGCCCTGGTGCCTGGCCCTCAAGTAGCGTCGACGTCGGGTCCCGGCTTGCAAGTTCCGGCTTTACCGACTTTGCACCCGACACCCGCTGGTCGACCTTGGAGCCTGCAGTGGGTGATAGGTTGGAGAGGGTGATGCAACGTTCCAAAGACCAGTGGCGAAGGCCGCAATATGAGCAGCAGCAGGATCATCATAATCATCATAATCATCATCATCATCATCATCAGCAGCAGCAGAAGCATAATCAGTTCGGGCCGCCACACGCACCGGCGACATTTTCGGCGCGTCAAGGCTATCAAGCCAACGAAGCCATGAGCCCCAGAACCCATGAGAGGGTCAAGGAGCTTCTGGCATCTCAGCGCGAGCATCTCTTGGCTGCCGTTGAGATTGACCACCAGCTGCGCGAAATCTGGCTGAAACAGCAGGCTTCTGGCGGTGATAATCATTGATGGACGGGGGGCGCCTAGAGGCATTCCGGCGGGGTTGCCTGATGCGGAAGTATTGTTGTGACATGGGGTCTTGTGTTTGTTATTGCTTGTCTGAATTCTGTTTGTTTGCTTACATCTCGTATCTTTGGCCAAGCCGGGGGGGGGGAGGGGGGTTGAACGTCAATTATAACAGACTTGATGCTCGCCAATTGATTTCGCTTGCCAAATTACAGCATCTTATGGTCGTCTGAGTTTCTGTCAAGATCAATCGGCACAGGTTACGACGCCGCGGTGCCCATCCATGTTCGACGTGGGCTCCAGATCACGGTCGTCCTCGGCCTCGAGCGGGCGCGGAGAATCCCCGCCTGACCACCACGCCATCCAGTTCGCAATTTCATTGCCGCGCAGCGACGAGAACCATGCAGACGATACGTACAAGCGACGAGACCAAGACGGAGAAGAAGTGAAAGGGCGACGGCGACGGCCACGAAGACACGACGACCAATACCTGACCCTTTGTTTCCATGACGACTGGACCCCCACGAAAGTCACACTCGAGCTGCACTTCTCGTCTGAAGGCATCCAGACGTGTCTGGCAGGCCAGCAGCCACCTCACACGGAAGACGCACGTGTGCTGACGCTTGAGTGTAACCGAATCACGTTCCCGACCGACTCGTCATCCTCCTCCTCCTCGTCCTTCTTATCGCCCTTCCGATTACACATATGGATACTTGTTGGCGTGGGTGTCTACTTGGCTGGCATCACACTTGTTATGATGGCCGTTGAGATATACATATGCTGGAACCGGTCGGTGCTGCTGTCAATGGAGCCGAGGTGGAGGGAAGTCCCCCTCTCAGCAGAGGTGGGCCGTATTGCACTCCTGTATAGTGACGCAGCGTCATCCCTTGTAGACCTGGGCGAGTCAGCCACCTCGTTGCTCTCCAGCCTAAGGGAGAACGTGTCGCCTCTGTGCCGTCACGCCGGCGTCCTTACGCACAGCATCGAGTCCGTGTGCAGCGAGTACGACATAGTGCTAACAGAGGCCGTCGGAACCCTCGCTGGATTACAGATCCAGGCGTCTTCCCGGAACGTGGCCGGCGCCATGGATGGCCTCCGGGTGAAGGGGCTGCTCTCCTGCTGGAACGAGATGGAACTTGTGGAGGAGGGCGCCGTGTTTTCGTGCGTGGCAGAGTTGCTCCAGCGGTGGCGGGATATAGATAGCACTGGGCTGCTGTGCCCGGCAGTGGAAGAAGCAGGTAGGATTGAGGGTCAACTGCGTGACATGAGGGCACGGCAGGATTGGATTGTTGAGCCGTTTGAGGAGATGCTCCGTTCTGCTGCGAGTGTGACAATAGGTGTGAAGAAGGATAGGGTTGTACCCCGAATCTTGTCAGTGCTGGTCTCTACGGTGAGGAACGAGATAGACGCCGAGTATGACAGGCTGATGGGGAAGATGATCCAGTGGCGGGAGGCTATGGAATTAGCCGGGGCGGAACGGGCTTTGCTGGAGGCAGATCTCTTGGTTCTAGCTGGGGCGGAGTGGGTGTCATGGCCGGGGGGACACGCCGTGCTGTGGAAGTTTCCGGCCATGGAGCGGATGGTGTCGGATCTAGAGGTAACAATCAAGGCCCTGGAGAGCAAGAAAAGGAGGGAAGAGGGCCGACAAGTGTACATATAGTCTCGTGTCATGGTTCAAGTGCCTTTTATAGAGAAGAAGCCAGCCCGCCCAGGCAATCAATCCCACATCTCTTCCAACAGCACGCGAGAAAGCTTACCAAGAGCGAGCCGTCGTGCTGCCGGGCCGCAGCTGCTGCAACAGACGTTTCTGACCCGTCCATCGCCGGAAGCTCCGCACGAGATCAAGACAGAACTTTTGTATTTTCTCGGCGCGTCCAGCTCAGGCCTTGGCGGGATTTTCATCAGGCTTCAGTATAATTCGTGCGATGCGGCCGATGGTGCCGACTGCCAAGAGGCTTGACGAGGTAGCGGCAATAACCGTCCCATTCGTCGCCTAGGTAACTGGTGTTGAAAGATGGTGATGTTTCTTTTCTTCTCCAGGCAATGGGTATCAACTTGCATGAAAGACTCTTTTCGCGGGAGGGCCGCGGTGCAGCTGACATGATCGAGGTAGGGAGCCCAAGCTACTTATAGATACCAGTGTGCCGCTGTAATTACTTCAAGGGGGTAGCGGTCACACCTGAACTCACCTCATGACCCTTTTACGCGTAGGGATAGCGACAGATCATGGACGGCGGCGACTTGCCTATCGTGTTGACTGATGACGCCGTCGAAGACCAAACCGGGCGTGACTGCTTTCTCGGTTACCAATCTGCTTCCCTCAGCGATAGTTGTTTTAGGGGGCCGAAGGACTCCTCCGTTGTTGTCTAGGTGATGAAGAGGCTCCTTGCTGAATTCAACTAGTTCCCTATCCTGTACACATTCTAAGATGAGCTCTCTGCATGCTTCTAGCTTTGCTTTGACCTAGCGAGGCAACCTAGACGGCCGGGCAGGTTGGCGGCAACGATCTATACGCCTGGGCCTCGGCGGCCATCGTGACAACCACCACGGATCTTGCCCGCGATTCGCAGTCTCTATCGCGAGGCTATCGGACCGGCATTCGCAGCTTAGACATTGTCCATATCAACCGCTCCCAGGCCTCGGCAGGCTGATCGGTCTAATCATCCCTGTGCAGATAATCGCGACCCTCTTCTAAATGACGCCGAACCTGAAGCATCCTACGTCCTGACAGATGGACATGGGGGCTTTCAATGCATTGGTGATTCTCGCGGCATTACGTTCCATATCGTGACCTTCACCAACGACAGCACGACGTATGTGTCGCTTGGCGGTGCGTCCTACGCTGTTCCTATTGTGCATCTAGATAGTGAATGTCTCGTTGCTGTTCGGCTTCAAGTCTGACGCGGGAGATGGAGCGCGCATCAGCTGCAGGCCGGCACCGAGGCCGAGGACATCCAGCCGCCAGCTCGCGGCACCAAGTAGAGTACCCAGGCGGAGGCAGGTGCAGTCTAGCGGACGAGCGGCCAGTGGTGTTGGTGATGCGATCCGCCGGCACATGGTTTTCGTCGCAAGCGGCGAGGACCTTGTTGGCTTCAAACTTGGACGGCGTGAGGGGGTTATAGCAAAATAGCTGCCACGATCCGTTAAAGGTACACCGACGAGCGGGACGCCTTCCGAATTCTTCATTTCTCAAGTATACGGAGACTGAGGCGCTAGAGCAGAGGTTAGATGGCTACCAGGAAGGTCTCGGCTGACGCCCTTCTAAGCAAGAATCTCGACACCATCATGTTCAGCAGAAGCAGCACAAAGGGCTAAACACAGCGTTCTAAGGGGGATGGCAACACTCTCATAGTTGGCTATACCAAAGCCCCACGCAGTCAAACAGCAGAAGAAACCCAAGGGGCCAAAACACCAGCTCATGTCATCTGATAGGATGCTGTCGAACTGCTGCTGGGTATTTGATGATGACGGATGGGCAGACAGACACAGAGAGGATGGTTGAACGACGGGCAGTGGGCTTCACCATCAGGAGGTGGAAGATTTTCGTCGATGATTAGTCGGCTGGAAGGGTTTTCGTTGTTGGGCAGTCAGTTAAAAAGTTTGACGGTCGGGTATGACGGCCGGGATTGATAGTCGAGCAATAACGGTCGGGGATAGCGGTCGAGTTTGGCAGTTGAATAATGGCGTTGAGAGATGCGAGCTGGGTACTATGGTTGAACTATAATGGTCGGGAATGGCGGTGGGTAAGTATGGTAGGTATTGAAGCAATGGCGGTTGGGTTGTTGGTCGTGCATGGTAGTCAATGAGGCTTGCGAACTGGCGGTCGAGCAATGACGGTCGGGTATGGCAGTCGAGTAATTGAAAAGGTTTTCGTTGAGAGTGGTGACGGAAGGGTTTGCAAGAAAGAAGTCTGTGTGGGGCTGCGAGTTAACTACTTGTGCAGACAAATAAACGCGCAGGGCGTAGAATACCTGAAGGTGTTTGTACCATCGTCTATAGGCACAGCCATCAGGAAGGCCTTGATGGAAACATTTTGCACTTCCCACGCAACACATCCATCATCAGTCACTAGGCATTAGGAAGGAACTATCTTGAAATCAGTAATTGCCTTAGGTGCTAGAGAAACACTTATAAGGTTTGCACGCGCGACGGACGGCAACGTGACCAGTTGGTAAATACAGCTTGATTTTACAGGTTTTTAACCCTGCTCTGTAAATACAGCTCGAGCATTTACAGGATTCCATTTACAGGATTCCGTCGCCAAAGGGTGTGCCCGCTCACCACCCTTGCCTTCTTGCCTTTCCTTGCACGTAACTAACTTTTTCTACCTGACGCGGTCGTCCGTCTAGATTATCTCGTCCGTCTTTAATCAATACAACGGGCTTGTTCTAACGTCACACACACACACACACACAAACACACACGGTCTTGCACCCGGATTGGAAAGGCGACATTGACTCCTCTCTGCACTCATTGTCGCCAGCGCCATCTGTACCTGCACCACAGAGAGACCCCTCCCCACCACCGCCGCCGTTGGTCCAAGAACATGTTCAAGGACGCAATCCGGCCATCGCCACCGCTGCAAGTCGACATCAACCACGCGTCGCCAGTGTCCATGTCAGTCCCAGGGCGGCGGCTGCGGGCTCTGCTCATTCGTTGACGCCACCTGTCAGCCCTCTATTGACAAGGACACGCCTTCAGGTCAATTACCGACAGCCTGCACCCCGGCCGCATGTGCTGCGTGTGGAAGCACGCCGTGGTACAGCTCCCACGCCCCGTCCGGCTGCGTTTGGCCTCTTTCCTCCAGGCAGCCAGTCGCCCAGGGAGGCGCCCCAACAACAGGACAGCCGTCATCATCGTCAACACTGGCGTGCGGTGGACTATGGCTTGCCCTCGGGGCCTGCGTCGCGTCAAGGGTCCCGAGAACAATACGACGGCCGTCATGATTATGTATGGCCGGCGTCGTCTCCGTCACAGCTACGGCGGGCCCATCACCACCTGCCACAGCAAGCGGGAGGCCCTCCCTTCATCATCGGCCTAGTCGGCGGTGCCAGAACAACCACAGAGGCCCTGACTAACGCTATGCTCCGGTACAACACCGCCGCTCAGGAGCTCGCCAAGCCCTCCATTAATGAGTCGGACGCCCGGTCTAACATCTCCAAGGCCCTATTCCTGGGGCCTCCGCGACACCTCGGGACCCTCCGAGAGCGCACCGCCTGCACTCGCGCCCTCATTGCAAGCCTTGTGGCTGATTCTGATCACAGCGAGGCTGCCTCCAACCTCCCAATGCCGACCGAGGGTCAGTTCGGTCCCGTCCGGCGCCTTTTGAAACTCCACGCCCGGCGACACGAGCTTGTGGCCGAGATGAGAGGCCTGAAAGCCTCAGTACAGCTAGTAGTTAAGGCAGCTGGTGTCAACGCTATACCATGGCATCAGCACATAATGACAGCTTGGGAACCCGAGATGTCATGGCTCGGTTTCCGGTAGGACAGACGACTAAGGATGGATGCAGAGAGCCGGTAAGCATTCCAAAGGATAAGCTGGTGCATCTTACATCGCCAAGAGATGTTGCCGATTGATTCTCCGTTCGATAGGAACCTATGCTAACGTATGATGTAGTGTGGTGTGACGTGACCTGTTTGCCATTGCGTGAGATGGCATTGCGGGGTTTCCACTTGACGCGAGAGCGGACGCGTCTGAACTCGTTTGACGTGCCGCAGTGTTTTCTTCATCACAATCCCTTAACACATTCCAATTCCTCCCCTTACAACTTAGGTAGGTGCAAGCTAGCAATATCTTCCCCCCGTCTTGGCTTCCGAGTTCGACTGACTATTGATGAATCTGACTGACCATTTATTCCACAGGTAGGATCCTCCTGTGTGAACCCGTTCGCCACCAATAACACTACAACCACTAACAACAAACATGCAAAGCTCACTGAACATACCCGTACTGCCTTCTACACAAATACCGACCCGGAAGCCCGCCTGTCGACCCGAGACGACGTACAACTCGACGAGCCCCAGACACGTCTAGGCCATAACATGCAAGTTTCGGGACCATTACGACTTGCCCTTCGCAACACCTCTACACAAAGCGATATATCTGGCCGGGCTGGCGTCGTCGTTACCCATCGCGATGAGGACCATCTATTACCCCGTCACGGCAAAGAAACCGCAACTCATTCGTTTTGAAAATGAGGTTGTCCCGCCTGGATCAGCCAGAAGACCGTCCACCCATCCGACCAACAAACATTTTACTGCAATGGCTATCGCGACACCCTTCTGCGGTGGTGGTGATGCTGGGCAGCAACTAGATAAGAGGGAGGAATCCGAGGCCTTCTACTTGAGGTGGCGCCGTCGGGGGCGGCGGGGGCGGCGATGCTTGGTGATTAGATATACCGGTAGGTCCAGCGAGCCTTGGGTTCGTACGTCGAGGATGACGGTCATATAGAGGTAAACATGCAGAACGAATAGGGGTACACGCCGTGATGGTATTGACTAAGGGTGCGCTTAACACTGGTGAAGTCTAGAAAAGTGATACTATTAGCAACACAGTGATGCCAGCCTAGCTAGATATATTACAGTGGGCAACAGTGATGCTAGTGATGCTAGATATATCACGATGGACAACGGCGATGCAAGCCCAGCCAAGCCAGATATATCGCAATGGGAAACAGCGATGCTAGCCCAGCCGGGTCTATCTGGATATATCGCGACGAGTAACGGCAATACCAGCCAGGCCAGATATATCGCGATATATCTGACTTGGCCCGGCCAGGTTGGTATCGCCGTTGCCCATCGCGATGTTTGCGGCCAGGCTAGCATCATTGTATCTGCCCAAAGGTAGGATCGTAGGAATCAAGGCGGACCAAAAACCTAAAACTCTTTTGGAAATACCTCTTGAACAACCTAAACAGTAGGGGGTGCGACGACGCTTGAGTTGGGCCTATGTCGGTGGTGACGGGCTAACGACCGACTGGACCGGCCGCGTATGTGTCTTGAAGCAGTTCCTGTAGACCTGCCTTTTCGGGTGGAGGGACGAAGCAACATCTGAAACAACAATAGTGATAATATCGTTGCTGGTGGTGATAGTGAAGAAACTAGAAGCCCAGCAGTAGGCTGGCTGGCGCGGTTGCCCATAAGGCTGGCCGATCAACGGGCCCGGTAGGTCACGTAACCCAGACCTCGACAGTACGTCCAGACACCTAGACCCTAGACAGAAGACGTGGCGTCCGGAGAATCAGAACAGCAGTCGCTACTTAATCAATACAAAAAATGAATAAGGAAACAAAAGCATGAACATACGAAGAGACAAGAAATACATGCAGATAGCATAGAGTCTTGACCGCTTCAAACTGCCCACGTGATTGGCCTGGCTGCTGGTTGTGCTCGTCGTAAATATGCAAACACATAATAGGAATAAGCAGCCACGCATTCGTAATACCCAGAGCATTATCTGTACAAGGGGTCGCTTAGTAACGTACATCAAGAGACACTCCAGAGCAGTAGAACAATGTGAACCATGTCTTCTACCTACAGGGTCTTCTCTATCTGACTTATCTTATCTTCTAATACTTGCTGTTGCAGAGAAGTAAGAGGTTAAATAAGTAAGAATTAAAGTGAATACACATTAAAGTGGGTAAGAGTTAAAGTGAGTGAGAGTTGAAGTGAGTGAGATTTAAAGTGAGATTTAAAGTTGAGTGAGAGTTAAATTGAGTGAGAAATGAAGTGAGTGAAGGTTCGGCTCCGTGATGCCCCACCCTTTTCCATTGATTCCGCAAAGCACGAAGTGAGCATCGCCACGTTAGGTCATTAGCACTCCAGCTACTAATTCTAGATCTAGCAAGGCCAATTCGTCTTGGTCGTAACATTCTATTACGCATCTGTGGCAGTAGGGTGGTGCTTGTGGTAGGTTAAAGTCGCAATAATCCCATATTCATCCTGTCAAACAGGCCATGCATACATAGCCTTTTGCTCTTGGTGCTGCCCTAAGGGGCAAATGCCAGATTTTCGCATCGTGGAAATACACCTGACATTTTATCCACCAGCGTCACGAACACACACACACAAGCGCGCGACGCGACGCGACGCAGCACTAAGAAAAGTTTAAGCTTGTGCCATGTAGAAAGCCTGCGACAGTACGGAGTACGTAGCACCGTACGTGAGGGGCCACAGGTACATATGAAGCTGAAAACCCTGACCGCTTCCACCGCCACAACCGTATCTAAGTACCAGGCAATGTACCGCGCACGCCCCACTGCAACCACCAAAGCTGCCCACCAGCCCAGCCACAGGAGCGCACAGGCGTATTGTTTTGTACCTAGGTACTCCGCACCCTGTATCCTGCCTTCACAGTATACCACAAAATGTACCACATTTTGTGGTACATTTTGCTCTTGCCTTACGTAAGCCCCTGCCACCCCTAAAAATATTGTAGGCAGTAGGCCTGCACCACCAAAGTTGGTGCTGTTTGCGGCTGCTTAGCCACTGTCACCACCTCTAGCGTGCCGCACACGGCCGGTAGGCACACCTGCCCCTCAGGGGTGTGGGGAACATAAAGGTAACGGAATTTCGTTACTTTGATGTTCATCCCACCTTCTGGACGGAGCTTCTGCAGCACAATCCATCAATTGGTCAGCGCGCTAACGCAAACCTAGTTGCCCTATCGGTAAATTTGTCCGCGGCATCCACCACCACATGGATCCAGGAAGACTGCAGCTGTAGGCGAACGTTTTGCTATGCACAGCGCGTCAGCTACATGGGCGCACTTGGGTGAAGAAAAGAATTGCTGGCCACTTCTACACCTCATATGGTTGAGACGGGCCGGCTAGTATTTTCTTTACCTCAGTGAACAAGCTAGGTCAATTGCTAGGTCACTGTTGCTCATCGTGATATATCTGGCTGGGCCCGGCCGGCCCCGGCCGGGCTGGCATCACTGCATCGCGATCAATCCAGCCAGGCTTGGAACCACAAATGATACAGTTAGCGGGCGACTCTCTTTCCCATTCCCCAAGCTGATCATAAGACCAGAATATCATCCAAGCGAGCGGCAGGCCCCGAGCCACCACCATCAACGCCAACAAGACCAACAGCCAGGCTTCCTTATAGTCACCACCACAAACCTCCACATATGGCCCTGACCCGCCACAGGCCTGGCACAACATTCACATCACATTCAACGCCTGCTTCGCCCTCTTTTAACCTAGATCCACGTCGTTACCCTCGTTAAGGGATTCCGCAAGAATTCTTTTATAGCGTCAGTATTTACCACGCTCTGTTTTTAAACGTGTATTGGGCTCTGGCCGGTATTAGACGTCAGAATCAGCCTTGATCTCGGCCAACTCAAACCTCGGTCAACCCAGATTTTGCAATGGCATAGGATTACATGTCGACTCTGCTTGTCGTCTTAGCAAACACGAGGGGGTTAAGAGGTACAGAGGTGGAAAATACCACAAGATCTTGAGTCTCCTTTGCAGGAAACACTGGATCAAAATTTGGGTCAAAGCGGTGATAGACTAGGAGGGTTGGAGGCTGCTGTCGTGTCGTGCACTGAACTCCCACTGGCAACTTTCTCTTGTCGTGAGTAAATGCCATCCGTCTGTCGTTATCACATTGCCCATGCATCAGCATCATCATGAACGTCAAGAGCGGCGGTATCAGTGTAGGTATGGACAACGTCGGCTGGGAAGAGCCTGACGAGAAGAAAGCCCAACGGGAGCAGGGCGAGGGATTGGATGAGGAAACGAAGAGGCAAGGCAGGAGGGGCTGCTTAGGTTAGTATGTACATTAACGATGGGCCCAATGAGGTTGTGGAACGGGTAGTAAAGGATTTAGGCATGTTGATCGGAGGGGGCAGTAAGTAGGGGAGGTGAGGTGAGATCGAGGACAGAGGTACCTAAGCTCGTGTACGTAGCTTCCCTATAGCTAGTTTAGTGACGAGGTTGAACCGCTTTTATGGTCCAACCTCAATGTCAGAAAGAACGTAACTGTCTGCGCGGTATGTAATGATGTCATTAAAGCCAAAGTTAGTCAATCAACCCAGCTGGTCCGGGCAGCTAACCCTTCAACCTGGGCAGGTACCTACCTTCAGGTACCTGCCTGCCCAGGTAGATATCTTCGTACTTACCCGTCCGCCCCTCTGTTTGATACCCTCGAATCCAAACCCCCATCACCGTCACCCTTACACCTCATTCACCCATCTATTTTGGCTGCAATGTCCCCTGCTGAGAAAAGTCTAAGCAAGCCACTCACTGACGGACGGGCGGCTGCTCGCACCACGTGATCTCGTGAACGATTCCAATCATGTGTACGCGACACAGGATGCTAGTTCAAGAAAGACTCTTCCATAGGTAGCTAACAGCCTCGCAGCTTTGGCCGACGACTCCCTCCCTCGCCCGCTCATTGGCTCACTTGTGGGAGCAACTGTAAACCGAATTCCGCCGGGATCCCGAGCTGCGTCAGGTCGACTTCGCCTGATGCGCCACCCTTGTCAACATCCACCGCAACATCTTCAAAGTCATCGTTGATAATCAGCTGACCAACGAGATCACAATCCCTTCGCCCCGACATCTTGAGACGATACCATTCAGTTCTCAACTCCTTGGACGTGTACATGGGAATACTGCTTCTCCCCTTCACTATGGAGATCACCAAATCCCTTGCTTGTCACAAGTCGGTATTCTCCCTCTGCAAATCCCGCCCTAACCTGCGTGTCGAGGGCCTCTCAGGCACCTACAAGACCCAGCTCGTGCAAAACAGCCCCCGTATCATACATACAAGGTATCACCCGCTCCCAACAGACTGCCAAGAGTCGTGCGTTTACCCTTCCCGCCATCATCATATCATGCTTCTCTGAGACCGCCCCGCTAACTTTCGCTTTAACCCAGTCGCTCCAGCATTCAAAAGCCGAGGGCAAAAGCCGCCCGCAAGCAAGTCCGTCCCACCCCAGCTCCCATCTGGCTCCATCGACCCCGAAAGGAAGTCTATCGCCGCCATCCCCTAACATGGAATCGCTCTCTCCGCTACATAAAAGAACACGGTCACGACCTGGCCATCTTTTGCTTCGTACTTTCAGATCCAGAGCTCAGATCCATGTACGATACTCCAACTCCACATTGGGAGACGGGAATCCCACAGACAGTGGAGATGCATCGCATCGCCCGATTGCTAGGAAACAGACGACGACGACGTTGTTACAAACATTGCCAGCCTGCTCCTCGACCATATCGAACTGCCCCCCGTCAATGACGCCAGACCCCCCACCCACCCAGCTCGCTGACGACGAGCCCTCTGACTTTGAAGATCCCCCACTCCCACAAGTCTTTCCCATCCACCATGACTCACCCTCCCTAGGTGAGTGAGCCGATGCAGTGGATACCTATCATACTTGACCGGCGCTGCCTTGACTACATGAAGTCCCAGCCGAGGGTTTGTCAGCAATCCTTGAAGAGGGCTGGCCAGCATAGTCGAGGACTCTATAAGTACGCCTCTAATAAAGTCTGGCCAGGCACTTTTAGCCAGTTCCATTGGTCCTGGCTCTCATGAGTTGGCCATTCCAGACGAGCCCCCCTTCTAGCACGATATCCATAACATCGGAGCCCAAGATCACTTACCCCAATCCGTGCACACAAGCGTGAGCATTCCCCTGTTTTGACAACCCACAATGGAGAAACCTATCATGTTTTTGTTCCTCTGCCACTGGAGTCATTCGGTCTTGTTCGTTTGGGCTTCGCACAACAACCTGCACGAATACAACTCCATGTCGTCCGGAAACGAAGCATTTGGGGCCAGTCTTGTGCATGACTTCCTGTGATGGGTCTACAAGGATGTCCATCTTCGCGTTAATTTCCGCAAGCATCCGGTATGTTTCTTACATCCCCCGCCCCCCTACAATATCCAGCTTCCATGTCTTGGTTCTCTGATTCTCACAACGCCCGTAACATGCCAATTTCTAGGACTGCGGCGTGTACGCCCCCTCGTCTTCGCCGCACATAATGCTGCTAACAATCCCTTGCCATGAAGGATTGGCGCCCCCCGCGAGCGTACATACTTCCGCTAGCGTCTGGGAATGACCCCCGGTACTGTAGGCAAGAAGATCTAGGGTTCTCGGACTGCTCCTTCGCCTAGCCCTATGAAGCGCAGCGGCATAAGTTTAAGCCAACTTAACATGCTCGCGAAGCCAAAGATGCGACGTTGAACATTGCACAGATAATTGTCGGGAGCATGATAAACCTACCTGCTGTTTTGCGATACCAAGCTTGGGTGTTGCTAACCTGTATTATATGACGACAAACACGAATATTTAGAGATGAAACACGTACTGTCAGTTGCATCTGATAACTGATGCTATTGGAAGTACGGGGTCATGGGTGCATGCCGGCGTAAACAAGATGTTTTGCTTTGAAAGGATTGGGTACGCTGGGCTATGGAGGTTGCTTGGGGGAAAGTATCAGCACTCACCGGAGTCCTGGCCAGTTTCTACAAAATTCACCTGTCAATGATCGAGCCAGCCGTCGGCCTGGAATCGAAGATGCGAGATGACAGGATGGAAAGGGAGGATCTCTTGAGTTTCCACAAGACAGCACACAGGTAGATGCTAGAGAGTATAGACCTCTCTCTGTTAAGAAGGTGGAATACGCTAGCACAAGAACCTGGCTTTGAATCAAAGGTGCCTTTCTCCAAGATGGCCAGTTGGCTGGTTCAGGACTGCGCCGGTGACGTGGGAGCAGCGGCAAATTCTTGCTGTGGGTGAATAAAGACGCTTATCAAAACCACGGCCTGATGCTGTCCTGTGTGAGAGTGAACGGGCCTTTATCAATTAGTTCCATAGCGATATTGTTGCCTTCCATGTCGGCAAGATCTCATTTCTTTAGCAAACGGCACAGGCAGATATGGGTTAGTAGTAGATAACTAGGTAATACGTGAAGCTAATGATGCTTGGAGGTGTGAGTGAGCGTCACGGACAAGGTCGAAGTGGCGCACAAAAGGGACTATTACGTGCAGGTCCGGAAGACATCTGTCGAGACCTGCCGCATCCAGACCGCCATAGTGTGTGATGGCGACATACCAACTTTGCTGTTGCTGTGACATTGATCATGTACCTACCCAGAGCAGATGACAAGTCTAGAATTGAGAAAGTCCTCGTCAACAGAGATTAATTTACACTCGCTTATTTGAACTGTTCTATCCTCCCCATACTCCTTGTTAGGCCTGTCCTGCCAGCCAGCTTCCAACATCAAGCACAATCTCCGTTGTCCAAGCGTTCCGAGTTCCTGCTCCATACCGACCGTCTGATAGCGGGCCTAGAAAACCTCTTGTTCTGGTCTGGGAATTCTGTTCTTCGCGGGCCGTGAAGCGCAGAATCTCGGAGCACCTCGGTGGGGAGGGAGAGCTGGGCCCGAAGGCATTGTCGTTATCGCTATCTGACTGTGACAGCGGCAGAAGTGGTAGCGGCACCAAGGTCCCTTTGTAGTCGCTGTTGTCATCAGCATCCCCATTTCCGTCTATATAGAGCCCCCTCAGGCCCACGGGGGGGGGAGCTTGGTGTCCTCTTTCTCTTCCTCTTCCTTGGCCACGGCCACGGCCACGCCCCCGGACTGTGTCTCAGGCGGGCCTGCTGTTGCTACTGCTCCTGCAGCGGTGGTGGCGGTGTCAGTGGAGCATTGGTTGGGGCGCAGGGCGGAGGCGATAATAATTTCTTGACGGCCTTGAGAGCGGCTGTGACGACGTCGTTGGCCAGGTTGAAGGCGACAGACCTCCGAATATCGCGGGCGATAGGGCCGCGGGTGGCGGCGTCGTCATTGTTGTCGACCTAGAGGTCGCCTAGAGGGCAAACACTACCGCGCGCATGCTAAATTTTGGTGATGGTCTTCATGGTGGTGACGACGCAGTCAGAGAGGGGGGATCAGGAACACCATCGGTCAGGGTACCAGGCAGCGTTGGCCCAGTTCCCGCGCAGGTAGGCGACGTTTTTGTTCAGGAGGCATTAGCAGGTTGTTGGGGCGCTTCCCTGGGGCTGAAAGGCGGTGTTGGTGTGGTAGGCGTAGCCGTTGGCATGGAAGAGGAGGGCGGAGACGGGTAGGCTGGGGCCGGAGGGGACGTTCTCGTTGACCTAGGGGGCTACATTCGCGGCGGTCGAGAAGATACGTAACGGATTACTGGTTAATGAGGTCCTGGGCGTCTTGATGGGTCAGTCTGTTGTTGTCCACCTCTGAATGGGATTTAAGGAGGATAGGCTGGGATATGGAGACTCATGTTGACGCCACCCTCAGGAGGCAGACTACTGGCAGGCCCGGAGGTGGTGTTTTTGTTGCTGCTACTGCTGGAAGACATATTAGCGGCTGCGGGAACAGGGGAGAGACTGCCCGAGCTGCGCATGTCTGGCCCTCCCGAGGACATGGACGTCAACACTCGCATGCTTTCAGTTTAACAGTTGTAGCAGAGAGAAACAGTGAGCTCTGTAGGTTGTGTGTGTTCCCGTTTTCGAAGGTGCAGATGAAGGTGGGGTGGCTTGTGGGTAAGGTGCGCATCCATAGCCCGCGCGCCGCGCCTGGCGGGACATCAGCACCGACAGACTTTCCCTCTGACATGCATCATCCTCGTCTTCGTCTTGGACTCTGACCTCTTCATTGCCGACAAGTTCTGCCGTCAAGGTTAATGAAAACCTTGCGCCTTGGTTCACGGGACCACTGTTCACGTCAATGGAACAATATAACATTACAGTTTGTGTAATATCAACTCGTCGTCATTCACAATGCCTCCTCCGTGTTTCCTCACCCAGAAAACGTGGTACGGCGTCCACAAGTGTCTGCTGGCCCAAGATGACTATCAAGCGCGGCCTACAGAGTTCTCGATTCAGCACGAGGCTGCCATCGGCCTCGGATGACTTCGACACAAGATGACGCAAGTCCCACATCACGCATTCCCCGTATTCATCATTCACCTGCTGACAATTCTTACCTAGCCGCAGCACACAAGGAAGGCCCCGATCGATCGATCGATACCCGGAATATCCATAACAAGTTTCTTCTCGATAAAGCCAGAGAAGCAGACATGGCAACCGCAGCAATGAGGGTCGACTGGTGCGGTTGTTAACGTAGGCGCGCCTACCTACTAATTAGTCGAAACCCATGTTGGCGTCAATCCAGTAGTACTGCATAGCTGACGTACCGGCCATGGTGTCGAACCTGCCATCGAGGTCGTGACGCGACAGCGCGTAAATACGTCGGGTCTTTGGCCTCGGGTCTGACTGGCCTGGATAATCATGGCCGAAACCAGCGACACCCAGGGCGGCACGGGGCGCTTGGCGCACCCTTGTGTCCCTGCCGCCGGGGAACATGTTCAAGGTGCCGAGCGCTTCACACGACGTGGCACCAAGCGTATCCGTACGGGCGTGCTGGAGACGAGTTGGCGGGGCGCTGGAGATGATTAGGGGCGGGTGTGCTGGAGGTTCAAGAGGGAGGTGGCGGTGCGGAGTTATTTCATAGAGTATTCACACAGCAGCCGCATAAATGTGATGGACACGGACGGAGGTTGGATGACAACAGTATGCGAATAATTCATTTTGCCCCTTTACTGGCCAGCCCTGACCAACTCGTTTGCCTGCAGGTCCAGCGGGTCGAAGACGTTGTGATGAACTAGGTGGGCGAACTAACCCGTGCGCAGACTTTGCCCAGCTTTCGATCTGGATTACCCCAAATTGTGATGTTTCTAGAATCCAGACGTGTAGCCCCCCGATCCCTATTCTGTGGCACCTCCCGTTTTAGTGTCGACTAGGTACAATCTTTGCGTGAACGCAGTAGAGTGCATCCGAGTCAGATGGTGGAAAGACACCTGTTGTAAAGGAGCGGATTCGAACGTTGCCGTTTCGTTGTTCTTGGCTGGGATGAACACACAAACATTGCAGGTCAACGACAACGGCAGCCGTGGACACATACGACAGGCCTAATCAATGCGTTAACTGCTCGTCAAGGACAAAACTCACGTCAAGTTCGGCATGTCGTTAGCTTGTAGCGATTTGGACGTACTTGGGCAATATATGCGAAAAGGAAAGCATTAGGAGGGCGTCCGTCGCATCGCGGCGGTTGTGGGTGCGGTGCGTCTTGGGGATTCTTGCCAAGCAAGAGAGAGCCGTGGTGTTTTTGTTTGGAATGGAGCGACTTGGGGAACAGATGACTGACTGCCAGCCAGATCCGGCCAGACCCTCTCCAGTGAGTGAAATTGCATAATGAAATAAACCTGATCTGGAGATGGCTTCTTACTCGCTCTATCGTACCCGACCACAAGAACAGGGAGGTGTTTCTCTCCGGGAATCTTACGTCATCAATCTCCCGAGGACGAAACAAGCAGCTACCAGAGGTGCAAGCCACCGTGAGGCAAATGTGTGGCGGCAATGCGCATTGCCGGATGGAACACTTATCACGTCCCTCTCCTTCTAGTTGTGTAAGACGAGATGGATCACAATTGCGCTTCTATTAGCTATTGCAGTAAATAAATGACGTTCGAGCACAACCCCTCCTCCGAGTGAAGGAACCTATCGCTCACCACACTTCGACGCCGTCGTCTTTCCCTATCGGCACGGCGACGGCATCTGTCAACTCGTCGTCTTCTCCGAGTCCTGGCGAATCCCAGACTTGCCATGCCGGATGGTCTCCAGCATTCTCTTCAAAAGAAGTTGCTGCCGCTATGATTGTCATACATGACGGATCCAGCACTTGTTCTGTACTCCGTGACGGCTGGGACGGCGTGGCGGAACCTTGGGTAATACAACACGGCACACCAATGACATTGGCACTGACGGCCAAAGGCGGCAGGCAGCGTAGCGCGGATTGAGCGCAGCACAGCACAGCCGCACACAGACTTGGCGCACGAGCCATGCATGCGCCACAGAGTCGGATAAATGTCGGCAGAGGCGCGACTTGGAAGGTGAGTGAGTGAGTGGGTGAATGAATGGGTGAGTGAGTGAGAGGACCGGCCACCACGTGATGAGGCCCGAGATGCAACGACCTCCTTTCGTCACCTTTTCCCCCCGTCCTCTCCCTGACGAGTTTTGTCGCCTTTATTAGAAGAATAACCGACCGATCCCTCTGACTTTCACCAGCTTTCGAAAACAGCGAAAAAAAAAAAAAAAACTCAATCTCTCATACATACATACCTCGATCATCGTCCCCGCTTTCCCGCCTGCCTTCTCTCCTCTCTTTGCACTTTTGCAATTGAAACAGAAAAGTTTCTCACCCCTTCTTCTTCTTCTTCACACGAGCCGTGAACCTGTCCCGCACGCCTTCACGCCTAACAAAGAACTGACAAAGACAATTTGTGCCAACGAGCATGTCGCCTCACACGCTCGAGCGTACTGATGCTGAGGCGCGTCACGGCCATGCAGACATTACTGCTCCTCCAGCCTTGTCTGGAGCCTCAAAAATCGCAGCGTCGCAGAGATTGGGTGACAAAGACGGACTCAACCATTCTGAGGCCGCAATCCTTCTCGGGTCCTCGGACTTGACCGACAACGCCGACGGTTTTCCCCGTCTTCGCCTCGATACCCCTGAGAAACTTGACTTCGACCTCGACGCCCGTTGCCAATTGCAACGCCATCTTGCTGGGTTTCCCGCCCCAACCGTATCCTTTCACCTCGCGAGTCGCCATCTGCATATCCTCGAGCGCCTCCTCGCCGAGCGCCGAGTCGCCCGCTTCTCATACGACTTCATCACTGAGCACGCTTATGTGGTCATGGTGGAGACTACAATTCATAACCAGTGCAATCGCGGCGTGGGCCGCCTCATTGAGCAAGCCATTCTCGACGTCGCCGCTAGTGTGGCCGCGTACGGTCCTCGACAGGGCGTCGAGGCCGACGTTGCCGCTCGTTTGTCCCGCCGCCTCCGCAGGGTCCAGAGTAACGGATCCGTCAAGGTCGAATCGCGCGGCAGGTTGAGGAGTGAGCCCGACAATCAGTTCATCGGCCGCGACGCCAGCAGTTCCGCCACGCCTCCCTTCGTCGTCGAGGTTGCCTACAGCCAATCTCTAGAGCGGGCCATAGACAAGGCCAATCTATACGTCCAGAGGACAAAGGGGCTCATCCGTACTGTCCTCATCGTCGAAGTGCAGTACCCCCAAGTCTCGTGGGTGCGTCTGCATCTTTTCGCCGCGGGCCGTGCAGGCGTTGACCTCGTCACCTTTGAGGCGCAGCGGTTGACTCTCTTCGACGACATAGTCCAAGTAACCGAAGCCGAGCCCAACGCCGAATCCGAATCGACCGCTCCTCTCCGGCTATTCGCGTCCGACTTTCTCTCAATGGACTCGCATGACATACCAGCTTCTCTGCGACGTCCAGTGCCAGGTCAAGACCATCACAGCCGGTAGGTTTCCTATCTTCTTGCAAGTTCCCGTCTAGCCCGCCATTCTCTCTCTCCTTTGCCTTCTCTGGATGCCTGGAATCGTTGCTGACCATAAAGAAAATATAGACCATGTCAAGCTGAAATACCTTGGCAGAGGCTTCGTGACGCCTGCTTGGATGCGCGGGCGTTCCACTTCGAGCAACAAGACAAAAGCTGTCAATGACAAAAGGCACCCGCCGCTGCGGGCAGTGTTGGCAGTATCCGCTGTAGAGCTTCGACAAGGGACCCATACGCAATGAGATGATGCAGGACGGAGAATGCGGAGAGGCTTGGGGTTGAGTGGAAAGAATTGGCCTTTTCCGGCGTTGGCTTGTGGCTTTGTGATACCCCCGAGATACCCTTATCCCGGACCCTGTTTTGGGATGGTTGTTACCATGTTTGTGTTCTGTCATCATTACCTAGTAAAATCGAACGCGAGTTTTTTTGTCTTCATCTCACATGACACGCTTCCTTTCTGACGTGAACATAGTCGAGTGCCAGCATCCTCTGGCCGCCAGTCCCTTTGGCCTCGATGAAGCAACGCGCCCACCAAGCAAGACAAGAAGCGTGCGAGCAAACCCTAAGTGCTATCCAGGATGAGACCACAATGGCGCTCCTCCTGCTTGCTTCATGTATTGAATGAGACAAACGACAAGAGCTGTGCTTGTCGGGCTGACGTCCGTACAGATAGGACTTGAAAGATACCCGTATTCCAGACTCTAATTAGCCTAAGCTTGCCATGTGCTGGTTTCCGTCCTCCGGCCGAATCAAACCCTCTACTGGCATTCGAAACGGCACAGCGTCAGCAAGTCCTTTTACCAGTTGCCCAACCAGCTATATTCGCTAGCTCGGGTCCGGTCCGCACTAATAGTACTAGTAGGTACTGTATAAGCCTTTTTCCAGTAGAAACACTCGTGGGATCAGAGATGC
Source organism: Colletotrichum sublineola (assembly GCA_020631755.1). Taxonomy (NCBI): domain Eukaryota; kingdom Fungi; phylum Ascomycota; class Sordariomycetes; order Glomerellales; family Glomerellaceae; genus Colletotrichum; species Colletotrichum sublineola. The sequence goes on along the minus strand of JAHSQG010000027.1, from coordinate 166,360 downwards.
AAATATCTATCTACTCGTGCCCATGAAATATTCCCCCGCCAACTAATGACTTGTTCACTTGAATGCCAGACACTTCTGACAGCTAGACCAGACTGTTACCACTAGCATTATGCCGTTTCAAAGCCTCCCTGCTAATATTACCAGTTATTACCTGCATTTCGTCCGTCCATTTCATTAACTTGCTCTCCTGTTGCTAGTCTAGCTACCTCTTGCGGACCATGCCCCTCGCGTTATTCGCGCAGACCTCCATCATGATGTGGAGATCTATAGGTTCAATCCTCATCAGCGGCGCTTCCTTTGGGACTTATCAATCTCTTCTCCCACTACCGTGGGGCTAGCTGTGTTGACCTGGGCCAGCCGTCTGCTGTCATCCCGTCGAGCGCCGACAGTCATCAGGACATCGCGCCTCGCTGTGGCAAGCGCCGTTATCAGCCAGGCTGACGTCGAAAGGTGGCGGTACAGCCTGCCACCTGGACTGGCCCCGAAGTAATAGACCAGTTCTGTCGACCCTCAGCCCAGATCTTCGGTTTCTCTCACTAGATCTGTTGTACATGTGGTCTGGTCGAACTCAACGGCGAGGCTTACAGCCTCACTCTCCAAAAAGGCTTATGAAGTGGCCCATATCAGCGCATTTGTAGTGTGGGATTATGCTTGGGCTTCCAAGAGTCATGAAATGACATGTACAGCGCCATGAAAGCCTTCTATGGCTTCTCAGGCTATCCACAGGCTGTCTGTCTACGCACTGGCGACGTCGGGTGACCATGGGCAGATATTTGAGACAACTCAATACTGAGTGGGGTGGTGCCTTCTGCTTTTCGTCCTGTAGGTTGGGAGGAATTGCTGGAAAAGGGAAGCCCGAATGCCAGGCTTATGACAGATTGCGACTTTGTAAAAAGCCGACAAGCTACCTTGGGCTCAAGAATGCGGTGCACTTGGGAATTGATGCTACTTGGGCTCCCAGACCGCAGTCGTGTAGCAAGGGCGATATGCTCATTTAATTATATGCTGGCGGCGTTGGCGACGACGGTGGTTAAGGGACACTTCCGTAGCATCGTGGCCAGTGTCGTATAAACAGTGCTAGCGTGAACTGCAATTGCCGCACAGTACGTGAAGACATGGTTCGCATACACAACGTCATCTGCTCAAGAGACACCGTTTGACGATAATGGTCGCCTTGGAAGCCGAGGGCTCATAATACACAGGCCTTTCTGTACGGGTCTGTGATGACTATTAACGCGGTGTTGACTAAGTATCTGCTGATAACTCGTGTCGTCTTGGTGAGGTGCGATATCTTTGTTAACCTATTCTTGATGTACTTTGTGGGTGAGCCCAGTTAAAATCGTCATGAGAGATTGTGTTTCTACCGACGACGGGTGCGTCAATGGCATTGAATGGCCATTTGCTGTAACACATGGCGAGCACAGCGACGTGGTGAGAAGAATTCTGATCACATGGACCAACAGCTGCGCGTCATGATGTTGATTTGGCTTACTGATTCATAGTCAATGATCTTGCTTACTATTTGCTGGTTGTTCCGGAATGCCAGAAGGCCAATTAGCTGTGAGAATCATCATGTCGTTGCTCACTCAGACCTTCTGGAAACGGCTCCCGGAGATGGAAGCTGGCTAGAAAAAACAACCGGACATACCTAAAGATGGCGGCAGTAGACCTATAATAAATCGAGACGGGACAAGAGTTGTTGAGAGGTAGCCATGATAACAGTGACTTTCCAATTGGATTGCTGATTTTAGGGCCGATTGGTATTGCGTTGTGCCTTTGTTCGATCCGAGCTGCTTGGGACGAGGTTGAGGATAGCCAGCCCTGTAGCGAGAAACCGCTTTCCTGAGCGTGTGGCATCGCAGGCAGGAGCCACACCATGAGCCATCGGCTGGATGGTCCGAGGCTCATAGCAGGTGGTTTTGATGCTTTGAATGCGCAGGACTGTCATCAAAAGGGTCTCCAGCCGCCTAGGGGCTCTGTCACCAAGTCTAACTCGAAGACGCCAAAAGCCTCGGCAACACAAACGCCGGTGACAAGAAGGCGTTGACAGAGACAAGTAAAGGCGAACATGGGCACAATGGAATGCAGAACCGCAAGCTTGGAGGGAAAAGGGAAAGATGGACGGGGCATAGACTGTTGGCTGGTGGGCCTGTTCTTCGCCCTGTTGGTTTCATTCCTGTCGTCCATTGTCCCTGAAACAACCAGAAATAACAGCACGTATCAATATAGGCAGAGAACATGGTCTTCGAGTTGTGTTATTGTGGGCTTTAAGACGAGTAATGTTTCTCATGGTAAGTGGGCGCACTGTCACTCTGGCATCACTTGCAAGAAAAAAGAAGATGGCTGATAGCCCGTGTTCTTCAGCGTTTCAAAGTTATGCCAGAATGTCTGTCTCGGAGGCAGTTCTATAGCAATCAACCAGAGAGGTAGACGGAAATTGTTACGATAGCTTCATACATGATTGGCAGCTGTCAGTGGGTTTCACAAGTGTCTTTTCGAGTATATATAGTGGCCTAACTTTCATAACCGTCGTTTCATACTAGCAAGTCACTTTGAAACTCAATGCTCATATGCCTCGCTGTGTGTTATAACTCGTGACAAATATAATAGTTGAGACTCTCGGCGTGGACGCCACTGACGAAGGTGGAGCTTTCCACAAGAAACGGGCGGCAATAGGCCGTCAGAGTAGATGCTGCAGAAGCTGCGATCGGGCCAGCGGGGACCACACTCTTGGGTACTTTGTGTGCGTTGACAGAAACCAAAGCACGAATGGGGCTTCATGTCGGCCTCGGCGTTTGTTTGATGGTTTTTACTGGGAGCCTTGGGAGGAATCAAGGTAAATGTCCATAAAGTACGATAACTTGCAGGCAGTGTAACCCATCTGTATTTATGCTTAGTTCAGGCAATCGAGGCATGGAAGAGGAAGCTCTGGGGAAAGAATCTAATCAAGAAGGCCAAGAGGACAGGGGAGAGACCTACAGGTCACTTACGTCACATGAGATTCGACGTGCCCATATACCTCGGTGCCTGTTTGTCTGTTTGACCGTTGGCTTGAGTGGATGAAGGTGCCTGCTGGTAGCGCGGGATGACTGAGGGTGGTGGAGGATATGTCAGCGTTATTCCGGATTCAAGACTACAGAGTTGCCGTTGGCTGCGTGTGTGAGATTAATGAGCAAGTTGCTTCACATTCTGAATGAACATGGGCGATCAAGGTTAATAAGATGCCGCAAAGGTATGTTGTTCATCTTTCAAGGCTCGAGCTGCGCGAACTGGCTCTTGTTCTCTTTCAGTTTATAAGCCACATTCCCAGTCAGAATGCTTCCGTGTCGCAATCTCAGCATCCTTTCAGTCTCTGTCGTCCTTCGTGTTTCCACCCTCGTCTCATCTTATCCCCAGTGATTGGTGGGGGCTGCGTCGCTAAGATTCATTTACAGAGTAGTGGCTTACTGCCAAAGTGATAGTAAGCAACTCCAATAAGACTCCTCCTCACAATGTTGCATGTTGGGTCTAGCGACCACGTGGCCAACGGAAGCCCCTTTTCCGTAATATCGGATGGGTCGGGGGAGAAAACGTGGACATGAAGAAGAAGCAGGAGACAGACAAAGGGAGGGTCAAGATGATAATAGAGGCCTTAGATCCCGTGGCGCCATTCCACTAACAGAAGCTTGAGTAGCCACTATCACGGACATGGAAAAACAAGGCATGGGAAGCAACAGAGTAAGCAGCATCATGTCCGAGACATCCTGCTGCTACTGCTGCTGCTGCTGCCTCCTCGCCCTCGAGATCTGGCGCAGGCACAGGCACAGGCACTGGCTCAGGCTCGGTCTTGGGCTCGGGCTCATTTTGTTGTGGCTACGTGTGTGATGGTGTTGTTACTGGTCATCCTACGCCTTGTTCCCCGCCTGGTCCTCGTTCCGAGATAGCTGATCCAACTGGTTCTGGACCAGCAGCTCGATCTGTCTCTGCACCTTTGTCATTCTAAGAACCGACTCGGACAGCCCCTGATGACGCACATCCAGCTCCTTCACCGCCTCCCAACAAAGCTCCTGGTGCAAATTGTAAGAATCCAGCTCGGCCGAGAACTGCTTCTGCAGCTGTTGAAGCTCCTTAGCAACCGTGTTGTTCACTCGCTGTGTAGAGTCGGAGGAGGTTGCAGGGGCAGCCTGCTGGTGTTGGTTTTGCAGGAGTGGAGTGACATTGATGTAACGGCGGCGCTTGTTGAGTTTGGGCTTCGTGTCTTCGTCCTGAGTTAGGCCAGGTGATTAGCAAACAGGCATAATGAATTGAAGGAGATGGGAGTGACGGAGAACTGTTAAGCCTACATGTGCCCTGTTGTTCTGTGTCATGGGAGCTGCTGGCTCGCGAGGAGGCAGTAGTACGAGAGGGTTGTCGTTGGCGTCAGTCATGGCGGCGTCAATAGGTGACAAGAGTGACGTGGGAGAAGAGGTATGGCGGAGGGAGCGTGAGAGAGGTGATCAGGAGGAATAAGAAGAGAAGAGAGAGGACAAAAGATGAGATTCAGAGGATGGAAAAAGCTTTCAGCCATGCGTGCGTCCAACGTCCAATGTTTGCATGCGATTTCATTTGTCGCCAGTCCCTAACAAACAGCCTCATGCGGAGCGGAATGGCGTCCATCTCATTTCCCCCGTCTGCTCAAGACGAGTCGAGTCGTCCAGACAGGTAGGTCCTGACCGGCCTACCCAACCTCTAGGCGGCCCCGTCCACAACAACCTTGCCGTCGCCGTTAATCAATTGAGGCTATTCACCGAAGGGGGCACGCAGACGGTGATTGAAGGGAAGCGCGGTGGTGGAAATATGCACCAAGGACCAAGTACCAAGGTACTGATCCAAGGCGGGTCCCTCTTAAGGTCGCAGAGGTAACGGATACATGCACAATAGTACCTATCGATACCAAGGACCAAGTAGATATACCTCTTTGTGTGGCCTCCATAGCGGAGGGTCGCGCGCTAGCCCCTTGGAGGCAGGAGGCAGGCGGACGCGACGCGTCACAACGCGCAATGCCGCAGTGCATCGCGTCGCGTCTCCTGAGCTACACCCGCATGATGACATGTACCGCGCTTAGAGGTACCTAGGTACCTCTGCCCTTGGTCCTGGCAGTCCGACATGGGGGATCCACGCCCCTCGTCTTGTCACCTTAACCAATTGAAGCTATTCACAACTGCCACCCCGGGGTTGAACAATCGAATTTCCTATCAATTCAAGACCATACCCAGGTCGCTTATTTGCGGAGCCACGAAATTCACCCAAGGCCGAAGTTGCACAAATCGTCGAGCATCATCCCTTCTATTCTAGGATTTGTCGCGACCGGCGCATTGTCGTACATGGAGCACTAAAGAAGGCATTTTCGTTGATAACAAACGGGACTCCAACGTGTGAGGGATGAAGAAAGAGATCAAGAGGAAGGGATTCACAACTCTGACGAGGTAAGCCGCCCGCTGAGCAGAAATGCAAACGGATTTTCAATTCACCACACTGACGCTCGCCTGCCCACAGTTTCTCTGCCACAAGCCCATTGCGTCCTACACCAGAAACGGCCAGAAGATCAGCTTCTGTCGACGATGTAAAGGCATCATCATCCGCACGCTGGTTGAATTCGACTTCGATCTGTCGTCGCCCGCGCCCGCTAGCAAAAGCAACACCACCACCACCACCACCACCACCACCACCACTAGCACTATTAGCGTGCAGGACTGGCTCTGGCACCTTTGCGACCTCCGACTGTACCTGGAGCTTGAACGATTCCGGCTAGGCTTCGAGGAGATGATACGGCATATTAGAAGGGAGCTTAAGAGGAATAGTAACAACAAGTACGCTGTTGTGGAGGCTAAGGCGGTGCCTGGTGGCGAGTGGACCGACCACCCTCTTGCGGCATACGTGTGGTAGAAGGCAGGCTGCGTGAGACGAGCCAAGGAGCGCAAGTACCAGAGATGGTCACAAAAATGGCGGTGGTGCTGTTGCCGATGCTTCCGCTGCTGTCGTGACCGCTCATCATCCGCAGACGCAGCTTGACGGTCGCGGTCCCGGCCCAGCTCGCCAAGAGTGTCGGAAGCGCCTCATCAGCGTTGCAGGAGCACGAAGCAAAGTTGGCGACGGCGACGGCCGACGCTCTCGCGAGCGCCGCGGCCTTGGCACAGAGCGATGCGCTTGAGCATCTTATGGGAATGACTAGCATTGGCCAAAGGTAGGCTGAGTTTAGTTGGTTGCTTGGCTTGGGTTATAGTTACAAATCTACTATTCCATCTTCACGAGACAGATACCATGTCTTTCAATCTTGTCTGAATAAGGAAGCCGACGAGCGACTTGGGGGTTCCATGTGGATGGTGGACGCGGTCTTGCTGAAGCTGCGACAGCTACTTCTCGGGGGTGCCGAGACCGCAAGGACCAGACAACAATCTGCTAGGGTGGCTTAGACAGGCTGCTGTCTCCGTGAGATTCTGGAGCGGTAACTTGACGCTGTCGTCGTGATCTAGAGTGGCCTGCAAGGCGAACACTGCGACATGAGCACGAGCTGGTCTAGGCCCTGTAGCGTAGGCAGGTTCCTATAATTTAGGTAGATAGGGGAAAAAAGACGTACTGACATATTGAGTGACATGTCTCTATACTAGGTACCTGATTTGATGTAGGAGCTAGGTCATGCCAAGATGGGGCACTGTTGAGTCAGAGAGCGACAGGAAGCTTCAGCAGATTTAAGACAAGGCTGCCAGGAGGAGTGAGGCGCAGGCCGAGGCCGGCCAGAGCTTCATGCAGTTGTGCAGGGATAAGATTGGTATTGCCCGAGTTGATGGTAGTTGAGTAGCTCGAAGTGGGTGGATGGTGATGTTTGACACATCGTCGGATGGCCACCGAGGTTCTGGGGTTCAGTAGATAGATGTACTGGATCGATGCCGAGGCACTTATTCTTGGCTTCGGTATCCCCGTGTTGATGCCAATGGGCTGCTTGCTGCTCCCGAACCTGTTATCGCTCTTGGCGAGAGAGGTCCAGCTTTAGCACGTTGGCGCGGATTCATGGTGTTTAGAGACCAGAAAGACCCCGCGAGAGCTCATAACATCTCATGCGTGGTTCCGACGCAGATGGGCTGCGCCGAGTTACTGCCGTCTCCAGCAAGGCGGTCCCAGCACAACGACGTTATTGTTTTCGTATATATGATCGCTCTTGAGGCCGGGGAGGGGCATGCGACGGCGGCTGTGAAGAAAACGATGACGGGGGCGAAGGCGGGTGTGCAGTCTTGCGTTTCTTGTGCGGCCCGGCGTCGGAGGTTCTCGTTTGTATGGGTGAAGCCGGAGAAGTCGGGAGGATTGTACCTAGCCAGGCCAGAATGTCGTCGTGGCCACGTGTATTCCCACCAGCAGTGCCTTTAGAATGAATATCAGCCTTGGATCAGCTTGTTCAAATGGCGAACAAATGGAAAGGGGCGTTTTTGTTTTTACCGTATCAGGCGCACCTGTTGTGGTCGGGTGCCTGAGCGGTACTCTACCTGTCTGCCAGCGAGGACTCGACGGTCCCAATCAAATCATGTTGGATGGTTTGATTGGGCAGACGCTAAAAGAAGAAGAAAAAAAAACCATGCCTCAAAAAGTAAAATCACTTGTAGACTAGTCGGGTTTTGGCGTAGCTTTCAAGGTTGGTGGTGGTGGTGGTGGCTCCCCATTTTCCGACACCCTTGTCAGTAATTGGGTTCCATGCACGCAGCCCAATGCTCGGCCAATTCCTCTAGCGCAGGGAAATGGAGGAAACTGCCGTTTCTGGGATCGAGGGGACCGCCGGCTGTTGGAACGAAAATGAAACGAGACATGGTGTGCTCGTGACTGTGTTGCAATGGAGCCAAAGGCCGCTCAACGCCTTTCATTGCTGCATTTCGCTGAGGTGGTATTATGTGTTAAAGTATCCGTGCTCCGTACGTGAAATACAGCGTAGTTAGGGCACCCAGCCATGTGCTGCTAGGTGGTGCCAAGTTCCTCTCGTGTTGGTGCTAGCCCAGCCACCTAAGGTCCTGAGGTACATAGGTACGTACAGCCAGAGCGGACGGGACTACCTAGGTAACTGCCGCTTGCTCACCGTAGCCGGAATGGCTCAACCTCGGAGGATGACGCAACGCCGAGGGACCGGGTGCAATGAACCATAACTACTACCCAGGCGTCATGGGGTATCGCGGTGACGGCGGAATGTGACACTTGGTTAAGATGGTGACGACCATCTACAAGAAGTGGAAGGGTGTTGTGAGTTAGCTGCGCAGTGCTTGTTTGCTACACTGTCAACAGCTCCTTTCTCTATCTGGTTCTATGAGGCCTGCAGACTCGATGTGCTTGTTAAATCCCGCGGTTTTGGCCTCTTGATGGGGAATCGCGTTATGCCTGCTCTTAATTAGGGAACCTACTCCCTTTCCACGCATGCCTATGCTACTTTGCCTGTTGCGGCCCCCTTCTTTCCGCCTCTCCTTGTTTCTGTTGATGACAGACGTATCGCTGACCGGAAGAAGCATTTGGTGAAGCTCATCTAATGGGATGGTTCAGGGCGGGATAAACGTACCTGGGAATCTTGTTGCCTACGGCACCAGAAGACGGATGAGTAAATGAATCATTCTGTCGTGAAGAAGCAACAACATCGAAATGGTGTCAACGTGGTGACATTGTTGATGTGTAACTGGGGAAATCCTGCTAGCTGGTCAAGGTGAAGTTTGAGGGTGTGGCTCCATGGGCAGCCAGAGGGAACATGGGCGGACCTCGCTGCTGCCAGCACATTAGAGTGCGGTTATTCGGACCGTAACCCGCCACGTACGACCATAACGTGTTGTCGGTCGATTCTAAGCAAAATCAACCCTGCCTCAGTCATGTACGACACGTGCATCGGACATGTTCCACCTCAGCCGCTGTGTGCCCGGCCTTCCCCGTAGGGCCTACGTAGCTAACTAGGTAGCTGTCTCAAGCACCCCTTGGGCTCACCAGAGATTAATCAAGAGCGACTATGTGTAGATATACTCCGTACATCAAACACAGTGATTGCAGTTAGGTAGGCGGTACTTTAACTTATATGTTTGTTTATTAATTATTGCCTAGCTGGCCGCTTCTGTTACGCGATGCGTGCGTTTCTTGAGCTGCTTGCCGTCCGCTGTTCTGGTCCAAGGGCTCTCCGTGTCTTGATTATTATGTCAGGCTTCCATCTCCGGTGCGGTTGAAGCCGCCAACAGAACCCCGTCTCTGTTTCCTGGCAACTAGGCCGACCACGTACGATGAATTCGATCTCAGAGAAGCTACTATCAATGACAGCGAATCCAGCCATCGACAGTGGCTCACGGAGACTTGGCTGCCGAGAACCAGGTCAAGTCTGGCGGCCATGGTGCCGTAGGAACAACTGGATTACTAGAAAATAGGATGGACAGGAGTACATCACGAGCTGGGCAGAACGGCGGTTTGCGACTGAAGTGGATCCGGAGGAGGAATTAACATCGTGACTGTTGGCACAATTATCTCAGGGTTGTGTTCAAGACTGGGGTATCCCCATTATTATTACACGTATACTATATTAACAGACGAGATAGCTGGTGATTAATTGAGGTGAACTGCCGAGAAGAACTAATCCTCTAATAAAAAGCGAAACCAAGCCGTATTTTCAACTTCATTCCGGCCAAGGCGACTAGTCTCTGATGTTACACAGGTGAATTTACGGAGTATAATGACTATAACACAGTGAGGAAAACGTATACCCATATCCCAACGCTGGCAACTTTCTCTTGTACTCCTTGATCTCGATCCTGGTCGGGTTCATATCCATCAAAGTTTTCGCTTCAAACAGGCCGTCCTGCGACATCTGCATCGCACGTAGAGGCCGTCTTGCTGGAGCTAACCTTGCGAGATATTCCCAACACCTCCCACGCAGACAGCGTGGCAAAAGTCGTTGGCGGTTGCGGGACACGCTTGTCCAGAATCCGCAGGTGTCCCCTCCGCCATAGGCTGTCCATTTGTTTCCTCCGGCGCACCGCTGGGCTTCGCATCAATTGTTCCTTCAACGTTGGCACGTATGTTGAAGCTGTCGCCTAGCTTCTTCTCCTTGATGTCGCTCATACGTTCGCGTCAAGGCATCTTCTCAAAGGCAATGTTCATGGAGCCATTTCCTACATTCCTTGTCCGAGCATCCGATCAAGATCTTGATGGGTGAAAGGTGCCTGAAAAAGGGGAAAGAAGGAAGAAAAATTAATGAGATGCAGCAGCTGGCAGTTTTCCAAGGGCGTCGCCGGGCGTCTTGGAGGACAGCAGGGCTGGTTGGCAGTCAGGCTGTTTGTTGTTTGACGTGGCGAAAAAGTGCATTGCAAGATGTGAAGTCCAGGCGGCAAAGTCGGCAGCGATATGAGCTATTGAGTTGTTTTTAGTTGAGACGTGGCGAAAAGATACTGGCGGTGGTGGTTTTAGTGGTGTCGAAGAAGTGAAGAGAGGGAGGGGTAAAGGGGCCGCAGGCTGTCGACAGATACCCTTGGTGACGGTGCTGGCTGGGAGGGTGGATGGCCTGGCGTGACGGCCCCTGCCGTGGCAATGACGGGTGATGGATCGTCGTCTGGAATGACCAGTCGGTTAGCAAAGAGCTCTGCGGGTTTGGTGTATGTAGTCAGAAGTCAAGGAAATAGTTACCTTGATCAGTGCTTCTTGAAAGCTGTGAATAGCCCCAAAAGAAGAAGTTACGTGATGTATCACGCTACTTTCTTATAGGATGAGGACCAAAGTGGCTTCTGTTGCTAGGCGCGCCATTTGCCCCAAAACCGCTTCAGGGTAAGTCCTTTGTCAGTTAATACGTCGTCAAAGAAGGAAGAAAGAGGATGGTGATGGTGTTGGGGGGAGGTCTTGGTTGATGTCAGGTGCTCGGCCAGGCACACACATGATACGGCTTGCTTGGGTATTTGATCGCTTTGTTATTGGTGATTCGTAGGGCTGCAGGCAGGTCGTGGAGTCCTTGCCTTGTGCATGATGGTGAATCTGGTGGTATTGTCTGAGGAAGAAAAGTCTACTAGGTGAGCATATTAACAGAGGCATGATACCACCAGGTCATTCAGTTTCACACTTTTTGGACCACCGGCAGGCACAGCGCCTCAGGCTGACTGGCCACTCGCTACGCGCTCTGTCTACCAGCCACTCTGCCCTTGCCCGGCATATTGCTTCGAGAGTACAGTACAGGTAGGTACTTATGTCTTGCATGAGTTCTTGCCTGGCAAGGCAGGCCATGACATCATTGAGCACTGCAAGTGCACGGGCTGACTTTCATCATTAGCATTATAACCCGCCACAACCACCACCACTACCACCGCCACAAGCAAATCCAGATTGCCGCCACCATCTACTTTAGGGTTACCCTAGGCGATACCGACACTGTGAAGCAAGGCGCAGGCTGCGTCCGGAAAGCGGATCGCCATGCTCCTCGTGCTGCGTCAAGTTCTACAGGAGACGGATTCCTGGTCCAGGGACATGGGAGGCTTGGATTGCATCCAGGGTTGATTCAAAGCGGGCCAAACAAAGGATGAGCGCCCGAGAGTGGCGCTCTGATGTCTCTCCATCTCTTTGGCCTTTTTCGCGGTTTCCAGGCGTTTCGTTTCGCATGAGTTCCAATCTCTTTCATATTCCAAAACAAGTGTCGTTTGTTCCTACCGTTTAGATGCCAGATAGATCCATCATACTCTTCATGTCTCGAGAAGTCTCTCAACTTTTTTGCATTTCCATGTCAGTCTAAGTGGGCAACTCCATGGCGCTAGGCAGGCAAGGCAGCCTGTCATCTTTCTCATTATAAGATTGGGAGTCGCCCTGTTGGTCCCACCACGGTCTCACGTACCCTCTGCTGACGTTTCCACAACACTGCTATTAAACGATAACGCTGGCAATAGGGGGCCAGTTTTTAAGCTGCATCGTCATCCCGTTTGTTGCTGCTGTGCTCACTGTCATGGTGGCCTTTAGCATGTTACCTTTGGCCCCGCTGCCCAAGCCAGTGCCTGTGCCCTTAAAGAACAACAACGGGGAGAGTAAGGCAGACCAACATCTACGCTGACACAGCTAACCATGGATAGAAGGAAAAGCTAACATGATAGGAAAAAAACAGTCCCCGAGGCCTTGGCCAACATCTGCTCCATTGAGGCAGCGCTTGCGTCCCACGTGCCACCACACGAACAGCCACCAACCTTCTTCGAGCTCCTCGGCTTGGACCCCTACAGCCAGCCCTTCAGCCCGCCCAGTTCCAGCGCACGACGGGGCGCTGCGGGCGAGGCGAACGCCGCGGTGGTGGATAGATGGATCAAGGAGGCGTGGCTTTGGCTTGCCAAGGCCACGGACAAGACGTACATCTCGGTCCAGGGCATCGGGGACGGGAGCGCGACGGCAAGCGAAGAGAAGGGGCTCGATGTCGCGGTTAGATGCAACGACGTGCGATTGAGAGTCAAACTCGACCGGCTCACAGTGAGCGCGGAAGCAAAGAGGCGGCTGTATAACCAGGTGGCCCGGCTTCTGCTAGACGGCAACGCCCGCAGCATCTACATGCATTACTTCATGCCCGGGGAGCAGCTTAACAAGGATGAGGTGAAGAAGGATTCCCAGAACGGGTGGGTGCACAACCGGAGAGGGAAACTAAGGGCCATCTGCAGTTAGTTAGACGGGACAGAGAGGGCCATCGAGTCTAGACCGGTGCGTATGGCAGTCCGCAGGGCTACTAGCTCAAAACTCTTATTACAGCAAAAAAAGGATGATCCAACGAAGAGTAGAAGAGAGGACCGATCAATAGCTGAGGAAGGTATCCGTAGGAAGCAGGTAATTGAGCATTGGCTGACGTTGTTTGTTTGTTTGTTTGTGGCTCTCGTGTGTTGTGTTATTTGGACCGGATGCGTAATCAACAAGCCATTCTTGCGCAAGCGAAGACGAGTTACCGAGAACAAGGAGGAGCACAACGACTTTGGCCCAAAGCATCAATCACTCAAACACCAAGAAGCGCCGCCTGCGTGACCAAACTTCCCTCGCATCCATGAACGCCAACTACCACAGGGTATCCGCCGCTCAGGCTGAGTGAGCCTCATCGCCGTCAGCATCGAGACTAAGTAGCCCGAAGGCCCTGAACGATGAGGCAAAGGCTCGGCTGTCTGTCTGGGTCCATCCCATTTTCTCCGCCTGTCCAAGACATCGAAACGTTCATCGGATGCTACAAAGTGCGACCGTTACTCCGGGCCCTGCGTTGGTGGGCTGTCAACTCATTCCAGTCGAGGTTCCTGAACCTACCAAGTTCGTCCATCCATCTCAACCTAAATTAGCCCGTGTACAGCAAACTATACGCTGGCACCGACGAAATAAAGGACGCGGAGAAGACAGACGGTGCATGGACGAGACGCGGACAAGACAGACACGGAAGAGATGAAGGAAAGAAGATGAACTGACGTGCGTTTGTCGTGAGCCCAACGAGGACGGCAGCGACGGCCTCAAGATCGCTTCTTTCCTATCGCGGCGTCTTTTGGTTGGTACACGTCCATGAAGTAGGTAGTACTGAGGGTGCTGTCATGTTAGGCACCTGCCCATCATAGTATCAAGTGGATGTTTTAGATGTGTTGCTGAGAAAGAACGGTATGGCCACTTCCAGGTTGACACCTGCTCACTCTGAATGCTTCTTGGGAGTGTGGAACGTGTGACGAAATTCTGAGGAAAGAACAAACTAGCATGGGTCCTTCCTATCGCAGTTTTGCTGTCCTCCCTCCTCCGTCGCGTCCTCTATCTCTCGGTCTGCCACCATCGCATTCATCTTCCTACCGCCAACCGCTAGCGTCTTGTCTCATCCACAATCCCAAAAGTCGCAATCAGTTGCGGCCTCGTCCCGGTGTTAGCATTCCATATTCCAGCATTCAAACCATCCTCCGGGATGCCAAACGCCACTCAGATTCGGCAGGGTAGGTCGGACTTGGTGCCCACGCCCCATTGCCTCAAGCCTTTCTGATATCAGCATCAAGCAGCCCAACACCTTTACCACCCCAAGCCATTACTTCGTGGCGCTGGCTGGCGGCCGCAAGAAACAGCTTGTTGACTTTGAATCGTCGTTAGTCTACCACAACGGTTGAACATCCCTCGCTAATCTCGCTTTCGCAGCACGCACGCAAAGCCTCTCGCCGCTTACCGATCCCCGCCTCCATCCTGGCTTCCGGTCCCGAGTGTGCTCATACCGTTTGAGCAATTGACCTGATGCGGACCATGCTCGCCGACAGCTCCATCAAACACACCGACCACAACCCACTCCTTCCTCCGTGATCCTATCTCCGTCAGTATTGAGACTGAGCGTCCGGCTGAGGGCGAACAGAAACAGGCATTGCAGGTTGGTGTATGGCAAGCCGTCCAGTGGCCGCATCCGGAGGAGCTCGTTTGGATGCGTCTTCTTGAAACTTGCCAGCCACTTCACACTATTCAAGAACGCTGCTATGAAGTCCTCGGTAAGCTTAGGTTTCCTCCCGCCATATTCGTGCCTGTTCACGAATGGTCTTTCGCGGCCACCATGAGAGAGGGCCAGAAACCGGTTCGTACTCTGACGTCCGGTGTTTAATCGTCTTTTCAGTCCATGCTGGTGTCTTCTAGATTCTTTGGCGCGAGGTTCCTATGGGAACCACCAGAAAGGTCCTTCGCATCAATCGGATCGATTACGCCATTCAGCTTCTGGCGCAATACTCCAGGGATCATTTCTGGCCATGGTATTTATCTTTTGGCTGTTTTGGGAATCTCTAAGATCGGTGATGCCAACAAGGCCGGTGATGCGAACATGACGGGTGATACTGACACCATCGCTGAATGATTCTATGTGGAAGAGCCCTCTGACCTTATTGCCCATCTCCCGAAGCTCAAGTCTGCCGCACTCCCCAGCGACATGACCACCTTTTCCCTTCTGATCTTTTGCTCCTCCTCGACCCCCACATACTCACCCGCCTCCATCGCTAGCTCCTTACTGCCCTAGTGAGATGCTGAATCACGACCTGATTTCTATGGCACGAATCTCTGAGCGGTAAATGTCACCCTGGCTGTGCTGGGATGTCCGAGCGTCTGTGACTCTGGTCGTGATTCGTTTTTTTTTTTTGTATCTGGCAATGTGAGTTCTTTGGAAATCATCTTATTTTTCCAAATTAGGCCTTGAATCTGCTTCCTGGGATTTCTTGGCCCAAAGAACAAGTCGTCTAGTATGCAACAATTCAGGCTTTTGACCCCTCTCGACCTCTATACCAGCTACGCAAGATACTAGCACGTTCCATACACCATGTGAAAATCGGCCGCTTTGAAGGAACGGAGGGAGACATGCGAGCGTCCAGCTATCGATTGTCGACGACGCGTAGCTCTTGGTCTATTCTCACGAGGATTGCTGTATGACTTCATCGCCAACCCCGAGCGGAGTTACTAAGCGCCTACGCTCGCGGCATCAGATACCAGCAGGGAGCCGCAAACAGGCGATTCATCTACTACGGCGCTTAGATCTACGCCTAATGGAGCCCAGTTCTGTTGGACCACGACCCGATGGCGTTTCTGTTGATTGCTGGCTCCGGTGACCGTGCAGGCCTGGGTTCGCAACCCGTCCCGGTCGCAATACTGGACTGTTTTTCGAGCTAATGCTGTCCCTGCAAAAGCCAGGCCCGTTGGACGCCCTGAGGAGCTGCGTCACCTACCTGATGTCCTGGCGCGCGAAGAGGCATTTCGTCAGCGCGTAAGCTGTGCCCTAGAGGAGCCTTGCTCTGCCACTTGAGGGAAGGCTTCCAGGAAGGTAGCGGCCTACACGGAACTGCGAGCCTGGCTGAAGCGGACAGGATGGGAGCAAGTGTACGCGAATGTGAACCGTCAGCCTCTCCATTTCCTTACTCTACAGCTAGTGGAGCCGTCCCTCTGACGTTTACATCAATACCGTCGCCCTGCACAGCGCCCCCTCGACCCGGGGCCCCGACACCCTGGCCTTCAATCCCTCGCGCTGGCTGCAGCCCGCTGACGCTGCTGCTGCTGTCTCGGGAGACGAAGAAGAAGGGGAGGTGAAAAAGGGCGGTGACGGCGACCAGAGCCCCGCCTCGCAATTCATAACCCCGTCTCGCGGCACCTATCTCCACTGGTCCGGCGGCTCGCGCGCGTTTTCTTCAGATGTGCATGTCGTTGGTATGATTGTGTTGGGTATTGGGCATGATACTAATGCTTTATTATACTGTCTGATTGACTGCGTTGAGAGTATTATAGTGTACCTGTGCGACCTCAAGAAAGACGGCCTTGGATAAATACCTCAGTGCAAAGCGTCCATCGACATTAGGTAGTCGTAAATAGCAAATCATGGCGCCGATTGTAGCATACTCGTCCTCAGCCTCAAGCACTAGCTGTATATACATAAGCCTCACACAGCTTACACACAGCCCCTATGCCACAGTAAATATGTCTGGCATATGCTACAGTAAATGTGTCTGTTACAATACATGTGTCATGGGCATTACATCCTGGAATGAAAGTGCTTTGTTTCTTCCAGGTCTTTCTCGTGTGCAGCGTGTGCAATGGGGGGGTATCTATGTCCCTATCATGTGCATCTTGGCCCATGGGATCTGTTGGCGATGGCCTTGCCCGATATCCGTCTTTCTCGCGACGAATGCTTTGTCACGGAAGCCCCAAGATGATTTCCTTGAAGGCTGGCCAAAACTGGTCAGCGGTCCAGGCTCGCAAGACCTCGACCGCCGCCAAAATGCTGTATATCCCGACTTCCTTCTCCGTCGTTCCAATGGCCTGCTTGGTGAACAGGACGGACTGGCCCGACGGCCCCAGCACGCTTGCCACAAAGAACCATTCGTGGCCAAACACGAGAATCCCCGGGAGGAAGCCGAGCCGTTGGAGGCTGCGACCCTGTGCAAGTTCGCGCAAATTGCGCCATTGGCACGCGTGCCATATGCCCATCTGGAGAATGGCCTTCTTCTGCTCTTCGATCGAACACTTAGTTTCTATAGAAAGCGCAATAGGATTCTGTGTGAAACTCCCCCAGTCGGTGTGGTTGATGGACCCCCCCGGGCGCGAATCGGACATGGCGTTAATCGTTTGGTTTTCGAGGCTTCCCGTTGCTGGGGTAATCGTCATGCAAAAGTCGACCATCCTAGATGGCATACCTTTGGGTTGGTACCTATTCAAAACCGTAGCGGATGTGCTATTGCGCGACAGGAGTCAGTCAGACCAAGCTCCGCCATTGTCCAAGTCGTGTTGACCCACCAGTATCGAAAATCAACTAGGCCTTGGACCTCGTCGGGACGACAGACCCACGAGAGAATTGGATGGTGGACTTCGGCGTTCCATGAAGATTCACCTTCTCTGCCAAGATCGCAGGCGGCAGCGCGATTGAGAAGTCTATTGACGAGGCTGGGTTCGGCATAGCGCGTTGACGGCGGGCGGTCGGTAAAAACATATGTTGGGATGTACAAATGTGCTAGCTACGCAATAAGGAAGGACAGTTAGCTACGGTGGAAAAAGAAAAGCGCTTCCAGTGTTCATCTTGAGTAGGTACTGGGATGCCGTACCTCGCCCTGTGCTTCTGTGGGAAGTATGCCTACGCCTGCATTGATGGCTTCTAGCTTCCCTAGCACGGCAGACAGCGATGGAGGCAGTGTGTCCCGACTTAGTGAGAACTTTTGCTCCACGAAACCGGTTGGAGCCCGCTCGGCTGTGCGCAGTTGCTTCCTGGGAGACGAGGCGTGGGACCTGGTCGACGTTGACTGCCTAGAGGAGGACTGGCTCGATGCGCTCGGAAAGCTGGCTACGGTGGTGACTGTGCGAGCTGGTCTGGGGGTTGTAAAGTCGTCCGCTCTTCCATCGTCCTTGGCGAAATCGTCCGAATCGTCTCCCGTTCCGGCTTCGTTGTGCCCGCGCTTGCCCAGCTGCGACATAATTACGCTGGCCGGGG
Organism: Colletotrichum sublineola; assembly: GCA_020631755.1. Classification (NCBI taxonomy): domain Eukaryota; kingdom Fungi; phylum Ascomycota; class Sordariomycetes; order Glomerellales; family Glomerellaceae; genus Colletotrichum; species Colletotrichum sublineola. The sequence goes on along the minus strand of JAHSQG010000027.1, from coordinate 148,449 downwards.
CAGCGTGGGCAGATGTCGGAGGGGAAGGGAGCGAGGGCGACGCAGGTCGAACGTCCGATTTCTCAAATTCGGCAAGTCGGATGCGCTTGTGAGGGCGATGGCAATGGATGTTGCTGTTGTCGTTTTCTTTATCGTCATATTGATTCGCGGTTTGGGAGGGCAACAGGGACGGTGGTTGGATAGCAGCAAGCCAATTGATTATTGTATTTTGACTTGCGCAGTCAGACATCTTCCGCTGACAGATTTGCGGGAAGCGTAACGTTAGATAGTCATGGCGATAGTGTTTTCGAATTCCAATCAATATCGCATTGGAGGACGCGACCGTCCAGTTGCGCCTGGTTCGTGGTTTGGGTAGGTTAGGATTCGGGTCAGGATCTGGGTTGGATTGGTTCGGATACGGAATTTGAATTTTCCAGGAGATTCCACTGTCACAGGCCAACTCTGCGCCGACCCGTGGCGGAGAGAGATAGTTGCCGTGGAGATGGGTAGATTACTTGACTAGTGCGGATGCTGACATAATCCACAGTTGGAAGCCAGTGTCCGTGTCCTAGCCTGCTGCACCTCCAGGTTCGACAATATTGTGAGAAACTGTGCCGAAAGAGTCTCTTGGGTCGAAGGCTGGCTGGTATTTGTCCTAGTCAAACAGTCTTGGCGCAGAATTCGTATCTAGCCTAAATATTTAACAATCAAGGCTTCTCTCACTTGTCCATCGCGTTAATGTCTTTCTGCTCGTCGGAGTCTCTCCTGCTAGCACAGACGCCACCTGCTCTAATCCTTTGACATGGCGCGTGGCAAGCTTTCTCCTTCGTAGACAAATGACGTCCCCAATTTTCTGAGACGCACCTAGGCTTGACTTGACAAATTAGTAGTGTTGAGCGGGCGGGGACCAGACCGGCGACTCCAACGACTCCAACGACTCCAGTCAAGAATCAAATATCGTCACTCATTTCAAAGTCGCGTCCCGCCCCGCAGCGCACGCGCCAATACTCTGAAGCCAGGACGGATTATGCGTGCGAATATTACAGAGGCTGGAGCTCGTCGCGTGGCATGATCCAATCCGATTTACGTACACTCCGTACATGCGAGTGTGTGGACTGGCGCGCGCTGGCAGATCAATCAAATTCGGGGCAGATTGTTGCCTCTGCACTGAGGACAGCCGCGGACACGGGTGTGGCTTGCCTGTTTAGTACCTAGAAGGAAGTACATGCCTGACAGGCCAGTGGCCTGCCAAATAGCAAAGTGGAAGGAAGTGCATGTACGTGCCTAGCAGGCCACTCAGCACAGGCCAGTCAAGTGGCCTGCCTGTCAGAAGGAAGTACGTATCTTACAGTGTGGCCTGCTGCCTGTGTGGTGGCCTGCTGCACAGTAACGTACCCATTTGAAGAAAACAAGCAAGCAACTAACACGGGGTACTGATAGCGCCACAGTTAGATGGTGGCTGCGGCTGTGGCGTGGTTCTGCAGGTCGCAACGCAACTCCCCTCACCCCGCTCTGCGATGCTACGCGAGGCCATTTTCACACCATCATCAGCAGTGCTTAATCAAACGACTGCAATTAGATTGCGTTGCGTGCGGGCGGTCCTCCATCCCATCGCCATACAAGATATTTTCTTTTTCTCCCCCATAGAGATGGATGGGAAGTTTTCGACAAACGGCGCGGGTTACTTAATGGATCAGATACCCACCAAAGAACGTACATTGTAAGGACAGGCAAGGTACTAGCTGCATCGTATGCTTCCGCTTGTGGCAGCGGTGGCAGCAGTATTTTGGCGTGACTTGTGTTTTGCAGTCACGCAAAATATCAACAGCTGCCACCAGCTGGGAGCTGCGTGTCACACGCGATTTTTACTAAAATCGGCGTGTCACACACCCACCCACCTATCCACCCCCACACACACACTCACACACTCACACACACACCGTTCCGTTGGACAGTGACAGATGCAGCAATATTATTATCCGCAGCCGACAGCAGAACACACCCTATCAAGTACCTAGATAGTTAGCCACATACAGCTTGCCCATGTGCGACGATGGTTAATGTGTTAAAATCTGATCTAACATGCAGTCGCTAATTAATCTAAGCCTGCATCGTCGTTGCATCCCACCCAAGGGGATTGTCACTGCCATGGAGATGATGACGAAGCTCTGGCTCGCCTGCGCCAGCAGCTGTTCCCGAGGGCCAGATCAGTAATCGATAACACCCACAACAAATGCAAGAAACGGCCGGCGGGGCAATTGGGACAAGCAAGAGCAATCGAGACCAGACCTGCCTGTTATCAAGAGAAGCCTGACGTCATCCCATGTTCGCAACCCCAAACTTCCCTCCATCAATCTATCAATCCAATTGTCCAAGGCACAAGATGCGAAAAAAAAAAAAAAAAGCAACACGAGCGTAAGAACCCGTCAGCATCCATCCCCCTCATTGCAGTCTAAGATGGCTCGCCAAGTCAGACTTCGGAACGCCCGCACCAGGCAGAACATCAGCGCCTCGACAACCACCAACGATCTTGTACGTCTGAAGCCTACGCCTATCAATATCCATCCTGTCCATCACCCCACCCCAATCGCAAACATAGAGAGACAAGGAAATAATGCTAACAATCCGAGTCCACAGTACCTCAACCTTGTTACATCCTTCGCTATCGACGTCCCAGACCCTGGACCGCCTCTTGCTGAACGCGTCTGTTCCACCATGGCAGCCTACCCCGACGCCCAGAAACTGCCTGTCGCCGAGAAGCTCAACGAACAAGTTCCTCTCCTCAAACAGGCGGCCAAAAACGCAAGCAAAGAAGCTGCCGCCGAGAAAAGGAAGCAGCAGCCAGCCATCCGGCAGGAACGATTTCTCCGTCGCCTCAATGAGGCTTGGCATGGCGATGGCTGGATGTTGCCGGAGCCATTCCGTTCCAAGAGCAAAAGTCAGGCCAAAGGCTTCAAAGACCTCCACTACCTCTGCCACATCACGGATATCGCTTGCAAGCATGGCCTAGACCTCCCCTCGCTTTAGCAACCCGGGGGCGTACTCTTTGATGCTATGACCGGGAACCCCCGTACCTGGACTACCGAGACAGCTCAGCGTGCTCTGCAGCTGCTGAACAACCGAGTTACACCAGAGAACCACCAAGAGGAGGACCATAACTCTTCTTCACATGAACTCCAGTCTGACTCGGAGTTTGACAACCCGGAGTTTAACAGCATCCAGAACCCCAAGCGTCACGAATCGGATGCCGCTGACACCCCATACTCGGAGTTGCCAGAGAGCGCGCGAAGAGCAAGTCCCGAACCATCTTTCTGTCGGTCCCCAAGCCCCATCTCTATCCCCAAGGAGTCAGTGGAGCCGTCGCCAGCGCCTAATAGTCCTGTCGCGTTACCCGAAAGCTGGCCCGCTGCTCAGGGCATCAAAGATGACCCCGACGGCCCCACAAACCACGACGACCCCGACATTTACAATCATGACGGTCACAGCAGTATATGTGCCAACGGTGTCGGCGATGAGAATGCTATACAAGGATCCGCTGAGTGGGATGCCGGCGTCTCTGACTTACTCTTGAGCCCTGTCCAACAGTTTTTTGCTGGTTCTCCCGAGCCAGCGAGACGACGACCCGATGGCCCAGTCGATCTTGAAAACTACCAAGAAGCAATCTCAACACTTCGCAATCCCAAATGCCGATTAACCTCCAACTCAATCGAGTCCCTACAGGCTGTCGTCATTCACTACGCGTCTAACCACCCGTCGTCAACAGTCAGTCACTCTCTTGTTGTCGACCCCGGCTGGTTGGAGGTTGCCAATCGACTGCCGGAGCGATTGCCCCGAAGGTCTACGTCATTCGACGTCCTCTACGCCGTACTTCATCACGCTGAGGAACACTGGACCCTCGTGAGGTTTGATTTTGTGGCATCCGTATGTGAACACTACGATCCCCTTCCCGCGAAGAAAAGGTTCGACGAGACTTGGTCATGCATTGGACCGTGGATCCAACGACAAACTGGAGTAAAGTTCTCTGTTAAGCGCTTGGTAAGCCATTCCTTATCCCTTACCTCTTGAATATGTTGCGACATGCGGTGGACTAATGATTTGTTGGTGACAGCCCGGGCCCGTACAGGAAGACGCAACCAGCTGCGGCGCCTTCGTTCTAGCGGCTCTCCAGAGTCTCCTCGTGGGCGAGCCTATTGATATCCCGACCACTGGAGCCATCACGCGCGAAGCACTAGCTCGAAAGACTGAAGAATACATCAAAGCACAGTCCTCCTGGTATGTCACCCCTCAATGTTTCTCACCTGACGCGTCACCCTGGGCTCTCAGCTGATAATTCGTGCCAGTGGAGCGGCTAGCACTGCAGAGTTGCTATCCTCCTGCGTAAAACATGCACCCAACGTTACTAACCGAAAGCGCCACTTCAACACAACCAAAGAAGATCATCTTCTTGTAGAACACAATAGAACGCGACCCTTCAAGATATACAAATCTATCCAGATACAGACGGATAGCGGTCATTTCACGTTGCAAGATGAGCAAGAGTCGACGGGGAACGTCATCAGACAATGCGCCGCCCACCTAGCGCAATATCCGCCTGCGAGCCCAAGCGAAGTCAAAGAAGTGCAGAAGCGAACGGCGACAGAGCGAGCGCAGCTTCAGGAAGCAGAGGCGCAGCTACAGCGACAACGAGATGAACTTCACAAGTTGGAGTCGGGAGAATCTGACCTCAAGTCGGAATTAAACGTCGAAGTGTCTCGGCTGAAATCACTCCTCGACGTGACAACAACATTCAACTCAGCCTTTAATGGGGTGCACGAGAACACAGATGTGGCCAAGGAAGCCATCACAGAGATGCAGAAGATGCTGCTGCTCAGGACCGAGTTGCAAAAGACAAAAACGGTGAGCAAGAGCCAAGAGCTCAATGTCGCTTGTAACATGACTACGGCAGCTCGGATAAGTGCTAGTGACAGCGAAGTGGAGGTAGAGAGGGTGAAATGTGTATTGGCGGAGACGGATCGCCGTTTGCAGCTGCAAAAGCAAAAAGAGCACATGGCCATGTTAGTGTCCATCGGCCAAGGCGGGGGACGGTGAGGGTAGAGATCAAGATTTACAACATAACTTAATGATGGCAGCTTCTTAGGTATCTTTCTTACAGCTCATTTCGCCACACTACAGTCTAGAAGGTATGGCATAGCTGGGAGCTTTTTTAAGGAGCTTCGCATTTCCTTTCTAAGCAGAATGGCAATCCGTGTTGCTTACCTTCTCTGCACCGATCGGTCTACGACGTAAAATTTGCAATAGACGGGATACAAACGCATCCAATTTGATAAGATACAAGTCGTTTCATTTTCCAGTACACAAACGACGTAAGTGCCTCAACCTCGCCATCGCCTACAACAGCTTTGAAGGGCAGGCGACTGTTTACTTTCACCCCTGTAAACCATAGACATTTCGGCCTGTCGTCTTCCAACCACTATACAGCCAATCTCTCTCTCGTCCAAAAAGGTCATGCCAGCCAAACTCTGAGTGCCAACCTTTGCATTCACGGTTGGATCCAATACGTGTCTCGGACGCACAAGCCACTTTTGTTAATAGGAGCGAATGATGGTTCATTTCGGTGGTTAATGGAGCCTTGCCCTCATTGCCAATAGAATCAAACGTGCCCGACTCGTTGTCTAGAACTATTTATTGATAAGGCATCGGGCCTTTGCTGATCGGGGAGCGGGTCTCTACAGAGGAACAAGTGGAAAGACAGCATTTCAGTCACCTTGCAATTGTTAGGTTGCTCAAGCCCTCGCATGGACCATATATTCTTGTATATAGTTGAAGGAAGATTTCTTAGCGTACTACCAGTCGCCCGTAACGCGCCTAGGCTGTCTATATGAGCCTGTGACATATCCCCAGACCCTTCCCCCCGGGACTCTGCTGTGAGCGAATCGGCACATCGACGGCATGACTCGCCCAGCTCCGGATTGTTCAGATCACGCGTTCCACGATTCCACCTTTGATGCTTCGAGCAGTATGACATCCACCAAGACTAGCATATCAAGGCCCTCCGCCCAGGCCATGAAGCCTACGACATCCCGCAACACTTCAAGGGCCCCATCCCCTCAATACCACAGGGATGATGACTAAGATGACGCAGGTGACCGCCAACAAACGCCGTCCTCTCCATCCTCGTCAACCGCATCATCTCTGGGAAGCGATGATATGGAGGAAATCCTTGGCGACGTCACGATGGACGATGATCTGGATGAACAATTACCACCTCCCCCACCACCCCCTCCTCTGCCGGACACTGGCATCGATTCCTTATTTCGCATCACCAAAAACGAAAAGGATACATCATCTCTCGAGACTATGCCCTGCGAAAAGAGTGTCGTCACGACAACTATCACAACCATCACTACCACTACAGTCAATGAGAACAACAACAACGAAAGCGGACTGACAAAACGCGAAACTCGTTCGCGCACAATCTCGCGCCCTTTAAGCTCTTTGCTCGGTTCCAATGGTGTCATGAAATCGGGCACGTCATCTTCCAATGAACTCCTTCCCCGTCGAAAGGCCTACCACACATCCTCCAAATATCTCAAGAATGCTCTCATCACTCCCGTCCTCGAAAAAGCCATTGAATCATTTCGTCTCATTGATACGAACGAAAAACGTCATGGTGTGCATGGACGAGCTCCTAATGAAGAGTCCTTTCCATGTTCCTGCGAATACATGCCCGGAACAGATGACGTAAACTCCGCTTGTGGGATCCATTCCAATTGCATCAATCGAGATCTTTACATTCAATGTGGTGACGATTGTCCTTCCGGGCTGTTTTTTCAAAATCGACACTTCACCAAAAAGGATTACGTCGCCATGGAAATCATTAACGCGGGACTCAAAGGTCGTGGAGTTGCATCCCTCGAAGACCATATCGATGGCGGTACATTTACCATGGAATATGTGGGAGAATTGTTACCAAGAAGCAAATTTTTGGCACGTATGAGAGAACATCTTCTGAATGCGTACGCTGCCAAACGAGCAATCGCTGAACAATACAAAGCCAAAGAACAAAAACAACAACATGCGGATGCGGATACCAAACCACTCCCCCAATCGGCCAAATTACCATTCCGTCACAGCGAAGCGAAAGCTCCCATATCCGCCCAGCATCTATCTGCGTCATCGCAATCGAATAACCGAGGAGATATCTTATCCGATGCGGACATCCATTCGGATCTAGACCGTCATTACTATTTTATGGCCATTACACCCAACGAAATTCTGGATGCTTCACGCAAAGGCAATTTTTCCCGTTTCATGAATCACTCATGTGACCCGAATTGCATACTTCAAAAATGGGTTGTCCGCAACGAACTGCGTGTTGGCTTCTTTGGCACCCGAGACATCAAGAAGGGTGAAGAATTGTGTTTCGATCACAAGATTGACCGTTACGGGTAAGATTTATGATAGGTTTCCTTCCTATGATCATCGACAGAATTGACATCTTCAACTTTATATGCTCGTCCTTTACTCCGCTTTTGATCTTTTACATAGGGCTGAATGTCAAGAATGTTTTTGCAAAAGTGACAAATGTTCTGGTTTCATTGGCGGAACGAAGGAAGGAGGAGATGACATGGGATCTGATGAAGGTAAATGACTCTTTCGCTGATAGACCGGGTTTTGGATCACACATACATGCATTACACAACAAGTTTTCCAAATGCACTTTTTAGTTGTTCCCGATAATTTTCAATCATCAATTGATCATGTCGAATAGAGGAACTACAAACTCTTTTCACGGGCCGTCGCGAATCCACCGCTCGTCGTGTACCTCGCATCATTCGAGCTCTCACTAATGTCAATTAAGTACAAGAGTATGTTAAATAATTCTTGCATTCTTCACCCAAACCAGCCCGTACACAAGCAATTGTCGAGCGATTGCTCCTGACTCATGATATATCGTGTCTCAAAGCCTTCCAACGTTTCCATGGACTCAAATTACTCAAATTGTGTTTGCATCAACATGTTCCGGAATTGAAGGAAATGACTATATCAGCCGATGGTCAGGCTATAGCGATGAAACCAGAAGTATTGGATGCAAATGCTCGTCAGAAAGATACGATAGAGCATCAAAGCAATGTTGCAACCGGAGAACCAGAAGCGAACTCAATGAATGTTGACTCTACATCTCCAATGAGACACGATCATACGAATCACAGCATAGATACAAATGCGTTTGTGCAGGAGTCTGCGATGAAATATAACAAGAGAATGCAAAAATGGAACAAGACAAAACAAGTCCATACGTGAAGCGAGAATTCGACGAAGCTGACGAGTGCATTGATCGCCATCACAACTCCGAAATCCCCGATCAAGGTCCCATAACGATGAAGGACCAAATAGCGGTTTGCAAGAAGAATGACCTACAATCTTGTTGTAGAAGTTTGCGCTCGACTACTATACATAACGCCAGTAGCTCGCAACATGACATTCCTCATCATGGTCTGGACACAATACCAAATGAAGCCGACAGCAAAAGTGCAAAGCAAGCTTCTGAGATTACTGGTGTAGTAGCATCCGTGCTGCGTGCTTTTATGAAACTGCCCATATCCACACGCAATTCTGTAGAAGAAAATGATCTCTTCACCAAGATGAAAAAAACCAAAATGTGTTCTCATGCCGATGAAATTATTATGGAGTTAGCAACAAGGGTAAACGATTGTTATTTGCTTTTTCTTGGCTAACATATCGTATTCCTGACCTTTATCTCCTTACTTGCAATTATATCCAGCTTGTCAACATATGGTATGAATTGAAAATAGTCTATAAGATACCCAAAGCGAAATGACTCGCTGGCGTAACACTCCATGATGAAGAGAATAACGTCGAAGCTGCCAAGCTATTGGAGACACAACGCGAAGAATCATCCTTCATTACGTATGTAAAGCTAAAGACGGATGGATTCGTAGTCTCCACGGAAGAAACGGTGCAAAATCATATGCTGGCATCTTCTATCGATCTTCCACCGCTCCCTTCGCAATGGCAATCTGCCACCAACGAATCTGGTCTCATATATTACTATCACATACATGAACGTGGACGAGTACAATGGGAACGACCGCTTGACAACTTTGGGCATATCGATCCTTCATTGGTTATACAGGATGATTTGGATCAGAGTACCCTCGATAAATCTGACATTTTGATATCTCAATCGTAAACGCAAAGTAGCTGATACAGATTGGATTAGCGTTGAAGTCATCAAGACAAAAGAAGTCAGACAAGCTGTAAAAATTCTCTCTTTTCCGTCCCTCGAGGTCTTTTGAAACTTAATTATACTGATCTGCTTATATCATCATATAGTTTGGAGCAATCATAGTCAAGATGGTCTCAAAGTACAAAAGCAAAATGCCAGGAGATTTTTTCAAGGAAAATGGTCCGCAAAGTAAAGATCAATTCATCTTCATTCTTCTTGATACAATCATAGCTAAGACCAGTCGTCATTGCATTTTGCTTCTGTATCTTTGATGCGATTGTAAAGCTTACCCACACGCTAGCAGAACGCAAAATGATGAGCAAATACGTAGAAGATCAGCTTGTCAAGCAAGGCTATGCCAAGAAAAGCAAATCATCTTCTTCTCGAGGTGGTGGCTCAGAAAGCAAATCAAGGCCGTCCCATTCTGACCCACATCGCAAACGCTCTTCGTCTGATCGTAAATCTAAACGGCCCGATGGGTCGTCATCCGTTCGTGGACATCATCATAGTTCAAGATAATTGTTTGCATTTTTCCATCATGAAAACCTGCAATTTCTTGCGTTCATCCAATTCCAATATAGAGCCAGGACTCCAGAACATGGCGAAATCATAAAGCTTCTCCATATGGGCCTGGGATATCGTCTTGTTCGGTTCCGTCTTAGGGATCAACGCATTCAACAAATTCATCATTACGACCGCATAGCTGTTTTTGATGATAAGCATTTTTGGATGAAGTTCTATCCACATCTACGTCAGAGCAATATCGTAAGTGCTTGTAATCAATGGGTGAAGCATTGTCTGTTCGGAAGCTGGGCGTGTTTTAACCCAAGCTTGCACAGGAATTCGCCATTTGAGCGCTGGTGACCTGATGTAAATCATACCGCATCGAGATACAGTTGCGGGTGATGCATTTCGTAGACTGTGCACTTCGAATGTTAGTTTGCATGTAGGGGACATGTTGATACGGTCTCCATTAGCAAGAGTCAGACATTTGCTATCATCAAGTACAGAGTTCAAGTTCTCGATCCAGACCGCATCTGCGGGCCCATCAAGAACAATCCATAGATACTCTCCTTTCTTCTTGAGCGCCTTGCGCCAAAGAGACGAGAAGATTCCATCGGTCCAGTCATTTGTTGCAACATCAAGTCGACCGAACATTTGATAATTTGTGATTGCCTTTGGATTCATCCGCATCTCTTTGTGTGGTTCACCACATACAGTCATTGCTCGCATCAACGTATTAATACATTTCGTTTTGCCAGTGCCTGTGGGCCCGAGCACCACAATGCCATGTCTGACTTTTGCTGTCTCATACAGTTGAATGCATTTGAGAATCCATGGAGGATGGTTTATTAGTCCAGCTTCGTCCACTTGTTGAGTAATGGCTTGCTCCAGCTGTGCATACGATCCTTTGGCTGCGGTGAGATCAGGGAACAGATCGTTGATAAGTGACATAAATAGTGGTTCGTCCTCATCGACCAATTTGGAAAGATTCATGTCACGTAAAACTCTCATCAAGACCATGCTTTCGCTATCTTGCGGATTGGCTCTTTTGACCGAACCACAAGTACATAAGACCGACAAGATGTTCCCGAGACCAAAATCGTAATGAAATTGTTTCGATAATTGTTCTTCGCACAAGCGATCTTGTTCCCGGAAGCCGTCGTCAGCTTTCCTCCGATAGTATTCCGCATCGGACCATGATAGCGTACTCCAGCAGAAGCATAATCCGTAAGCGAGTCTCCGGCCCGTCCAATCTTTCCCAGCAGCGTGCGCATCTCTCGGACACGCAGTTCCTTCCCATGGCGCAGTGTTCCACAAAGAATCAAGCCATAGTTCTTTCAAGCCCGTAAATATTCCAACTGCTATCCAGTGTTCCTGTGTATATGACCGGGCAATCGATGCTGTCGAATGGAAAGCTTAGAACGTAAACATCAGCAACAATCCATCAGTTTGTGTCAGTTGTTCACCGCCACACTCACTGCCTTCTTCACTTGCAAGAACTGCCGTCGTCCAGCACATTACTCGTTTTCTTCAGGTGTAACCTAGCACACATAATCCACGTTGACGCAGTCATGGTGTCTTTACTCGCCGCTCAGCTGCCCAGCACTGGGGAGTTGGTGCTCTCATCTGCCGCCATTGTCGTGCTTGCCGTAGCTGTCACCAGCTACAAGTTCGTATTCGCTTCCAGCGTGTACGACGGTCTGGGCTTGCCGTTGGCCGGTGAGCCTGAAGGAACCAAGAGTTTCAGTCTCAAGTCTCGGTTGAGATACTACTATGACTGCGCTGCTTTGTGCACCGATGCCTATTATCGAGTAAGTGGAAACATTGCTACCCCTCCCCACGACGCACCCCCTCATTGTGATACTCTGGCTAACTCATGTCTCCAGTTCGGCAAGAAGGGTAAGGCCGCCCTCGTCCCAGGATATGGCGGCCGCGCCGACCTTATCCTCCCCGAGAGCTCAACTGAATGGTGCACCGCCCAGCCCAGCAGCTCGCTCAGCTTCTCGTAGGCCTTCCTGGAGGCCAACCTTTCCACCCACAGTCTGGGCCACTCGCGTTACTGGGGAGACCCGTGGCAGTTCCAGCTGGTCAAGACGCAGTTGAACAACATGATGCAAAGCCTCGTGCCCGCTGTCGATGATGAGCTCCACTACATCGTGCCCAAGGTCCTCGGCACCGGCACCACACACTGGAAAGAAATCGACCTCGACCATGTCTTGCGCACCATCGTCGCCGGATCGTCCAGTCGCTTCACCGTTGACTTTCCGTTGTGCCGCAAAGACGACTACCTGCGGCGCACGCTCTCCATCACCGACGGGGTCATGATCACCGCCATCGTCGGAAACTGCATCCCCAAGATACTGCTTCCCATCGCCGCGCGGCTCGCCAGCATCCACACCTGGCGTAACCTCGACAAGATCAAGCAGCACATCACTCCCGAGTACCACACCCGTATGGCCGCACTCAGCAAACACCCCAAGGACCAGCCGCAAGACCAATTGCAGGTCATGTTACGCTTCGCCCAGAAGAAGCGGCCTCAAGAGGTCAACGACATCGGACTCATGGCCACGCGCCTTGCGGCGTCCAACTTTGTGAGCATGCATCAGACTGCGGACACCTGCGTCCAGATACTTCTCAACATCATCGACAGCGACAAGGAGTTCGGCACCATGGACAAACTCCGGTCCGAGGCCGATCAGGCGCTGGCCAGTGGACCCTGGGGGTGGGAGAAGAGCAAGTTTCTCAAAATGAATGGCCACGACAGCGTTGCGCGAGAGTCGATGCGCGTGACGTTTCCCTTCGGCAACCGCGGGCTGCTGAGAAAGGTCTTGAAGGACGGCGTGGTCACGGACGGCGGCATCCCGCTGAAGAAGGGCACGATTATTGCCTTCCTCGCCTCTCAGGCCCAGCGTGACCCCGCCAAGTTTGACGATCCGGAAAAGACTGACTCCTGGCGCTTCTCGCGCATGCTGGAGGAGGAAGAGGAGAAAAATAAGAAGGCGACGGCGGCGGAGGTGGAAATCAAAACAGAAGAGGCGCCCAAACAGGGTGCTTACCACGCCAATGCATTCGTCACCACCTCGCCCGATTACCTGCCTTTCGGCCACGGTCGTCATGCCTGCCCCGGACGATTCCTGGTGGACTTTGAGCTCAAGATGATTGTGGCTAACATCCTGAAGCACTATGATCTTGAGTTTCCGCCCGAGTACAATGGCCGCCGTCCCATGAACAGGCAGGTTGCCGAGCTGCAGGCGCCGCCCAAGAATGTCAAGATCAGGGTGAGAAGGCGTGCCGAAAAGGTCTAATAATTTGGAAGAATTGTGAGGTTCTTGACAGCTTCAACTTGAGTGAACAGCGTGCTCAATGTCTAATAGAAATAGTCTGTAGAGTTATCTAACGACCGGCCGACTTGTGTTGTTCGAGACGTATGCAGTGAGGGTGAGAGTGAGGGTGAGAGCGAGGGCGGTGTACCACAACAACAGTAAAGCTGAGCCGGTGAATCTTGGATCAGGCACGTCACGTCTTAGTGTGACTGACAAGTGATGTGGAGGCGTTTGGTGTCTTTTTTTGTCTGTTAAGCGACGGATTCTGAGCAGTCACTTGTCGTCGCGTCGCTACGAACAATAGGGGTCAGAGGAAGCGAGGCTGATGGAGCCAGTCACTAGGGATCAATGATAAAGTACTGACTGACATTTTCGACATTTTGCTTTTCTCCTTCTGTCTCGTCCTAGCGCAAGTCGGGCTAAGACTAGGCAGACGTTCCTAAGGCTGGGGCCGAATACCAGGCAGGGAGCACAAGGCCGGCAGAATGAAGAATGGCGTGTAGAGGACCTTGAGAGGCGCCAAGATAATGCGCCGCGCTGATGAAACGATAACTAATTTGTAGGACACTTGTTAGGTGGGTGGCTGGGTGTTTGAGGCTGATACTAATTGATCGGCCGGAGCCAGCAAGTCCAAACAGGCAATGCGAAGGTCTGCAAACGTCTTTCAATCAAATGTTCGCCATGTCCCGCCTTGTAGTAGATATTCTTACTTTTACCCTTTTAGACTTAAGCCTTTCTTATCCATCTTCTTATACGCTACTGTGTGCTCTTGTGACAGTATAGCTATGACATTAGGCATCAAAAAGTCTTCTCACCCGTCCGTCCATTCATCCATCCGACTTGCGACCTCAGCATCTACCCGGATCACCATTCATCGAATGCCCGAAAGCTTTTCAGAGCCCTCAGTTGCTTTCGTCAAAGGTGGACACGACTGCGATTGAGATTCAGCACTTTCCTGGCCGACGCCTGACCTACTACGAAGGAATGCATTCAGTGATACACGCAAGTTTGGTTTCCATCATGCTCATCTTCCAGGATAGGCTACCGCGGTCGAGGCTTGCAAGTCAATGGGTGATTCGGGAATGCCAGCTTTGACGGGTATCGCCGAGACGGAGTCAAAGAGATACGCGACAGTCCCCTTTTAGGTTCGCCCCGTAAGAACCGCCAATATAGTTAGCAAAGTTACCATCTTAAGGCTTAGTTACAACTGTGCCTTAATTGCTGCGTTCATTAAGAGCTAGAGAATCGTTGCCATTTAGGTGGCTTCGTTTGCATCCACCTTGCGAGTTATACTAAGCAAGACAGGCTTGTTATTAAACAAAGGACACCAACAAAGCTCAACTACCTTCTCCAAGGGTCCATTTAACGTCTAGAAATCTACCAGCTAGTCCAAGAGGCTTACTATCTAGCACAATTTTCTTATCCTAGAAGACAAACTAGATCTTAGCAGCAGGGTCAATAGTATTAAACCCCTGGCTCTTATAGATGACTATAGACAACAAAACATCAACAAGGTACCTAAGAACAGTCTTCTCTACAGTACGTCTCCTTGCTTGCTTCGCGTGGTTGGTAGCTGCCAAGATCACCTCTAGAACCATTCCCACCGTCAGACCCCCTACTCGCAGCTCAGTAAGCACCTAAGAGTCTTTTAAGAACTAGGAAAGCCTACTTTCGTAAAAGGGTCTCTGTAAGGAAGTAGCAGTAGTCATTCCGGCCGCTTTGCGGAATTTCAACTCTAAACGCAATAGAGAAATAATAATATCTAAGAAACGTGCCAGTCTTCTAGGTAGCATTAAGATCTTACAAGACATCACTAAATCTAAGCTATAGGAGCTTTTGTAGGGCAACCTTAGACGCAAATTCCTTTGTAATGCCTGGCTCCTGGTTTTGAATTTAGTTATTCTTTACACTGCTATAATGCTGTATTTTATAGATGTTACCATGCTCCTAAATCTGTGGATACTACTTATAAAAGGTGTGCTTGTCTATATACCAGCCAACGCTGTTTCCTGTCAGCATAATCACGCCGCTAGTTTCTAGTGTTATACTAAAAAGAATACTACTAAGGTTAGTTCTTTACCAATAGATATCAGCATTAACTGGCTTCTTAATACATATTATAGGCAGCTTGTCCTTGTTGCTTAAGCCTGCCCAAAAGTGTAAGAATAAATCTCCTAATCATCCTCCTCTTCTTCAACTATTCCATCAACCTCAGGCTCTTCACCCGCCTAGATGGCCTCCATATCTTCAAGCTCCAATTCAATGGGGTCCACGGGGTCTTCTTGCCCCTCAGTACTTAAGGGAAAGCCTAACTCCTGATTCCATAACAGAATGTACTTGTGAGTACCCTCGGACTGCTCCATTGCGGGATAAAAATATGGAGGCCCTTGGCTGACTGGACTTCATCACCATCCCCTGACTGGCCGTCAGCGTCCGGCAGGCAGAACTGGAAGGGGGCGCGCTTGAATAGGCGCTTTGTGGTCAGGCCTTAAATAGCTTTTGGTGCATGCTCCCACCCCTTGAATTCATTGCCGCTATGGTTGGTGGGAACAGGCAGCAGGAAGGGACCAGCGAAGTAAAGCAGTATCGGCGGCCGAGCCACGTCGCCTGCATCTTCGCTTGGTCGGCAGCGTCCAAAGCTTCCCAATTAAGTACAGCAGACCCTCACAATGGTCGTGGTCGGGATGCGAGTCCATAATGGCATCTAGCTTGATGGGGACGTCTTCTAGCTGCTGACAGCTACGCTGAAACAGCTGCCATAAATGATTGGAGAATGCAACAAAGATGCGCTTTAAAACGCCGTTAGCACTCCGGTAAGGCCCTAGAGACGTCCAAGTTCGTGGCAGCAGATAGGTTTAGGGAGAAGATTTTAAACGTATTAGCCACAAGCAACGTTAGGCCAGGAAACTTGAGGTAAGGCGAAATTGCTGAGCTGAGCAGGCATGTAGCAGAGACATGTTCGACTTGGTCATGGACAAGATCAGGGCGCAGCCTGACGCCGTCAAAAAAGCCAAGGAGCTAAAAAAAAAAAGATGGTCACCATGTCACAGAAGCCTGCAGGTTGCTGCTTGCCAGCCGCCCAGAGATCATATATAGGGCGTGCGGGTTCTTTGCCTTGATGCCCTGCTTTGACGACTCCTTGTGAGCACCAGATCGACGAACTCGCCGACATTAAGCGGCAGAATATGGCCACGGCTACCTTAAGACCTAAAGTCGACGCTGAAGCTGATGTACACGATCTCTAGGTACACCGTGTCACCCAGCGGCGGGCCCTTGAGCTCCAGTCTAACCCCGATCGAGGCGCTGAACTTCTTGATGAACCGCCTGATTTTGATCCCGTACGATACACCTGCCGTGACGGCAACCTCGGCCTGGTACCGCAGAGGCGAGAAATGAAACCGGAAGTCGGCCTGCGCGTCAAAGTACGCGCCTAACGATGCTATACTGAACGCGGCGGACAGGTGAGCACCGGCCATGAGTGCGCCTGGGGGTCACACCGGCGTAGGCCTTGCCCGAGATGCTCAGGTTAGAGCTGATCCTCCAGCCGATGCGCAGCCCCTCAGGTGCTAGGTGATGTGCTGGCCGCTTGAACGAGGCGTGGTACCCACTGAATATGACCACCTAGTTGCTAGCGTGAGGGTTCTTGACTTCTGCATTAAACCAGGTCCTGATAGCAAATCTACCCGAGGGTTGGCAGTCATGCCACAGGATGAACGACTAGCGTGCTAGAGATCTAACTTACCCAGGATGAGCAGGTTAATCAACATGGGTGCCTTGTTTGGCGAGCTGCCGCGTGGTAGACATGCCGTTACTCTTGCCAAGAGGCCAATCTTCTAGCTTCTGTCTAGGTACCAGGGCGAGGGTAGGTGGTTAGCTACAGTGTGGATATCGAGGATCTGGCATGCCCTGATGACCAGGCTGGTCGCGAACTACAGCGACCCTATGCCTGGTGAGATGTATGGGTTGGGTCTACTAGTGAGTGTCTTGAGAATACCTTGTATGGACACGTCTTGGCCGTTGCTGAAGCCTGGCACGAGTGGGAACGTTATGATCTGGTCGACTGGGGGCAGGCGCAGGCGAGAATTGTACCTAAATGCGGCGATGACGCCGCGCACTTCTGCCCAACTGACTGTAAATAACGTCCCCTTGACCATGCCATGGGCGAAGAATGATCTGTACGAGGGCATAGAGACGGGGCGGCATAGACCTGCTTGTACATGCCCAGCGCGTTGATCGAGATGGTCTTGAGCGAGATGGCGATACTGCCGCTGAAGCGGTTCCAATTGGCTGTTTTCTCGTGTTCAAGGGCACCAGTGAGGACCAGGGGCTGGCGAACAAAGGAGTGCTTGAAGCATTGGATGTCAACGCTCATGCCTGCTGTAAGGAGGTCGTGGACGCCCTTGACTTTGCCCAGGTCGAGGTTAATCTGTAGGCCCTTGACGCCGGCGCCCACTGGCCGGGCCTACAATAACCTTGGCGTCCAGGTGGATGCGCAAGACTTTGCCTTCGAAGGTGAGGCCAACGTCGAAGAGCGAGACGAGTCCCTTGGTCTTTTTGATCGGGGTCATGGAGACTACTTCAGTTAATTTACCAGGTGGGAATCTGAAGCTGCCGGTTTGGCAGGCTCCGCTGGTTTCGTGGGTGCCTCGTTGCCTTTTGAGTCGGTCGACTTCTCGACATTAATCCTTTGACTCGGCCTTCTTAGGCTCGTATAAGAAATGGTAGCTTAAAACGACTGAGTTCCCCTTAGCTAAGAGTTAGAAGTAGTAGGTAGCCCTTAGTAATACTAATCTTATTATTACTTATAGTAGTAGTAATAGGGCTACTACTACTAATATCTACTATTACGCCCTACCCCTAACGTAGTAAGCTTATTAATTATAATATCTATACTAACCTAGAGGAACTTAAGCGTACTTATAAGTAATATACTCTATATAGTAGGTAGCTAACTAAAAGTAAGTCTAGTAATACGCTTTATAATAGCCTTAGTCTTTAGTACTTTAGGGTCTTTCTTAGCCTTATCCTTAGTAAGGGTTAAGACTTAGCTAAACTATACTTTTAGTATACTAAAGTATATATATATACTAAAGGCTAGCCTATTAGCTATAATAAAATTATCTTATTTATAGATAGTATTAAACTTATCCTTACTAGTAATAGATATATTAAAGGTTAGCTTTATATCTTAGATATAGTTAGGAAGTAATTTAGCAACGCCTCTACTAAGGGGATTATATATAGCTTCTAGTAGTATAACCTTCTTAATACTAAAAGACTTACCTAATTTAGTTATAACTAGCTTTATATTAGACTTATAATAAGACAGACTCCTATATATAAATATAGTATTAACTACTATAATACTAACCCTAGCTTTAGTAGAAAAGTTAATACTTAACGTATTAGAAATAGTATAGGTATATATAAGGGTTAAATTATTAAGAATAACACTCTTAAGTATAGTTAAGACGGCTTATTACTTTATACTACTTATAAATAGTAAGTAGACGCTTACTATATAGATATTTATTACTTACTATAAAAGACTAGCTACCTAGCTAAATAGTACTATACTTAAAAGTAGCTTATAACTTAGTAGGGCGTCTAGGAGGGTACTTAGGATTATTAATAAACTATAATTCTAGTCTAACTATACCTTAAAGCTTACCTAAGACCTTAATAGACTTCTCTAAGTAGCTAATACCTAGCGTAAAGTTAAGGTCTAAGTAAGCTACCTTTAGTACTAAGGCTGTCTTATTATTATTACCTCCTTATAAGGTATTATTATTCTCTAGTCCTCTAGGAGTAGGGACTATAGAGAACCTTTAAATAATAACGCCTTATTAAATACTAATAGTATAATATTAGATATTTTAATTAGTATACTATATAGGATATTCTATTCTATTAGTAGATTATCTTAATTAAGATACTATAGTAATATAGAAGGCTCTAATAGTACCTAAGGCTTAAGATCTACCTAGTACTTATACTTAACTATATACTACTACTAGTATTTCTCCTCTACCTCTATAGCTTACTTATTCTTAGTAAGCTTTAGGCTACCTATAAACTTACTATTAAACTTATAGAAGCTAGGCTGCCTTAAGAACTTTATACTAAACCTAGCCTATTTACTATAGGGAATAAGGAAGCCTATACTAGCTTAGAGCTTAATAGTAATAGACTAGATTTTATTATCTTATAAGATACTAGCTAAGACGTACTACTAGTAGGTCCTACTTATAGAGTAGACTAGTACTCTTAGGGGGCTTTTACTTCTTAGTACTAGTCTACTAGATAGTACTAATACGTAAGATAGTATACTTAGTAATAGTAGTAAACAGTAGCTTCTATAAGGTAGACTTAAAACCTTATAAGTATTTATTAAGGAACTTACTAATCCTACTAGATAGGTTAATAGAGGCTTTAAGGTAAATATAGGTAGTACCTCTACTAGTAAGGGAGTACTAAATCTTATCTTAGTAAGGATTAGGGGTAGGAAAGAAGTAGTAGTTATTAAGGTAGGGTTATTTAAGGGGTAATATTTAGTAGGGCCTTTAGCTAGTCTGCTACTAGGATGCTAATAAGAGGGAGTAGGTTAGTATAAGTTTTCTAAGCTACTATCTAGTAAGCCTAGCCTTTTACTAGTTATTAGGTTAAGAGTAAGGAGAAGTAAGCTAGAGAACTAGCTAATACTATATAATTCTATCTTAATTAAACTAAGGGTGTTATTAATAGTAGCTATAGCCTATTTATTACTTACTTTAAACTATATATTAAGAGACTTTATACTAGTAGTATAGATTAGTAGCTTAAGACTAATAGCCTTAGTAATAGTAATATTAGTTTTAGATAGGTATAAGGAGCTAGGCTTATCCTTATTTATTCTATATAGTACCTTCTTAATCTTAAAAATTATCTCCCTTAGTATAGACTAAACTAAAGTAGGGGTAAGAATATTCCCTTACTTTAGTATTAGATCTTAAAGTAAATACTATATAGAGGAGATATAATCTATAATAACGTCTTATTCTACTATAATAATAGAACCCTATATGCTTTTTTACTCTTAGTAGTAGGACTAACCCTATATATCCTACTAAAGTCTACCTTAGCGTTTTAGCTTTAAGAGATAAATAGGTTAAGTAGCCTCTATCTTAGTAGTATTAGTATACTTAATAGCTATATTAACTATAAAGGGGAGATACTTAGTAGTATTTACTATATTAGTAGCTAGAAGATAGACTATTTTAGGCTTAAAGCTCTTTAGTAGAGGAGTAGCTACTAGAAGTTATAAAAGGGAAGGCTTACTAGTCTTATTAGTTAGGGTAGGGCTACTAGTCTATATTACTAAAATAGTACTTTTAGTTCCTAGATTAAGTCTAGGCTTAGTTATTAGTATAAGAGGCTTTATCTTTTCTAATAGGTATATAGTCTTAGTAAGTATATTTACCTCTCTACTAGGTATAGCTATTATAAAAGCTAGTCCTTTAGGAGATAGCTAGGTTACTAAGGCTCTTCTTAGTATAGGTAATACTTTTACCTAATACGCTTAGATAACCTAAAGATATAGGTTTCTATAGTACTATATAGTTTAAGGGTAGTAGCTTACTACTAGATACTTAGGTACTAAAGCTAACTACTACCTTAGGTATAGTAGGCTTTATTAGTAAAGGTAGGTTACTAACTAACGCTAAGACTAAAGCTTTTAGGATAGTTAGTATAGTAGATAGTAGTATAAGTAGAAACCTAGAAGCTAGGGTAGCACCCTAGCCCCCTTCTACTAATAAATACTAACGTCTCCTAAGATAGGGCCTAGTAGTAATAGTAGCTCTACCTCTACTAAAACTAGTAGTAATCTAAGGTAGTAATAAGGGTAGTAATAATCTACTTTAGGGTCCTAGGCTGCCTCTACCCTACCTACTATAACCTCTAAATCCTAGCCTTAGTCTGTTATCCTTAGGGCTACTATAGTAATTTCTATAATATATATTAACTATAGGATTTTTATTAAAGAGTATATTTATAGTATTAATACTAATTAAGTAAAGTATAATAAAAAGCTTTATCTTATAAGTAATATTTATATTATTAAAGGTATTTACTTTTATATATATTCTTCCTCTACTAGATTTATCTAATAGTTAGTAAGATAGCCTTTTTAATACTTTTAATATAGTCTTAAAGGGTATATAGACTTTACCTAAAGTCTATAATAGACTAACTCTAGGGATATAATATATACTCTAGTTTAACGTTTTACTATTATTTAAGAACTTAAAGTCTCTATTACTATTTATAATATAACCTTATTAGTAATATAATCTATAAGATATAAGTCCTTAATAGCTCTCTTTATAAACTACTCCTATACGTACTATATATACCCTTATCTAACCTAGTATCTAAATTATTATAGTAGTTATTAGCTTTTTAGGTATAGCTATATTCTAATAGGTTAATAAGATCTATTAGCTCTTCTACTTAACTAGCTAAGGGATTATTTATAGGTATACTATAAGGGGTATAATTCTTATACTTACGTATTATAAGAGCTATATATAAGTATTATACTATTACTTTACTACTACTATTCTTCTTTAGGTTAAACTTATTACTTAGAGAGGTAAGGTTTATTACCTTAGTTATCTACTTATTATCTTATTTATTAGCCTAACTTATACCCTCCTACTCCTTATCTACTCCTTATAGAAGTAGAAGTAGGTAATAAGTATACTAGCTAGGGATAGTACTATAGGTATAAGTATAAAATACCTAGCTATTATATTTAGGTTCCTTTATAGTAAATAGGATAATATAGTTTTATTTATTTTATAGCTATACCTATCCCTACTTAGTCTTAAATTTCTAGTAGAATACCCTACTAAATAACATCTTATCCTAAAAGTATTAACTACATAAGATAAGTAAGTACTTCCTAGTATAACTTAACGTTTTATTCTAACTACATAGCCGCGTTAGTGCTTACTACTGATATTAAGATATAGGAAGAAGTATAGTCTGCTAACCTGGTGTAGGAACAACAGCCTAATTTCTACTTTTATAATAAATCTTATTAATACTATCCTAGCTTACTTAGATGTCTGTAAGCCTGCCCTGCTGAAATGATAAACTTGTTAGATAAGCAGGCTTTCAGTAGCTCCCCTGAGGTTAATTCTCTAGATCTATGGTGGCTCACCTTAAGTATCCCGATGGGATAACCCCCAAGAAACGCAACATCTCCGGCAGTAAAATGAGAGATGCGCATCCCACCATTGGGAAGACGTCGCCTGGTAAGGACAGCTGCTATGGATTGGTGATTGCACGTCGATGGTGTAGTTTTCTGGTCGTCGCTTGGTCTTAGCATTACATCCAAGCGATAAGCCGTTTACCCCAATAGACACAAACAACGGCATGTTTATTCTAATGCTATGGCGGCCCCATCTTTAATAAGCCACACAATACCTTATCTAGGCTGTTTTCCATAAGGAATGGTCCCACAGAATCCCTACTTTTTCTAAGAGGTTCTTGCCGCAAAAGAGTTCAATACCTATCAGATCTTCATGAAAACCGAGGAGCCAAAATATTTGGCTTGAGAGCGGTCTCACACCTTGGAATATTGCGTGCTGATCAGAGGAAAGGTTTGGCAGGTCGCGGAGAACGGTAGAGGCATCAGGATCAAGGGCAAGCTTTACATTGCGACGGAGCGTGTGGTAGCGGCCGGTCCAAAGCCTGCCATGGCAGCAGCAGAAGGCCAACGGCGGAAGTCCAATACCATGGCTATCCCCGCTGGTCTTCATTTCCGACGACTTGTCCATCCCCGCCGACGACGTGCTGACTGTTGGGGCGGGCTGTTAAAGCCAGGGCATCTGCGCGTTTGGTGTTTAGTGATCTTCTGCTGGCCGCGCGCGCGCGTTTCAAAGGGGGAGAGAGAGAGACAATAACGTCAAGTGCCATGTATATTATCCCAGGCATGTAGGTACTTACATTGTGAAAACCTCGTACAAAAATAAAAGTACGACATTTATTGTACATGTAGTAAGTAAGTGTAGTACTTTTAGTACCCACTTGTATGCCAAGCATAGATACATGTCCTACTAATATAACATAAGTCATGCTGGCAATAGGCAACTAATTTGTTACAGTAGTTACAGCAGTTACAGCAGTTCACGTAATCCATCCTGCCTTTTAACTTACTAGTTATTATCTAGGCTACGCTACGTTTCTCTCTCACACCAAACGTCTGGTGAACTTTCTTAATGCTGAACAGACCTGTCGACATCCTGACCTGGCTATTGCAAATCCCCAACGGCGCTAGCTCCGATAACGACGCGACCAAACCACCGCTGACCAATGCCGAGGCTGCAAACCCGGCATATCACAATCGACGTAAACATCCCATCTCGCCTCCAGCCTCAGATGATGATGCACGACCTTGGATCCCCCCCAACCATGGCATACCGTGATCCCTTGACACCGACCTTCATTTTCCCTTACTCCGATTAGCTCTACACGGCAGCTACGCCAGGACGAACCAGCTGAGCGACTTCAACTCTTGGTGAGTGAATTGAGCCCTGGCTGTTTGCTAGTTGCTTGCGCCCTTGTTGGACCTATGCGATCCTGACCACCCTTTGCTCCATCTAGCACGCACGCCCGACCGACCACAGCATTCCGCCATATATCCACATCATACCCATCGACCATGGTCGACTTTGCCATTGTCGTTCGGCCCCGCAGCGTCGAGGACGGCCCAAAGCTGTTGACCGGGAGGGACCTTGATCTGGGCACCACTCAGACTGCACTCGGGGTCTATAGTATCATCTACGCAATTCAGCTCCTCGCGCAGGACACGCGCCAACACTTTTGGCCGTGGTGTTGCAAGAACGTGTTAGGCATCTCGACAGTGCGATTGACCGATCCGGACAACGCTGCACTCGATGATCTTGTTCTTCTAGAAGCCCCTGGGGTCGGCCTTCTCCATGCCCTTGGGCGTAGGCAGGCTTACATACTTGTTGTTGCGGTTGTTGTATACTACTATCTTGATCGGACTTGTGCCCCTGCAGTAGTAGCATATCGCCATTATGTACCAGCACATGTTGGAGTACTTGTTCAAGTATGTGTATGTGATTGAGTATGTGATGTCATACCTTGTTATAAGCCGGTTTTGTTATGTTTATAGCTATACGCTAGATTGTGGTTATGTGAGGAATCCTAATTACAACGGAAGTACTGTACTTAAATATATACCTAGCTAAGCTTCTATCTACGTACTTAAATGTAATTAGGTTTATACTTCTGTTCTTATCTATATTTATATAGCTATTATAAATACTAAGTATAACTAAGAAGTTATGCCTATTATCTAGTAGAACCTAGTATACGTTACGTTTTAATTACTCTATTATAATATACTTACCCTTAACTTAGAGCCTCTTATGTAGGTAGTACTAATTACTAATATGCTATTAAATATAATATAGTAGCTAGCCTTATAGATATACTTCTTTATGTTATTAGATATGTTTATACCTATATTTAGAACGTATATAAAGATCTTAACTATTAATAAGTATGTAGTTTAGATATAAACGTCCTTATAAGCATTATGTCGTTTATCTACTATAATAACCTTATAATCTTTATTAATTTGCTGTTATATCTCTTTAACTTGGTTGCTGAAATTCCTATAAGCGCTTCGTCACGGGGCTGCCGCAACTCCTCGAGCCGCACGCAGCCTTTTACAGACTCACACTCGCCTAAGCAAAGGAGTCCGCAAATCCAAGATGAAACCACCATCACCACCATCACCACTCCACTTTATCACATCTCCCCTCATCCCAATACCATGTCCCAGACAATAAACAAGAGGCTAGAGAGACTTCTTATTAAGAGTACTACTGCTTTCTGGCACTTTAAACCACTCACTAGTGGCTCTGTTGCTGCTAGGACCAAAACCAAACGCAGTAACAACTAACAGTACCGCGATTCCAATAGGGCTTATCAACTCACCTAGGCCCATATATTTATACACCAAAGCATTATAACAGTAGTAGGAAGAGGACTCTAAGATTTACCTGTGTCCACACTAAGTACCTCATCTTTCTATCTTTAACCTTGCCTCCTGGAATAAACCGTTGTCGTCGTCCTCTGGACTTTGGCCTCCTACAGTACCTTCCTAACCTAGTAGATTAGGACCAAGTCTGCCGGGCTGTGTGCTTGGAAACGTCAGCCCCGCTGCGACAGCTAACATTGGGATTAGAATAAATCATCGTCATCGGATCCGAGCGGCATCTGGACCTGACAGCGGTACCCCTTTAAGGCGATGTCCAATCCTTGACTAATTAACCAGGAACAATAGCGTGCAACCTTGATCAGCTCCACCTGCAATGTGTGTCCACCTGCAATATGTTCCAAGGCCTCAAAGCCTGAGCACTTGTGATCTTGCTAACGAAGAATACTCCAGTCCCACGATGACCATCATGCGCGCTCCGGGCCCAGATGCCGAGTCCGGTCTCCCACCAGACTTTTGTCTGGCTTCGGGGAGCATCTGTGCTTACTGCTTCCGAATAATCAATTCGCTTGTAAGAAAGAGCCTAGATGTCGCTTTAAAATCAAGGCTATTTAGTGCTGACCGCTTGACTTAACTGAGCGTTCCTACCTCCACCCTACCGCCTGTAAACTATTATGTGCTAAATTAGAATCGCAGGTAGTAATTAACAGGAGGGAATGATATTTGCACCTCGATACCACAGCCTACTAAGTATACTATGCTATGTTAGGAAAATATTAGTAATTCAGCAGAAGAGTCGTAGAGGAGGATTCTACATAGCAAGAGACTTATCTCTAGTCATCACCTGTTCCTGCTATCCCACCAATAAATAGTGCGACGCTCTTCTTCAGAATCAGCCAATCTCAATGCTACAGTATATGTAATCTGGCGAAGATAGGTCGCAAGAGGAACCAGTCCTTGCAGGTAGCCATTGTTAGTGTGCAGACGGGGTAGATAAGCTCTTGCTAGCCACGGAGAGTTTGTCAGGGGAGTAGTCCATATTAATCTACCGTCTCCCTAACAACTCCCCTCTAGTGACAATTGAATGTCTCACCCCCCCAAGCTCGCCATCTAACAACATCCGCGACACGACTTCTTCCATGTTCCAAGCGTCAAGTCACACCTCGCGGGCCGGTCCGCTGCCACCATTCCCATAACTCGCGGCAGCACTAGGACACTAAAGGGGTTTGTAACAGTACAACCTCCAGTCTCACCGGTAAACTTCGCATTATCCTTCTGTATCACCTGCAAATCCTTAACGCCCCCAGTCACTATCGGATGTCCAAGAGCCTCGCTCTCAGCCTCCTCTTCTCTTATTTCGTCTTGCAACGCTAAAACATTTTCTTCTGCTTGTACACCGACTGATTACAACAGTCCCTGTTCATCTAAAAGTCCCTGACAGGTAGGTCCACGTGTTACACTTACATGACCTAAATAAAGGAACGGCGCCTTCCCTTATGGCCCAAAGTAGAGCAGCTAGTAGATGTTAAAACACAGAGAGTAATCAACCTACAGGATAAATAAAATAGCATGTCACAATAAATTAATAACGATCAGTTGAGGTTCGCCGCCAATACTACCACTCACTGCATTGCGTGTCGTGGAGGCTAACAGCCACCCGCGTCGCTCATCCATCGCACATCCGGATACATCCTACATGATTGAGAGCAAGGGAGCCCCCGTGTGAGCGCAATGCTGCTGCGGCTTGGACTGCGAAGCCCAAGTAGTCCACACAGTAGTAGTGACAGAGTCTTCTTGTTTGAATAGCCACGGTATGGTCGCGAGGTCGCATGTACACCAAGTGCAAGTACTGTTACGCCCGAGGTATTAATTTAAGCATCATGGCGACGGCATTAACTACGGTCCGCTTTGTTTAACCCTGATTTTAAAGTCATATAACGTCATCATAACTTGCTTATCTTCCTTGCGGTAAGATTACAGGCTAGCTAGGCTGAATAAGGCCCCTTCCAGCGCGAAATACCCGTTGCAGACGTAACAAGACATTATCAATCAATTGAACAAGGATTATTATTGCGGCGTATACATACGTACTTCAACAGATACACCGGGAGCCAGATACGCCCATAGCTAGATACACCAGCAACAAGCCGCTTTCTGCTCCAGTATTATCCTTTGCTGGAGCCCCCCCGTTTGCTTCAGCATCCAAAGTCTATTTTAACGAGACCTCCCTATTAGATACATAACGGGACAAAGCCTGTGCAGTCATCTAGCGGCCTTTTATCTTTGAACTCCTCTTCGTCTGTTGTAGACAATCTTGATCATCTTTAACCCTAACCCAGCTAATAGATACCTATATATACCTATACAATGCCGGTAATCTGGTAGTTCCGTATCTAATATATATATTTCGGCAGAGAGCTTTCGGCCAGGTCAGATAACTATTGGTGTTCAATATCATCATACAGATATTATACTTGACGAATACCTAGTACCCTTAAGTAGGTATATAAAAGTAAGTAGATAATTATACAATATATAAATGTATTGAAAAGGAAAGTAGATAATGGCTTGCTATCCTGATATTTAGGCCTTCTCTATAAGATACCTTAACTATACTTACGTAGGCGGGTAACTAATGTTATCTCCTACCCTAGCGTAGAAAGTAACGTTCTAACTAAGGAGTACGTAGGTACAGCAAACAGCAGCACATATAGGCTTAACGACACAGTAGTTACTTAGGATAGTAGCCCCCCGACATAAATCCTCTATACTAGGTACGTGTCGTTAATGGCGGTTGTGGTGCTCTAGGGGTGTACCTAGTGTCTATAGTTTAAGAACATGCTGTGTTATATAGAAGATGTTGTGGGATTGCCAAGCCGGATAAGATATTAGCGGCGAAAGGCATCGAATTTACGAGGCTTACTGGTAGAAAACCTAAACAGAGCTAGGAATTAGTTGTGTTTTGTTTCTTTGAGTTGTTTATTGGCCCGAGAATAACTGACTGTATATGAAGATGATAATGCGTGTGTAATTGGTATTAATGGACGTTGTTGAAATTAAAGAAGTAAAAGCTAAATCTTAGATGCGGGAGGGGGATAAAGGGAAAAGGGAATACGCACAATTCTCCTTTCCCCTTGGCTCCCTGAGCACATGAATGCATGTGGGGGAGGATATACCTTAGATAAGAGGTTGAACCTTTTGACGATAGATCCTTTTACTCCTACCTGTACCTACATTAGCCTGGCGGCTATGGATGGTTTTTGGTGTGTTGCACACAGGTTATTAACCTAGCTATTCTATTACAAGCTAACGAACTTCACCACAGTTGGCGTTGCTATCTTCTCCTGCTAACTATCTACCTACCTAGGTACGCACAAAAATGATACCTCTTGTTTTACTTTGTTATCATTAGCCTTAGCTTTACTACTGCTAGAGCTGCTAATTGAGTGAGGCTTTTGATAACTGACGTTAAGGTAATTACTCCTGCTGACTGATAGCCTAGCCCTTGAGAGTTAATGAGAGCGCCCTGGTCTGCTATCTCTCACTCTCTGTCTCTCTCTCTATGTCTCTCTATACGCTGTCTAAGATTAAAGTAGTAATTGAGCCTCTTTGCGCCACTACTGCTACCCTCGAAAGAGGTTTGGTTCTGTGGCGAAGAACTCCCCTGCTACAAATGATAGGGAATAGGAAGAAAAGGAAGAATAGGTTGATGGCATGGTCTTTCATACTAAGGAAGTTGGTCTCTGGCATGTTGATAGATGGGTTTGTACAAAAGATGTGTAAGGATGCTATGAGGTGCCGTCTGCTGACATATGTTCGTCCCGTTGCGGCCCTGGACACTCTGGCGCGGCACGCAGAAAGTAAGCTTTAAAAGAAACGGGTGTTTCCCTGGGATGATGGAAGATTGTAGCACAGGATTGTGTAACGATGAGAAGATTGAGGGCCGGCTTTGGCGCTGAGAATGATCTACCCTGCTATTTATTCATGTGTCCTCTGCTGCGCAATGACGATTATTCTGTCTTTATCTTGTGTATTGAAATTTCTATATTGTCTTTGTTACCTCTGTTACTAACTAAATAACAGATTATTGACTAAGGTTAATGGTCTGCTGCTTGCTTGCTTGCTATCCATCACATCAGCTTCCTGTGTTACATCAGTTTCTTGGGTTTCCACTCTCAGCGGCCGCGAGATTTTGTAATCTTGCTTGCGGCTGGCCATGCATGTTTGAACGCTGCTTGATGATGCCTTATCAGCTAGCATCAATATACAACATGCCATTGATGCCTGGCAGCACAACTTGTTAGCTAAAGTGCCTTGTGTCGACGGCGATGCGTCGCCAATACCTCCGTGGCAAGATATTCGTCCGCCTTGTCGCGATAACCTCATGTCATTGTGGAGCCCCGTGCTGACAACTCACGAGACGCAAGGAGACGCGTCGTTGCGGTGGCCCTCGCGGCGGCCGCCGCCGCAGATTGACCCTCGGCGAGGCTTTTGGCCGACTCAGCAGGGAGGGCGGAAGCCTCGGCAGCCATGTCACCGGTGACTAAGGTGAGGTTGACATGGACGACGATGACAATATCGGCACTCGACGGGGCCCCAGCGCCCTAGTCCTCTCTGTTGTTGTTGCCGCTAGTGTAGGCTGTGTCGCGGGTCCAGCCACGGCCCGCAGCAAGGCGAGGCATCCTGGAGCGCTGCGTGTCTCGAACGAAGGCCTCAGGGAGGGAGGCAGAAGCGTTGTAGCCAGCCTCGACGGCAGTGTCAAGCATTTAGGCGGTAAAAGACAGCTTTATATCTGTGAATCCGCCTCTGTCTTTGTCCGCGCTTGCCGTCTTTAAAGCGCGGAGTGGTCTGTGTAGGTTCAAGAGGCGATGTGAAATGTGTTGGCAGGTGAGCTCAATATCGGCATGGAAGGCCGTTGGAGTTGGGACGGGCTCGTTGCCCCCGTGTGGGATAAGACGTTACGGCACAGGCGACCGACGAGTTTATCCAGTTCGCAGCCCAAGCCCAGATCCGGGTTGGAGACCACCACCTCGGCAACGTTGGCCTCAGCGACTAGGTGAAGTCTCTCGACCGGCAAAAGGTCCTTATAGAGGGAGAGGGCCAGGATCATTGTTAGCGGCACATGGTTATGCAGAACGCACGTCGCCTTGGGTAACGGTGGCGGTGATGGTGTTATCAGGGGGAGGAGAGCGGGAGCGGGAGAAGACAGATATGCGCCTGCAGGAAGGGACACGTGTATTCTGAATGTACGTACGGACTTTGGCTCGCTCCATTGTGTTTGTGTCGATTGAGAAGTCAGCTGTGGCCATACTGCTTTGTTCATGTTTGTGGTTTGCTTGTTTCTACCGTCTGCTAGAGAGAATAGGGTTATAATCCGCGCAGATTATCACACCCACACTGGCCCCCGGTGTTCCAGCCCGTTCACTGCCTAGGCAGGGCACCTGAGTATGCCAGCAGCATAGGTAGGTATACATATTTATTACTATACAAGGGAAATAAGCGCACACGGCCGGCAGACGAAAGGGGGCAGAAATATTGGCATCGGAATAAGGGAGGCTGACGTGCATGCTACAAGCCGATAGGTAAGCCTGGCTAGACATACTACTCACTCATCAAGACTTGGGACAGAATGACATGAGATGCAACACCCTGCCCCCCCCCCCCCCCCCCACACACACGCATGAGATACGCCACTTGAAAATGATCCAGGCCGGCTATATGTGAGCAAAATGCCCTTCTCTCAATGACTTGCTCGCCCTCATCAGGCAGCCCTTTGCGGTCTCATGAAAGGCCAAGTTACCCCGCCCTGGACCCCCCCCCCCCCCCCTATGAGAAAATGAAAAAGTCGTCCACCGGCACACCTCTGTACTGGGCACTTTGGGTGCTCTTGGGGCTGTCTGGACGCAAGCATCAGATGTGTGGTTTGGTTAGATATGTGCCCACGCACCCTATTTACCTTGTTACTTTCCAGCTCCCCACGCCTCCTATCGCGTCCACCAACAAGACGGTGTCAGAGCGCCAGTAACAAGCGCAGCAACCTTGCCCATCAGCGTTGTGCCCGGAGGCGTCTCGATGCCCTCCTCCACACACCTAAGCTGCGCCTCAAACGCATCGTCAGCCCTAGCGCGTGCCGTTGCGGCGTGCGTAGCCCTCCGCACTCGGTAAGCCCTAATGTAGCCGAGAAGACTATCCTGTACTAGCTTGTAGTCCTCCGGCGTTTGTACCTGCTTCTCGTCCACCAGAAGCCGGCGGTTGATGAGGATGAGGTCCCAGATCTCAACGAGGACGCCGCAGTCGGCACAGCTAGGGAACTGGTGCCTCTCCCCTGCAGAGGTCACACCGCCGCAGTAGATATGGCCCGGGCCCCATTGGCAGCACGTCCCATAGGCATGGTGGAACTGGGCGAGGTAGTTGGCGCGGGGGCAGGACGCTTCTCCTGTTACGCGACAGGCGTGGCCGACGAAGCACCCGCGGTGGGAGGGGTGCGTCGCCTCCCAGGCCTCTGCCGAGCTAGCGTATTGCCGTAGCCTGGCGACTGGGTCCCGTGGCCACGGGCCGGTACCGCCGTGCTCGGGATCCTCGGGGCCGATGCTAAAGTCGGTGATATGATTGGTGTGGTCGAAAAGGGGGAGCATGTCGTCAGGCTAGCCTGGATCCAGCGATTCGCTACCGGTCCTGGAATGCGAAAGTTAGGTTTATAGAATGTGTAAGGAAAGGGTGTAATGTCGGCAGGATTCCCTTGTCGCCAGCAGCACAAGGTAACAACGATATGTAAGAATAATTACGCTGATGATGCTGAGGGGGCCTTTCTTGTGTCGACTGCTCGCGCATCCTCCATCGTCCCTCATCCCCAACGGCGTAGTCGATCCAGATACTTATACCTCCCACGCATGGCCTGGCCACCAATACAAATCCCCCTTAGGTTCCTCCCTCTTTCCTCTTTGTTTGCCTCTCTCGTTATCTCCCCCGCAGCGCTGCGGCCGTACACTGCAGTCTGGCAGGCAGGCCTGGTCAGCTGCGTTCGCGTCGTCGTCGCCTGCGTGCCAAGGTTGTGTGCCGTCAAGGTTCGCATGAGATAACGAGAGGAGGACGAAAAGGAGACAACGAGAGCGCCCACCCGCCCCTCGGACTAGGACAAGTCCGCCTCTTTAGTTGTCTCGATTTGCGCTTGTGCAGGACCGGGGTCAAGCGCACCCGCAGCTTTACGTCCGTAAACGGGTGGGTCGTAGATTCGGCACGGCGATCGACGCCGAGATACTTCTAGGAAGGTTGGCGGCCGACCGGGATACAGGGCTCCAAAGCGCGATAAGGTAGCATACCCATTCGCATGCACCTATCGCATGGGGACGGCCACTCCGCGTCGGTCTTTCACCTATCGCTTAGATGCAGCCCCTCACCATGGCATGCCGCAAGACCCATGTCGATATGCGGCCCTGTCTACCCCTCCATGTTGGCAACCAAACACCGCTCCGTTATTCCTTACGACGTCGTCCCCCCGCCGGGTGGGGGGCAGGGGAGTTTTCCCTAAACTTGGGGTGGATGACGACAACAAAGGGCAGCAGGGTGTCGCTGCCGGCGCCAGGACCGAGGTAGCTGGCAGAGGTAACAAAACCGCATTCTATTCGGGGTAGGGTCGTCCAGATACGCCGACGAGCTATTCGCAAGAAAGGCGCCTGCGAGTTGTTGAGTGCCAAATCACAGGAGACATAGCACCGCCACAAGAAACGTCAAGGCCCAATCTCTTCCTTACGCAACGGGCCACATTTTAAACCCCCGGGCACTCTGCCTCGTGTGTTGCATGATGCCAGAAAGTCACTATTCCCACTCTCACTTACATATCTTGTGAATGCAATCCAATCAAAATCGCTTTCCCGCCGTTTCTTCTCTAGGCCAAGCTGCTATTAGACCTACACGGTACATTATACTGTTGAAAGTGGCGTAGGGTAGAGGGTACCTCAGTCGTGCGGTGATCTCGACAGGGCAACCTTAACCCCGAAAGGCAACACAGGATGTCTCCCCAATCATCTCTTAGATTATCCTAATCGGAAGACCAAGGTCGAGACTCGTAACGAGAAAATCCTTGACAGGGGAGTTCCAGCATACATAAAGTTGTTGGGAGGTGGGATGAAAACGAATCAACGAAAAAAGAAAGAAATAAGAGACATACAACACCAGGTATTCGCTGGTCGTCACCGATCCAAATACTAATCCGGCCATCACTGGCTTATCTATGGGAGAGCGGACGGGATCCCGAGTTTCCCTGTGGGTTTGGTCGTATGTGACAGAGGATGGTGTTGAGAACTGGTATAATAACTTGGTCAATGAGCGTTGTTGTATCGGAAGCGGACGGGTCCTCCCGGGAAAGTCCTCAGACGGAAAAAAAGGAACATGGATGGTACGGTTCACGACAATGGTCGCTCAAAGTCCCTGCAAGTATTGTCTTGAAGGTGTCGCTGCAGGTCGTTGTCTCGGGCCAAGGTGGATGGAGCGTGACGAAGCTGGCAAACATGATGAATTCCGCTTGGGCAGGTAGGATGGGATATCTAGACTACACACTGCCCTAACCTAACCGCTGACGGCACCTTGAAAACACGGCGACAACACCCTCACAGCTTGTCACGGATGAGCTCAGGAGGTCCAGGAATCTCGGCTAGAACGAGCCAATAGTTCACAAACGCAGGGCACAAGCAACGACAGCACTTTGTAGCACCCGATAAGCGTTTCAGTGCCTTGCAACAGTCACCCACTCGATAAGATTCTACAACGCAACATTAGTCAGACACGTCTATACCAGAAAGAGGGTTTACTGACCGCGCTGCGGGTACATGGGGCGGGAGTGACTGCAGCCTTGTATTGGGAACCCACTCTCTGCAAGCCGACGGTCCCCAGTTATCATGCAGCCAGAACTTTCGACAAATGGCCCTCCTGGGACTAGTCACTAGACCTCCGTTGAAATGGTACCTCGATCGAACAACCAAAGACGTATCTCACTCAGCCTGATTCCTTGATTCAAGTGGCGGCTGTCACGAATTGGCTGCTCCTCTCCCCGCAGCTTATGCCCATCACTCATAGTGGTAGGCTGCAGTCGTGGAAACACCCCAAAGCCAGCCAAATGAATCCAGTCCATGTGAAAGTTGGCCTAACAAGGTGTGTCCTTGCTGCACTGGGAACCTATTGAGCAAGTTCATGCGCCTGGTATTAGGCACAACAACCCCTTTGCACGCCTATCTCTGAGCTGGATGTGTTACAGCTGTCCAGCGGAGAAGCATCATTGTTTTGGTTTGCAAGCCTTGTAAAGCCGCATGCTGTGCTTCCCCTATCTAAACTAACCCGTGCTACCCTCCTCCGAGATGTAGATTTGGACAATTGGCTCTAAAGGGCTGAGTCCCCGGGCGTGGGGGCTGTTGTTCTCGCCATATAAGACTCTCGTAAGTTTCTTTTCTTTTATTAGCCAGGAACAGGCCCTTGGTTGTCAAATGACTGACCACTAATACAACGCCTTACCTATACCTTTAGGGGCGACATGATTGGAAGCGAGTTGCATAAGCCATTTAAGCCAAAGTTATTTACTTTGTTTTACCAGCAGCTATATTAACTAGCCTGTCAGCATTCTGCGAGTGTCATACTTGCTTTACTCCCTCCTAGGAATTAACAACCCCTACTGTATTATTAAATCGAACAGACGAGTGGCCTATCTCTATCTACCTCTCTACTGTAACTCGTTTTGCCGCCCTATCTCAAATCCTTAAGCAAGGACTAACGTACATCGCCAAAATACAGCTTGTGGTTCGGTCAACATGTCTTGTTGTGACCCTTGACTCTAAGTCTTGGAACTGCGCCAAGTCTTGACTTATGTGTGTATTTAGGCTTTTGTGCTGTTATTCCTGTTTGCTATTTGATTCTGTAGACAGACGTCGACAACGACCGCAAGCCAATGGGATAAGATCATGTTTGCATCCGAGGTGAGTAAGCAACCATCTTCTATTATGCTGTTGTTAATAGACATACCTGACCTACGTCTGTTCTTTATCTCTGGTCAAAGGGCTGAATTTAGGCCGGCTGCTTTCGCGGGATTAGCGGCAGCGACCTATCTTAATGTCAGCATATGGGGCTCCTTAGCTATTCTAACTTTGGATACAAACCTGAACCTCTCCCCTTCGAACCTGGCGGCAGACGGAGAGACCAGCACATAAGAGGTGGTTCTTGCCTAAAGAGCTGAAGCAAGATTGGTCACTTGTCTGCTAGCTAGGACTTATTCCGTCTAGGCTAAAGCTTTAAGACAGTTTACCTCTCAACCAAGTCTTTGTTTCCCTGGTGTGACAGCAGGCATGGAGGGAGGCCTTTCTTCTGTCTGGGAAGGAAATATGCCTTAAGACGTAGCCTACACTACAGGCCTGCTTGATTGTCTTCCCCATTATACCAAAACACCGCTGAAGGTGTGAAGACAGTGACGATATCCTCTCCCAGGCGTAGACTGGTCATTTGCTCATCTCCACGGAGGCTGGGTAGTTGAGGTGGTTAATGGTTGCAATTTGGAATAAATTGTCGGCGTAGGGTTGCCGCGAGATTACCAATCAAACGGTTTACAAAAGTTTGAGACCAAAAGAAGGCAGTGGTTTATTCAGGTTGCTTTGCCCTGTTGGAACCAGCGCCAAATGCCACATCCTGGGTTTGGGAGGCTGGCTACGTGTCTGCTCAACGGGGACGTCTGCGCTATCATTACGGCCCTCCTCACCACGTCTTTATACTGTCTTCTCTTCGACTGCCAGTCCGTCCGTATCAGCCTACGTTTAGGTCGTGTCATCTTGCCCAAAAGGCTTCATGGCGAGGTCAGCCTCACTGAACCCATCTCACCCCTTCACTTGACCTCTTCTAGAGGCCTCCCTATCCATACAGCTTTGTCTTGCCCTTCTTCTCAGGTCATGTAATGTGGATTAATACGTAAGGTTAACGCAGAGAGTCAATGAGATGCGGTATAGCACTTTAGAAGCATAGGAAAGATATAGAGAAAGGTGTTTGGTTTATTAGAAGTTATAAGGCAACAACAACACCAAGGGGGCTTTATTACTGTTAATAATGCCAATAATAGTGCTTCGTCTACAGCTAGTACGGAGTATGCTGTGGTATCTAGTCATTTGGTACCGACCGCTGCAGTTACAGGCGAAGATACTTAACTTCAGCCCCACTCAGGAGGAATACATCTGACGGGGAGAGGCTGCCTAGCTTCTGTCTAAGCTGCTGCTGTAAACATCATAGGTATAAGCGTTCTGGTGATATTTAACTGTCGAGTAGGAGATGTTTAATAACTAAGTAGACATGTTTAGTACAGAGTTAGATAATCAGAAGAATTAAACATGGGACAAAGCAGAGAGCAGAAGAATAGACAGAAACCTGAATAGCAGGGTGTATTAACAGTTATAGCGAGAAAGCTTTCCCTGACGTACTTGGTGATGTAGCTAGGCAATTTCTGTATCACTAGGGGTACGCAGACCATTAACATAGTACAAAGTGAAGGTGTGCTTGTGGTCAAGGGCATTGTCGAAGTGAATGGCGCCGATCATGTGCGCAATATAGATAGGAGGAGCTAGACATGCAGACCCGGAAGACTACTCTTTGAAAGGTCGCCAGGGGTATAAAGCCAATAGTCAGGCAGCAGCCCTAGCATAAATACTGGAAGGATGTGTTAGAGAAATCTTTTTGGACAGTTGAGTGAATTCAAAATGTTACGCAAGACGGCAGGGCAAGCAGTTTCATATGATGATATATTGTAGGGCGAAAAAGGCCAAGATTTGCTATCGGTCAGACAGCTAGAAGAGCTTCCGTCATGCTTAGACAGGGATAAGACTCACGGTCGCGTGTATCAGTTCTAAAAGAAGTTCAGGAAGGAAATGATGACGACCAGACAGGTAGTGGTCTAGTGGAAGCAGTTGAGGACTTCATTGACGGTCGTATAATAGTCGTGTGTGATGGTAGCGGATCTTCGACTGTCTAACAGGTAGATAGGGTTATTCACAGTCGGACATGCAGGGTTTAGGCTCGGATCGCCGGTGGGCGTGACAAGGAGTCATTTCGGTAAGACTCTGAGGTTGCGTACGATGCAAGACGGACGGGTCGATGCGTGTGAAGCAGAGAGAGGATGAAAGTGTAGGAAGGCTGATATTGTAGACTTGACTTAGGACGAAGAGTAATAAGTTAAGGACGGGTTGACTCGGGTAATATGAAGGACAACAGCAGGCATTAGAAGAATTCTCTGGTGAATAAAGCGTACAAACAGCAAGGCTGCTTTCCGAGGTCATGTAAAATATCTGGCACTTAAATACTCCAGCCTCGTCTGCCTTGACACTGTTGGAACACTTATCTAACTATCCTAGATGTTCTTGCCAGTCACAGTGTCTTGGGAATTGAATTCGAGTTTACCTCAGACAACAGATTCGTGAGTTGATAGGCCGCTACACTGAATGGACTTGACCTTATAACAAAGCCCAGGCCGCAGGCAGAAGGAATGCGGACAAGACCGGATGGCAGAATACACAGTTACAAAATGCAGATACAATAAAAATAGCACTAGGGAACTAAACTGCTCACATCAGAGCATTAAAATTAGCCGAGACTGTGATTTAGAATATCTAGGATGAGCTAAAGATTTACTATGATGGTTGAAAGTCTCGCTTACAAAATTACTTACCTTGGTCCTACGGCTTGCATTATCAAGTAACTAGATATAATCATGATATAATTAAGGTCTAGGAGTCTGTCTAGATAGCCCCTAAGCAAAGAAGAGACAATCGGATGATGGGTGTTGTGCGTCACGTTTGATAATGCTGATGGTGTGTATGTCCGGTAATTATTACAAGCGATTATCTAACTCACAAAGTAGGAGGAACTTAACTAGCTCTCTTTTAACCCGCTTGTTGCTTTAAGTCATGACAGAGTCTTCAGACACTCTGTCTGACAGCCATCGGCAACTCGCCGCCCTTGACGCCGGCATCATTAACGTGCACGACTAGCCACTCGGAAACCACAGCGAAATGCCCTTCGTCTGCCTTCTAGGACACGACCGAGCCTGACGAAAAGAAGAATAGACCGCAAGGCTCTACGGCCGGGACTAATGACAAACGGTAATGCGTCGCCTGCCTTCATCAACTGTTGCGTCTACCGTGTTTACCTACGCCATCGCGATAAGCGCCCCTCGCCCAGCCACTATTCCGATCCTCCGTCACTCCCCCCAGCACCATCGCAGCTGAGCGGCACGAGACCCTGCTGCCCTATCCGAGCCATTCAAACCTACAATGCGCTAAGAAACCTATTGAAATCGTTACACTCGTCGACAGCAGCCAGGTTCCTGACGATATAACTACTACACTCTTAGAGGATATCACCAAGATCAAGCAAGAGAAAAAGGGTGTAATCCCAGAGGCGTTACACCAGGACGTTCTCAACATATAGGAGAGGATGAACAAGTACGACGATGAAATTGAGGAGAGACGTCTAGAAAGAATCCCAGAAAGCCCGGAAGGCCCGGAAAGCCGGTCTATACGTAAGTTGTACACCAAGGTGGACAAGCTTGCCTAGGTTGTCCGAGACACCAAGGAGGCCGCAAACCGCAATTATTCCAAGGCGCATTAGAACAAGCGCGCCCACTTAATGATCCTGACGGCCGCCATCAAGAGGGACCAATACTGCATGCGCCACAGACCAACTCTATGGCAGTAGAGGAGTCTGAGTGCTTAATTCAATACAGGCGGCCGTCGCCTAGCCCTGCATCCCCTGCCACGCCTCTGGCTTCGTATTCAAAACCAAGACGGTCAACCTTTACATCTGACTGTTGGATGAGGACGTTAGAGACGCTTGTCGTGCCGCCGCCGCCACGTCAAGTCGGTTTTCAGCAGCGACCGCCGCCAGCAGCAGCAGTACCAACATGTCAAAGTCCAGCACCCCGCCAGCTCGTCCCGCAGAAAAAATACCGCCTCAACCCCGCAGTCAGTCAATCACACCAAGTACGCACCCTTAACTACAAGCCCCATCGCGGTAAACGCCAAGACTAAGAAGCCGACCCGGTGGCTCCAAGGGTGAGGCCAACGCTCAGCTGGCCGTTTGGGGGGGCAAGGGCCGTTGCATTTTTGGCAGCAGCACGGAGTCGACATCGTACAGGATGGGCTGTAGTGATGTACGAGCTTATATGTCTTGCATCCGGGAATTTTCATTCAGACGATTCTGGAAAAGGCTCGTGTGACATATCCGAGACTGAATGTGCGTCGACCCTCTGAATCTATTTAAATGAGTCGATGATTGTATGATGGGACCTGTCGGACACTTTGAGCTTGGCCGCAGCTATTATTCGTCGTCCCCGGGCGTTCAGGATTCATGGGCACATGTGTCTTGTAGCCAGGCCATCAACTTTTAATGGAATAAATAGACTTGGGATAATCGAGTGATCTCTTATGAGGGAGGAGTATGACTATGTTTAGCTACAGAAGCCAGCGTGGATATAGGGTTTAACTAGATTTAAGTGTTAGTTAGGTTCTTGGCGATGGTTTTAATTAGGTTTGGCGCACATTAAGCGTTGTAGGCTGAGCACCTTGGCCATGATCTCAGGGAACTGAGTGGCGAGCGAGTCGAGGACGTGGACCTTTTGAGGAGGTGCGCGACGGTGACGATCCAGTGATGTGAGGATGGAAGATGCAACAGCGCGACAACAAAGCCGTCAGAATATATAAGAAGTCGAGCAAGCGTAGCTGATGACAGAGAGGTCGTTTGGATATAACAAGAACCACCACACTGTTGTATATCTGTCTTGCTAACAGTTCAGGTTGCTTCTCTAGTCTATGGAGACAGCTACTGCTGGCAGCAAGGGAGACAAGGCGTATGATCTAACGCCTAGCTAAATTATATATACTATAGCTCTTCTTATATCTTAATTAATAGGTGCCTATATAGTAATTAGTAATAGGAAGAGATATAAGTATAAGGATAGAGGCTAGAAATTAAATCTTATTTTTACTTAAGTGCTAATAAGATAACAGCTAAAAGGCAGAAAAATAGGAAATAAGGCCGAACTAATTTAAGTACGCTATAGCTTCTCTTAAATTCAAATTAACAGGTGCCTACCCCTAGAGATTAGTAATAAGAAGAGACATATAGATATAAAGAAGGAGGCTTAACCTAAGAGGTCTGCTTGTTTACTTAGGCACCTAGCGTTATAGCCTCGTTCTATACTAGAATCTAGACTATATACATAGCTAGAAAAAGAAAATTATAGATTACTAGGGTAGAATAGAAGTCTAAGCATTACTTATAGCACGCTAGGGCGACTACGTAAGTACTAGATAGAGGCTAGGCTATATATTAATATATAAATATAGTCTGTTATTATTTTAGGATAAGAGGGAATTCTACCTAAGAAAAAACTAGTTTGTTTATTTATTTACTTTATTTAGATTATTAACTTATCTTATTAGTATCTTATAAGTAATTATAAACTAATAAGAAGTAGCTATATTAGGCCTATGTAGTTATGTTAGCTCCCTTTATTAGCCTAGAATTAGAATAGAACTTACGTTAGCTATAAGGTAGATTAAGTTAATATACTAAGGTAGTTTATTAGCTAATTACGTTTTATGATAGGCTATATAGTTATCTATTTAGTCTTATTAGCTTAATATACCCTCTTACTTTAAAGCTAGGATATAACTTACGTTATTCTAGCCTTGTTTTTTATCCTTAAAGTATAATAAAGCTTATGTAATAATAAAGCTTAAAATATTATCTCTTATCTCTCTTATACCCTTATAGGTAGGTAGAGTTATAGAAGGAGTCTATCTTATCTATCTTATAAAGGTCTAGGTAATAAGTATAATATACCTAAGTGGAATAGGGATAGCTATATAGTAACTATAACTTTAAGGTATACTATACTATCTACTATATTCTTAAATTATAGCTATCCTACTTAGAGGTTAGTATTAGCTTCTTAAAACATTTCCGTTTATTTAACCCTAATACTAATAATAAAAACACACCTAGCTAATAAACTATTATCTTATCTTAAGCTACTAGTTTATACTAGCTACCTAACTGCTTACTTCTTTACTCTAGACCTTATATATAAGTACTATACTCTAATTACCCCCCTACCCCCCCCCCCCCCCCCTCTCTCTCTTGTAAGTTCTATATAAACCTATATATATATACTAACGCTAATACTAATAGATAGATATATATATACCTAGATTCTCTTTCTTACCCTCTCTACTTTATATATATTTTACCTCCTTATTATCTATCTACTACTACCTTATACTAATCCTAAACTATATAGCTAAGTAGGTTATAAACTACCTTTCTCTTAGAACAATAGGTAAAGATATATAGGATAGTAGATATCCTATATAAGAATATATCCTATAGAAGTAAGAATATAGGATAACAGGGGTAGAGATATATAGAATATAAGGGGTTAAAGGGATAAAAGATATAAAGAGAGTATAATAGTTAGATTGTTATTATAGATGTTGCTTGCTTAGAGAGAAAGACAGTAGTTAGAATACAGGAGATTCCCATCCTTATATAACCGTATCCAGCTTACTAGAATATTCCATACTTGCGTAAGCTGCT
The DNA here is from genome assembly GCA_020631755.1 of Colletotrichum sublineola. Classification (NCBI taxonomy): domain Eukaryota; kingdom Fungi; phylum Ascomycota; class Sordariomycetes; order Glomerellales; family Glomerellaceae; genus Colletotrichum; species Colletotrichum sublineola. The sequence continues at coordinate 106,763 of JAHSQG010000027.1, read as the reverse complement.
TAGAAATCAACCTAGATGACACGTAAGAACTTAACCCTAACTTAATAACCCTAACTTAAAGAGATAACCTAGATAGTTAGAGAGAGGAGTAGTAAAGCCAATCTTACTCCTCATAGAATCTTCTAGCATCAGGCTGTGATTACGTAATCACCTGCTTACGTAATCAATATATATATTAATCTACTAATTCAGTAGATTATATATATATATATATCTTATATATAAATCTCTATAATAGAGGAAATATAAGATAAAGAAGTATAAGAGTATTAGAGAATACTCTTACTTCTAACACTCCCTCTTTTACTCTATTATAGGGGTTAAAAAAAAACCTCTAAGGTAAAAGAGTTACCCTAAAGTTAAAATATTAATAAGTTATCTTATTTAATAACTTATTAATAGAAATTCCTAAAAATATTAGGAAAAATATACTATTAATATAGGTATATTATATAGGCATATCCTTATTAAATAGGCCTATAAGCTTAATAAATTCTTGAAATTTAACCCTAGGTAGGGGTTTTATTAAGCCGTCTATAGGTATAGAAGAAGTAGGAATATATTCTACTTCTATATTGCCTTTTTCAACCTCTTAGCAGGTATAGTAGTAGTATATAGCAGTATGCTTAGTCCTTTAATAATATTCTAGGTTATAGGCTAAGCTTAGAGCTGTGTTATTATCTGTTTTAATAGGTATAGGGGTTATATTATACCCTATTTTAGATAATAGACCCTTTATCTATATAGCTTCTCTAATAGCTTCCTATAAGCTATTAAATTCAGCTTCTATAGTAGATAAAGAGATAGTTAACTGTTTTTTAGATTTCTAGCTTATAGGACTACTAAATAAAGTAAAGAGATAACTAATAGTAGATTTTCTAGTCTCTTTATAACTAGCCTAGTTAGAATTAGTATAACCTATTAAATAAGGTATATTAGGGCTATTAATATTACCTTTATAGGTAATATTATAGTTAATAGTCCCTTTTAAATAACTTAATATACCTTTTCCTTATTTTAATAGGTATTCTAAAGGGTTATATAGGTAACAAGAGGTAAAAGATACGCTATAGGCTATATCTGGCCTAGTTATAAACATAGCATATATAAGGGATCCTATTAGGTGTTAATAATCCTTTAATACGTCCTTAGAAGGTATATAACCCTTTACTTTGTTACCTAAAGAGGTATTTAATATTCCTAGAGATATAGGAATATTAGAGGGTAATATATCTAGAAGATTAAATCTTTCTAGAAGTTGCTGGATATAGTAGGCTTGAGAGATAGTTATAGATCTCTTAGATCTATCTCTTGTTATATATAGCCCTAGAAACTTAGAAACTTCTCTCTAGGTCTTATATCTCTATATATTTAGAGATTTTACCCTTTATATCTTCTATATACTTAATATCTTTATTAAGTATAAGAGAATTATTAATATAGGTAATAATATAAGTAGGATTTGTTTTATTCTAGTTATAATAAGTAGCCTTATCTGATTTTAAAGGTATAAAACCTATATCTTTTAATATAGATTTTATCTTTAGTTACTACTACCTAGGACTTTGTTTTAGACTATATAGGGCCTTTTTTAATAGAATAAGCTGTTCTTTATTATTATCCTAATTTATAGTATTTAAATTAGGATATTTATTAAAGAAATCAGCTAGAGGAATATTAGAAGGATCTATATAGACCTCTTCTTCTAAATCCCTATATAGGAAAGCTCTAACTATATTAATTTATTGGATTTCCTAGTCTAATACTGCTGCTAGAGCTAATAGGACCCTATAAGTAGTTGGATTAGATCCTATAGTAGAGGTCTGGAAATAATCAATTCTGTATTTCTGTTAGAATCCTCTTATATACAGCCTGGCCTTATATTTATCAATATTTCTATTAATATTGATCTTTTTCTTAAAGACCTATTTAGCTGTTAAAGGTACCCTAGAAGACTTATAGGCCTCCTTTAGGTTAACGGCTTGAAAAGTACCTCGCTAGATAATTATAGCTATTTCTTTATATATAGCTTCTAGCTATTTTTCTTTCTCTTTTCCTTCTAGAGCTTGTTTTATAGTAGTAGGCTCTATAGGTATTATACTATAATTTATAATATTATAGTATATATCCTCTACTTTAGAGGAATAGGCCTTATATTTTTCTTTATCCTCTTTAGATATAGGAGGTATATTTACCTCTATATTAGTTATAGGCTTAAGAGGAGGATTTATAGAAGTACTAGAAGGAATAGTTATTTCTCCCTCTCTTATAGTACTTTCTATAAATTTAATATGTGAAGTCCTTACTATAGAGGACTTATAAGGCCTAGAAGGAATATATATAGTATATATATTATTTCCTTCCTAAGATAAGTAAATACCTTCTTCTATATAGGTATTTAACTTATTAGATTATATATGCTTCTCTTTAGGTATATATATATATACCTTAGAGCCTATTTTACGTATATTAGATAAATCTGGTTTATTATCCTTATTAGGATAAAAGTAATCTAGAAAAGCCTCTATAGGGGTCTTTTCTTAGCATTTTATAGTAGTATAATTTAATAACTTAGTAGTTACTTTAAGGATAATATCCTATAGGAACTTAGGTAAGTTATTTACTACTATAATAGTCTTAGACTTATCTAGGATAGCCCTATTTGTTCTTTCTACTATACCGTTTTGCTCTAGTGTATAGGGTGTAGAGGGTTCTAATATAATCCCTCTTTCTTTAATATAAGGGGTTAATTCCCCTATATTAAATTTAGTACTGTTATCTAGGTGTATTTTCTTAGGATAATTATATCCTTGATTTTTATAGTATTCTAGCTTATTCTTAAGGATATTAATTATATCCTCTTTATTCTTAGAGAATTCTATATCTCTAAGGCTAGAATAGTTGTCTATAAAGGGTATAGTATACTTATTTCTATTAATAGAGGTAGGCGTTATTTTTAAGGTATCTATATAGATCCTTTCTAATAGAAAAGTAGCTCTATTATAGTTAATCTTAGGCTGTTACCTAGTTAACTTAGAGCTTATATAGTTAGGATAATATAGGTCCTTTTCTTTTAGTTTATCTAAAGGAATACCCTTAGTTATTTTAGCTGTTTTAACTAAATAAGGGTAAGAGGGATAGCCTAGTTTTTTATACTAGTCTTATATTATAGAAAAAAAAACCTTGTTTTCTTCTATATTAGAAGATTTATTATCTTCTATAGTATTAATAGTCTCTTCTTCTTCTAGAGATATATTATCTTCTAGAATAGTAGAGTTACTATTAATAGGTCTTTTATTAGTAATATTAAGGTAAAACCCCCTTTTTACTATATCTATATTAGTAAAGGGTTCCTTATTACTATTACAGAGGTTCTAGTTTATTAGAAAACTACCTCCTTTATAGTATAAAAGACCTAAGAATATAGAGATAGGAAATTTAGGTATATATAAGGTATTAATTAACCTTATATAGTTAATTTCCCCTTTAAACTATATAGGTAATAGAATAGTACCTATTCCTTTTAGTTTAATAGGACCTGCTCCTATATTAACTATAGGTATATTATTTTCTATAGTTAATTTAGTAAAATAGTTCTTATTATTAGAAATATGGACTGTTAAACCTGTATTATAGAGCTATTAATTCCTATGAGATAAGGGGAAAGAATAGGCTTTATAGGTATATTCTTTTCCTTTCTAAATAACCTCTTGAGAGGTCTGTTTGGTCTAGTTGGTAATAAAGGTTGCCTTAACCTTTCTAGTGTGATTTTAAGGCTGTGGGTTTAAATTAGGCTTATAGACCTTTCCTTTAGGTCTTTTATAGGGCTTATCCTTATTAAAAGGATTCTTATATCCCCTAGGGTTAGGCTGTTTATCCCTAGGGTTATTATCCTTATTAGAAGGATAATTATTACTATTATTAGATATAGGGGTATCTAAATCCCGCCTATTTTTATCTAATATATTGTTTATAAGGGCTTATAGATATAGAGGCTCTTTAGTCCTTAGAGTACTTCTTTACCTTTCTACCTATACTAGAAAATAGCTACTTAAAGTAGCTATAAAGACCGTTTTTTAGTCTATATCTTCTATCTTAGCCCCTATATTATTTAACTTAGAGATATAACCTTTAAAGGAGCTTATAAACTTGTTTAAAGAGTTATATACCTCTAGTTTAATAGTATGAAATTCTAGGTATAACTATTACCTTAAAATAGGGCCTATACCCTTATAGGAAGACTTTAATATAGATAAAGCCTCTTTAGGGTCCTTTAAATTAAAAATAAGAGATAAAGGTTCCTTCTATAGATTTTACCTTATTATTAATAGAGCTTATGTTTTTTGTTATTCTTATATCCCCTTATATTCCTCTTCTTTTTTAAAATAACTACTAACGTATATGTATAGTGAGTGGCCTATTAGAGTGAGTGGCCTAGTTCCTTATTACACCTTAAAGACTACTTTTTCACCTATTTTTTAAAAATCAAAATTAAGCCTAAAAAAGGTATAGTTTTCTATATATAGTTTTAATAAGAGTTAAATTTTAGAAATTAATAGTATAGTAATTATTGTCCTACCCTAACCCTTCTATTTCTTATCTAGCTCCTAAGATAAGGGTTAGGGTCTATACTCTAGTAACTAGTAGTGTTATAATTTCTATACTATTAATTTCTAAAATTTAACTCTTATTGAAACTATATATAGAAAACTATACCTTTTTTAGGCTTAATTTCGATTTTTAAAAAATAGGTGAAAAAGTAGTCTTTAAGGTGCGATAAGGAACTGGGCCACTCACTCTAATAGGCCACTCACTATGCATATACGTTAATATTAAGTAGTTTAAAGAAGAGGTAGATAGTTGTTATCTAGGAGTTCTAATTCTTAGTACCCTAGAGACGTTGTTCTGTAGGTATTATACAGCCTATAGTAGCCTTAATAATATCTACTATTTTTCCTAGTATTTTACTAGTATTTTCTATAGATATATAGATCTATAGAATAGTATAGAGGTCTTACTCTTTCTACCTCTTTATATATATATAAAGCAGATGTATAGAGGTCTTATTATAGCTAAAAAGGACTTATGTTACCTCTTAGTTCTATAGTTACTTATATTCCTTTAGTTATAAGAGATAATAAGGGCTTACTCTTTCTGCCTTATTATTCTTATAATAAAGTATATAAACAGAGCTATAAAATATATAGATATAAAGATAAATAGGCTACTAAAGAGATATACTATCTCTTATAGTATAGGTAGATACCCTAGGTTAAAGACCTAGGCTTATAACCTTTTAGAACAATAGGTAAAGATTTATAGGATAGTAAATATCCTATATAAGAATATATCCTATAGAAGCAAGAATATAGGATAGTAGGGGTAGAGATATATAGAATATAAGGGGTTAAAGGGATAGAAGATATAAAGAGAGTATAGTAGTTAGATTGTTACTAGAGATGTTGCTTGCTTAGAGATAAAGACAGTAGTTTAGAATATAGGAGATTCCCATCCTTATATAACCGTATCCAGCTTACTAGAATATTCCATACTTACGTAAGCTGCTTAGAAATCAACTAGATAGACGTGTAAGCACTTAACCCTAACTGAATAACCCTAACTTAAAGAGATAACCTAGATAGTTAGAGAGAGGAGTAGTAAAGCCAATCTTGCTCCTAATAGAATCTTCTAGCATCAGGCTGTGATTACGTAATCACCTGCTTACGTAGTTAATATATATATTAATCTACTAATTTAGTAGATTATATATATATATATATATATATCTTATATATAAATCTCTATAATAGATGAAATATAAGATAAAGAAGTATAAGAGTATTAGAGAATACTCTTACTTCTAACACTTTCTTTCTTTACTAACTAGTTTATTCTACTACTATTCTAAGTCTTATATCTACTCCTCTCCTAATAGTTTTTTATATAAGCCTAAACTAACGCTAATAGATATACTTACTATAGCTAATACCTTATAACCGCCCCTAAGATACCTCTCTTTAATACAGACCTTAAGTACCTTATCTATACTAGTAAGCTCCTAACTTAATAGGTACCCCTACTAATAGTAGATAGAACAGCCTAGCTTAATATAACATACTATTAGAATAAATAGTTCTTAATAATACTAGCCTACTTATAAGCTACTTATAATACAGCTAATATAAACCTAATAGTTAAGCTTAACTTCCCTACCACCCTAATTAAGGAGATATACGCTAAGGAGCTTAATATTAAGTTTTATACTCCTATTAAGGATAGCTATAGCTAGTAAACAGACGTGTTATACTGTCTTATTAGCTTTATTTTTACGTTTTAGTATCTTAATTCTTTATCCTTCTTCTATCTACTTACTCCTAGAGTTAAAGTTTTACTACGTACTTAGGGCTTAATAAACTCCCCTACGCTATAATACATCTATCTATCTATTTATTCACCATATTAGCTACAGGCCATCTATTGTTTGTCTATAGCTACCTTCTAATTTAAGACCTAAGGCTAGCTGTTACTATATCTTAACTATAAATCTATTACTTCCTATCTTTATTACCACCCTCTTTCTAAGTCTAAGACTTACTAAGTTCTCTTAAATTCCTTCCTATATTCTTCTTTATTCCTAACTTATCTCCTTACGCGTCATCATCACCATCGTATTCTCCCTTTTCCTAGTATACACTACACTAAATTATCCCGCGTTACACTCACACCTACAGCGCGAACGGCAATATACCCCGCCTTAAAGGCCGAACGACAGAGTTTATAGCCCCCCCGTCTCTGTCTCTGTCTCTCTCGTCTTTAGTCTGTTATTCTAAGTAGGCATGTTAAATAGCAATTTGATAGCATTTCCCTCGGCAATCTAATACCACGTCTGACGTATAAGCCTGGCTAGGAACGTTTAATAGCCTAGTATATCGTCTAGCATAGGCTCACGCTAACTTCTGTAAAAGCAGGTGGGAACACTAGGGAGCTTTTTGCGCGGATCGGCTGCGTTAAGCCTCTCCACGCTTAAGCGCGATTCTCCCAACAACGTATCCTAGAAGCTGTCAAAAGACACACCAGAAGATTTTAGAGCTTAAAGCAGTACCAGCCAAGCTAGAATTAGAGAGAAGATCTCTTAATCAAGCAAGGTTACAAAGGATATTTAGAGGTGCGGTTAGAAGTCTAGTGTTTAAGCATTACTAATTTGTTTGCCGTGGACGTGTTTCTGTGGCGTGGACAGAGGTCGGAAAGATAAACGGGGCAAGATGTGATTGCATCTTGCGCTGTTAAGTCGATTCCAGTTGTCCCAACATGATGAGGCTTTTCAAGAGCACTTGCTGTTTTCTGTCATGTGTTAATTGCAGATAGAATAGCTTCCTAGCCTGCGTTTGACTGATAAAGAGATAAACATTGGCACAAGAAAATCACGCCAGCAAACGAGTTCAACATTGGTCACTTCAGAACTAGAGGATCAGCGGAGACATAACATTGCCTTCATAACCGAAGTGGTCTCCCATTGGAACGAGTAAACGAAGAATTAGTGGAAGGTCCAACCAAGCGACTGCACCTTCCCAGTGAGGAAGGCAGATTGAAAGAGAATCAAGGAGAAGGAGGGGGGCTTGGGTGATGCCTGCCAAAAGTAGCGATGGAGGGGCAGGAGAGGGGCTTTGAACACAGTACCCGGGTCAAGAACATTGTCTTTGAGATGCTTGTGTGTCTTGATTCTTTCTGGTGTTTTTCTGTTGTCTATCCGTCTGTCTGTCTGTCTGTCTGTGTGTCTCACGAGACGGCATCATCATCATCATCATGGGTTCAGACCAAGGCGAGCATCACCAGCAGCAGGAGCAGCAACAGCACCAGCACCATCAACAGCATCAGCAGCAGCAACCTAGCTCCTTTGCCGGCACCAGATTCCTCGTAAGCCTAGATTACCCCCCCCCCCCCCCCCTAGGAATGCAGGCTAGAGGATGAAGCCTCAGAGACATGCGCGAGCTGTTAGGAATCACGCTAATCACGCATGATTCCCTCTGCCATACATAGGCCGCCGTCCAAAGCTACCAGTTTTACCAGCACCCAACCGATGCCAACCTAGGCCGCTGGGCAACGTCTGCCGCTCCCACCATCACCGGTCACCAGGCCGCAGCCCTCATTCACCACACTAAGAACCACGCCGCCGGCATCACAGCCCATCTTGCCGACCAGGGCGTGACGACGACGCCACGCCAAAACCTGGCGCAGTCGCATATAACCTACCTCCGAAACCACTGGCCCAACGGCCAGTGGTACACCGACACCTGCAAGCCCACCACTGACCCGCCCTCGCTCGACGTGCTTACGCCGTTCAAGTCCATGACGCAGCACTGGCTCGCGCACTCCCAGGGCCGTCCGCTGTCTGACCTCTGGGCGCAGTCCCCCCAGCGCGGCATCATCTGGCAGATTGTCAACGAAACCCGGAGCACGGGCCTCACGAAGCGCGTGGCTCAGGAATCCCTGCGTCGCGTCAAGAGAACGTTCCCGGCCGCCGCCGCCCCGAGACCCAAGCCCGCGGCTGCCGCTCCCACCCCTGCCCCAGTGTCCGAGCCGGAGCCCGAGGCCCCGCGCGCCGATCCCCCCCGTCCCTCCCTTGCCGCCGACGACGAGTTCGCGCCCCCCGTCCTCGGCCAGTCCAAGCGCCTGTCCTTACAGGAGGCCACTATCCCGCTGCCCCCCCTGGATTCCGCCCCCAAATTCGAGTACAGCCGGACTCCGTCCCCGCCCCCGATGCCTGAGTCGGACGACGACGAGTCGGACGTGTCGGCATACGCACAGCAGAGATTGCTTTTAGTCGTCACGAACGAGAGGATTACGGTGGTGACAAGCAAGAGAGCGGCGGTACTTACGCTTTGACGACCTCACTTAACAGTCCGGACAAGAGTTTATATAGTGTATTTATGACTTGGCTGGCTAATTGACATACTAACAAGCCAGTATTACTGCTACTGAGTAATAAGCTCAGTTAGACTCCCAACGGACACCGTACTGTCAGATTGCTAACAGTAATGTCTATTTAATAAGTTATTTAACGTAGTCTAAAATAGTTAAAATTATCTTCTTACCTAATAACTTAACTCCAGATGTCAAAATAAGAGTATTTAGCAGTAATAAAAGCAAACTCCAGCTGCAGAACAACCGCCTTTAGATGTACATTGCGTGCAACCGCCGGCCGGAGTACACCCGAAGTCCGAATAGCAAACCCAAGCGTTGTTATAAAGACACTGATTACGGCTTACTAAAGTAGAGCCATCTTCTGAGGACTGAACGTTACGCTCTGGACGAGGGGCGGCCTGAGCAAGGTGTGTAGCTAGGACAAGCAAGAGACCTAGCTTAAAAGTGTAGAAAATCATGTTCAAAAAGTAATATCTGTTGTTTAGGGGATAGTGCAGATGGAGGAATACTCAGATTGCAGATTTGTCAGGGTGGTATCTTAGGTCTTATATACCTTTAGTTATTAACCCCACATGTTGGGATCCGGAATATCCGGAATGAGTAAATTGACAGAAAGGTACTGATTTAGATCCACTCTAAAGTTTAAGAGGAAAGTTTAATAGCGTCAGTGTACAGAGGAGCCCGTTAACAGTCCTTACAGAGAGTGCTAAGAAACACCCCATGTCAGCTAATAAGGGGACTTACAGGGGTTAGTAAATAAAGTTCTTCCTTGTCCAATTACTTTTTACAATCACGAGGGTTTCCGCTAATTATATCCCATACTACGGTATCAGGCTAAAGTTTAACCCCCTCGTTAAGTACCAGTAGGGCAGCCCACGCCCACTTAACTAGCCAACCAAAGGGCCCAAAATCATTAGAGTGATTTGCCCATATAAGCATTTAATCTCAGCTTATGTCAGCTATGCTGAGTTCTTTGTTTGTTATGTGCTTCTGACTTATGTCAGCTATTTTTAGCCCCTTGTTGGCCATCCAGCTCAGTCCCTATCTGCGGGTCACTACCTAACTATCCGGTTTTACTTACCCATCACACCATACCGTATCCTCTGGTTAAACTGACATTCCACTTATTTCAGGCTAACGGTAAGTGGTATTGCGGCCGCTGAAAAGGGGCTGGCGTGCTGGCAGAAACAGGGATCTAGTGGTGGCAAATGCAGGGGTTAGTCATATACGTCAGAAGCAAGTTTTAGTGTAAGGGCCAGTAAATTAACCTTCTTAATAGCATGAATGTGTCAAAGCGCCTATAAAAGTGGAGGCACCCCCATTTTAGGGACACTTTGGTTGCTGCGAAATACTCTGGCTACTTCGACACACCCCCTCAGGCTTATGCGTCACACTAAGCCTGATTTTTATGCCAGGGGATTTGCCGACTAATAAGCTCTTATCCACCCTCTCAGGATAGTCTAGGTCATAAAGGATCTGAGCAGTGATTTCCGGATTTCCAGCTCTTTCTGGATCTTAGTGGATTCATCGGTCGTCTACCCCTCGATTTGGCCGAACTCGAACTCATAGCCCATAGAATTTAACAGTAGGGGGTAGGCGTTAGACGCCTACTGACGCGGCCAGCGGCTCAGACTGTTAATTGTTAAAGCGCCTATAAAAGTAGAGGCACCCCCATTTTAGGGACACTTTGGTTGCTGCGAAATACTCTAGCTACTTTAACAGAATAGTCCTATAGCTAGGCATTAGAGGTCCTAAGGCTGGGAACTTTATGTTAAGTTAATAGGTACTAATAGGTTATTTCTAATAGGCTACTAGACGTCTTCTACTATAAATATATACTTATTACTATTATTATTAGTATTTATATTAGATATCTCTATATTAGAGATTTCCTCCTTTACGTACTTCTTAGTATTAAAAGTATCCTATCTATCTTATAATATCTTCTTAATAGGTATATCCTTAATCTTAATCTTATTGATATTACTACTATCTAGGTTATTACTAATACTATACTATTGTATTTATTATATTTATCCCTATAAATACAATATATATATTTGTATTTATATTCTGCCTAGTATAAATAAAATACAAATATAAATATATATATTCGTATTTGTATTTAATGTATTTAAATACACTCTATTTTAACTAATTATATTAAATATATAGAAAATAGTCTTTAATAGCTTTTAATACTATATTTATATATCTAATGTATTTTTCTAGAAATCTTTACTTATTTACTAGGTTTCTTTAAAAAGAAACTTATATTTAATAAGGAAATAATAGAATTTATATTTTAGCTATTATTATATATATAATAGTTAAAACTTACTTACTTATATACTTAATTAGTATTTTTAAGTTATACTAAGTTAAATAGTATATTTTTATTTTTAGCCTTAACCCTAACCCTATAAAATAGAAAGAGGTTTTCTTTAGAAAACCTACTATAATACTATTAATATCTAAGAAAATATATTAGATATATAATATTTAAGTATTAACTAACTTAAATATAATTTCTATATACTTAATATAATTAGTTATATTCTAGTATATTTAAATATATTAAATATAAATACAACATATATATTTGTATTTATATTTATAAATGCATATATTTATAAAATTTATAAATATAATACAAATATATATAACTATTATATTTGTATTTGTATTTTGTATTTTATATTTGTATTTTATATTTATATTGTATTTTGTATTTATATTGTATTTTATATTTATTCTTAATACTCTAAGTATAGGTAACTATAATACGCTTTATTAACGTAGTCTACTTAATTAATAGGCTGGCAGGCTGGCTGCTAGGCTAATAGGTAACTACTTACTCTACCTACTATATATAGTTATTAGTTACCTTAGATAAGTACTACTTAAAGGGCTTATTAATAGTAGTATTAAGAGGTTAAAGGAGGGAGGTTATACTAGGTAGTATAAGGCTAGGCGTAATATAGTTAGACTATAGTTATAATAGTATACTAGGGGTCTTATAAAAGGTAGTAATATCTATAACTAAGAGGTATTCTTACCTTATTATAAGGGGGAAAAACTTATTAGTTAGCTACTACCTAAGGAGATACTTATTATTATAGGCTGTATTATTAAACTCTACTATAACCTCTTTACTATAATAGTTACCCTTATATACCTTAAGGTTACTACTAAGACTAATAGGTTTACTATAAAATATTAGCTTAGGTAGTAGCTAATAGACCCTATTAGTAAAGATATAGAGTATAAGAGTAGCTTACTACTTACTCTAGCTACTCCTATTAGTCTTACTAGCTACTATATAGGAGCCTCTAGGTACCTATATTAACCTATTAAGGTATTTAAAAGGTATAGGGGTCTTATTAAAGTTAATAATACAGTTAGGTAGGAAATAGAGGGTGCTAATAGGCAGCTGTTACTAGGCTAGTAAGGCCTAGCTAATACGTCTATTAAAGTAGAGAAAGTTAGTAATAATAGTAAGGCATTTAGTAGGGAGCTTTAAGGCTTACTTTATAAGCTAGTAATATAAGATATTCTAGCATATAAGAAAGCTAGTAAACCAGCCTATAGAGAATTAGAAGGGATAGGTAGGAAGATAGGTATCTATAACAGTACTAAGGTATTTAGTAGTAAAAAGGGCTTAGGCCTCCTACTTAAACTATCTAGTTATAATAACTTTATTATTAGTCTGTTATTACTAAAAGTAACTATAGAGGTTAGCTTCTATTTCTAGCTATTCTAGTTAATAGTTACGTATAGCTAGGCTAGTAGCTATATCCTGCTATTAATACTAATTAATAATAGTTAAGTAGGGTATCTTAAAGTAGGCGGCAGCCTCTTTGTTTACAAGCACACCAGTATACTAACTAGGGTTATTCGGATTTGCCGGCGGCTTGGAATATGTCGAGGTTTTTGCGTATTGTAGACCCGTCTGGGAGGAAGATGGCCTCTTGCGAAACTGCTATGATGCGGCGCCGCAAGGTGTCGCGGTTAATTTTGTCGATGGGTACGCCACAACCGCAAAGTATTAGGTAATAATCCCCGAATGTAAACATATGAAAAGCTAATTTGGGCTTCCCTTAGGTTTATACTTTCTGTGTGCTTAAATACTTGATTTGGGTGTAGCGGTTAACAGGCCGGCACTTTGCGGGGCCAGCATCTGTGCACGTGTGTAGCTGAGGGATTTTCGCCCTGGCGGCCACCTATTTCTCCTGAAGTCAGCATTAAACCTAATGCGGCAGTATGGGGGGCATACCCACTAAGCCCTAGCACGGATATGCCTACATCTAAGCCTATATATAAGCCTATTACCTACCCCTTAGGCTAACTAACTATCTCTTCCTCCTTTATACTACTCTTCTTTACCCCTTTATTACTAGTAATATCTATAGTGAACTTTTTAGCTAGGTTACCTACTATAATATTAAAAAGTATAAATTAACTAATATAGCTAACTTATTAGTGTAGCGAATCGGCTGGTGTGCCAATTCGGCTAATAGACCAAAAGATCAACCAGTTCTGGCACTTAGTGCCAGTACTGCACCACATATGCCCTTATAATGGATGCCCGGCCGAGTGCCCAGCGACCCGTCGGCGATCTCATTACAATTGCCCCCCTTCTAATGCGACGCGTCCTCGAGTCGTAACTCTAAGGCCCACGTGCACTGGCGCCGGTAACCGTGCGCTGGAGCACGAGGTCATGTTAACCCTGAAGGCCCTAGGCAGCCTCGCACCTGGCGACAGCTGGGGGACCCCCGGCTGGCACTAGGATTGCCTCCCTGCACCTAGTCCCTCTAAGCCTAATGTTGATGTTGAATGCGCGGAAATGACACGGCGATTAGCCGGGGAATACACGGGTAATTAGCCCCACATATACGGTGGATACCTGAGGTTTTGGACCAATCAGAGGCCAGGGATTCACTAGGATTCTGCTACAAGGGGATAGCCTCACTTCTAGATTTCTACATAAATAGCTAGATACACACACGTATAACACATATAAATATATATAATAACTAACTATTATAATCCCTATAATTTAATAATTAATAGTCTAATATACGTTTCTATAATAGCTAAAACGCCCCTCTAATTAAATAATAATATCTATTAATTATAACGTACCTATATAGTAAGTAAGCTAATATAGTAAGTAAGCTACTTTCCTCTACCCTTCTACCCTTTATATAAGTAAATTTAACTATAATATATAAAATTAATTAAAACTACTTATCCCCCTCTTTTTTATTACTATCCTAAACTACTTTATAGGTTTATATATTATATCTAACCTTTTTATAATTATTATATTATTATATATATAGTTTATTACCTTCTATATAACCCTCCTTCTAAGGGTTATTCTCTCTCTTAGTACTAATACCTTCCTTTTCTTCTTATAATACCTCTACTTTAGTAGTATTAAGTAACCCTCTAAGATATAGTCTAGTCTTTTTTACCCTCTAGTACTTACTTAGTACCTCTATCCCTATATAAAGCTTATAGTTTTTAGCCTTAATAATAGTAAGCCTATAGGCTAACTTACTAATACCTTTAGCCTAGAAGTTAATTATTTTATATATTAATATTAGTAAGCTACCTTAATATACCTAGATCTTCTTTCTAAGGGAAGTAGTACTTTATACGCCCTTTAGTACTATAGTTAGTATCTTTAGGTCTTAGGACCCTTAGCTACTTAGCCTTAAGTTTAATAGTATTAGTATCTTTAGCTTAAAATCTAAGTAAGAAATAACTACTTTAGGGTTAAAAGGTATAAAGCCTACCTATCTAAAACTAGCTTATATATTATTTTTACTTATAGAGGTAAAAAATACTACTTTAAAGGTAGGAAAAAAGTTATTCTTTATAATATATAAAATCTATATCTATATTATCTTCTTAATTTCTTTACTATATAAGTACTTTAATAGGCTAAAGTACCTAATATTAAGAGGCTAAAGCTTATATAATAAATAGGGGAGTATATAAAAAGTAATAATATTCTCTTTCTTATAGTATTTATTAAAGTTAGTTAATTTATAGCTATTATAGCTATTAAGGATTAAGAGGTAATAAGTAGCCTTTATATATAACTTTGTATATTAATTAAAATAATTTAATTAATCTAGGCTAATTTTATTTATTATCTATTTATTTTTACTTAGGTAGATATACTATATAGCTAGGAACTAACTATTAGTATACTAAGAGAGGAGGTAATATTTACCCTTTATAATAATATATAAAGGTATTACCTAGCTATTTATATATATACTCTAAATAATAAAAACCTATTTATAATTACTAGGCTGCTTTATATAAGGCCTTCCCTTATAGTTAGAAGTTATAATAACCTTTATATATAATAGTATTCCTATTAAGAAGCTAGTCTTATTAAAATTATAAATATTATAATCCTATATCTTATACTTTATAATTACGTTTTATATAAGTATAAACTAGCCTTATATAATTATAGGATCTTTAGCTAAGGCCCTCTAATAGTTAATTTAATATTAAAATTATATTTTTAATTTAGGGATATATTATATAAAGTTCTCTACCTATTAGGGTCTAATATATATTCTATTATATATATTTAGGAGTTAGTTAGCTATTTCTTATATGTCTTCTTATTATAGAGGGAACCCTTAATTAATTAGGTTAATAACTTAATTAAGAATTACCTCCTCTTTAGATATAGTTATTTTTATTAAATTAAGTTATCTTTTTGTTAGAATAGTAATCTCACATAACCATACAGCAAACCCTTAAGTCATGCACAAACAATAAAGGGCATCAGATTAGATACTTAGACCTTAGGTATAAACCATAGTACGACTTAGACTAAACTAACTTAAGCCTTATAACTAAGTACATAACTACTATATAACAGCTATCTTATAGTTAGGAGAGATAGTTATAGATAATAGATCTTTAGTTTACCCTATATTTTGTTTACCCCCTTACGCGTAAGGGACTCTTATAGACAGGAGAGAGTCTATTTAACACTAATTAGTAGTTACTTAGGTAATTATACGTAATTGCTTTATATAATTATAGATTAGTAAGAGTAAAGAGATAAGGACTTAGGAATCTAGGAGGATCACCTTATGCTAAGAGCCCTAATCTTACTATTGTCGCCTAGTAAGTTAGAACTAGATAGTAAGGGTAGGGAAGACTAGATACTATTATATTATATAAGAAAGCATCCTATATCTACTCTAGTAAGTTAGAACTAGGTAGGAAACCTATTATATGCTTTACTAGTAGATAGTATATACTATAGCATATTACATAACAACCTAATGCCATATAAAACAAAATAGCTACTACCTAACTATAGCTTTAGCTTAAGAAATAGAAGCCTCTTAACTAAAAGAGGAAATCTAGTAGAATAATAATAATGTAGATAAATATTAGATTATATATAAAGACATAAGCAAGAGGAGTAGTATTCCTCTTAGCATCTAGAAGAAGTTAACTAACCTAAGATTCTAGATATAAACACTAGATATTATAGCTGCCTTAATAGAAGTAGAGCTTACTATATATATTAGGTATATTATAATAAACATAATTATTATAAGACTACTAAATAAGATCTTTATTAATTAACTATATAAAGATTTTAAGGACTAGTTACTATATTAATAGTTAAGGGTTAGTTATATATACTAAGATAAGTTTGTCTAACTCCTTACTAAGTAAGGAATTTAGCTTCTAAAGGGTAAGGAAAGATTAGTATCTATATAAATCTTAAACTTTATTAAAGGGATTAATAGGGAAGACATAGAGGACACTACTATAACTACTCTATCCTATATAATTAATATACTAGTAACTACTATTAGGAACCCTAAGGCAGCCCCTTAATAGAACACAGCTAAGCAGCTAGTAGAGTTAATTAAACTCTAAGATACATTACTGGCTTAAGGGACTAGAAGGCCTAACATATAAATAACTCCTCTTAAGATAAGGTTTATATAAGAGGTAGAAAGTTTTTTAAGGCCCTAAAGTTAAAGTATACCCCTACTATAGAGAGATATCTATAACCTCCTACTAAAACAAATTATTAGGAATAGTCTATATAAGCCCTATATAATCTTAGTCTTCTAGAAGGGATAGAGAAAAGATAGGAACTATACTAGGAAACTATATAATATACTTTATAATAAGGTAAAGGTTTTTATTAGTTTCTATTAGTATCTCTAGATTATAGAGGATTAATACTATATGGTATTTCTAGATATCCTAGCTAAGTATATAGAAGAATTCTACCTATACTATATTAGCCCTATATAAAGATAGGATAAGATATATAGTATGCTAGATATATATTTTAACACTAGTATTAACTATAGTTTATATTAGACTAACTAGACTACTATATCCTTTATATAAGTTAAGAGGGAGAATCTAGATAAGATACCTATAGAGGTACTTAAAGTACTTCTAGATAAGCTACCCCTTATATAATAAGCACTTAGTGATGGTTTCTAAGGAGAGATTATGCTTTATATGTAGGTCACCTAGGCCTACTAGGGCGTACTAGAACTTAAGACAGCTCTTAGCAACCTTAAGGTATATTACATATATAAAGAGTTCTTCTCTAATCTTAGGGCTTCTTTATAAGTTGCCTTAAATAGGAAGACTACCTTACATGATATATACTTTATAGATAGGAGATATATATCTAACTATAAAGACTAGTAGTAATAGTATTTATATAAGAAAGGTCTACTATATTAACTATTATATAAGGGTAGAGGTACTTAGAATAGTAGGCTAAGACCTTATTATATAAATAGACCTAAGAAATGTTTTATATGTTAAAAGGAGGGATATTAGTTAACTAATTACTTAGATAGAGAATAGAATTATATAAAGAACTAGTACCTTTAAGTATATAACATGCTTAACTAGGAACTATATAAAGATTTCTTACTATACCTCTTAGAGGTAGAAGGAGAAAACCCTATTAAGGAAGAAGGGGAGGAATTACATAATAAAGACAAATACTAGGAAGATTAGGATATCTCCTAATACCTCCTATTAACATTATTCCTTTATTATATAATAGGAGAAGACATCTTCTCTAAATAGGTAATAGAAGAAGGGAAAATTTTTATATTATAAGACCTATATAGCACTATATACTAAGGAGAACTATAGGACATAGGGGTAGCTAAATTCTTAACTATTAGAAGGCTATAAGTTATAGCATACTTATAAGAGAACCTATATATAAAGGTAATATAGAAGCTAGGATCTACTAATATATAATTTAGAGGAGGTGAATCTATTATGTCTATAGGGATAATAAAGATAGATAACTAAATTAGATAAGTTACCTATTATATCCTAGATATACTAATACTAACATATATATATAGTAAGTAGCCTATTATAGTAAGTAGCCTACCTCCTCCTACCTTTCTACCTTTTATATAAGTTAATTAAGCTATAATATATAAAATTAATTAAAACTACTTGTTATCTCCTTCCTCATTACTATCCCAAACTACTTGACAGGTTTATATGTTATATCTAGTCTTCCTATAATTACCATATTATCACACATATAGTTCACCACCCTCTATATAACCCCTATTTTAGGACGTTTCCTTACCTCTAGCACTAATACCTTCCTTTTCCTTTTATAGTACCTCTACTTTAGCTATATTAAGTAACCCTCTAAGGCGTACTTAGGTCTTTTTAGCCCTCTGGCGCTTACTTAGTACCTCTATCCCCATATAAAGTCCTTTATTCTTAGCCTTAAGAATAGCAACCCTATAGGCTAACTTACTAATACCTTTAGCCTAAAAGTTAATTACTTTATATATTACTATTAGTAAGCTACCTTAATACTACTAGATCCTCTTTTTAAGGGAACTACAGCTTTATACACCCTTAATTACTATAGTTAGTATCTTTAGGTCCTAGGAGCTATTACTACCTAGGGGTAAGGTAGGGGGTGTTAGTATCTTTAGCTTAAAATCTAGTTAAGAAATAACTACTTTAGGGTTAAAAGGTATAAGGCCTACCTATCTAAAACTAGCTTATATATTACTTTTACCTATTAAGGTAAAGAATACTACTTTAAAGGTAGGAAAGAAGTTATCTTTTATAATATATAAAATCTATATCTATATTATCTTCTTAATTTCCTTACCATATAAGTACTTTAATAGGCTAAAACACCTAATATTAAGAGGCTAAAGCTTATATAATAAATAGGGAGGCATATAAAAAGTAATAATATTCTCTTTCTTATAGTATTTATTAAAGTTAGTTAATTTATAGCTATTATAACTATTAAGGATTAAGAGGTAATAAGTACCCTTTATATAGGACTTTATATATTAATTAAAATAATTTAACTAATCTAGGCTAATTTTATTTATTATCTATCTATTTTTACTTAGGTAGATGCGCTATATAGCTAGGAATTAGCTGTTAGTATACTAAGAGAGGAGGTAATATTTACCCTTTATAATAACATACAGAGGCATCACCTAGCCATCTACACACACACCCTAAATAATAGAAACCTATTTATAATTACCAGGCTACTTTATATAAGGCCTTCCCTTATAGTCAGAAGTCATAACAACCTTAGCATACAATAGTATTCCTATTAGGAAGCTAGTCTTATTAAAATTATAGATATTATAATCCTATATCCTATACTTTATAATTATGTTTTATATAAGTATAAACTAGCCTTATATAATTATAGGATCTTCTACTAAGGCCCTCTAATAGTTAATTTAATATTAAAATTGTATTTTTAATTTAGGGATGTATTATATAAAGTTCTCTACCTATTAGGGTCTAGTATGCGTCCTATTATATATATTAAGGAGTTAGTTAGCTATTTCTTATATGTCTTCTTATTATAGAGGGAACCCTTAATTAATTAGGTTAATAACTTATTTAAGAATTACCTCCTCTTCTAATATAGTTATCTTTATTAAATTTAGTTATCTTTTACCTTATGCGATACGTCTAGCGTATTAGTCATAAAGGGTTGTTTAGGGGACCTTATAAATAGATACTGCTTTTTTTACAGACATTTTTAGGTCTTTCTTAATAGCCTAGAGGGTAAGGATAATATAACTTTTAATTAAGGTAGATTATATGTTTGTATATAGAGGAAAGTTAGTATAAAGGTTAAAGAGGTAGAAAGAAAGGAAAAGTAGCGACTTGCTATAAGTAGCGACTTACTATGTAGGTACGTTAACTTATTAATAGAAATTCCTTAAAATATTAGGAAAAATATACCTTTAGTATAGGTATATTATATAGGTATATCCTTATTAAATAGGCCTATAAGCTTAATAAATTCTTAGAATTTAACCCTAAGAAGGGGTTTTATTAAGCCGTCTATAGGTATAAAAGAAGTAAGAATATATTCTACTTCTATATTACCTTTTTCAACCTCTTAATAGGTATAGTAGTAATATATAGTAGTATAATTAGTCCTTTAATAATATTCTAGATTATAGGCTAAGCTTAGGGCTATATTATTATCTGTTTTTATAGGTATAGGGATTATATTATACCCTATTTTAGATAATAAACCCTTTATCTATATAGCTTCTCTAATAGCTTCTTATAAGCTATTAAATTTAGCTTCTATAGTAGATAAAGAGATAGTTAACTATTTTTTAGATTTCTAGCTTATAGGGCCTCTAAATAAAGTAAAGAGATAACTAATAGTAGATTTTCTAGTCTCTTTATAACTAGCCTAGTTAGAATCTATATAACCTATTAAAGAAGGTATATTAGGGCTATTAATATTACCTCTATAGGTAATATTATAGTTAATAGTCCCTTTTAAATAACTTAATATACCTTTTCCTTATTTTAATAGGTATTCTAACAGGTTGTATAGGTAATAAGAGGTAAAAGATACGCTATAGGTAATATCTAGCCTAGTTATAAACATAGCGTATATAAGGGATCCTATTAGGCGTTAATAATCCTTTAATAGGTCCTTAGAAGGTTTATAACCTTTTAATTTATTACCTAAAGAGGTATTTAATATTCCTAGAGATATAGGAATATTAGAGGGAGATATATCTAGAAGATTAAATCTTTCTAAAAGTTACTAGATATAGTAGGCTTAAGAGATAGTTATAGATCTCTTAGACCTATCTCTTATTATATATAGCCTTAGAAACTTAGAAACTTCTCCTAGGTCTTATATTTCTATATATTTAGAGATTTTACCCTTTATATTTTCTATATACTTAATATCTTTATTAAGTATAAGAAAATTATTAATATAGGTAATAATATAAGTAGGATTTATTTTATTCTAGTTATAATAAGTAGCCTTATTTAATTTTAAAGGTATAAAACCTATATCTTTTAATATAGATTTTATCTTTAGTTACTACTACCTAGGACTTTACTTTAGACTATATAGGGCCTTTTTTAATAGAATAAGCTGTTCTTTATTATTATCCTAATTTATAGTATTTAAATTAGGATATTTATTAAAGAAATTAGCTAGAGGAATATTAGAAGGGTCTATATAGACCTCTTTTTGTAAATCCCCATATAGGAAAGCTCTAACTATATTAATCTGTTAGATTTCCCAGTCTAATACTACTACTAGAGCTAATAAGACCCTCTAAGTAGTTAGGTTAGATCCTATAGTAAAGGTCTAGAAATAATTAATTCCGTATTTCTATTAGAAACCTCTTATATACAGCCTAGCCTTATATTTATTAATATTTCTATTAATATTAATTTTCTTCTTAAAGACCTAGTTTACTATTAAAGGTACCCTAGAAGACTTATAGGCCTCCTTTAGGTTAACAGCTTAAAAAGTACCTTACTAGATAATTATAGCTATTTCTTTATATATAGCTTCTAGCTACTTTTCTTTCTCTTTTCCTTCTAGAGCTTATTTTATAGTTATAGGCTCTATAGGTATTATACTATAATTTATAATATTATTATTAGAATAGTAATCTTATATAACTATACGGCAAACCCTTAAGTTACGTATAAAGAATAAAGCCTACTAGATTAGAGACTTAGACCTTAGGTATAAACTAGTATACGACTTAGACTAAACTAACTTAAGCCTTATAACTAAGTATATAACTATTATATAGTAGCTATCTTATAGTTAGGAGAGATAGTTATAAATAATATATCTTTAGTTCACCCTATATTTTATTTACCCCCTTACGTATAAGGGACTCTTATAGATAGGAGAAAGTCTATTTAATACTAATTAGTAGTTACTTAGGTAATTATATATAATTACTTTATATAATTATAGATTAATAAGAGTAAAGAGATAAGGACTTAGGAATCTAGGAGGATTACCTTATACTAAGAGCCCTAATCTTACTATTATTACCTAGTAAGTTAGAACTAGATAGTAAGGGTAGGGAAGACTAGATACTATTATATTATATAAGAAAGCATCCTATATCTGCTCTAGTAAGTTAGAACTAGGTAGGAAACCTATTATATGCTTTACTAGTAGATAGTATATACTATAGCATATTACATAACAACCTAATGCCATATAAAACAAAATAGCTACTACCTAACTATAGCTTTAGCTTAAGAAATAGAAGCCTCTTAACTAAAAGAGGAAATCTAGTAGAATAATAATAATATAGATAAATATTAGATTACATATAAAAATATAAGTAAGAGGAGTAGTATTCCCCTTAGTATCTAGAAGAAGTTAACTAACCTAAGATTTTAGATATAAATACTAGATATTATAACTATTTTAATAGAAGTAGAGCTTACTATATATATTAGATATATTATAATAAATATAATTATGGTTAGACTACTAAATAAAATCTTTATTAACTAACTATATAAAGACTTTAAGGACTAGTTACTATATTAATAGTTAAGAGTTAGTTATATATACTAGGATGAGTTTATCTAACTACTTACTAAATAGGGAATTTAACTCCTAAAAGGTAAGGAAAGATTAGCCTCTATATAAATTACAAACTTTATTAAAGGGATTAATAAGGAAGATATAGAAGACACTACTATAACTACTCCCTCCTATATAATTAATATACTAATAACTACTATTAGGAACCCTAAAGTTACTACCTAGTAGAATATAGCTAAGCCTCTAGTAGAGTTAATTAAACTCTAGAATATACTACTAGCTTAGGGGACTAAAGGGCTTAATATATAAATAGTACTACCTAAGATAAGATTTATATAAGAAGTAGAGAGCTTCCTAAGATTATAAAGTTATAGCATACCAGCCCTATAGAAGGATATTTATAACCTTCTACTAAAATAAATAGTATAGAATAGACCTTATAAGCCTTATATAATCTCTATTTTCTAGAAGGGATAGAGAAAGGATAGGAACTATATAGGTAAGCTATATAATATAATATATAATAAAGCTAAGGTTTTTATTAGTTTCTATTAATACCTCTAGATTACTAAGGATTAATACTACACTATATTCCTAGACATCCTAGTAGATTATATAGAAGAGTTTTACTTATACTATATTAGCCCTATATAATAATAGGATAAGATATATAGCATACTAGATATATACTTTAATACTAGTATTAACTATAGTCTATATTAGACTAACTAGACTACTATGTTATTTATATAAGTTAAAAAAGAAAACCTAGATAAGATACCTATAGAGGTGCTTAAAGTACTTTTAGATAAGTTACCCCTTATATAATAAGTACTAGGATCTAGATTCTAAGGAGAAATCATACTCTATATATAGGTCACCTAGGCCTGCTATAGTATGCTAGAACTTAAGACAGCTCTTAGTAACCTTAAGGTATATTATATATATAAAGAGTTCTTCTTAAACCTTAGGGCTTCCTTATAAGAAGCCCTAGATAGGAAGACTACCTTATATAATATATACTTTATAGATAGGAGATATATATCTAACTATAAAGATTAATAGTAATAATATTTATATAAGAGAGGACTACTATGTTAACTATTCTATAAAAGCAAAGGTTTTTAGAATAATAGACCTAGACTATATTATATAAACATAACTAAGAAATGTTTTATATATAAAAAGGAGGGATATTAGTTAACTAACTACTTAGAGGAGGAATATAATTATATAAAGACCTAATACCTCTAGGTATATAATATACTTAACTAGGAACTATATAAGGACTTCTTACTATATCTCTTAGAGGTAGAAGGAGAAGATCCTATTAAGGAAGAAGAGGATAACTTATATAATAAAGATAAATACTAGGAAGACTAGGATATTTCCTAATACCTCCTATTAATATTATTTCTTTATTATATAACTAGGGAAGATATCTTCTCTAAATAGGTATTAAAGGAAGGGGAGATTTTTATATTATAAGACCTATATAGTACTATATACTAAGGAGAGTTATAGGATATAGGAGTAGCTAAGTTCTCTACTATTAGAAGGCTATAAGTTATAGTATACTTATAAGAGAACCTATATATAAAGGTAATATAGAAACTAGGATCTACTAATATATAATTTAGAGGAAGTAAATCTATTATATTAATTAGGATAATAGAGATAGATAACTAAATTAGATAAGTTACCTATTATATCCTAGATATACTAATATTATTCTTTTTCTTATTATATAATATAGATAGGCTAGGAGCCTATTTTAATAATATATAAAATACTATTATTATAAAAGATAGTAAATAGATACCTATTATATAAAAGTAAGGATACCTATTCTTTAACCTAAGTTATATAGAAGCTAGGATATTCTTTACTAAATCCTAGCTAAGGCGACTTTATAGGAGGTTTAGATATCCTTATATAGATTACCTATACTACCTCCTAAAGAAGGCTAAATATAAGGATGTTAATTTTAATATTCTAGAAAAGATCTAGAAGTTCTATTATTATTACTAATTATATAACTAGGCCCTAAGGAGATTTAAGTTCTTACTTAAGGATAAGAATTACTTTAACTAAAAGATTATTTTAGATGTTATATAACTAAGAGATAAGAATACCCTTTATATTATTAATATAGAAATAAGCTTCTAAGGAGTAATATTTCTTAAATTACTATCTATATAAGACACCAAGAACATACTCCTAAAATACTAGATTAACATATATATAGGTCCTCTAGACTATATTATATATAACCTAGGTATAAACTTTACTTTAGAAGAATTTAGGAATAATACTAAGATTATAGGCATATTATATAAAGAAATACTAGTTAAAGCTTACTAGGCTATAGGTAAGATTAAAAGGGCATACATACCCTTAAGATATATATATAAAATACTTTATAAGGAGTTAAGATATAACATAAATAAAGAAGTTATTCTTTAAATAGTAATTAAGGCTTTAAATAATACTACTAGACTATATAGTATTATACTAACCCTTTTTATATTTAGGATATATCTAAGGATTAACTAGGATTTACCTCTATTATATAATATTACCTAGTAAGCTAAGTCTTGGTATATTACCAGGTGGGTGATATGGTTAACCGTACGTATTAATAGGTAAGTGACGAATAATAGGGGTAAATACTATGGTTTAATTATACGTAACTAGAAGAGAATTATTATAGGTTCTACTACAAATGGTTAGGTAAATAACCCCTAAATCCACAGTAGATCTACTAACAGATTAATAGTTAATCTGCGGCCGGTTATTAGGGTTACGCCTGATAAGTCTAATAGGATCTATAATAGTTAATATTATA
The DNA here is from genome assembly GCA_020631755.1 of Colletotrichum sublineola. Classification (NCBI taxonomy): domain Eukaryota; kingdom Fungi; phylum Ascomycota; class Sordariomycetes; order Glomerellales; family Glomerellaceae; genus Colletotrichum; species Colletotrichum sublineola. Next base: position 81,081 of record JAHSQG010000027.1, on the reverse strand, counting down.
ATACTAGCAACTTTCTCTTAAGGAGAAATTCGCTATGGATTTATAGTACTTTACTAGTTAACTATAAAGGGCCTAAAAACGTAATAAAAATAAAAATCTAAAAGTATTATATTCTTTTTTATGTAATAAATCTGTTATATATGTAAAACCTATCTATTTATCTATATCCTTACTACGCTATTACTAATAAGCTCCTCTAGTACCTTATTAGGTAATAATTTTATAAATCTGTCTGCTAGGTTATTATTACTATAGATCTATTAAATCTTATGTATCTCTTAGTACTTATATAACTACTATAACGCTATTATATTAATTATAAGGCGTTTCTCCTTTATAGTACTAAGTTTTATAAGATACTTATAGAGGGAGTAGGAGTTAGTATATATAACTATTAGGATTTATAGGTATTTAAGGCGGTTAGTAACTATTACTAGTATGGTAGTTATTATATAGGTAATATTAGTACTAGTAACTATTGTGTAGATCTTAAAGGCTAACATGCTCTATATAACCCTCTTATACTTTATTAAGCTAAAGTAGATAATATTCCCTTTAATAGTAAATTTACTAGTATTATTAGGGGTTTTTATAGTAGTATTATCTTTACTATGTTACTTATTTATAAGAATAATAATAAATCTAAGCTATAAGGTAAGATTGCTATTATTAGTAAATAATCTATTAATAAAGATAAAGAGCTTTACGGTTATAAGGTTAAGTAGTTAGAAATAAAGGCCTTAGTTAGGGTTCTTTATTTACTACTTAATTTATTAGTTAAGCTCTTTAATATTACTTATATCTAGTAATTAGTACTAGGTAGTAATAGAGTAGTTAAAGTACACCTTAGGCTAGTAGATTAAGGTAATATACGTGCTATAGGCGTGCTGCTTAATGTACTACTAGTGTGATTCTAGTAAATTAGGGTTAATAGGCTATAGTTACTTACCTTATCCCTTCTAGTAGAGGTAAATATTACTGTTATTATTAAGAGAAAGCACGCTACTATTAAAGGTAATAGGTTTACTAGGCTTAAGGAATTACTTTAGCTTTACTATAAAGGTTGCTTTTATTAACTTAGTATCTTTATAGTTAGAAAATAATTTATCTATAAGGCTAATAGTATTATTAGTCTATATACTAATTAACATAAAATCTTTATTATTTTATACTAAAATAAGTAGGTAAGGGTTAAAGGTTAAAATATCTATCTAAAGGGCTTTTCTATAATAGTTATTATAAGTTACCTACTAGTAGGTTCTAGCCTTAGGTATGCTATATAGTAGTTACTTAACCTTTATTATTATATTAGTATTATAAAGTTATTAGATCTTAATAGGTAGTCTTATAAGAATTATATAGTTAAGTAGGGTTACTAATTATATATATACTTATATTATATTATATAGCTATAAAAGGTAGTTTTTAAGTAATAATAATAGGGTAATAGTAAGGATTAAGTATTAGGCTATACGTTAGATAGTTAGTAACTAGGTAAGTATTATAGCCTTCCTATTATTAGTATACCCTTAGATAATAAGTCTTAACTTCTTATATAGGATCTTATTTTTACCCTTAATTTTGCATACTAATTGCGATTTAAATACGTAGATGCCTCTATAGTGTTTTTTATTATACTAGATAATATAGAACACATCCTAGGCTATTAATCCCTTAATCTCTTAGTAGTTAGATTACTTAAATAGTTTACTAGGTGTAGTTATTACACCTTTCTTATAGAGTTTAATAGTAAGTATATAGTTAGTATCCTCTTTTACTATAAAGTAGTTAGCTATTAATAGATTAGTCTTAGTAGTAAATATCTCTACTAGGTTTTTTTATAGGCGGCTATAGTGCTGTTGCTATAGCTGTTCTATAGTAACTATAATACCTTTATATATTTTACCTTCTTACCTATTAAGAAGCTTAGAGGGTAGGGTAGTAGTACTAGTATCTTACGCTTATATAGTATTATTAGGATCCTCCTTATATTAGTAGTAGGGCTTTACTATAGTAACGTAGAAATTCTATAGGCCTTATAGTAATTTAACTATATAAGTAGTACTATTATTAGAGAGTAACTAGAATAGGCCCTACTAGCTGTTCTTTTCTTACTATATGTATACTAGAGATTAAAGAGGTAGTATAGTAGTAGCTATAGTATCTAGACTATTACGTATTACTAGTATGTTATTTACCTATCTCTTAGCATAAATTTACTATATTTCTTTTATAGCTTTTTGTATTATCTCTACCCTTTTAGTAGTTAATAGTACTAGTAGTAAATTATTATTAATTTATAGGTATGCTCTAAAGACTAATAGGGTTAGTATAAGGCTATTTAGGCTAGTAGTATTATTTACTACTTTTACTACTATTTAGAGTGTGACTTTAGGTTCTACATTGGTTTCTATACGGAATATCTCATACGCTCAGCAGAGTACAGCATAATAACGTTCAACCTTTCTGATACTATTATAGGCCTTAATAGGTATCTCCTTAATATTAATAGATAACATGTAGGCGGCGTGCTTAAACTTAGCTATATAGAAATTAAGGCCTATATTAGTAATAATCTAATCTAGTAGGCTAAGATATATATTAATCTAGTATATTTATAGTACTTCCTATATATATTCTATAGTAACGGCTTAGAGGAATCTTATAATATTAAAGGTAGTTACTATATCTATAATATATAAAACTAGCTTATTACTATTAAGATATATAATATCTATAATAATCTTATAGTTAAACTTATAATTATTATAAAGGGTAAATTTAAACCTTCCTAGCGCCTTTAAATTTAACTAGTAGCTATAGTAGAACTTATTAATCTTCTTAATATTAGAGATTACTATCTTATAGCTAGTATATTAGAGCACCTTATAAAGGTACTAAACTAAGGGGTGGCTGAATTAGTAGTGTATTTGCTGTAATTTGCTATTAGTTAGGTAGTATTAGGTAATAGTATGCTTAGGTTACTTTAGTAGTATCTATATGTAGCCCTATTTCTATATAATAGGTATAATCGTATCGCCCTTTACTAGTATATTAGTAAGGTTGTTAAATTTTACTTTATAGTAATCTATATCCTTTAAGTAAAAGAGGAATGGGGTGTTAGAGTCTATTATATAGAAGGTGAGATTCCCTATAGGCGTAGGGACTTCTATAGTACCTATTAAGTTAAAGTAATTACTACTACTAAAGTAAATTATTACTTTACTAGTATGTAACATATCTAGTAGAAGTTTATAGTTAAAATACCTTTTTAATATAGTATATTACTACTAACTAACTATAGATACTCTTACTACCCCTATATTTAGTATAATACCCTAGAAAGTTATAGGAGAGTATTAGTTATTAAAGGTAAATACCTTATTAGTAATAGGTTTTTTCTTAGTAGTCTCCTCTTTATATAGATCATCTTTTGTAATTACGTAGAGTATAGCCTAGTTATGTAGTTAAGTAAATACCTTCTGGCTGTTAATACTGTCTTTACTATAAAAGGCTATAGATATAAAGAAGATATTACTATTAAAGGGGCTATTACTATTATCTAGCTTATGTTTATCCTTAGCTCCTTTAAAGTTAATAGTACTCTCTATCCCCTTATAGTTAAGTAGGAAGTAGTTAAATATTAATAGTAAAATATCTATTAAGTATATACCTTTATACTACTAGAAAGAAGACTAATATTCTTCTTTAGTATGCTTAGTTAACTAGTATTTAGGTTTCTTATAGATAAAGCACCTCTTTACTATAAAGTTACCCCTATTTCTTAGGTTTTTATGTAGTAGGTCTATTTTTAGCTATAAGTAATAGTTATAGTTACTATTATACTTATAGTTAACCTAGTATTACTTGTTGTTACTAGGGTATTCTTTAGTATAGTACTAGGCCTATAGTTTATAAAAAGTATGGCGTTAGCTATGCTGTTATATAGCTGTATGTAGAGTGTGTTATATGTTACAGGTAGGCTAAGTAATACTATGGCGTACTTAGGTACTCCTTAGTAATAGTTAATAAGGGTATTATAGTATTCCTTATCTTTTAGTATGCTGTTATAGGTTGTAGTACGTACTAGCTAGGTAACCTTCTTAATAAGTAGATTAAGGATTTCATATTTACTTTTCCTAGGGTTGTTATGTATAATAGATTTAAAGGTAATATAGTATAGCTCTATAATCCTAGCGCTATAGACCTTATTACCTTTAAATTCTAATTTAATATTTACTATTAGTACGTTAAAATTACTAGTAAATCTATAGAGATTAATAGAGTAATACTCTTAGGCGTTACTACTTAGCATTATTATTACTATAGCCCTATACCTACTAGTAGGGATTCTAATATAGTTATAGAGCTTATAGAAGGTAGGAAGCTTTAAATTAATTATCTTATATTAACTACCTATATACTTTAATATAGGATTGTTAGAGTAGAGCTTAATAAGATTAGTTAATTATTATAAAGTTAGGCTATTACTTAGTACTATTCTACTATTAAATTAAGTAGTTAGTATAGTAGATTTGTAGTCTTATAATCTCTTAACTATAACTGTTATTAGGGTTAGGCTTACCTAGGTGGAGTTTTTACTTAATAGTAGCGGTAACTTAAATAATAGGTTATAATAGGAAGAAGCCTATTAAAACTAGGTATCTTTACGCCTTAGTAATAGGTAGATCTTATAACCTAGTAGCCTATTAATAAATCTAGGATTTACTATCCTTACTTTAAACCTTAGGTTAGTTCTAGCTACTTTATTAATCTCTTCCTTAGTCTAGATATATATATTGTTAGCCTCTAATACCTTATATATATAAGAAGTAACCTACCTCTAGTTTAATTTAATCTAGATACTATTATTAATTAGGAAGTTATAGAATTTAAGGAGGACTTCCTTATTAATATTATTATAGTCTTTAACCTTCTATTTATAGAGATAATTATAGGCCTATTACTATAGTTAATTAGCTGTGAAATCTTTATGTTAGGCTTTTATTATAAAGTATATAATAGTAGTGTCTAGCGTGTAGGCTCTATGTTTCTACTTAATACTACTAGGCATCTTTTTAATATTGATAATGCCTTATAGCTGTGGGTTGACGTACTTTATATACGCCTGTGGAATGGGGTATAGGTCTATGGTATCCTTGGCCTCTTATGTATCCCCCTGCCGTATTGCGTATATTCCCTCCTCTTTATATTAGCCTTCTTGTGGTATTTCTTTAGCCTCCTTAGTAGATTGGCAGACTATATTGACTTCTTCTTCTGGCGTTATTGTTGCTGCCCTCTGTTGGCCTAACTACCCCTTGAACACGTGTGTTTCTTCTGGCGGGCCGGAAGGCGTATCTATATGTTAGAGGATTTACTACTAGTAGTATAGGTAGTAAGGATTTATAGGGTATTTATAGTACTTTTATATTAATTTACGACTTTACCTTAGGCTTATAGTAGAAAATTATTACTTATTAAGGTAAGCCTTTATGTAATACTTATTACTTATTAAAATAAGCCTTCTTTATATAGTATCTATATAGTATTTCTTAGCTATTAGTATGTAAAGTAAGGTGTTTTTTATAGTTAAGTAGTAATTTCTTAATATATAATAAAATTAGGGTTGTTTTATAGGATAGCTATGTATCTTAGGCGACCTTTTAGTTATGTTAGTTTGTAACGTACTTCTACTAGTAGCCTTTAATTAACTATATAATATAGCAATAAGTATAAATACTTTACTATAAGGGTAGTAAAATTTATCTCTTCTAGTTAGTACCTTACTAATCTATAGAGTTTATATATAGAAGTAGGAATTAGTTAAGATAACTACTATAGTAGTGAAAATTAACTACTAATTAGTGTTAGTATATTACTAGGTAGGTAATATAGTTAACTGTACGTATTAATAGGCAAGTGATAAATAATAGGGGTAAATACTATGGTTTAATTATGCGTAACTAGAAGAGAATTATTGTGGGTTCTGCTACGAATGGTTGGGTGAATAACCCCTGAATCTATAGTGGATCTGCCGATGGATTAATGGTTGATCTGCAGCCGGTTATTAGGGTTACGCCTGATAAGTCTGATAGGATCTACGATAGTTAATATTGCAATACTAAGGCTATATAAAAGGTAATAAAGATGCTTTAAGGTATTAGGGCTAAGGTAGAAATAAATTATATAATTAATATATAGAATAGCCCTAACCTTTAGTAAGTCCTATTACTCCTTATTTAGAGTAAAGTCCTTATATAGAGAGAAAATAAGGGATAGACTAAACTATATAAGATCTAGGGAATAGAAGGATATACTATTATAGTTAATATAGTTAATAGTCCTACCTAGTTTTATATAATATATATTAAGCCTTACTCTAGAGAGGAGATACTACTAGAAGATCTCTAGGATATTATATAACTAACCCCTTAATAGTAACCTAAGAAGAGGGGGAGGCCTAAGAAAGGGTAGAGGAAGGCTATATAATAATTACTAAGAGTCTTCTTATCCTAGAAGGAAAAAGATTACTATAAGCTAGCCCTAAAGCTAAGACGTAATAATATTATTACTACTCTAGGAGTACTATATAAAGAATCTAATAATATAGAGATTAACTCCCTTATTAATAAAGGAGTATTCTCCTTTATATATTATAAACTAGATATATATAACTAAATATAGATCTATAAGACTAGGATAGTAAGGGAAGTTAAGAACCTACTTACTAAGCTATATAAGAAGTCTAGACTTATTATCTAAGGATATAGAGATTAGGAGAAGGAGATACTCCTTATATAAGCTCCTACTATCTAAAGGATAAGCTAGAGACTCCTCCTTACCCTTAGACCTACTCTTATATAATTATTTAGTTGTTAAGGAGAGCTTAGGGATATTACCTAGGTATATACCTAATCTAATAATACCCTTACTAGGACTATTATTATATAACTTCCTAAGGAACTAGAGGATAGATATCCTCTAGATACTCTTCTATATATTACTAAGCTACTATATAGATTAGTAGAGTTAGGCCTCTATTAGTATAAGACCTACTCTAAATACTATAAGGAGGACTTAAGTATAATAGAGTTAATATATAACCTATACCTCCTATATATAGTTAAAGATCTAGAAACCTTTAGTATTATAGTAATATAGATAGATAACACCCTAAGCTTCTATATAAAGGTATTCTTAGAAAGGGAAGAAGAGGTACTATAGGTAAAAGGACTTTATATAAAGCTAAAAATAGTCCTTACTATTAATTAAGATATTAATTTTAATAGTAGAAGGATTTACTTATATAAAGATAATAGTATTATATTTACCCTAAAAGGTTAAGCTACTAACCTTTAGTAAGTAGATACTAAGGTAGAAGATATATAATAATAATATATATCTTAGAGAGTAAGAGGTACTTATCTTACCTCTATTTACTAACTAGAAGTATTATATAACCTAGCTATTACTACTTAGGTTAAGGCCCTAGATAATAAAGACATCTAGGCCTTAAATATATAACTAAAATAGTAGATAGATAATTACTAAAGAGGGCTTACCTATATCCTACTTAACCTTATATATATAAAGATATATATCTTTATAGATAGGTTTTTTATAAATAATATAGACCTATCCTTATAACTTAGATTTATAATTATACTTATAGAAGAGATTACTTATATAAATAAGGACTTTAAGATTAAAGGTAATATCCTCTACTAGAGTTTAACTAAATATAAAAGAGTTATATAAAGTATACTAGTAAGTAAGTTATATAGCATAACTATAGGATTTAATAGTAGGATTACCTTAAGTATAATACTTAACTAGATACTTTATATAATTTAGATACCTTATATACTAGTAGTAGTATGTTCTAATTTACGTTCCTTATATAAATGCCTTATATAACTAGGTATAATAGATAAAAAGAGGTTAATAATAGATATTATAAGCCTATATAAGTTATATAAGAAGAAAGAAATCTTAGAGGTAAGATAGATTAATAGATAAGATAACCCTATAGATATGTTTACTAAGAAATCACTAAATTTAGTACTTTAATAACTTATCTTATATAACATACTTAAGATATATATAGAAGTATATATAGATAGAATAGGGGAAGTAACTTCTAATTAATAACTACTTATATGCTTACCTATATAAAGAAGCTATCTACTTCCTATAAGTAAATACTAACTAACCTAGGTATTAATATACCTATATAGTAAGCAATACATCATAGTGAGTGATGTATGTCCTCCTAAATCTATCCTCTCTATCTTTAGGACAACTTTTCTCTATATACAAATATGTAATCTACCTTAATTAAAAGCCGTATTATCCTTACTATCTAGGCTATTAAAAAAGACCTAAAAATATCTATATAAAGAGCTACCTCTACCTTTAAGGTCCCTAAATTAACCCTCTACTACTAATATACTAGACATATTATATAAGGCAAAAGACAACCTAATTTAATAAAGATAACTATATCTCAAGAGGAGGTAATTCTTAATTAAGTTATTAACCTAATTAATTAAGGGTTCCCTCTATAATAAGACAATATATAAGAAATAGCTAACTAACTCCTAAAGATATATAATAGGATGCATACTAGACCCTAATAGGTAGAGAACTTTAAATAATATATCCCTATCTAAATATTACTTTAACCCTTCTCTTATACCCTTATTTTTCCCCTTTTCCTCTTAAACCCTAACCTTAATCTTTAATCCTCTCTCTCCCTAACTTTTCCTCTTAACCCTAACCCTCTTTTACCTCTCTACCTCTAACCTTTTATTACCTCCCTACCCTTTATACTTTACTTCCTCTCTAACCCTAACCTTTTACTCTACTATACTTTAAATAATAAGGCCTTCTTATAATACTATAACCCTATACTACCTCTCTAACCCTAACCCTACTTAAATGCTTTATCCTTACCTTTTTACTCTTAACCCTAATACCTATTACTCTACTATGTCCTAAATAATAAGGCTTTATTACTATAACCTACCTACCTAGCCTTATCCTTCCTTATCTTTTATTTACTCCTAACTACTATAAATATCCCTCTTTTTTTATATATACCCCCTTAACCTACTTACTCCTTTACTATCTATTCCTATCTTATATACTTATATCCTCTTACTTAAACTTAATTTAGTATCCTTACCCTAATAGATATATAACCTCTCCTATTTAGTAACTAGAAATAAAAATATCTATAGTAATAAATATAAGAATAAATAAACCTATAATCCCCCCTCCTTACTAATATACTACTATTTTTTTTCTTTTTCTACCTTTATAAACTACTATCTATCTTCTCTAACTATACTTTATACTTATTTACTTTCCTCTCTACCTCTACTATTATCTTACCTTATTACTATTATAACCCTCTTTTACTAATATATATATATATATATATTTCCTACTATTTTAATATAGTAACCTAATATATATAACCTATTAGTAATAATCCCTATATATATTTAGTTATTTTAACCCTAAGCCCTATATATATATATATATATATATATATATATAATATAATATAATTATAACTATTTATATATAAATATAGTAATAAATTCCTATATAGATAGATAAATACTATAAACTAAATATATCTCTTAATAATTATATAAATAACCTTCTTAAAACCCCCCCCTCCTTATCTATACGTCTATATAGCTCTCTTTTATGCCTACTTAGAATATCTCTATAACCCTTTTGTAATATACCCTTCTTTATAATTTATTCCCCTTACCCCCCTACTTAACTATACCTCTCTTACCCTCCCCTAACCTCTCTACCTACTACTATAACTAGCTTATTACCTAGTATAACATACTTACCTTAATACCTCCCTATATAATCTATTACTTAAACTACTAGTATATCTCTTTTACCTCTACTACCCCCTCTATCCTATCTACCTTATATATTACCTCTATTATATCCTTATATACCTTTTCTCCTAACTAGATTACTACTACTATAAATATCTCTACTACTACCCCTCTATATTAGTATCTCCCCTCCTCTACTTACTTAAACTACCTATTATCCCTATCTAATACCTTTTACCTTTAGTACTATACCTATAGTAACTTATAATTAAAATAATAACTATACTTTTTTATCCTCTTCTGATTTAATATTACCTCCCTTAACTCCTTCCTTACCTTCCTTATCTTTTTTTATTCCTCCTCCCCTTATCTTAGGTAATCCTTAAATATATACTCCTACCTATCCCTCTTATAGATCCTATAATATATATACTACCCTACCTACTAACCTAACTACCCCTTAAACCTCTCTATCTCTTTACCTACCTACCTATACTCTTACTTTACCTCTTACTACTTAAACTACTATACCTACTAGCTACTCTTAAATACTACCCTAATAGCCTCCTCTACCTTATCTACTACCTTATCCTTATTTTTATCCTTATACTACTTATACCTCTATTAGTATATATTATATACCTTCTTACCCTCTTTATACTCTAAATAGTCTATTTACTTATTTATTACCTTATCTAATACTACCTACTAATATACCTCTCTACTAATAAATATCCTTATTAAACCTTCTTACTACTCTTTCTCTTTTTAACCCCCTTATTAGTCTCTCCCCTACTTTTCCTCTATTAATACCTAGCTATATACTACTACTAATATACTCCTACTACTATCCTACCTAGCCTACCTACTCTCCTATATAAAATCCTATAACTACTATAATATACTTATATAGACTACTAACTATACGTCTAGTATATTAATCCCTAACCCTAATATATTTATTACTATAATAATACCCCCTTCTTTATCCTCTCTCTTTTACTATACCTCTAACTAGGCTGCCTTACCCTCTATTATACTAATCTTACTATAAAATACTAAGTAACTTAATATACTTACTATCTACTTAACCCCTTCTATTATCTCCCTATATACTACTACCTTACTACCCCTATCCTCTATTAACTACTACTATACCTCTTAGTAATACTCTACCTCTATACTACTTAACCCCTCCCCTACTAACCCTTACCTCCTCTACCCTACCTAGCCCCTACCTTTTACCCCTACCTCCTCTATAGCTATAGCCTAATACTTAATATTCCTCTATATTATTACCTCCTAGAATATCTAAACCTACTATACCTATATCCTAGCTATAGTAAAAAACTCCCTCTCTTTACTAGGTAGTAATATTACTATTAAATATACTAACTACACCCTAAACTCCTATACTATTTATCCTAACGCCTATAATATTAGCTAGAACCCCCTTAACCTATCTAATACTATATAGTACTTATCTAATACTACCTAGTCTACCTATTAGTACTACTATAACTACCTAATAAAATCTTAAAACCCCTCTATAATAGCTAACTCTAGTATTATAAATACTACTATTACTAACCTATCTACCTACCTACCCTTTTATATTATTAACTAGATTCTTACCTTCTACTACCTCTCTATCCCTACCCTTTTACTTTCTCTCTAACCCTACCCTTTTACTCCCCTATTAACCCTAACCTTAGTTCCCCTTACCCTACTTAACCTCTACCTCTTATAACCCCCTCCTCTAGGCTCTCTAGCTATAAGATAAACACTATATACTTATAGTATACTAATAGGCCTCTATTTATATAATAACTTTATCTTATTTTTTATATCTTAATTTCTCCTCCTTTTTTCTTTTTTTTCTAGTTTATTAAATATGTTCTTAATAATAATATTAATAAATAATATTATATTCTAACTAAAAAGTATGCTATATATTATATAACCCTCCTCTACTTTCTCTTACTCTCTATAGTACTATTTACCCCTATTTAGTATATAGCCTATAGTACTTAGTCCTCCTCTATTATAACCCTATTCTAAATAAGTATTATTACCTAATAGAGATAGCTAGCCTTAATACTAGCCTATTATATCCTCCTACCTAGCTAGTAGTATAATACCTCCTCTACTTTTACCTTATTATTATTATTATTATACATAAAACCTTCCTTATCTATAGCATTCTTAATAATTTATCCCCTTACTACTTTAGGGAGCTATAATATACTAGCTATAAATATAGTTATAAGACCCTAGCTAAACTAATATATACCTAACCTAACTAAGAACTAGCCTCTATTACCTACCTTAGCCTCCTATTACTAGTATATACCTTAAGGCAGCCTATAGTAAAAGTAGCTAGAGAATAGCTTAAAGTACTACTTAGTAAATATCTCCCTCTCTATTAGCTATATACCCTACTCTACCTACCCCTATTACCTTAACGCCTTTTATAGGTATTTTAAGAATATATACTTATTATTATTATAGTCCTTATCCTTATAGTATAGAATATATAAGTTCTATACTTAGTAGAGCTACTAGAGAAACCTATTAACCTCCTTACCTTCTTATATCTACTCCTACTTAAGCTATTAGTAGTTAAACTATCTTTACTACTTAGCCTAGCTACCTTTTACTACCTTACTACTAGCTACTACTACTACTACCTACTACTACTCCTAGTATATATTATATACCTCCTTATTATCTTTATAACTAAGCTAGTCTATCCTCCTATCTATAACTTAGTTTAGTACTACCTACTAGTACCTACTACCTACTATATACTCCTCTATTACTATTTCTCCCTACTAGCCTTTATTCTTAGCCTACTATACTACTATAGAAGTACTTAGCTAACTATTCTACCTAGCTTTACTACTCTCCTAAATAAAGTACTATAGTATATATAGTATCCCTATATAGATTATAACTTAGACGTCTAGTATATTAATCCCTAGCCTAAGTATGTTTATAGCTATAATAACACCTTTAGACCTACTACTCTACTACTATATCTTAAGCTGTACTATTTTACCCTTTACTAAGTTAATACTACTAAAAAACGTTAGGTACCTTAGTGTCTTACCTAGCTACTCTACCTACTTAATAGAATTAGTATTACTACTAAGTTAAAAAGAGTTATCCTCTTAAAAGACTATAACTAACGTAAATTTACCTAAGTTACTTTTACTATAGGACATTACTCTAGGGCTTATCTTATAGTAAATATAACCTTATTTCTAAAACATACTTCTAAGTATTAAGTTTATCCTTATTAAAAGATAAACTTTATGGTTTTTATATAATCCTTAATAATAATAAAGTCCCTATTTTTACTATAAGCTAGCCCTTATAAGCTAATAGTTACCCTATAGCTATATCTATAAGTAAATATAGTAGGAGACCTAAGTTATTAGGGCTAGGTATATTACTACTAAGTTAAAAAGAGTTATCCTCTTAAAAGACTATAACTAATATAAATTTACCTAAGTTACTTCTATAGTAGGATATTTCCTTTAGGACTTATCTCTATAGCTACTACTATAGACTAAATAAAAATTAGAAGTTTTTATCTCCTTTAAATAATAAAAGAGATAAAGACTTCTAAGGTTTTTTAGGTTTATCTATCTAAGAAATAAGGGGTGATATTTTTAAACTTATCTAGGAACTTATAGTAGGACTTATTATAACTAACTTATTAGTAGGCTCTAGGTAGATACTATAAGGACTTATCTAGGAACTTATAGTAGGACTTATTATAACTAATAGGTAGATACTATAAGGACTTATCTAGGAACTTATAGTAAGACTTATTATAACTAACTTATTAGTAGGCTTTATATAGATACTATAAGGACTTATCTAAGAACTTATAGTAGGACTTATTATAACTAACTTATTAGTAGGCTCTAGGTAGATACTATAAGGACTTATCTAGGAACTTATAGTAGGACTTATTATAACTAACTTATTAGTAGGCTCTAGGTAGATACTATAAGGACTTATCTAGGAACTTATAGTAAGACTTATTATAACTAACTTATTAGTAGGCTCTAGGTAGATACTATAAGGACTTATCTAGGAACTTATAGTAGGACTTATTATAACTAACTTATTAGTAGGCTCTAGGTAGATACTATAAGGACTTATCTAGGAACTTATAGTAGGACTTATTATAACTAATAGGTAGATACTATAAGGACTTATCTAGGAACTTTTAGTAGGGCTTATAGTAACTAATAAGTATTTTTAGGGATATACCCTTACTAGCATAGTAGATAGTAACTATATTTCCTATAGCCTATTAAATTAAAAGGTATATAAAGCCTTTAAGGAGTATAAGGGGTTAAAATAAGTAAAAGTAGTAATTACTATTTCTAGTTATACTTCTCTATTATAACTATAACCTAATTACTATTAGACTTTACTATTAAGCTATTTGTTTACCTACCTAAGTTCTAGGTAGTAGTATATATTATATATTAAACCGGTAAAATGCTTACTTCCGCCTTATACTACCTAAAGGAAAGCCTAAACTACTAAGATATATTACCTAGTAATATAAAACTTACTATCTATAATATCTTATAGATATACCCTAATCTTTATAAAAATAGTAAGGAGCTAGCTAAGTAGTTTAAGCCTCTACCCCCTAATATAGTCCCTATTCTAGAGCTTAGCATACCTAAGACTAGCTATAGCTATATTATAGGTAGCTATAGCTATATTATTAAGACATATAATAGTATTAATAGATATATCTAGGAGTAGTACCTAGATTTCTAAGATAGTAGTAGTAAGTCTTTATACTAAGCTAATGTCCTATTCTAGACGCTAGTATAGTACTTAAGGGCTAGAAAAGGAAAGTTATTTAACTTTAAAGTATAGTAGCTATAGCCCCCCCTTATATAGTATATAAAGCTTAAGGTACTATATACCTACTAAGAGACTATACTTAAGCTTAAGAGAAACTAAATAATAGTATAGCCTGTTAACCCTACTAAAGAGCCTAATCTTTAGCTTAATTAGATAGGGTAGGTTTAGTACCTAGTAGGTCTTAAGGCTAGTATAGTCTAAGCCCTCTTATAGCTAGTATAGCTAGATAAGATTATAGTATAGGCTATAATAGATAGCTTCCTCTAGGTTACTAATTAGGCCTAGTAATATACCCTAGAGGCATAATATTATCTAGTACTATTTAACCTAAAATAGTAAGGTCCCCTTAAGCCTAGTAGGAGACTATTTAAGCTATATATAAAGACAAATATATAGAAGTAGTGTAGGGGGTTATAGGTAAAAGTATTAAGCTATATTAGTTATATATATATAGTAAGGTCTAGAGTAACCTCCTTAGGGCTTATAGGCTAACAGTAGGATCCTAGACATAGTAATAGGACATCTAGTTCTAGGTAACTAAGGCTTAGTAGTCCCTTATATAGGGGTTTACCTTAGTAGTTAAGATTTAGTAGAGATAAGTAAGTAAGGAGGTAAGGGCTTCTATTAATAGAAACCTTAACAGGCTATACCTCTATCTTATAATAGCTCTACTAGATTAAAACCTATTAGAAGACGTTTATAATAGCCCCCTTCTTAGTACCCTAGTAGTAATAGCTATCTAGCTAGATAAATTATAGGAGAGTATACTTAACTACATGCCTATATATTTAGGGATTATTAAGATTACTAAGCTAGTAATTTTATAGTATGCTATCTAGGAGGTTTAGAGGGAAGAATAGATATTAGGTAGATAATCTAGTATAAGGCCTATTATATAGGATAGTAAGGGAGATAATAATATAATAGGTATAGAAGTAGAAAATAGGGTACTATAGCACCTAGAGTAGTAGTAGGCTAGTATAGGGCTAGTTACTAATAAAGTCTACTAGATGCTCTACTATTTTATTTATAATAGTAGGTAAGAGGGGTTATATATTAGTTCCCCTATTATCTAGATAATATAGACATAGGTATATAGTATAAAGATCTAATAGTAGACTAGGTCTAATAGCTATATCTACTAGGATAGTAATAAGCTGTTTATTTAAGATAGTAAGCTTATAATAATAGCGTTCTAGGAGATAATATACAGCTTAATAAGGAAAGGCAGGTAATAGCTAGAGGTGCTCTATAGGGTACTATAGAGTAAGATAATAGAGGAGAAGATACTACTAGAGGTCCCTCTACTAATACTTAGGGATAACTAGGGTAATAACTTAGCTAGGTATAGCTTTCTCTAGGAGTATAGTAATATTAAGTAGGTAGGTAGGTTAGAGGGCTATATCCTCTAGTAAATCCTTAATAGTATAACATAGTAGGTATGTCTAGAGTAGGGGTAGACTAATTTAGATAGGTATATAGAGTAGAAGACTATATAGGTTAGGGCCTTCTATAAGGTAGTTAATAAGTTCTATAAGACGCTCTTATTCCTAATCTATATAATAGGAGGGATACTAGCTTATAGGCTAGAGGTAATACTAATTTAGTTCTAGAATATAGTAAGTAGAGGCCTCTATAATATACTTCTCTATAGGGGTATAGTTAGTATTATAATGTTTTACTATAAGAACTTCCTCTAGTAAGGTAACTACTAGGTAGTATACTAGTTCCTCCTATAGCTAGTAGGGGAGCTCTTAGTACTCTATCTTATAATTATAGTACTATTCTAGTAGTTTATTAAGACGTAAGTCCTTATTAAGGCATAAGGTAGGGATAGGTAGGGAGGTTAAAAGGTAGTATATAGTAGCTATATATTTAGTAAGGCACCCTACTAGATTATATAGGTAACAGAGTTTAGGGTTAGGAGAATAGTAATAGTAGAGGGGTAGTATAGTAATAAGGTGCTATAGGCTAGTAAACAGCTTTCTAAGGTACTATAGTAATAGACCTTAAAAGGGCTTAAGGTAGTATTTAGGATATAGTAGATATAGTATGCTATTATTATAATTTTATAGTAGTATATAAAGGACCTATATAAGCAGCTAGTAAGCATAATAGGTCTAGATAATAGTAAGGTAGGGTAGGACTTAGAGGAGGAGGAGGGTAGTATAAGTAATAGAGAGATAGAGAATAACATACTAGTACTCTAAGCTAGGTACTTATAGTAGATCTAAGACGCTATCTATATATAGCCTATAGAGATAGGGTAAGTAGGTAGTAAAATAGCATAAGAATAGTTCTATAATATTAGTATATAGTAGTATAGTATTATCCTTAGGATACTAAGTAAGATAAGTAGGATAATAGTAATAGAGTAAGTACTATAGAGAGCTAGTAAGGTAGTATAGATAGTATAGTTTAAGGTAGTAGTAGTAGTAGACCTTAGAGATATATATAATAAGGTATATAGTATTAGTTTCTTATTTAGCCTTAGTAAGTAAAGGGTACTCTAGGTAATTACTACTAAGATAATACCTATTATTTAGGTAGTAGTAATAGGGAGTAGGAAAAGTATAGCATTCTTAGTACCTATAGTAATTACTAAAGGCAGTACTATTATAGTAGTAGTCCTACTACTATTACTCTAAGGGGACCTTTATAGATAGTATTTAGGGTTAGGGATTTAGGGGGTAGTATAGGATAGTATATAGTAGTAAGATAGGGAGATTATCCTTATAATACTAGAATAATCTATAAGCTAAGGGTTCCTAATATTTCTCTAGAAGCTTAGGGTGTAATACCTCTTAGATATAGTAGTACTAGATAAATACTATATAATCCTATAGGTATTAGATATATACTAGCTAGTACTTATTAATATAAGATAGAGGATAGTAGAGCTTAGGGTATAGGTAGTATACCTAATAGTAATACTACTACCTAAAGATAAGTACTAATTCCTATTATACTTCCTTATAAGGCTAGAAGATAGTAAGGTAATCTAAGAGAGTATAAGGCGTAAAAACCTAAGCTATATTATACGTATAGTAGCTAGGATTATTATAGTAGAGGATATATTAGAAGCTCTAGAGGAGTACTTACTAGACAACCTAAAGGGTTCTAGTAATACACCTAGGAATATACTACCTAGTAGTAGTAGTAGGGTAAGGCCTAAGGCAATTATTTTCTCTAGGGAGGTAGAGATAGTTAAACGTCTTATATAGTAGCTAAAGTATAGTATATACTATAGTAGGCTATTAGAGGTAGAGTAAGAAGTAGTATTAATAAGCTAGAGGTAGTATAGTAGTATTATAGTAGTAATAGACATACTAGGGATAGGGGTAAACATCCCTAACGTCTAGGTAGTAGTCTTTATAGGGCTACCCTATATAATAGCTTAGTTCTTATAGTAATCTAGGTAAGTAGGGTAGGATAGGAAGAATTTAATAGCTATTATCCTTATTAGTAGTATAAGGGTATAAGATAAGATAGAAAAGTAAGCTAGAGAGGAGTTTAATAGATTCCTTATAACTAGTAAATACTAGTATTTTATACTAGATAAGGTACTTAATAGAATATATATTAAGATGTCCTATAGTCTATTTAAGAGTAGTACTAGGTATAATAACTATATAGCTTCCCTCTATTAGAGGGAGGCTAAGGCATAAGTATAGTAGTAAGAGAGCCTAGTAGTAGACATAAGATAGGTTAAAATTATAGATAGTAATATTAGTAATAAAGATAATAGCCTAGATAGCTAAGTAGAGGTAGATAGGTACTTATTATAAAGCTATATCTAAGATAGCTTTAGGGTAGTTAATAGGGATAGGGAGGAAGAGAAGGAAGAGGAGGAAGAAAAAGAAGTATAGGGTAAAGTAGAATTCTTAGGGACTTAAGGAAATAGGGTATAGTTATTAAGATAGCTATTAGAGTTACTAGTCTAGGCTAGTAGGTAATAAGGATAGGGGGGTAAGGCTACTAAGGTAGAAAGAGAGGTATTACTCCTACCTCTACTAAAGGTAGGGTAAAGTATTATAGAGATAAGGTAAGAGGAGGTAGTAAGGAGTTCTAGTAGTAAGGCTATAGGGAGGTCTTATAGTAAGGCTATAAAGATAGAGGCTAGCATAAGGCTTAGTAGTAAGATATATAGTAGTATATTACTCTTAAAGGTAGATATAGTAGCTCTAAGTAGGCTTATACTATAAAGTTATAGAGGAGTAATAGGTATAGTAGAGAGAGGAAGGGTTAGGGTTAGTAAAATAGGATAATTACCTAGTTAAAAGAGAAGGTAGGTAGTAGTAGAGGAAGAGATTATGGTAATAGAAGCTAGGTATATAAGGTAGGGGTAGGGAAGGTAGGTAAAATAAGTAAAGTAGATATAGTAAGTATAGTAAGGTTAGTAAGACTAGAGAGGGAGAGAAGATAAGAGCTCTTTAGGGGGTAAGATAGAAGATAGTAGAGGTTTAGGGTTAGGGAGTAAAGTTAGCTTAGTATTAGAAGAAAAAAATATAGTAAGGTAAGAAGGCTAAAATAGTAGTATAGAAGGTAGGTAGGGTAGAGAGAAGTAGAGGATATTAGGGTTCCTAGAGGAGGCAGCTAGGCTATAATAGAAGGCTAAAAGTAAGAAGTATAATAGATAGTAGTAGATTAAGAAGCTTAAGTAGCTAAAAGAAGTAGTAGGAGAAAGTAAGGTATAGTATATATATTACTTCTTTAATAATAAAGATAAGGTAGGTAATAGGCATATAGTAGTAGAGTATAGGGTAATTAATAGATAGGAGTAGAGGTAGGTTATCTAGATTATAGAACTAGTACTATAGTTAGGGATAGTACTAGTATTTATAGGGTGTTTAGGGTGTCTACTTTTATAATATATATACTATAAGTAGGAGATAGTTATACCTAGGGATATATAGAATTTTAGGTAATTATAGGTAGGTAAGGGATATATATAGTAGGGTAACTTCCTCCTATAAATACTTAGGTATTTCCTTATAATATATAGGGAGGTAGAGAAGGAGGTATAGGTATTAGTTACTAAAGGGTTAGAATTTAGAGAGATAGAGAAGTACCTAAAGTAGCTAGGGGTAATACTATAGTAGGGTAAGTACTTATAGCTAGGGAGTAAGATATAAGGGACCTAGTTTATAGTAGTAATTAGGGTGTTTCTAGAGAAGTACTAGGAAGGGTAGGGGAATATAGAAGACATAAGAGTTTAGGGTTAGGGTTCTTATAGTTATAATAGGTAAATCTATATAGCTATTAGAAAGATATAGGGTAGTAAGGACTAAAGCAGTAGGGTAATATAAGTAAAATAGTAAGATGCTCTAAGGCTTAGGGTTAGTTTTTTTAATTAGGCTAAGGTAGTCTTAATTAGTAATTAGGTCTTCTAGAAAGGTAATATATATACTTACTTAACGTTAGTATATAGTAGTATATTACTATTACTATTACTAACTAGTACTTAAATAAGACGTTTAGATAGCTTAGTAAGGGTAGGCTAGATAAGGATAAGGAGGTAGATAATATAAATAATAGCATATAGGATCTATAGGCCGGCTATAGTATAAGACTTACTAGGCTTATCTACTTATAGCTACTAATATAGTTTAGTAGTAGGTTAGTAGTAAAGTAGTAGTAGTTCTACTAGGTTAGTTAGTAGTAGTACTAGTTCTTTAACTTTAGTATAGAAGACTATAAGGTAGGGGTAGGGTTAAAGATAGGGGTTAAGTAGGAGGTAGAGCTATATAATAGCATCTAGTTAGAGCCCTAGCTCTAGTAGTAGGTATGTCTATAGTAGGTTAATCTTAAGGGGTAGCTTTAGTAGATAACAGGCTAACTAGGGGTAATATTCTAGGGTAACTAAGTATAGGTAATATAGGTAATTATTAAAGGGTATAGCCTAGTAGTATAGATTATAGGTATAGGTAGTAGTAAGAGTATATTATTTATACTACTAGTATTCTACTTACTAGAGGGGGTTATAATTGTTATAACGCTACTAGTATTACTATAGGGGGATCTCTATATATACTATACTAAGGCTAGTATTAGCTTATTAGTATAGTTAAGCTAGAAGGTACTAAAGGTGGCTATTATTATATTTATAACGCCTAAGTCTATAGTTAGTAAGGGGTTCTATAACTTTATCTTATAGCTATAGGTAAGGTAGGTACTTAACTAGATTATTATTAATAAGTACTATATAGTCTTATTAAAGTTATAGATATTATTATTATATATCCTATACTTTATAATTATGTTTTATATAAGGGAAAACCATATATAATACGTATTAGGATCTTTATAGAGAACCCTCTAATAGTTAATTCTTTAATTAAAACATATCTTAAGCTTAGGTTGTTATTATATAAAGTTAAGGCCTAGTTTGTTCTAACGTGTTGTACACTATAGTTATAAAGTAGTTAATTAGCTATTTCTTAAATAGCACTTAAGCTTAGTAAAGATATTTATAAATCTAGGTTAATAATATATTAAATAATAGTCTCCTCTTTATATAAGGTTAGATTTTAGTAGGGTAGTTAGATATTATATTATATAGGTTAGCTGTGTTATTATTAATAGAGTATTTAATAGGATATATTATAGATAGATATAGCCTTTTATATAGTTAAGTTTAGGTTTACTTTAAGTATATTAAGTACTAAAACTAAATTGCTTTTGTTTAATTATTATACTATACTTATAGGTAGAGGAAAGTAGGAAAAAGGAGTATCTATTCTATATTATATAAAAGTAGACTATTTACTTATATAGACTATTTACTTATAGACTATGTTATATAAGGCTTAAGGTTAAAATAACTAACTATATATAGGGATTATTACTAATAGGTTATATATATTAGGTTACTATATTAAAATAGTAGGAAATATATATATATATATATATATTAGTAAGAGAGGGTTATAATAGTAATAAGGTAAGATAATAGTAGAGGTAGAGAGGAAAGTAAATAAGTATAAAGTATAGTTAGAGAAGATAGATAGTAGTTTATAAAGGTAGAAAAAAAAAAGAAATAGTAGTATATTAGTAAGGAGGGGGGATTATAGGTTTATTTATTCTTATATTTATTACTATAGATATTTTTATTTTTAGTTACTAAATAGGAGAGGTTATATATCTATTAGGGTAAGGATACTAAATTAAGTTTAAGTAAGAGGATATAAGTATATAAGATAGGAATAGATAGTAAAGGAGTAAGTAGGTTAAGAGGGTATATATAAAAAAAGAGGGATATTTATAGTAGTTAGGAGTAAATAAAAGATAAGGAAGGATAAGGCTAGGTAGGTAGGTTATAGTAATAAAGCCTTATTATTTAGGATATAGTAGAGTAATAGGTATTAGGGTTAAGAGTAAAAAGGTAAGGATAGAGTATTTAAGTAGGGTTAGGGTTAGAGAGGTAGTATAGGGTTATAGTATTATAAGAAGGCCTTACCCTAATATAGCCCCTAATAAGTCCTTCTATAGAGGGTAAGTACTTTCCTATAGGGGGGTGGTAGGGCTAGTAGAGCTGCTAGGGGTTATAGTAGCTAACTAAAATTCACTAGTAGCACTTATTAGTAGGTCGCCTGACTTACTAGCTAACCTATTGGTTACAGCCTATAGTACTTATTAGCTGCTAGCCTAACTTGTCTATAGTAGCCTATAGTACTTATCAGCAGGTCTACCTAACATATTAGTAGGGCTAGGGCTACCTACCTAACTTATTAGTAGGTAGGTAGTAGCAGCCTATAGGACTTATTAGCTACTAGCTAACTTATCTAATAGTAGCCTATAGTACTTATTATTAGTAGGTTACTAAACTTATTAGTAGCTAGCTAGCTAACTTATTAGTAGGTAGTAGTAGCCTATCCTATAGTACTTATTAGCTACTAGCTAACTTATTAGTAGTAGCCTATAGTACTTATTATTTATAGGATACCTATATTATTAGTAGCTAGGTTATTACTTAGCCCTAGCCCTTACTATTAGTTAGCCTTACTAGTAGTATATAGTAGAAGGATAAATAAATATATACCCTAGCTTACTATCTTTATTAGTAGGTTAGTTAGCCTAGTAGCTAGTTATATTAGTTAGACTAAAAGTAAGGTTATTAGGGTATATTAGGGTGTAGTAGTTAGTTTACTAGTATCTAGTATAGTAAACTAAGGATTCTATAAGTAGACCTAGTTCTTAGGGTACTCCTTTTACTCCCCTAAGGCCTAAGCCTCTTAAAGTAACTCTAGGTTTGCATTACTAATAATATACCTATAGTAGCTCTACTACCTAGGTCTAAAGCCTCCCCTAGAAGTAGTTATAGTAGTAGTAGTAGTAGTAATATTAGTAGTAGTAAGGAGGCTACTACTAAGACTACTACCTATATCTATATTATTATTATTATCTTTATTATCTTTATTATTATTATCTTTATTATTATTATCTTTATTATTATTATCTTTATTATTATTACTACTATTATTATTATTATTATTACTATTACCCTTTATATCCTTATTTTTATCCTTATTATTATTATTATTATTATCTCTCTCCCCTTTATTAGTACCCTCCTAGCTATTATATACCTAGCTGTTAAGCTTACTAAATACCCTATCTAACGCCTAGTTATTACTATTATCCCCCTAAGAACCCCTACCTAGTAGTAGAAGAGGGGGCGCCCTAGTATAGTACTAGACCCCTAAGACTTAAAACCCCCTCTTTAGTACTATAGCATATAGCTTCTTCTAGTACCCCTATAGGACATCCCTAATATAGGTCTCTAGGTAAGTACCCTCTACTAGTAGTAGGTTAAAGATTACTAGATCCTAGCTACTAGTAGTAGGTTTACTACCCTAGCCTAAGGCTATACTATAGGCTAGTATAATAGCTACCTCCTATACCTCTTAGGCTGCCCCCCTATAGCCTAGGAGGCTACTCCTAACCCTCCCCCCCCTAAACGTTTTAAATAGGCTAGCCCTTATTATAAAGCTGTTTAAGGTAGTAGAGAGGAAGGTACTTAAAGTACTCCTCTTTACTATCTTACCCCTACCTAGCTTCTTACTACTAGCTATTATTACCCTTACCCTTATTACCTTTAGGGCTACTAGTCTTTCTTTAGTATTAGCCTATAAGATTACCCCTTTATAGAAGTATAGCCTAGACTTTAGTAGTATCCCTTCTTTATCCTAGTTTATATTAACTATACTATCTAAATAGGTGTCTAGAATATCCCCTAGTATTATTAAGTAATACTAGGAGGGTAGCTATAATAGTAGTAGTAATACTAACTAGGATATAGATCCTACTAGGGATTTAGAGGGTAAGTATAGTAGTAGTAGTAGTAGTAGTAACTATAGTAATTATACTTACTATAGTAGTAGTAGTAATAGTACTTATTATAGTAGGGGTGGTAATAGTAATTATTATAGAGGTAATTATAATTATAGTAGTAGTAGTAGTAGTATTAGGGCTAATTAAGGGGCCCTAGGTAGTTACCTATAACCCCTATATAGAATGTTAGTAGTTTAGTATCTATATAAGTAAGGGGAAGCTAAGGATATACAGCCTAATCTTTATAAAACTCTTCTAGGGATTAAGAGACATATTAATTATAGTAGACCTAGCTATAGTTACTAATTCTTTAGTTAAGGACTTATTAAAAAAGACCTATTAGTAAATAATCTAAGCCCTAATAGTTTTATATTATATATCCTATACTTAGTACTACTTAGTACTAGTCCCTTACTAGGGGACTATAGTATAACTATATTTTATTTCCCTCTTAGTACTATTTCTTTTATCCCTTATACTAAGTATAAATACTACTTATACTAGGGCTATTCTACCTAGATAAAATAGGATACTAATCTTAAAAGAAGTAGGTTTTATATATTTATCTTATAAGGTTTTTAGGTAGTACCCCCTAAAACCCTTAAATATAGCTTTTAGTATATAGTATCCTTATTACTAATCTAGTATAGATTATATCTAGCTAGCCTATAAAAACCTAGGTCTAATTCCTAAGGTTATATACTAGTAAGAGAATAGTATATTATTAGGTAGTATTATACTAGAAGCCCCCTTAAAGAAGACCCCTAATTAGAGAAGGCTACCTAACTAGTAGCTCCTACTAACTCCTAGGAAAGGAGTTAAGTAAATACTTAGTTTAGATAGCCTAAGTCTATATAAACGTCCTTTATAGAAGACCTATTTATATAGAGTAGTATAAAAGTAAGATAGTCTTTTAATAGCTACTTACCCTATTAATCTACTATAAAGTAGTATAAGTATTTTCTTTAGAATATAACTAGCCTTCTCTAAATATAGATAGGATATAAGGAACTACCCTTTATAACCTATTACTATCTATTTAGAGAGTAAATAGTTACCCTCTATAACCTATTACTATTTATATTATTATGTTATCCTTCCCCCTAGGTATAATATAGTTTATACTTAAAGTTAAGAGTATACCTAATAAACCCCTAAAGGTATTTTTCTACCTTATAAATAGTAGTAAGAAATAATAGGCTAGGGACTATAGTAGTATTACTATTATAAGTTATCTTATAGTATAATCTATTATAGGTAAGAAATATAGCTAGGAAACCCTTCTCTATCTACTTAGTAGGCCCTATAAAAGTCTAGTTATAATCCCCTTAGTAGTTAGAAATAATAGGCTAGGGATTATAGTAGCGTCCCCCTTATAAGTTGTCTTATAGTATAATCTATTATAGGTAAGGAATATAGCTAGGAAACCCTTCTCTATCTACCTAGTAGGCCTTATAAAAGTCTAGTTATAATCCCCTTAGTAGTTAGAAACAATAGGCTAGGGATTATAGTAGCGTCCCCTTTATAAGTTATCTTATAGTATAATCTATTATAGGTAAGGAATATAGCTAGGAAACCCTTCTCTATCTACCTAGTAGGCCCTATAAAAGTCTAGTTGTAATCCCCTTAGTAGTTAGAAATAATAGGCTAGAGATTATAGTATTATCCCCTTTATAAGTTGTCTTATAGTATAATCTATTATAGGTAAGGAATATAGCTAGGAAACCCTTCTCTATCTACCTAGTAGGCCCTATAAAAGTCTGGTTGTAATCCCCTTAGTAGTCTAAAACAATAGGCTAAAGTTAAGAATACCTTAGATAACTACTAGAGTATCTACTTATTCTTAAATAAGATAGTACTTACTATCCCTTATAAATTAGTTAGTATTATTACTAGTATTCTATAGAAGGGGGTAGGGTATATAGAACTATCCTTTATAACCTATTACTATCTATATTATATTCTATTTAGGCCTAGATAACCTAGGTAGCCTTTTATAATAGTAGTACTTTAATATATATAGGCTAATAAGGTACTAGTATTATTAGGACCTAAAAGTACCTTAACTAATATAATAAATACTACTATACTAATATAGGTAACTATAACTATAGTATAGAGCCCTAAGGGGATATATAGGTACTAAAGATACCTTTATACCTAGATTTACTAAAAAGGTTCCCTATATTATCTTCCCCCCTAGGTGTAACATAATTTATACTTAAAGTTAAGAAGAGTATGCCTACTTAACCTCTAAGGGTATTTTCCTACCCTATAAGTACTTATTAGAAATAATAGGCTAGTACCTTAGTTAAGGCGTAGTATGCGTTTAAAGCTTTACTTAGGCGTAAAGGCCCTTAAAGGAAGACTAGCCCTATAGCTTTAGCTATTTAGTATTTACTATAGGTGTTTCTTACCTATTACCTATTAAGGGCCTATCTAGTAGTAGTAAGGGAAAGTCCTATCTACTCCTAGGTAATACTAGTATAGTAGACTACCTAGGTAACTACTATAGTAGTAGTTTAACTACTACTATAAACTCCCTATAACTAAGGCTAGCTAGGCCTATAAGGCTATATAGAGATATACTATATAGTAGTCTAATAATATAGGATAGTTATACTATATTACTATAGTAGTTACCTAGTTAAGAGTAGAGAAGTTAATATGTTCTACTTTTAACCTTTAATTACCCTCTTCTTATAGGCCTTCTAATACTTTTTAGGCCTAAACTCTACTCTATTAGGTTTTATCCTAAAAAAATATTTCCTAAAAAAAGATTTTATATAGGAAAATAAAAAAATTAACTTATAGCTACTAAAATGTTATTAGATCCTATATATAGTCTAGAACTATAAAGTTATTATAGCTTAAAATACTAAGGCGTGCTAATTAATAGAACAGCCTATACTATATAGGGGATTAATATTATAGTAGGCTATAGTAGGCTGCCTTACTAATAGGGGGGTATAACTCTTCTAAGGGTAAGTTTTTTAAACTTTATAGTAGATTTTCTTAGTAACTAGATATACTATAAGAAAAGTTACTATACTACTATAATCCCCTATTAACATACTATACTATAGTATAGTTATTTATTTAATTTCTAGGGTACCTATTTTTTATTTCTAGGGTACCTTAG
Source organism: Colletotrichum sublineola (assembly GCA_020631755.1). Taxonomy (NCBI): domain Eukaryota; kingdom Fungi; phylum Ascomycota; class Sordariomycetes; order Glomerellales; family Glomerellaceae; genus Colletotrichum; species Colletotrichum sublineola. Next base: position 53,835 of record JAHSQG010000027.1, on the reverse strand, counting down.
TTTCTTTTAGTAGAATCTACCTTTACTATAGGAATTCTAGCTATAGTTTTAAATAGGCGTATTAGCTACTAAAATAGCTCTATAATAGTATACCTCTTAGTACTATAAGTAGCCTAGATAAAGAGGTAACTATTCTAAGGGTATATTTTTTAAACTTTATAGTAGGTTTTCTTAGTAACTAAATATACTATAAGAAAAGTCACTATACTACTATAATCCCCTATTAACATACTATATAAATATATAATTACTCTTATATTTCTAAGGTACCTAAGATTTTCTTTTCTAGGGTACCTCTTTTTTATTTCTAAGGTACCTTACTTTTCTAGGGTACCTCTTTTTTATTTCTAGGGTACCTTAGTTTCTTTTAGTAGAATCTACCTTTACTATAGGAATTCTAGCTAGGGTTTTAGATAGGTATATTTACTACTAAAATAGCTCTATAACGGTATACCTCTTAGTACTATAGGTAGCCTAGATAAGGAGGTAACTATACTAAGGGTAAGTCTTTTAAACTTTATAGTAGGTTTTCTTAGTAACTAGATATACTAGAAGAAAAGTTACTATACTACTATAATCCCCTATTAATATATTATACTATAGTATATTTATTTGTTTAATTTTAAGTATACCTCTTATTTATTTCTAGGGTACCTTACTTTTCTTTCTAGGGTACCTCTCTTTTCTTTCTAGGGTACCTCTTTTTTATTTCTAGGGTACCTTAGTTTCTTCTAGTAGAATCTACCTTTACTATAGGAATTCTAACTAGGGTTTTAGATAGGTGTATTTACTACTAAAATAGCTCTATAATAGTATACCTCTTAGTACTATAGGTAGCCTAGATAAAGAGGTAACTATTCTAAGGGTATGTTTTTTAAACTTTATAGTAGGTTTTCTAAGTAACTAGATATACTATAAGAAAAGTTACTATACTACTATAATCCCCTATTAACATACTATATAAATATATAATTACTCTTATATTTCTAGGGTACCTAAGATTTTCTTTTCTAGGGTACCTTAGTTTCTTTTAGTAGAATCTACCTTTACTATAGGAATTCTAACTAGGGTTTTAGATAGGTGTATTTACTACTAAAATAGCTCTATAACGGTATACCTCTTAGTACTATAGGTAGCCTAGATAAAGAGGTAACTATTCTAAGGGTATGTTTTTTAAACTTTATAGTAGATTTTCTTAGTAACTAGATATACTATAAGAAAAGTTACTATACTACTATAATCGCCTATTAACATACTATACTATAGTATAGTTATTTATTTAATTTCTAGGGTACCTATTTTTTATTTCTAGGGTACCTTAGTTTCTTTTAGTAGAATCTACCTTTACTATAGGAATTCTAACTAGGGTTTTAGATAGGTATATTTACTACTAAAATAGCTTTATAATAGTATACCTCTTAGTACTATAGGTAGCCTAGATAAGGAGGTAACTATTCTAAGGGTAAGCTTTTTAAACTTTATAATAGGTTTTCTTAGTAACTAGATATACTAGAAGAAAAGTTACTATACTACTATAATCCCCTATTAATATACTATACTATAGTATATTTATTTGTTTAATTTCTAGGGTACCTCTTATTTATTTCTAGGGTACCTTACTTTTATTTCTAAGGTACCTTAGTTTATTTTAGTAGAATCTACCTTTACTATAGGAATTCTAGCTATAGTTTTAGATAGGCATATTAGCTACTAAAATAGCTCTATAATAGTATACCTCTTAGTACTATAGGTAGCCTAGATAAATAGGTAACTATTCTAAGGGTATGTTTTTTAAACTTTATAGTAGGTTTTCTTAGTAACTAGATATACTATAAGAAAAGTTACTATACTACTATAATCCCCTATTAACATACTATATAAATATATAATTACTCTTATATTTCTAGGGTACCTAAGATTTTCTTTTCTAGGGTACCTTAGTTTCTTTTAGTAGAATCTACCTTTACTATAGGAATTCTAACTAGGGTTTTAGATAGGTATATTTACTACTAAAATAGCTTTATAATAGTATACCTCTTAGTACTATAGGTAGCCTAGATAAAGAGGTAACTATTCTAAGGGTATGTTTTTTAAACTTTATAGTAGGTTTTCTAAGTAACTAGATATACTATAAGAAAAGTTACTATACTACTATAATACCCTATTAATATATTATACTATAGTATATTTATTTGTTTAATTTCTAGGGTACCTCTTATTTATTTCTAGGGTACCTTACTTTTATTTCTAAGGTACCTTAGTTTATTTTAGTAGAATCTACCTTTACTATAGGAATTCTAGCTATAGTTTTAGATAGGCGTATTAGCTACTAAAATAGCTCTATAATAGTATACCTCTTAGTACTATAGGTAGCCTAAACAAAGAGGTAACTATTCTAAGGGTATGTTTTTTAAACTTTATAGTAGGTTTTCTTAGTAACTAGATATACTATAAGAAAAGTTACTATACTACTATAATCTACTATTAACATACTATATAAATATATAATTACTCTTATATTTCTAGGGTACCTAAGATTTTCTTTTCTAGGGTACCTCTTTTTTATTTCTAGGGTACCTTACTTTTCTTTCTAGGGTACCTCTCTTTTCTTTCTAGGGTACCTCTTTTTTATTTCTAGGGTACCTTAGTTTCTTTTAATAGAATCTACCTTTACTATAGGAATTCTAGCTAGGGTTTTAGATAGGCATATTTACTACTAAAATAGCTCTATAATAGTATACCTCTTAGTACTATAGGTAGCCTAGATAAGGAGGTAACTATACTAAGGGTAAGTCTTTTAAACTTTATAGTAGGTTTTCTTAGTAACTAGATATACTAGAAGAAAAGTTACTATACTACTATAATCCCCTATTAACATATTATACTATAGTATATTTATTTATTTAATTTTAAGGGTACCTCTTATTTATTTCTAAGGTACCTTACTTTCTTTAAGTAGAATCCTACTCTACTATAGTAAATCTAAGTAAGAGTTTCTATAGGCCTATTAACCTTTCTTTTAGCTATATAATAGTATATAATTTACTACTATAAGTAGGCTATAGTAGAAGTTAGAATTCTAAGGGTAAGTTTTTTAAACTTTATAGGCCTTTTTCTCTTTAAGAGGGTATAGTAGCTAAAAATAGAAAAGACCCCCTATATAGTCTATAATATAGGTATATAATACTTATTTACTTTTCTATTTTAAGGGTACTTTTAATTAACTATATATAGGATCTATTAAGCCTTATATAGCTATAAGTTGATTTTTTTATTTTCCTATAGTAAATCTTTTTTTAGGAATTATTTTTTTAGGGGAAAACCTAGTAAAGTAGAGTTTAGGCATAAAAAGTGTTAGAGGGCCTATAAGAAGATAGAGTAAATCTAATTCTCCCTTAGAGCCTATCTAGGTGTAGCCCCTAGTAATAGTAGGCTTTAGTATTCCCCTATAGATTACTATCTTTTAGGCTATTATAGCTAGGTAATTATTATAATACCTATATTATAATAAATACATACTAGGGGATAAAAAGCTAGGTAATAGGGATACTAAGTATCTTTAAGATAGAGCATACTAGGTAAATAAAGACTCTATACTATATAGTATACTAGGGAATTAAAAAGAGATATACTAGGGGAAGCCTACTATAGTAGTAAAAGTACTATATTAACTTAGACTTAATAAGGGATATATACTAGGGGAAGCCTACTATAGTAGTAAAAGTACTATATTAACTTAGGGGTAGTAATATTAATCCTATTAGTAATCTATAGGGTCTACTAAGAACTACTTAGCTACTATAATTAACCTTATGTATTATAATTATAATATTATTATTTTATAGGATATAAACCTATTTACTATAGGTTATATTAATAGGGGTATAGCTATCTCTACTATTATAATAGTATCTAGAAGTCTTTATTCTAGAGCACACTAGGGGACTTAATAAGGGATATATACTAGGGGAAGCCTAGTATAGTAGTAAAAGTACTATATTATCTTAGACTTAATAAGGGATATATACTAAGGGAAGGCTGCTATAATAGTTATACTTTATAAGTTAACTAAAGGGTAGTAACGTTAAGTATATAGGAAATCTATAGGTACTACTAAGAACTATCTAAGAACTATTAGCCTCTAACTACTAGGTAAGTAGTAAGATATAGAGACCTAAAAGCCTATAAGGCTACTAGACTATATATTCTCTTATAGAAATAGGACCTTTTAACCTAAGGTAGCCTACCTACTAATAAGACACACTATTTAGGGAACTAAGGCATAATAGGGGGTGCCCTTTAGGGTACTTAGTAGCCACCCTACTTAATTAACCTTGCTTTTTAGTATAGAACACTATTTCTTAAACATACTTCTAAGTATTAAGTTTATCCTTATTAAAAGATTTACTTTATAGTTTCTATATAATCCTTAATAATAATAAAGTCCCTATTATTACTATAGGCTAGCCCTTATAAGCTAATAGTTACCCTATAGCTATACCTATAAGTAAATATAGTAGGAGACCTAAGTTATTAGGGCTAGGTATATTACTACTAAGTTAAAAAGAGTTATCCTCTTAAAAGACTATAACTAATATAAATTTACCTAAGTTACTTCTACTATAGGATGTTACTCTAAGGCTTATCTTATAGTAAATATAACCTTATTTCTAAAATATACTTCTAAGTATTAAGTTTATCCTTATTAAAAGATAAACTTTATGGTTTTTATATAATCCTTAATAATAATAAAGTCCCTATTTTTACTATAGGCTAGCCCTTATAAGCTAATAGTTACCCTATAGCTATACCTATAAGTAAATATAGTAGGAGACCTAAGTTATTAGGGCTAGGTGTATTACTACTAAGTTAAAAAGAGTTATCCTCTTAAAAGACTATAACTAATATAAATTTACCTAAGTTACTTCTACTATAGGATATTACTTTAGGGCTTATCTTATAGTAAATATAACCTTATTTCTAAAATATACTTCTAAGTATTAAGTTTATCCTTATTAAAAGATAAACTTTATAGTTTTTATATAATCCTTAATAATAATAAAGTCCTTATTTTTACTATAGGCTAGCCCTTATAAGCTAATAGTTACCCTATAGCTATACCTATAAGTAAATATAGTAGGAGACCTAAGTTATTAGGGCTAGGTATATTACTATTAAGTTAAAAAGAGTTATCCTCTTAAAAGACTATAACTAATATAAATTTACCTAAGTTACTTCTACTATAGGATATTACTTTAGGGCTTATCTTATAGTAAATATAACCTTATTTCTAAAACATACTTCTAAGTATTAAGTTTATCCTTATTAAAAGATAAACTTTATAGTTTTTATATAATCCTTAATAATAATAAAGTCCCTATTTTTACTATAGGCTAGCCCTTATAAGCTAATAGTTACCTTATAGCTATACCTATAAGTAAATATAGTAGGAGACCTAAGTTATTAAGGCTAGGTATATTACTACTAAGTTAAAAAGAGTTATCCTCTTAAAAGACTATAACTAATATAAATTTACCTAAGTTGCTTTTATAGTAGGATGTTTCCCTTAGGACTTATCTCTATAGCTACTACTATAGACTAAATAAAAATTAGAAGTTTTTATCTCCTTTAAATAATAAAAGAGATAAAGACTTCTAAGGTTTATTAGGTTTATCTATCTAAGAAATAAGGGGTAATATTTTTAAACTTATCTAGGAACTTATAGTAGGACTTATTATAACTAACTTATTAGTAGGCTCTAGGTAGATACTATAAGGACTTATCTAGAAACTTATAGTAGGACTTATTATAACTAATAGGTAGATACTATAAGGACTTATCTAGGAACTTATAGTAGGACTTATTATAACTAATAGGTAGATACTATAAGGACTTATCTAGGAACTTATAGTAGGACTTATTATAACTAATAGGTAGATACTATAAGGACTTATCTAGGAACTTATAGTAGGACTTATTATAACTAACTTATTAGTAGGCTCTATATAGATACTATAAGGACTTATCTAGGAACTTATAGTAGGACTTATTATAACTAACTTATTAGTAGGCTCTAGGTAGATACTATAAGGACTTATCTAGGAACTTATAGTAGGACTTATTATAACTAACAGGTAGATATTATAAGGACTTATCTAGGAACTTATAGTAGGACTTATTATAACCTATAGGTAGATACTATAAGGACTTATCTAGGAACTTTTAGTAGGGCTTATAGTAACTAATAAGTATTTTTAGGGATATACCCTTACTAGCATAGTAGATAGCAACTATATTTCCTATAGCCTATTAAATTAAAAGGTATATAAAGCCTTTAAGGAGTATAAGGGGTTAAAATAAGTAAAAGTAGTAATTACTATTTCTAGTTATACTTCTCTACTATAACTATAACCTAACTACTATTAGACTTTACTATTAAGCTATTTATTTACCTACCTAAGTTCTAGGTAGTAGTATATATTATATATTAAACTAGTAAAACACTTACTTCTACCCTATACTACCTAAAGGAAAGCCTAAACTACTAAGATATATTACCTAGTAATATAAAACTTACTATCTATAATATCTTATAGATATACCTTAATCTTTATAAAAATAGTAAGGAGCTAGCTAAGTAGTTTAAGCCTCTACCCCCTAATATAGTCCCTATCCTAAAGCTTAGTATACCTAAGACTAGCTATAGCTATATTATAGGTAGCTATAGCTATATTATTAAGACACATAATAGTATTAATAGACATATCTAGGAGTAGCACCTAGATTTCTAAGATAGTAGTAGTAAGTCTCTATACTAAGCTAATATCCTATTCTAGATACTAGTATAGTACTTAAGGGCTAGAAAAGGAAAGTTATTTAACTTTAAAGTATAGTAGTTATAGCCCCCCCTTATATAGTATATAAAGCTTAAGGTACTATATACCTACTAAGAGACTATACTTAAGCTTAAGAGAAACTAAATAATAGTATAGCCTGTTAACCCTACTAAAAAGCCTAATCTCTAGCTTAATTAGATAGGGTAGGTTTAGCACCTAGTAGGTCTTAAGGCTAGTATAGTCTAAGCCCTCTTATAGCTAGTATAGCTAGATAAGATTATAGTATAGGCTATAACAGATAGCTTCCTCTAGGTTACTAATTAGGCCTAGTAATATACCCTAGAGGCGTAATATTATCTAGTACTATTTAACCTAAAATAGTAAGGTCCCCTTAAGCCTAGTAGGAGACTATTTAAGCTATATATAAAGACAAATACATAGAAGTAGTATAAGGGGTTATAGGTAAAAGTATTAAGCTATATTAGTTATATATATATAGTAAGGTCTAGAGTAACCTCCTTAGGGCTTATAGGCTAATAGTAGGATCCTAGATATAGTAATAGGGTATCTAGTTCTAGGTAACTAAGGCTTAATAGTCCCTTATATAGGGGTTTACCTTAGTAGTTAAGATCTAGTAGAGATAAGTAAGTAAGGAGGTAAGGGCTTCTATTAATAGAAACCTTAATAAGCTATGCCTCTATCTTATAATAGCTCTACTAGATTAAAACCTATTAGAAGACATCTATAATAGCCCCCTTCTTAGCGCCCTAGTAGTAATAGCTATCTAGCTAGATAGATTATAGGAGAGCATACTTAACTACACGCCTATATATTTAGGGATTATTAAGATTACTAAACTGGTAATTTTATAGTATACTATCTAGGAGGTTTAGAGGGAAGAGTAGATATTAGGTAGATAATCTAGTATAAGGCCTATCATATAGGATAGTAAGGGAGACAACAATATAATAGGTATAGAAGTAGAAAATAGGGCGCTATAATACTTAGAGTAGTAGTAGGCTAGTATAGGGCTAGTTACTAATAAAGTCTACTAGATACTCTACTATTTTGTCTATAATAGTAGGTAAGAGGGGTTATATATTAGTTCCCCTATTATCTAGATAACATAGATATAGGCATATAGCATAAAGATCTAATAGTAGACTAGGTCTAATAGCTATATCTACTAGGATAGTAATAAGCTGTTTATTTAAGATAGTAAGCTTATAATAATAGTATTCTAGGAGATAATATACAGCTTAATAGGGAAAGGTAGGTAATAGCTAGAGGTACTCTATAGGGTACTATAGAGTAAGATAATAAAGGAGAAGATACTACTAGAGGTCCCTCTACTAATACTTAGGGATAACTAGGGTAACAACTTAGCTAGGTATAGCTTCCTCTAGGAGTATAGTAACATTAAGTAGGTAGGTAGGTTAGAGGGCTATATCCTCTAGTAAATCCTTAATAGTATAACATAGTAGGTATGTCTAGAGTAGGGGTAGACTAATTTAGATAGGTATATAGAGTAGAAGACTATATAGGTTAGGGCCTTCTATAAGGTAGTTAATAAGTTCTATAAGACACTCTTATTCCTAATCTATATAATAGGAGGGATACTAGCTTATAGGCTAGAGGTAATACTAATCTAGTTCTAGAACATAGTAAGTAGAGGCCTCTATAACATACTTCTCTATAGGGGTATAGTTAGTATTATAACATTCTACTATAAGAACTTCCTCTAGTAAGGTAACTACTAGGTGGTATACTAGTTCCTCCTATAGCTAGTAGGGGAGCTCTTAGTACTCTATCTTATAATTATAGTACTATTCTAGTAGTTTATTAAGACGTAAGTCCTTATTAAGGCATAAGGTAGGGATAGGTAGGGAGGTTAAAAGGTAGTATATAGTAGCTATATATTTAGTAAGGCACCCTACTAGATTATATAGGTAATAGAGTTTAAGGTTAGGGGAATAGTAATAGTAGAGGGGTAGTATAGTAATAAGGTGCTATAGGCTAGTAAATAGCTTTCTAAGGTACTATAGTAACAGACCTTAGAAGGGCTTAGGGTAGTATTTAGGATATAGTAGATATAGCATACTATTATTATGATTTTATAGTAGTATATAAAGGACCTATATAAGTAGCTAGTAAGCATAATAGGTCTAGATAATAGTAAGGTAGGGTAGGACTTAGAGGAGGAGGAGGGTGGTATAAGTAATAGAGAGATAGAGAATAACATACTAGTACTCTAAGCTAGGTACTTATAGTAGATCTAAGACGCTATCTATATACAGCCTATAGAGATAAGGCAAGTAGGTAGCAAAATAGCATAAGAATAGTTCTATAATATTAGTATATAGTAGTATAGTATTATCCTTAGGATACTAAGTAAGATAAGTAGGATAATAGTAGTAGAGTAAGTACTATAGAGAGCTAGTAAGGTAGTATAGATAGTATAGTTTAAGGTAGTAGTAGTAGTAGACCTTAGAGATATACATAATAAGGTATATAGTACTAGTTCCTTATTTAGCCTTAGTAAGTAAAGGGCACTCTAGGTAATTACTACTAAGATAATACCTATTATTTAGGTAGTAGTAATAAGGAGTAGGAAAAGTATAGTATTTTTAGTACCTATAGTAATTACTAAAGGCAGTACTATTATAGTAGTAGTCCTACTACTATTACTCTAAGGGGACCTTTATAGATAGTATTTAGGGTTAGGGATTTAGGGGGTAGTATAGGATAGTATATAGTTGTAAGATAGGGAGATTATCCTTATAATACTAGAATAATCTATAAGCTAAGGGTTCCTAACGTTTCTCTAGAAGCTTAGGGCATAACACCTCTTAGACATAGTAGTACTAAATAAATACTATATAATCCTATAGGCATTAAACACATACTAGCTAGTACTTATTAATATAGGATAGAGGATAGTAGAGCTTAGGGTATAGGTAGTATACCTAATAGTAATACTACTACCTAAAGATAAGTACTAATTCCTATTATACTTCCTTATAGGGCTAGAAGATAGTAAGGTAATCTAAGAGAGTATAAGGCATAAAAACCTAAGCTATATTATATATATAGTAGCTAGGATTATTATAGTAGAGGATATATTAGAAGCTCTAGAGGAGTACTTACTAGACAACCTAGAGGGTTTTAGTAATATACCTAGGAATATACTACCTAGTAGTAGTAGTAGGGTAAGGCCTAGGGTGATTATTTTCTCTAGGGAGGTAGAGATAATTAAACATCTTATATAGTAGCTAAAGTATAGTATATACTATAGTAGGCTATTAGAGGTAGAGTAAGAAGTAGTATTAATAAGCTAGAGGTAGTATAGTAGTATTATAGTAGTAATAGACATACTAGGGATAAGGGTAAACATCCCTAACATCTAGGTAGTAGTCTTTATAGGGCTACCCTATATAATAGCTTAGTTCTTATAGTAATCTAGGTAAGTAGGGTAGGATAGAAAGAATTTAATAGCTATTATCCTTATTAGTAGTATAAGGGTATAAGATAAGATAGAAAAGTAAGCTAGAGAGGAGTTTAATAGATTCCTTATAACTAGTAAATACTAGTATTTTATACTAGATAAGGTACTTAATAGAATATATATTAAGACGTCTTATAGTCTACTTAAGAGTAGTACTAGGTATAATAACTATATAGCTTCCCTCTATTAGAGGGAGGCTAGGGTATAAGTATAGTAGTAAGAGAGCCTAGTAGTAGATATAAGATAGGTTAAAATTATAGATAGTAATATTAGTAATAAAGATAATAGCCTAGATAGCTAAGTAGGGGTAGACAGGTACTTATTATAAAGCTATATCTAAGACAGCTTTAGGGTAGTTAATAAGGATAAGGAGGAAGAGGAGGAAGAAGAGGAAGAAAAAGAAGTATAAGGTAAAGTAGAATTCTTAAGGACTTAAGGAAATAGGGTATAGTTACTAAGATAGCTATTAGAGTTACTAGTCTAGGCTAGTAGGTAATAGGGATAGGGGGGTAAAGCTATTAGGGTAGAGAGAGAGGTATTACTCCTACCTCTACTAAAGGTAGGGTAAAGTATTATAGAGATAAGGTAAGAGGAGGTAGTAAGGAGTTCTAGTAGTAAGGCTATAAGGAGGTCTTATAGTAAGGCTATAGAGATAGGGGCTAGTATAGGGCTTAGTAGTAGGATATATAGTAGTATACTACTCTTAGAGGTAGATATAGTAGCTCTATATAGGCTTATACTAGGGAGTTATAGAGGAGTAATAAGTATAGTAGAGAGAGAAAGGGTTAGGGTTAGTAAAATAGGATAGTTACCTTACCCTAATACAGCCCCTAATAAGTCCTTCTATAGGGGGTAAGTGCTTTCCTATAGGGGGGCGGTAGGGCTAGTAGAGCTGCTAGGGGTTACAGCAGCTAACCAAAATTCGCCAGCAGTACTTATCAGTAGGTTACCTAACTTACTAGCCAACCTATCAGTCGCAGCCTATAGTACTTATTAGCTACTAGCCTAACTTATCTATAGCAGCCTATAGTACTTATTAGTAGGTCTACCTAACATATTAGTAAGGCTAGGGCTACCTACCTAACTTATTAGTAGGTAGGTAGTAGCAGCCTATAAGACTTATTAGCTACTAGCTAACTTATCTAATAGCAGCCTATAGTACTTATTATTAGTAGGTTACTAAACTTATTAATAGCTAGCTAGCTAACTTATTAGTAGGTAGTAGTAGCCTATCCTATAGTACTTATTAGCTACTAGCTAACTTATTAATAATAGCCTATAATACTTATTATTTATAGGATACCTATATTATTAGTAGCTAGGTTATTACTTAGCCTTAGCCCTTACTATTAGTTAGCCTTACTAGTAGTATATAGTAGAAGGATAAATAAATATATACCCTAGCTTACTATCTTTATTAGTAGGTTAGTTAGCCTAGTAGCTAGTTATATTAGTTAGACTAAAAGTAAGGTTATTAGGGTATATTAGGGTGTAGTAGTTAGTTTACTAGTATCTAGTATAGTAAACTAAGGATTCTATAAGTAGACCTAGTTCTTAGGGTACTCCTTTTACTCCCCTAAGGCCTAAGCCTCCTAAAGTAACTCTAGGTTAGTATTACTTATAATATACCTATAGCAGCTCTACTACTTAGGTCTAAAGCCTCCCCTAGAAGTAGTTATAGTAGTAGTAGTAGTAGTAATATTAGTAGTAGTAAGGAGGCTACTACTAATACTACTACTTATATCTATATTATTATTATTATCTTTATTATCTTTATTATTATTATCTTTATTATTATTATCTTTATTATTATTATTTTTATTATTATTACTACTACTATTATTATTATTATTACTATTACCCTTTATATCCTTATCCTTATCCTTATTATTATTATTATTATTATCCCCCTCCCCTTTATTAGTACCCTCCTAGCTATTATATACCTAGCTATTAAGCTTACTAAACACCCTATCTAACGCCTAGTTATTACTATTATCCCCCTAAGAACCCCTACCTAGTAGTAGAAGAGGGGGTACCCTAGTATAGTATTAGACCCCTAAGACTTAAAACCCCCTCTTTAGTACTATAGCATATAGCTTCTTTTAGTACCCCTATAGGACATCCCTAATATAGGTCCCTAGGTAAGTACCCTCTACTAGTAGTAGGTTAAAGATTACTAGATCCTAGCTACTAGTAGTAAGTTTACTACCCTAGCCTAGGGCTATACTATAGGCTAGTATAATAGCTACCCCCTACACCTCCTAGGCTACCCCCCTATAGCCTAGGAGGCTACTCCTAACCCTCCCCCCCCTAAACGTTTTAAATAGGCTAGCCCTTATTATAAAGCTATCTAAGGTAGTAGAGAGGAAGGTACTTAAAGTACTCCTCTCTACTACCTTACCCCTACCTAGCTTCTTACTACTAGCTGTTATTACCCTTACCCCTATTACCTTTAGGGCTACTAGTCTTTCTCTAGTATTAGCCTATAAGATTACCCCTTTATAGAAGTATAGCCTAGACTTTAGTAGTATCCCTTCTTTATCCTAGTTTATATTAACTATACTATCTAAATAGGTGTCTAGAATGTCTCCTAGTATTATTAAGTAATACTAGGAGGGTAGCTATAGTAGTAGTAGTAATACTAACTAGGATATAGATCCTACTAGGGATTTAGAGGGTAAGTATAGTAGTAGTAGTAGTAGTAGTAACTATAGTAATTATACTTACTATAGTAATAGTAGTAATAGTACTTATTATAGTAGGGGTAGTAATAGTAATTATTATAGAGGTAATTATAATTATAGTAGTAGTAGTAGTAGCACTAGGGCTAATTAAGGGGCCCTAGGTAGTTATCTATAACCCCTATATAGAATATTAGTAGTTTAGTATCTATATAAGTAAGGGGAAGCTAAGGACATATAGCCTAATCTTTATAAAACTCTTCTAGGGATTAAGAGATATATTAATTATAGTAGACCTAGCTATAGTTACTAATTCTTTAGTTAAGGACCTATTAAAAAAGACCTATTAGTAAATAATCTAAGCCTTAATAGTTTTATATTATATGTCCTATACTTAGTACTACTTAGTACTAGTCCCTTACTAGGGGACTATAGTATAACTATATTTTATTTCCCTCTTAGTACTATTTCTTTTATCCCTTATACTAAGTATAAATACTACCTATACTAGGGCTATTCTACCTAGATAGAATAAGATACTAATCTTAAAAGGAGTAGGTTTTATATATTTATCTTATAAGGTTTTTAGGTAGTACCCCCTAAAACCCTTAAATACAGCTTTTAGTACATAGCATCCTTATTACTAATCTAGTATAGATTATATCTAGCTAGCCTATAAAAACCTAGGTCTAATTCCTAAGGTTATATACTAGTAAGAGAATAGTATATTATTAGGTAGTATTATACTAGAAGCCCCCTTAAAGAAGACCCCTAATTAGAGAAGGCTACCTAACTAGTAGCTCCTACTAACTCTTAGGAAAGGAGTTAAGTAAATACTTAGTTTAGATAGCCTAAGTCTATATAAACGTCCTTTATAGAAGACCTATTTATATAGAGTAGTATAAAAGTAAGATAGTCTTTTAATAGCTACCTACCCTATTAATCTACTATAAAGTAGTATAAGTATTTTCTTTAGAATATAACTAGCCTTCTCTAAATATAAATAGGATATAAGGAACTACCCTTTATAACCTATTACTATCTATTTAGAGAGTAAATAGTTACCCTTTATAACTTATTACTATCTATATTATTATGTTATCCTTCCCCCTAGGTATAATATAGTTTATACTTAAAGTTAAGAGTATGCCTAATAAACCCCTAAAGGTATTTTTCTACCCTATAAATAGTAGTAAGAAATAATAGGCTAGGGACTATAGTAGCGTTACTATTATAAGTTATCTTATAGTGTAATCTATTATAGGTAAGGAATATAGCTAGGAAACCCTTCTCTATCTACCTAGTAGGCCTTATAAAAGTCTAGTTATAATCCCCTTAGTAGTTAGAAATAATAGGCTAGGGATTATAGTAGTATCCCCCTTATAAGTTATCTTATAGTATAATCTATTATAGGTAAGGAATATAGCTAGGAAACCCTTCTCTATCTGCCTAGTAGGCCCTATAAAAGTCTAGTTATAATCCCCTTAGTAGTTAGAAATAATAGGCTAGGGATTATAGTAGTATCCCCCTTATAAGTTATCTTATAGTATAATCTATTATAGGTAAGGAATATAGCTAGGAAACCCTTCTCTATCTGCCTAGTAGGCCCTATAAAAGTCTAGTTGTAATCCCCTTAGTAGTTAGAAATAATAGGCTAGGGATTATAGTAGCGTCCCCCTTATAAGTTGTCTTATAGTATAATCTATTATAGGTAAGGAATATAGCTAGGAAACCCTTCTCTATCTGCCTAGTAGGCCCTATAAAAGTCTAGTTGTAATCCCCTTAGTAGTCTAAAACGATAGGCTAAAGTTAAGAATACCTTAGATAACTACTAGAGTATCTACTTATTCTTAAATAAGATAGTACTTACTATCCCTTATAAATTAGTTAGTATTATTACTAGTATTCTATAGAAGGGGGTAGGGTATATAGAACTATCCTCTATAACCTATTACTATCTATATTATATTCTATTTAGGCCTAGATAACCTAGGTAGCCTTCTATAATAGTAGTACTTTAATATATATAGGCTAATAAGGTACTAGTATTATTAGGACCTAAAAGTACCTTAACTAATATAATAAATACTACTATACTAATATAGGTAACTATAACTATAGTATAAAGCCCTAAGGGGATATATAGGTACTAAAGATGCCTTTATACCTAGATTTACTAAAAAGGTTCCCTATATTATCTTCCCCCCTAGGTATAATATAGTTTATACTTAAAGTTAAGAAGAGTATACCTACTTAACCTCTAAGGGTATTTTCCTACCCTATAAGTACTTATTAGAAATAATAGGCTGGTACCTTAGTTAAGGTATAGTATATGTTTAAAGCTTTACTTAGGTATAAAGGCCCTTAAAGGAAGACTAGCCCTATAGCTTTAGCTATTTAGCATCTACTATAGGTGTTTCTTACCTGTTACCTATTAAAGGCCTATCTAGTAGTAGTAAGGGAAAGTCCTATCTACTCCTAGGTAATACTAGTATAGTAGACTACCTAGGTAACTACTATAGTAGTAGTTTAACTACTACTATAAACTCCTTATAACTAAGGCTAGCTAGGCCTATAAGGCTGTATAGAGAGACACTATATAGTAGTCTAATAATATAGGATAGTTATACTATATTACTATAGTAGTTACCTAGTTAAGGGTAGAGAAGTTAATATGTTCTACTTTTAACCTTTAATTACCCTCTTCTTATAGGCCCTCTAATACTTTTTAGGCCTAAACTCTACTCTATTAGGTTTTATCCTAAAAAAATATTTCCTAAAAAAAGATTTTATATAGGAAAACAAAAAAATCAACTTATAGCTACTAAAATATTATTAGATCTTATATATAGTCTAGAACTATAAAGTTATTATAGCTTAAAATACTAAGGCGTACTAATTAATAGAACAGCCTATACTATATAGGGGATTAATATTATAGTAGGCTATAGTAGGCTACCTTACTAATAGGGGGGTATAACTCTTCTAAGGGTAAGTTTTTTAAACTTTATAGTAGATTTTCTTAGTAACTAGATATACTATAAGAAAAGTTACTATACTACTATAATCCCCTATTAATATACTATACTATAGTATAGTTATTTGTTTAATTTTTAAGGTACCTATTTTTTATTTCTAGGGTACCTTAGTTTCTTTTAGTAGAATCTACCTTTACTATAGGAATTCTAGCTAGGGTTTTAGATAGGCGTATTTACTACTAAAATAGGTTTATAACAGTATAACTCTTAGTACTATAGGTAGCCTAGATAAAGAGGTAACTATACTAAGGGTAAGCTTTTTAAACTTTATAATAGGTTTTCTTAGTAACTAAATATACTAGAAGAAAAGTCGCTATACTACTATAATCCCCTATTAATATACTATACTATAGTATATTTATTTAGTTAATTTCTAGTATACCTCTTATTTAATTCTAGGGTACCTTACTTTTCTTTTTAGGGTACCTCTCTTTTCTTTTTAGGGTACCTTAGTTTCTTTTAGTAGAATCTACCTTTACTATAGGAATTCTAGCTATAGTTTTAAATAGGCGTATTAGCTACTAAAATAGCTCTATAATAGTATACCTCTTAGTATTATAGGTAGCCTAGATAAAGAGGTAACTATTCTAAGGGCATGTTTTTTAAACTTTATAGTAGGTTTTCTTAGTAACTAGATATACTATAAGAAAAGTTACTATACTACTATAATCCCCTATTAATATACTATACTATAGTATAGTTATTTATTTAATTTCTAGGGTACCTATTTTTTATTTCTAGGGTACTTTAGTTTCTTTTAGTAGAATCTATCTTTACTATAGGAATTCTAGCTAGGGTTTTAGATAGGCATATTTACTACTAAAATAGGTTTATAATAGTATACCTCTTAGTATTATAGGTAGCCTAGATAAGGAGGTAAGTATACTAAGGGTAAGTCTTTTAAACTTTATAGTAGGTTTTCTTAGTAACTAGATATACTATAAGAAAAGTTACTATACTACTATAATCCCCTATTAACATACTATACTATAGTATAGTTATTTATTTGATTTCTAGGGTACCTATTTTTTATTTCTAGGGTACCTTAGTTTCTTTTAGTAGAATCTACCTTTACTATAGGAATTCTAGCTAGGGTTTTAGATAGGTATATTTGCTACTAAAATAGCTCTATAATAGTATACCTCTTAGTACTATAGGTAGCCTAGATAAGGAGGTAACTATTCTAAGGGTATGTTTTTTAAACTTTATAGTAGGTTTTCTTAGTAACTAGATATACTATAAGAAAAGTTACTATACTACTATAATCCCCTATTAATATGCTATACTATAGTATAGTTATTTATTTAATTTCTAGGGTACCTATTTTTTATTTCTAGGGTACCTTAGTTTCTTTTAGTAGAATCTACCTTTACTATAGGAATTCTAGCTAGGGTTTTAGATAGGCGTATTTACTACTAAAATAGGTTTATAATAGTATACCTCTTAGTACTATAGGTAGCCTAGATAAGGAGGTAACTATTCTAAGGGTAAGCTTTTTAAACTTTATAATAGGTTTTCTTAGTAACTAGATATACTAGAAGAAAAGTTACTATACTACTATAATCCCCTATTAATATACTATACTATAGTATATTTATTTGTTTAATTTCTAGGGTACCTCTTATTTATTTCTAGGGTACCTTAGTTTCTTTTAATAGAATCTACCTTTACTATAGGAATTCTAGGTAGGGTTTTAGATAGGTATATTTGCCGCTAAAATAGCTCTATAATAGTATACCTCTTAGTACTATAGGTAGCCTAGATAAGGAGGTAACTATACTAAGGGTATATTTTTTAAACTTTATAGTAGGTTTTCTTAGCAACTAGATATACTATAAGAAAAGTTACTATACTACTATAATCCCCTATTAACATACTATACTATAGTATAGTTATTTATTTAATTTCTAGGGTACCTATTTTTTATTTTTAAGGTACCTTACTTTTCTTTCTAAGGCACCTCTCTTTTCTTTCTAGGGTACCTCTTTTTTATTTCTAGGGTACCTTAGTTTCTTTTAGTAGAATCTACCTTTACTATAGGAATTCTAGCTAGGGTTTTAGATAGGCGTATTTACTACTAAAATAGCTATATAATAGTATACCTTTTAGTACTATAGGTAGCCTAGATAAAGAGGTAACTATTCTAAGGGTATGTTTTTTAAACTTTATAGTAGGTTTTTTAAGTAACTAGATGTACTAAAAGAAAAGTTACTATACTACTATAATCCCCTATTAATATACTATATAAATATATAATTACTCTTATATTTCTAGGGTACCTAAGATTTTCTTTTTTAGGGTACCTCTTTTTTATTTCTAGGGTACCTTACTTTTCTTTTTAGGGTACCTCTCTTTTCTTTCTAGGGTACCTCTTTTTTATTTCTAGGGTACCTTAGTTTCTTTTAGTAGAATCTACCTTTACTATAGGAATTCTAGCTAGGGTTTTAGATAGGCGTATTTACCGCTAAAATAGCTCTATAATAGTATACCTCTTAGTACTATAGGTAGCCTAGATAAGGAGGTAACTATACTAAGGGTAAGTCTTTTAAACTTTATAGTAGGTTTTCTTAATAACTAGATATACTAGAAGAAAAGTTACTATACTACTATAATCCCCTATTAATATGTTATACTATAGTATATTTATTTATTTAATTTTAAGGGTACCTCTTATTTATTTCTGGGGTACCTTACTTTTCTTTCTAGGGTACCTCTCTTTTCTTTCTAGGGTACCTCTTTTTTATTTCTAGGGTACCTTAGTTTCTTTTAGTAGAATCTACCTTTACTATAGGAATTCTAGCTAGGGTTTTAGATAGGCGTATTTACTACTAAAATAGCTCTATAATAGTATACCTCTTAGTACTATAGGTAGCCTAGATAAGGAGGTAACTATTCTAAGGGTATGTTTTTTAAACTTTATAGTAGGTTTTCTTAGTAACTAGATATGCTATAAGAAAAGTTACTATACTACTATAATCCCCTATTAACATACTATACTATAGTATATTTATTTATCTAATTTCTAGGGTACCTAAGATTTTCTTTTCTAGGGTACTTCTTTTTTATTTCTAAGGTACCTTAGTTTCTTTTAGTAGAATCTACCTTTACTATAAGAATTCTAGCTAGGGTTTTAGATAGGCGTATTTACTACTAAAATAGCTTTATAATAGTATACCTCTTAGTACTATAGGTAGCCTAGATAAGGAGGTAACTATTCTAAAGGCATATTTTTTAAACTTTATAGTAGGTTTTCTTAGTAACTAGATATACTATAAGAAAAGTTACTATACTACTATAATCCCCTATTAACATACTATACTATAGTATATTTATTTGTTTAATTTCTAGGGTACCTCTTATTTATTTCTAGGGTACCTTACTTTTATTTCTAAGGTACCTTAGTTTCTTTTAGTAGAATCTACCTTTACTATAGGAATTCTAGCTATAGTTTTAAATAGGCATATTAGCTACTAAAATAGCTCTATAATAGTATACCTCTTAGTACTATAGGTAGCCTAGATAAAGAGGTAACTATTCTAAGGGTATGTTTTTTAAACTTTATAGTAGGTTTTTTTAGTAACTAGATATACTATAAGAAAAGTCGCTATACTACTATAATCCCCTATTAACATACTATATAAATATATAATTACTCTTATATTTCTAAGGTACCTAAGATTTTCTTTTCTAGGGTACCTTACTTTTCTTTCTAGGGTACCTCTCTTTTCTTTTTAGGGTACCTCTTTTTTATTTCTAAGGTACCTTAGTTTCTTTTAGTAGAATCTACCTTTACTATAGGAATTCTAGCTAGGGTTTTAGATAGGCGTATTTACCGCTAAAATAGCTTTATTATAGTATACCTCTTAGTACTATAGGTAGCCTAGATAAGGAGGTAACTATTCTAAGGGCATGTTTTTTAAACTTTATAGTAGGTTTTCTTAGTAACTAGATATACTATAAGAAAAGTTACTATACTACTATAATCCCCTATTAACATACTATACTATAGTATATTTATTTATTTAATTTCTAAGGTACCTCTTATTTATTTCTAGGGTACTTTAGTTTCTTTTAATAGAATCTACCTTTACTATAGGAATTCTAGGTAGGGTTTTAGATAGGCGTATTTACTACTAAAATAGCTCTATAATAGTAAAAGCATATAGGGTGTGGTTTAGGACTTAGGTTGTAGCGGAGCTATATGAAAGGACATAACAATACTATACTACTCTAAGTAACTTAGGTTTTATGTCTAATCTAACGTAAGGGAGATATAATCTATTTAGAGCTTTTAAGGTCTAAATAGATATATTACCCTCTAATTAGATATAGCAAAGATCTCCCTATTACCTAAGTTACTATACTAAACTATATTAATAAGGGTGTAAGGCTCTAGTTTAGAGTATTATTTTTAAAAGATAAATAAGTATGTAAAGAAGTACTTGTTTTTCTCTAATCTAGGGTGTACTATATCTATCTAATTATACTCTCTTAATAGGTACTTAAGTAAGTATCTATAACTTATAAATACTCTAAAGAAAACAAAAGAAAAGAAATTACTACTCATTAACTTCTAAATAGTAAATATAGTAACCCTAACCCTACTCTAATTATCCTCTAGTTCTTTTTATAATCCTCTAATTATAGAAGAACTACTAAGTATATACCTATTTAGACCTTATCCTAATTATACCTATGCCTATTAATTACCCTCTTTGTCTTTATTATCCTTAGTATCTCTATTGTTAGCCTTATCCTATTCTTCTCTTATGTTCTATTGTTTCTATCCTTTCTATCCCTTAGCCTAACCTAGTAGGAACTAAGGTGTATATACTTAGGTGGTGAATACTGCTTTAGTAATAGGGTTATTAAAATAATCTACCTACTTATAACGTCTGTACTCTAGAATACCCTTCTTCTAATTATAGTATGTATTCCTATACTGCTTTAGAATATCCTTATAGCGTTAGGCATATCACATGCAATTAGCTTCTTAAGCTTTCTAAGCGTGCTGTTTAGACGATAGGAGAGAGTCCTAAACCTTTGTCTAGCCTTCCTATACGCCTAGTATAGGTAGTTTAGGTAAAGTATATTTATCTACTTTAATATGTCTAATCTTCTTTAGGCTTTAGTATTATAATAGTATATCTCTAGGAATTAAAAGTCTAGATAGTAAGTAAGAGAGCTTAGAGCTTAGTATAGTAGGAGCTTTAGTAGGAGGGCTAGGTTATATAATATAGTCCTCTTAGGTAAGGAGTTGTTTCTGTCTTCTGTTTAGAGGTATTTAGGGTAGCAACTTAGTGTCTATATTTTCCCTTAGCTAAGTAACCTCTAATTACAACTATAATATTATAATATTATTCTTATAGTCTAGGGAGGAGGGCTTATCCTAATACCTATGTTTTAGAAGGTTAAGTAGTTAGGGGGTAGAGAGGTAGTCCTCTAAATACTACATAGGGGTGTAATTAGAGTCTTTAAGGTTTATTAGATTGTAGATTATACTTATAGGGGACTGGCTTTGCTTCTTCTAGCTTTACTTAAGTTAGTTATGTTAGTGGTAAGCTTCCTCTAATGTTCCTTTAGGAACTAGTCTTATAGCCTTATATTAGTATCTACTAGAAACATAGAACTTAGTACTAATCTACCTAATCTACTAATGTTAGACTCTTTTGCTATAGTCTAGGTTCTAAGACTCCTTAACATCCTACTTATTTATACTAGTTAGGTATAGAGATCTAGACCTAAGTACTAATCTAAACTATTTAGTAACATAGAGTCTATACTCTTAACTACTAGTCTACTAAACTATATCTACTATATATATGCTAGTGTTAATTAGCTAAGTAATATGTATTAGTATGTTAAGCTTATAGTAGAACTTCCTTAAAGCTCTAATATTATTAATAAAGAGAGCCTCTAAATAACTACTAGACTATATAGGATTATACTAGTATACCATACTATCCCTTTAATCTATAATTATGCCTATAAAGTATCTATACTAGGCTAAGAATAAGGGGAAAATAACTAAATTAGCCTCTCTTTATATTACGTTATAGATTTCCTAAGTTAGTATTACTAACTTAGGCTCCTAGTTATTATCTAAATAGCTTTCCTAGTATAGGGGGATAATAGTAATCTATCTTTTTGCTTTTAGACCTTAAGCTATAATAACTGTTATAGCTATAATTTTATCCCTAGTAATCTACTACTTAGATTATATACGTCCTTATAGGTTATAATAGTTATTAAGTACTGTTTAGGCCTGTTTATATCCTATGTCTTCCTATTGTCTTTGTTTGTTTAGTCCTTAGAATGCTAAATTAAATTAGCTTAAGAACTAATTAGCGTCTTCCTATATAAGCTAATTAGGGAACTAAGTATTAGAAGGTATTAGGAATAGTTCTTATATTAGAATCTAAGTAGGGTATGCTACTATCTTACTAGTAAAGTAAATGTAAGCTTTTGGGTTGTAGAACTAAGACTCTTAGGGCTTAAGTTCTTTAGTAGGAGGTATATATCTAAATAAGATAATTTAGTTCTTATCCTAGGCACTATAGTAGAATTAGCTGTTATTCTAGAGGTCTTGGTAGGTATAGACGTCCTAGATTTATAGATAGCCTATTACGTAAGTAAGAGGGGAAGGAGCTAATAGGGATGCTATTATTATCTATTTAGAGGCGTTATTAATATATATGTTTTAAAGAGAAAAGATGTAATAAAGAAAAAGGTACTACTAGATCTAGATAAGGAACTTAATATATATTTTTATTATTATTAGTAGAGGGAAGGGAATAGTTAAGGAGGGGGGGGTAAAAGAAGGCCTTTAAATAGGTTTCTAAGACAAGGGGTTGTGAATTACAGCTTAGCAGCTATAGTAGGAGTATCTAATCTAAGGAAGGAAGGAGTAGATATAGTAGAAAAGAATAGTAAGATATTTATAAGGTAAAGGTAAGAGGTAAAAGGTTAAAGAAAGGTAAATAAAGGTAAGGGTTAAATAAGGTTAAGTTAAAAGGTAAATAAAGTCTAAAGTTTTAAGAGGCTTCCTCCCTTAGTTACTTTTAGAAGGAGTAGCCCTTATTACTTAAAGGAAAGTCCTAAGGGTAAGAGGGTAAAGGCATCTAGAGTATTTATTTAGTACCCTAGTAACTTTAACTTATAGGTAAATTATAGTAGAGGTTATTAATAATTTATAGTAGTAATAAAGTTAAAGGGTATATTAGAGCCTTACCTCTAAATAGTAAATACCCTTAGGCTAGTTTACTCCTTCTATTTCTAAATTACTACTCTTCTATTATAGTAACTATTTAGACCCTCTTCTTATTACTATAAAAGTAACTATCTTTTCTACCCCTTAGGGTTTTCTTCTTTTTCTCTTCCTTACCTACCTATATTAGAAACTAATATTATTACTACCCTTACTTTTTTAGACCTATACTCTTAACTTTTTGTTATTTCTTCTTTTAACCTTTTAGACTTTTAACCTTTTAGAATGTCTTCCTCTATTAATAAGTACTAGCTTAATAACTACCTATAGTAACCTATTAATCCCTAGTTTCTTTTAATACCTCCTCCTTTAAAGAAGGAGGCTAAGGCTTTTAGAGGCGCTAAGTTATGCTTAGTAATACCTACCTATCTTAATATAAGTTTCCCTAATAATGTCTTTAAGGTCCTTCTTTCTCTAACGTAAGGTCTAAATAGTTCCTTAAGACTACTATATAGGTTGATCTTTTATCCCCCTTTAGCTAACTATACTCTAAATTCTAAATTTATAACCCTTACCCTAATTAATCCCTTAAGGAAGCTGCTATAGTCTTCTAGTAGGTACTCCCTAATACTACTATTATTTAGGGTGTTCTTAATACTTTTAGAAATAATAGTTATAAGTTCTAGTAGGCTATCTATATTAGTAAGGAGGTAGGATCTTACTTTAGGTCCTTCTCTTAGCGCCTTATATAGCATGCCTTAGCTGTAAATTCCCTACTAATATAAACATTTAGTATATAGAACCTAGTTCTATATAATTATTATGCTTAGAACTTTTAAAAGTTTATTAGTATAAAGCCTAGTTAGGTATAGAGTATAATACCTTATTATAACTACGTTTTTTTACCCTAGTTATTTTATAACTACTATAGAAACTATATGTTCTTAGAGGCTAAAAACAAGAAGTATGACTTTTAGGAGAATAAGGGTTATTAGGGTTATACTAATCTATCTAGCAGCCCTAATTAGTACTCCCTTACTAATCCGGCTTATTATTAATATCTAAGTAGTAGGGGACTACTATTACTAGCGCCTCTAAATAATCTATTATCTAGGGCTATAAACTATTTCTATCTTTATGACTTTTAAGATTATACTAATACTCTAATTACTATACCTAGCTTATCTAAATAGACTAGTAGTGCTATATCTATTCTAGAGATGTCTGGCTAGTTAGATGTTAAATACTAAAAGATAAGAAGTATAGTTATACCCTTTAGGAATAAGGTTTTAGTTCCTCCTTTAACTATTAAGACCTCTAAATAGCTATTAAATATATCTAGAGCTTTATTAGTTACTACCTAATCTACTATATAAGGTGCCCCTCTATAGTCCTTAGTAAGGTTGTTAAGCTAGTATAGTTTTAATAATAAGGAGGTAGGTAAAGATAGTAGTAGTACTAGTTTCTAGTAGTAATTAGTAGTTTTTTAATAGTATTATATAATTAGTTAGTTTGTAGTAGTTTAGGATCCTCTAATCTAAGTTATCTTCTTTCTTTATAATATAATTTCCTTATGTATTTTTAGCTCCCTATCCTTTATCCCCTATGTTATTCTTCTATAAAGAATAATATATATATTAAAGGAGGTAAAAATATAAGTTTACTAAAATTTAGATAAAAGGGAATTTTAATAATAGGCATTCTAAATAAGGATAAAGGAAATTAAAATAGGATTAGAGGGGTAGTATAAGCTAGCTAATTAAAGAAGTCCTTAATATCTACTAGGATATTACCTTAAATAGTACCTTTATCTACTAGGTAAAGGATACTATTAGTACCTATATAGTACTTCTTTAGCCTATTAGCCCTATATATTACCCTTATAATAAGTTTCCCTATAAGAGTTTCTAGGACGTATAATAGGCTAATTAGGGAAACTAAGTAGACTCTAAATAGTCCCTTCTAATAGTAATTAGTCTTTCTAGCTACTAATATATCTATCTAGTAAGGAGTATTAAAGATAAGGACTAAATCTCCTGCCTATAGCTTCTCTAATTAGTACTTTACTATATGTTTCTTATTATATTATTCTATAATCTTCTAGTAATACTTTATAACTATCTTAGCTGCTTTCTATCTGTCTTTTATAAGCTATTAGAAAGCTCTAATCTAAAGCTAGAGTTCCTCTTCTACTATTTAGACCTTCTCTTACTCTAGGACGCGCCATATCGTAAGTTTCTCTTTAATTAGTATAACTATGTTATACCCTATAATAATATAGAAGGGTGTTATACTATAGCTTAGGTAGATAGTAGTGTAATTAGTAAATAGGATAGTAGGTAGGATATGTCTAATGTCTTTCTTTCCTTATTCTAACTATATTTATAAGGCGTATGCTATTATCTAATAACCTTTCTTAAGAACGCTATTTACCCTTAGGTTATAAGTAGAGGTAACCTTCTTATATCCCCTAATCCTCTTATTTAGAGCTTTAATATAACCTCTATTTTCTTATCCTCTATCTATAATTAGAGTCCTATAGACCCTATAATAATAAATAATATCTTCCTATAGGAACTTTATAATATTAGCTAAAGTTGTATTACAGAAGATTTACGCCTTAGGCTATCTAGATAGGTTGTATTAGGCCTCTACAACCTTCTATTTCCTAACATGTTAGACATCTAGGTAGACATACTAAAATAGCTAGGTGTAGGGTGTAGTTAAGATATAAGGGTTATCTATACAAGCTAATTAAGCCCTTTAATAAGCATTACAGCCCTAAACTATAGTCTTAACATCTATATACATCCTAGGCTAGAAGTATTTATCCTAGAGGTAGAAATAGGTTGCCTTACGTCCCTAATATCTAGTCTTATTATATACTATACTAATTAGAGCTTACTACTAGGATAGACTATTAATAACCTAAAGAGGGTTAGGAGTTCTATAAATACCTCTTTTAAAGAGGATCCTATCCCTTATAATAAAGCATAGCGCTATTTTCTTAAACTAAAGGAACTTAGGTATTAGGATCCCTAGTAGGCGCTTAAGTATAAGGAGAAAGTAAGTAATTTACTTTAAGTATATTAACTATTCTTCTATAGAATTTAGTAGGTCTAATAGAATATCTAAAAGCTAATTAGAATCTCTAGGTTTAGGGTCTTAATCTAAATGGCTATATGCTTTAAGGAAAAAGTTTTATACTACTATTATTTAGAAAAGCTTAGTATTAATAAAGTCTTTAATATCTTCTTTATCCTCTGCTTCCTTCTAATTAGATAGTCCTAAAGGTTTTCTTAAAAGACTATTAGCTATAGAATTCTTCTTACCTAGAATATACTTAATCTTAAAGTTAAAGAGTCTAATCTAAGTTAGCTAATAAGTTATTATTACTAAAGGGATATTATTTACTACTCTATTAATCTAGGCTACTAAAACCTTTATATCTATCTCTAAGAGGAAATAGACTCTAAAGAGGTAGTTATAGAGGCGTTTTAGACTTATAAGAACTACCTATACCTTAAGCTTCCCTATATTATACTTAAGCTCTAGTCTATACTAGATACTACTTTTATATCTTATAACTATAAGTTTACTATTAACAATCTAACTAAGGGTATACCTCTATCCTTCTCTACTTATATCTATAGTAAGGATAATCTAACTAGTATTAGGCCTAAAGTTAAGGATAATTAGAGCTAGGCTTAAAGTTAGATTAGACTTAAGGGTATCTATTACTAGCTTCTAATCTAAGCCCTAGGAGAATTTCTTAGTTTTTTATAGGAGACATATAAGTAGGAGGGCTACTTTAGTAAAATAGGGAACCTAGGACTTATAGAATATAATAATACCTAAGAATAATTAGATATCCCTAACATCTCTATAGAGTTCCTATTCTAAAATTTTTAGAACTTTAGCTTAATCTAGGCGTCTTCCTAACATCCTATAGAGATACCTAGTAATTACTACTAATTCTTAGTACTATTATAACTTTCCTCTTAAGATTATATATCCTAAGAGCTCTATATTTATAAGAGTCTAATTAATATTATAGAGGTGTTTATATATAAATTAACAAATACCTAGGTATCCTAGAATTAGTTTATTATTATAGCGTAAGTAGGGGCCCTTAATACCTATGTTGTCTATAAAAGCCCTATAATAATCTAGAATTAGATTATAAAGGATTTAGGTAATAATATAGTAGAATTAAGTAATAGAGTTAGTAGCACCTTAGGGTAGGCGGTAGTATCTAAATAGACCTAACAGTATTATAAATATTATAAGATTACAGCTTTTCTTGTCTAGAAGGATCTAATTATACCCTAAGAAGAAGTCTAGTAGTAAGACAAGCTGGTCTATAGTAAAATCTTTAGAGAACTTATCTACCCCTAGAGGTAACTATATATTATAAAGAGTAACCCTATTATATCTTATTATTAAATTAATAAGTTATAGGTTGCTATCTTTCTTTAGAACTAGAAACTAAGGGTTTCTATATATACTATAGCCTTCTTTAATAATACCTCTAATTACCTATTTATAGAGGACTTCTATAGCCTTAGGAACTAAGGCCTTAGGGATAGGGATCCCTTTTGCTTGCTATACTTTATAGGGGATAGTCTTAATAACCTAGGGTGGTATGACTATTAGGTTAAGTGTCCTATATTCTTTAAACTCCTAGGCTAATATAGCCTTATAGTTAACTAGGATTTACTCTAGTAGCTTAAGCTCTTCTAGCTAGAGGTAGAGATACTAATTAGTAATCTATTTTAGCCTTTCTAGCGTAAGTTAGGAGTACTCTTTAATATTAGAAAATTTTAGTATAATTAGATCCCTATATAGCCTAGTAGACATAGTAAACTTTTCTCTAAGGGCTTTAATCTTCTTAACCTTCTAGTATAGGTTACTATCTAGAACAGACCTATTAGAGGGGTAGTTATCTATAGGGTGGATTTTTACTCCCTTTCTTTTATATATTATAAAGACTTTAGTAGTAGTAGTCTTCTTTATAGTATATGTAATCCTTTCCTTAGTTTATTTTACTTATATAACTATAGTCTAAATTCTTTTCTAGAACTTCTGAGTCTCTAATTGCCTTTATTGCCTAGGCGGTATAGTCTTAGCTAATAGTAGTTTAGATGCTATTTTTATATAGGAGTATCCCCTTATTATAGTTACTATCTAAGTAATTATAGCTACATAAGGTCTTATAAGATCTTCTACTATATAGGTTATTAAGACCTCTACTTCTTAGTTATTTAGAGTTACTAGGATTATATCTCTATCCTTATAGTCTAGGTCTAGGTAGTATTAAGGGCTAGTAGTAGTCCTAGGGTAGCTACTAGCACCTAGTTTTTTAACTCTTTATCCCTAGAGATTGTCTATATATAGCCCTCTAGGTTAGGTAGTATATAGTTAAGCTTAGCTTCTATATTCCTCTAAATAACTCTAATAGGGATCTATATAAGAGTGTTGCTTATAGTAAAATTTACGCTAATTAGTCCTCTAGACTAACCTAAAGTTATCTAGCTATCTATAATAAATAGAAGGCCTAGTAATAATAGTTCTAAAACATAATCTCTATTAGTAATAAAGAAGTATAATTAGACCTTATACTTATTAATATAGATATCTATATAATAGAACCCCTTAAAGTATAAATCTACCTAATTAGTCCTATAGGTCTTTATTATAAGTATTATATAGGTAAAGGGGATATTAGCTCTCTTAATATATTATCTTATTAGGATATTAACCTATACTCCTATATCTAGAATACTACTAATTATTAGGGTAGTAATTTCTCTATTAGGCTATATTATCTTTACTTTAAGCTGAAGGTAAGCCTTTAATATAACTACCTCTAGTAGCTCTAAAGGGGGTATAATATAGGCTACTCTTACTATCCTAGCTGCTAGGGGTTTTCCTACTTTAACAGCTTAGTTATATTCTCTAATTAGACCCTTAACGTCTAACTTCTAACTAGGCTTAGTTATAAGGTTAATTAGAGAAGATAGTACTAGGAGAAAAACCCCTTCTAGCTTAGTTACTTTATATCTATAGTCTTTTAGAGTATTTACTATAGCCTTATTAAACTTAGGCTATATTTAGCATAGGAGTTTAGTAGGTAGAGAGACTAAGGTATTAAGTTTCTTTTCTATAAGGCGGCAAGCTTCCTAGGTAAAATCTAGCTTTTAGGGCTGTTTAGAAGAAAGAGTAGGTATGTCCTCTAGCTTCTTAGAGGGAAGGGTAGGAACCCTAGTAGCTATATCTTTTAGGGTTTAAGGTTACTAAAGAATAGTATATATAGGGGTAGTTATAGTTAGTTTAGAGGATAGAGTTAGATTATCTTAGTTAGTAATTTCCATAGTTTTAGGCTCTTTAAAAGCAACCCTTTTCTTACTTAGAATCTTAACTATAATGTTTGCTATAGGTTTTCTTAAGTTAACTATATATAAGCCCTATATATACTTCTAGGTTATAGTCTTAGGCATTTTTATAGGGTTGCCTTTAGTAACTATAAAGACGTAAGAGGTATCAGACTAATTAGAAGGGGGAATAACTACTTAAAGGTACCTAACGGCTTAGGTAGTAGGTTCTAACTTAGAGAATATTACTTCTAGGAAGCTAGCTTAAGTTTGCTAGGGTAATCCTATTTAGTGATTAAGGATCTCTTTAGTAATCTATTTAAGAATAGGGTTGTTATAGAAGTTTAAAATATAGCTAAGTAATATAGTCTAATTAGTATATCCTTAGTTGTAGCTTTTATTAAGAATAGCATAGGGAATAATAGATATTAGCAAGCTGCCTGTTTGTTACCTATATTTCTATAAACCTTAGACTAATAAGAGAAGCTAAGTATCTTTATCTATTATATACTACTTATATTCTCTAATCTAAGTATAAGAAGTAGAATAATAGTACTAATACTAGTCCTTTAGTCTACTAACCTATTTATATAGGTCTAATCTACCTATATTAACTAAGAAAACTTATACACCTAGGTGAGGGTAGGCTAACTAGTAATAGATCTTTAGTTTAGTAAAGTCCTTAGCTAGATTAGGCTTAGTACTAAAAGGCTTTATAATCTTAATATTAATTAGGGTATATTACTATAGCTAAGGCTGCTAGTTCTACCTAGTTATCTATTTAGACTATCCTAAGGTAGACCTTAAAGTTGTTATCTAAGAATTAGAGGTAAAGAAAGGAGAGTACTCTTTCTTATAGGCAATTACATCTAGTAGGGTAGACTTAAACTTAAGATAACTAGTCTGTTAAATAAAGGTATTAAGAGTAATACCTAGCTTATCTATAGCATCCTTAATAGTTTCTTACCTAAATTACTTATATATAGTCTTAATTAGAGTTTAGTCTATTATATTATAGAGCTTCTATTACTTTACTTATATAATAATGTTATTAATCTTAATAAATAGGTTCTAAGTAGTAGTAAGATCCTAATTAGAGATAATAGGTCCCTTAGTTACTTTCTTAATTTACTCTTCTTTATCTAGGAACTAATTAGCGTCTTATTATCTAAACTTAGTAAGAAGGTAGGCTTTTCTATTAGTCTAAGAGAGAGACCTAATAGCATTTTTAATAGGGGTCTAATAGTCCCTACCTATAGAATAGGTAACTAGGGTGCCTATATAGTAATAAGGGACTCTAGTAATCTCATATTAGTCCTTAAACTTCTCTAAGAACTTAATAATATTATTACCCTTAAAGATAGGAGATCTATCCTAGCTAGGTATAGGAAGCTTATAAAAGTTGTAAATATTATTCTAATTAGTATGTAGAACTAACTAAGTAGTAGGGGTAGCTAGGAGGCGCTTTATAATAGCCTTTAGGAATCCTTTTATAGAGGGAGGGGTTATATAAGTAGTTACTAGGACTAACAGCTAAGGTATAGTAGTAGCTAAGGTTTTAGTTTTAAGTCTAATATCTTACTAAGATAGGCCTTAGGTGTTACTAGTTCTAGTTACTAAGTTACTATTATTATCTAAATTAGAAGTAATTAGTAGATCCTAGTAAACTATAAAGTTAGCCCTAAGAGACTTATACTAATCAGCCCTATCTTTAGGTAGAGTATTAGCTAGAGGAAGAGAGGAAGACCCTCTAGTTCTAAAAGACATATACTAGTTACTTATAGTTAGTATTAAAGTAGCGTTAAGTAATTCTAGAGAGTCTATAATTCTTATAATAGTTCTATAATTATTATTTTCTAAGTATTAGTAGGTAAGACTAGCTAAAGACTATCCTATAAGCTAAATTAAAGTTACTAGGATGGTTCCTATAGTCTAAATAAAGGATTTTCTATAGGAGATAGCTCTAATTAGATTTTCTATAGAGATTATTACTAATTTTCTATATATAATTTTCTATCCTTAGGTAATATTATATAGCTGCTTGTATTATAGAGCCTATTAAGGGTTATAGGCATCTTAAGTATTACCTATTACTAAAATTAATATATAGAGTAAGGGTAACCTAATTAGGTACTACTTATGTCTATTAAGTAATCTTTTCTCTAAGGTATAATCCTTATTTTATATACTAAGGACTACCTAGAAAACCTAAAGGTTATTTATTACTAAAATTATTTTGCTAAAATTGTTTTGCTAGTATTATTTTGCTTATACTATTACTAAATCTAAGTTTTTCTTATCTCTAAGTTTTTATTACTTACTATATTATCTGTCTTAATAGTTACTCTAAAGGTATTAGTAAAGAGGGAGGGAGGAAGAAGCTATAGGATGCTTAATTAGTAGTCTATACTCTGTCTATTCAGACTTATCTTTACTATTAATAACTCTATTCTAGAAGGGGAGACTATTAAAAGCATATAGGGTGTGGTTTGGGACTTAGGTTATAGTAGAGCTATACGAAAGGACATAATAATACTATACTACTCTAAGTAACTTAGGTTCTATGTCTAATCTAACATAAGGGAGATATAATCTATTTAGAGCTTTTAAGGTCTAAATAGATATATCACCCTCTAATTAGATATAGTAAAGATCTCCCTATTACCTAAGTTACTATACTAAACTATATTAATAAGGGTATAAGGCTTTAGTTTAGAGTATTATTTTTAAAAGACAAATAAGTATATGAAGAAGTACTTGTTTTTCTCTAATCTAGGGTGTGCTATGTCTATCTAATTATACTCTCTTAATAGGTGCTTAAGTAAGTATCTATAACTTATAAATGCTCTAAAGAAAACAAAAGAAAAGAAATTACTACTTATTAACTTCTAAATGGTGAATGTAGTAACCCTAACCCTACTCTAATAGTATACCTCTTAGTACTATAGGTAGCCTAGATAAAGAGGTAACTATTCTAAGGGTATATTTTTTAAACTTTATAGTAGGTTTTCTAAGTAACTAGATATACTAGAAGAAAAGTTACTATACTACTATAATCCCCTATTAACATATTATACTATAGTATATTTATTTATTTAATTTTAAGGGTACCTCTTATTTATTTCTAGGGTACCTTACTTTTCTTTCTAGGGTACCTCTCTTTTCTTTCTAGGGTACCTCTTTTTTATTTCTAGGGTACCTTAGTTTCTTTTAGTAGAATCTACCTTTACTATAGGAATTCTAGCTAGGGTTTTAGATAGGCATATTTACTACTAAAATAGCTCTATAATAGTATACCTCTTAGTACTATAGGTAGCCTAGACAAAAAGGTAACTATGCTAAGGGTATGTTTTTTAAACTTTATAGCAGGTTTTCTTAGTAACTAGATATGCTAAAAGAAAAGTTGCTATACTACTATAATCCCCTATTAACACGTTATACTATAGTATATTTATTTATTTAATTTTAAAGGTACCTCTTATTTATTTCTAGGGTACCTTACTTTCTTTAAGTAGAATCCTACTCTACTATAGTAAATCTAAGTAGGAGTTTCTATAGGCCTATTAACCTTTCTTCTAGCTATATAATAGTATATAATTTACTACTATAGGTAGGCTATAGTAGAAGTTAGAATTCTAAGGGTACGTTTTTTAAACTTTATAGGCCTTTTTCTCTTTAGGGGGGTATAATAGCTAAAAATAGAAAAGACCCCCTATATAGTCTATAATATAGGCATATAATACTTATTTACTTTTCTATTTTAAGGGTACTTTTAATTAACTATATATAGGATCTATTAAGCTTTATATAGCTGTAAGTTGATTTTTTTATTTTCCTATAGTAAATCTTTTTTTAGGAATTATTTTTTTAGGGGAAAACCTAGTAGAGTAGAGTTTAGGTATAAAAAGTATTAAAAGGCCTATAAGAAGATAAAGCAAATCCAATTCTCCCTTAGAGCCTATCTAGGTATAACCCTTAGTAATAGTAGGCTTTAGTATTCCCCTATAGATTACTATCTTTTAGGCTATTATAGCTAAGTAATTATTATAATACCTATATTATAATAAACACATACCAGGAGATAAAAAGCTAGGTAATAGGGATACTAAGTATCTTTAAGATAGAGTATGCTAGGCAAATAAAGACTCTATACTATATAGTACGCTAGGGAATTTAAAAGAGATATACTAGGGGAAGCCTACTATAGTAGTAAAAGTACTATATTAACTTAGACTTAATAAGGGATACATACTAAGGGAAGCCTACTATAGTAGTAAAAGTACTATATTAACTTAGGGGTAGTAATGTCAATCCTATTAGTAATCCATAAGGTCTACTAAGAACTACTTAGCTACTATAATTAACCTTACGTATTATAATTATAATGTTATTATTTTATAAGATGTAAACCTTTTTACTATAGGTTATATTAATAGGGGTATAGCTATCTCTACTATTATAATAGTATCTAGAAGTCTTTATTCTAGAGCATACTAGGGGACTTAATAAGGGATATATACTAGGGGAAGCCTAGTATAGTAGTAAAAGTACTATATTATCTTAGACTTAATAAGGGATATATACTAAGGGAAGGCTACTATAGTAGTTATGCTTTATAAGTTAACTAGGGGGTAATAACATTAAGTATATAGGAAATCTATAGGTACTACTAAGAACTATTTAAGAACTATTAGCCTCTAACTACTAAGTAAGTAGTAAGATATAGAGACCTAAAAGCCTATAAGGCTACTAGACTATATATTCTCTTATAGAAATAAGACCTTTTAACCTAAGGTAGCTTACCTACTAATAAGACATACTATTTAAGGAACTAAGGTATAGTAGGAGGTACCCTTTAGGGTACCTAGTAGCTACCCTACTTAATTAACCTTACTTTTTAGCATAAAATACTATTTCTTAAACATACTTCTAAGTATTAAGTTTATCCTTATTAAAAGATTTACTTTATAGTTTCTATATAATCCTTAATAATAATAAAGTCCCTATTTTTACTATAGGCTAGCCCTTATAAGCTAATAGTTACCCTATAGCTATACCTATAAGTAAATATAGTAGGAGACCTAAGTTATTAGAGCTAGGTATATTACTACTAAGTTAAAAAGAGTTATCCTCTTAAAAGACTATAACTAACACAAATTTACCTAAGTTACTTCTACTATAGGACGTTACTTTAGGGCTTATCTTATAGTAAATATAACCTTATTTCTAAAACATACTTCTAAGTATTAAGTTTATCCTTATTAAAAGATAAACTTTATAGTTTTTATATAATCCTTAATAATAATAAAGTCCCTATTTTTACTATAGGCTAGCCCTTATAAGCTAATAGTTACCCTATAGCTATACCTATAAGTAAATATAGTAGGAGACCTAAGTTATTAGGGCTAGGTATATTACTACTAAGTTAAAAAGAGTTATCCTCTTAAAAAACTATAACTAATATAAATTTACCTAAGTTACTTCTATAGTAGGATGTTTCCCTTAGGACTTATCTCTATAGCTACTACTACAGACTAAACAAAAATTAGAAGTTTTTATCTCCTTTAAATAATAAAAGAGATAAAGACTTCTAAGGTTTATTAGGTTTATCTATCTAAGAAATAAGGGGTAATATTTTTAAACTTATCTAGGAACTTATAGTAGGACTTATTATAACTAACTTATTAGTAGGCTCTAGGTAGATACTATAAGGACTTATCTAGAAACTTATAGTAGGACTTATTATAACTAATAGGTAGATACTATAAGGACTTATCTAGGAACTTATAGTAGGACTTATTATAACTAATAGGTAGATACTATAAGGACTTATCTAGGAACTTATAGTAGGACTTATTATAACTAACTTATTATTAAGCTCTATATAGATACTATAAGGACTTATCTAGGAACTTATAGTAGGACTTATTATAACTAACTTATTAGTAGGCTCTAAGTAGATACTATAAGAACTTATCTAGGAACTTATAGTAGGACTTATTATAACTAACAGGTAGATATAATAAGGACTTATCTAGGAACTTATAGTAGGACTTATCATAACTAACTTATTAGTAGGCTCTAGGTAGATACTATAAGGACTTATCTAAGAACTTATAGTAGGACTTATTATAACTAACTTATTAGTAGGCTTTAGGTAGATACTATAAGGACTTATCTAGGAACTTATAGTAAGACTTATTATAACTAACAGGTAGATACTATAAGGACTTATCTAGGAACTTTTAGTAGGGCTTATAGTAACTAATAAGTATTTTTAGGGACATACCCTTACTAGCATAGTAAACAGCAACTATATTTCCTATAGCCTATTAAATTAAAAGGTATATAAAGCCTTTAAGGAGCATAAGGGGTTAAAATAAATAAAAGTAGTAATTACTATTTCTAGTTATACTTCTCTACTATAACTATAACCTAACTACTATTAAACTTTACTATTAAGCTATTTATTTACCTACCTAAGTTCTAGGTAGTAGCATACATTATATATTAAACTAGTAAAATACTTACTTCTACCCTATACTACCTAAAGGAAAGCCTAAACTACTAAGATATATTACCTAGTAATATAAAACTTACTATCTATAACATCTTATAGATATACCCTAATCTTTATAAAAATAGTAAGGAGCTAGCTAAGTAGTTTAAGCCCCTACCCCCTAATATAGTCCCTATCCTAAAGCTTAGTATACCTAAGACTAGCTATAGCTATATTATAAGTAGCTATAGCTATATTATTAAGATATATAATAGTATTAATAGATATATCTAGGAGTAGTACCTAGATTTCTAAGATAGTAGTAGTAAGTCTCTATACTAAGCTAATATCCTATTCTAGACGCTAGTATAGTACTTAAGGGCTAGAAAAGGAAAGTTATTTAACTTTAAAGTATAGTAGCTATAGCCCCCCCTTATATAGCACATAAAGCTTAAGGTACTACATACCTACTAAGAGACTATACTTAAGCTTAAGAGAAACTAAATAATAGTACAGCCTATTAACCCTACTAAAGAGCCTAATCTCTAGCTTAATTAGATAGGGTAGGTTTAGTACCTAGCAGGTCTTAAGGCTAGTATAGTCTAAGCCCTCTTATAGCTAGTATAGCCAGATAAGATTATAGTATAGGCTATAATAGATAGCTTCCTCTAGGTTACTAATTAGGCCTAGTAATATACCCTAGAGGCGTAACATTATCTAGTACTATTTAACCTAAAACAGTAAGGTCCCCTTAAGCCTAGTAGGAGACTATTTAAGCTATATATAAAGACAAACATATAGAAGTAGTATAGGGGGTTATAAATAAAAGCATTAAGCTATATTAGTTATATATATATAGTAAGGTCTAAAGTAACCTCCTTAGGGCTTATAGGCTAATAGTAAAATCCTAGACATAGCAATAGGACATCTAGTTCTAGGTAACTAAGGCTTAGTAGTCCCTTATATAGAGGTTTACCTTAGTAGTTAAGATCTAGTAGAGATAAGTAAGTAAGGAGGTAAGGGCTTCTATTAATAGAAACCTTAATAAGCTATACCTCTATCTTATAATAGCTCTACTAGATTAAAACCTATTAGAAGACATCTATAATAGCCCCCTTCTTAGCACCCTAGTAGTAATAGCCATCTAGCTAGATAGATTATAGGAGAGCATACTTAACTACACACCTATATATTTAGGGATTATTAAGATTACTAAGCTAGTAATTTTATAGTATACTATCTAGGAGGTTTAGAGGGAAGAGTAGATATTAGGTAGATAATCTAGTATAAGGCCTATTATATAGGATAGTAAGGGAGACAATAATATAACAGGTATAGAAGTAAAAAATAGGGCGCTAAAGCACCTAAAGTAGTAGTAGGCTAGTATAAGGCTAGTTACTAATAAAGTCTACTAGATACTCTACTATTTTATCTATAATAGTAGGTAAGAGGGGTTATATATTAGTTCCCCTATTATCTAGATAACATAGACATAGGTATATAGCATAAAGATCTAATAGTAGACTAGGTCTAATAGCTATATCTACTAGGATAGTAATAAGCTATTTATTTAAGATAGTAAGCTTATAATAATAGCATTCTAAGAGATAATATACAGCTTAATAGGGAAAGATAGGTAACAGCTAGAGGTACTCTATAAGGTACTATAGAGTAAGATAATAGAGGAGAAGATACTACTAAAGGTCCCTCTACTAATACTTAAGGATAACTAGGGTAATAACTTAGCTAGGTATAGCTTCCTCTAGGAGTATAGTAATATTAAGTAGGTAGGTAGGTTAGAGGGCTATATCCTTTAGGAAATCCTTAATAGTATAACATAGTAGGTATATCTAGAGTAAGGGCAGACTAATTCAGACAGGTATATAGAGTAAAAGACCACATAGGTTAGGGCCTTCTATAAGGTAGTTAATAAGTTCTATAAGACACTCTTATTCCTAATCTATATAATAGGAAGGATACTAGCTTATAGGCTAGAGGTAATACTAATCTAGTTCTAGAACATAGTAAGTAGAGGCCTCTATAACATACTTCTCCATAGAGGTATAGTTAGTATTATAACATTCTACTATAAGAACTTCCTCTAGTAAGGTAACTACTAGGTAGTATACTAGTTCCTCTTATAGCTAGTAGGGGAGCTCTTAGTACTCTATCTTATAATTATAGTACCATTCTAGTAGTTTATTAAGACGTAAGTCCTTATTAAGGCATAAGGTAGGAACAGGTAGGGAGGTTAAAAAGTAGTATATAATAGCTATATATTTAGTAAGGCACCCTACTAGATTATATAAGTAATAGAGTTTAGGGTTAGGGGAATAGTAATAGTAAAGGGGTAGTATAGTAATAAGGTACTATAGGCTAGTAAATAGCTTTCTAAGGTACTATAGTAACAAACCTTAGAAGGGCTTAAGGTAGTGTTTAGGATATAGTAGATATAGCATACTATTATTATAATTTTATAGTAGTATATAAAGGACCTATATAAGTAGCTAGTAAGCATAATAGGTCTAGATAATAGTAAGGTAGGGTAGGACTTAGAGGAGGAGGAGGGTAACATAAGTAATAGAGAGATAGAAAACAACATACTAGTACTCTAAGCTAGGTACTTATAGTAGATCTAAGACACTATCTACATATAGCCTATAGAGATAGGGTAAGTAGGCAGCAAAATAGCATAAAAACAGTTCTATAACATTAGTATATAGTAGTATAGTATTATCCTTAGGATACTAAGCAAAATAAGCAGGATAATAGTAGTAAAGTAAGTACTATAGAGAGCTAGTAAGGTAGCATAGATAGCATAGTTTAAGGTAGTAGTAGTAGTAGACCTTAGAGATATATATAATAAGGTATATAGCACTAGTTCCTTATTCAGCCTTAGTAAGTAAAGGGTACTCTAGGTAATTACTACTAAGATAATACCTATTATTTAAGTAGTAGTAATAGGGAGTAGAAAAAGTATAGTATTCTTAGTACCTATAGTAATTACTAAAGGTAGTACTATTATAGTAGTAGCCCTACTACTATTACTCTAAGGAGACCTTTATAGATAGTATTTAGGGTTAGGGATTTAAGGGGTAGTATAAGATAGTACATAGTAGTAAGATAGGGAGATTATCCTTATAACACTAGAATAATCTATAAGCTAAGGGTTCCTAATGTTTCTCTAGAAGCTTAGGGCATAACACCTCTTAGACATAATAGTACTAAACAAATACTATATAATCCTATAGGTATTAGACACATACTAGCTAGTACTTATTAATATAAGATAGAGGATAGTAGAGCTTAAAGTATAGGTAGTATACCTAATAGTAATACTACTACCTAAAGATAAGTACTAATTCCTATTATACTTCCTTATAAGGCTAGAAGATAGTAAGGTAATCTAGGAGAGTATAAGGCGTAAAAACCTAAGCTATATTATATATATAGTAGCTAAGATTATTATAGTAGAGGATATATTAAAAGCTCTAGAGGAGTACTTACTAGATAACCTAAAGGGTTCTAGTAATATACCTAAGAACATACTACCTAGTAGTAGTAGTAAGGTAAGGCCTAAGGTAATTATTTTCTCTAGGGAGGTAGAGATAGTTAAATATCTTATATAGCAGCTAAAGTATAGCATATACTATAGTAGGCTATTAGAGGTAAAGTAAGAAGTAGTATTAATAAGCTAGAGGTAGTATAATAGTATTATAGTAGTAACAGACATACTAAGGATAGGGGTAAACATCCCTAACATCTAGGTAGTAGTCTTTATAGGGCTACCCTATTCTACTGAACACGACGGACTATAGTATAGTCGGTTGAAAGACCCTATTCTACTGAACACGACGGACTATAGTATAGTCGGTTGAAAGACCCTATTCTACTGAACACGACGGACTATAGTATAGTCGGTTGAAAGACCCTATTCTACTGAACACGACGGACTATAGTATAGTCGGTTGAAAGACCCTATTCTACTGAACACGACGGACTATAGTATAGTCGGTTGAAAGACCCTGCGAAATAAAGGTGGAGACGCTGAAGACAGGGGGTATAGTTCGTTGAAATCTCTCCAGACAACGGACTATACTCTTATTTCTAATTAAAACCCATAAGAATAGGATAGATAGAAAGCGCACAATGTGCTCTACATAGATCTATAGTATACTAATATAAAACAACGTCTATACTTATGTTTTTGGAGTTTTCTGCGTAGGGAAATATTCTGATGTGGTCAATGAGGGAGTATGCACAAGCCACCCAAAGGTCATTGCTGAATACACCCAATACCACAACAGACCAGCTTATGTAACATGGTCTCCCACATCACACCATAGCAACGTCGATTTATTTACTTACATCTTACAGGGGGGGAAGCCAAGGGGTATAGAAACTAACTACAGCATAGAAATAGACGTAGGATGGATCCATTTGTTTATAATACAACATTCTCTGTCGCTATCTGTAAGACGTGCCAGTTCGCCGTTGTTGCTGACGAGGTAGTCACCCATCTTCGCACAAGACATCGATCTCTCCCAGCCGCCAGGCGTGAGGAGGCCTCACAGGCCGTCCGGGCGTGCCCGGGCGTTATCCGCAACCAAGAGGGTATAGTGGCGCTTCAGCTGCCAGGACCAACCACCAAGCCCATCGAGCATCTCGCCCCGCCAGAGCACGACGGGCTCGAGTGCACCACATGCGGCTACGTCTGTCGGCAACAGCGGGTCATGCAGCGGCACTGCCGCGACCAGCACGGGTGGGCAAACGACTGGAAGAAGGGAGGCAACGTGAGGAGGAAGGCGTCCGAGCCAAGGAACATACCATGGACAAAGGGGGTCTCATGCCAGCGCTTCTTCCCGTCACGGGCCGGCCGCCGCTGGTTTCGGGTCAGCCAGACAGAGGAGGCAGACAGAGGCACCCAGCCCGGGCTGACAGGGACGTCAGCGCACGACATTATTGCGCGGATTCGCCAAGAAGAGGCTAAACGGGTCAGTTGTTGGACAGACGATGTCATCCACGGCGCGGACGACAAACGAGATGCGCACTCGTGGCTGAGTTGTGTCAAGTGGCCGGAGCACTTGGAAGGGCTGGCGATGGCTAAGCTACGAGAGACAACAGAGCCCATCGCAGAAGAGGAAGGGGTGCTCCAGGCCATGTGGACAGTGATGGAGAGGGTCTTGAATCAGGCGCGGAAGATCTCGAGCCCCAACATCGTCGGGAACGCTGCATTGTTCGAGGTCCAGCGGAATGAGGTACACATCAAGCCACGCAGGCCGTTTGACAACCGGCTAGAAGACCAGACGTGGGAGCGATACAAGGGCGTCTGGCGGAAGTTTCTCTGTATCTGGTACCGCACGCAGGAGATGGCTGACGACGAGCGGCCGCCATATCGTCTGACGGCGAGGCAGCGCCAATATTGGCAGCGCTTCAAGGCAGCCGTGCAGAAAGAAGGGGCACTGGAAGTTGGAGAGCCGGACGATGGACCAACGGAGGCGGAGAGGGCCGCCGTCAAGGTGCTGGTCCGCGTTCTCAACCACCCGCTTCGGAAAGGCGACTACGAGAACGTCTTAATCAGCGCGCTAGCTGTCATGGGTATTGATGAAGACGGCGGTTGGGTTAAGGTGACAGACTACACGACAATCTACTCGGCTGTCATTAAAGTAAGCCGGATGCTCGTCGTTTACCAGTCCGCTATTGAGAGGAAGGACGCCGTAACAGAGAGGGCGAAGGAGGTTGGGGTAGAGGCTGCCGAGGATGAGGTCCCCAGTATATTCCGGTACGTCCGCGCCAAGGTGCAGAGGTTCATGACGCGGACATCGGGCGCACCCGACGCCGAGCCGACGCCGATGGACTGGATCTTGGAGATGCGCACGATGGGGTTGAAGATCCAGTACGACACGCCGATCCCCGGGCACGTTGACTGGATCAAGGACGAGATCTCGTTCCGGCGGGCGCGCTTCAGCATGGGCCAGCTTTCAGACATGATGCACGGTCTAGTACAGGAGGCCAGGGAGATACTTGCCGAGCTGACGATGATAGGCGAGGGGGAGGGCAGGGGAGAGCAGCTGAGAGAGGCACTGCCAGCAATCCCGTGGGCGTCGATCGAGGACGACCACAGCGAGAAGCAGCCGGGGTACTCGTTCTTACGGGACGACCGCAACACGTGGACACAGAAGGGGGAGGGTTGGGTGTTCGGCCGGATCGGAGCGTCACCCAGACTGGCACAGCAGTGGGGCGTCGACGGCAGCAGGGCAGAAGAGGCCAGGCGAGACGTCTTTCACCCAAGAGCAAGACGGGCGTACGAGCACGCTTTTGGGCAGTTCCGCGAGCGTCTATGGATGCTAATACACATGCTTGGCGGCCAACCCGGGCGGGCGACGGAGCTGGCCGGGATCCGGCACAGCAACACAGTCAACGGAGGGGTGCGGAACATATTCGCGCACGAGGGCGCCATGTGCTTTGTGACGGCGTACCACAAGGGGTTTCGGAGCACAGGCCAGGCCAAGGTGATCCATCGGTATCTGCCGCGAGAGGTAGGCGAGCTGCTGGTGTGGTATTTGTGGCTAGTGCTGCCGTTCTGGCAGGAGGTGCAGGGGACGGTGTCTGGGTCAGGGGGCTACAGCGCATATCTCTGGGCCGACGAGATTCTGGTGGGGGCAAGGGGGGGCCAAGACAAGGAGATAGACCAGCTGGGCGGCACCAGCCGGGACGGCGGCGGCGAGGAGGACGAGGCAGCGGCGTGGACGTGGAAGGAAGAGCGGGTGTGGACGACAGACCGGTCACGGCGGATCATCCAGCAGTGCAGCAGCCGGCTGCTGGGTAGCCAGCTTAACGTTAGCATGTGGCGGCACATCGCCATCGCCATTGCCAACCGGTACTTGAACGAGGCGTTCGGACGGCCCGGCGAGGGCGGGCCAGACGAGGACGAGGAGGCGGACGACGTGAACGACAGCGCGTGGGATCTGCAGGCCGGCCACAGCACGAGACTTGCCGGGCTCGTCTACTCGCGGCTGCTGATGCAGTTCGGCAGCGGGTCGGCAGCAAAGCAACAGCAGTTCCGCCGGGTCAGTCAGCAGTGGCACCGGTTCTTTGACTTTGGTGTGGAAGACCGCGAGGCGGGGGTAGGGTCAAAGATAGGGGTCAAGCGGGAGGCG
Organism: Colletotrichum sublineola; assembly: GCA_020631755.1. Taxonomy (NCBI): domain Eukaryota; kingdom Fungi; phylum Ascomycota; class Sordariomycetes; order Glomerellales; family Glomerellaceae; genus Colletotrichum; species Colletotrichum sublineola. The sequence goes on along the minus strand of JAHSQG010000027.1, from coordinate 10,532 downwards.
GAGCCATACGACGGCGTCCGGTTGGAGGCCCGGCTCCGGCGGCAGGCGCGTCTGCAGCAGGTCAATCTCGAGGGGCAGCTCCGGCAGATGACAGGCCGACCGGGGGCGACGTTCCGGGGCAACCAGGCACAGGCAATACAGGCGATCGTTGAAGGGCACAGCCCGGTGGTGCAGATCATGGGCACGGGCGGCGGCAAGAGCGCGTCGTTCATGCTGCCGGCGTTCTGCTCACCAGAGGGGGTTACAATCGTTGTGACGCCGCTGGTCTCGCTACGGGGGGATCTCCACGTGCGCTGTACCGAGGCCGGCATCAGCTCGTCGGTGTGGTCGAGCCGGAAGGTGCCGAAGGCGGCCGCCATCGTGTTCGTAACGCCCGAGTCCGTGGTTAGCAAGGGGTTCCATGACTTCGTCTTGCGGCTGCAGGCGAGGCAGGCACTCGACCGGATTGTCATTGACGAGTGCCACGTGGTGCTCGAGGGGAGCGCGACGTTCCGGCCGAAGCTGCGGGAGATCGGGGCAGCGGTGCGCGAATTTGGAGTCCAGACGGTGTGCTTGACGGCAACGCTAGCACCAGGCGACGAGGCTGCGTTCTTCCACAGCATGAGGTTTGACCCACGGCGGGTGCTCATGTTCCGGTCCCGGACGACGCGGAAGAACATCCGGTACTCCGTCGTCGACGTCGAGGGCCACCGCGAGGGCGAGGAGGACGCAGTCGAGGCGAAGATCTGCGAGGTCGTCATCGCGTGGGTGGAGCAGCTGCAGTGGGAAGGGGCCACAGGGAAGGCAATCATCTATGCCGATTCTATCGAGAGGGTGGAGCGGCTAGGCGAGACGTTAGGGTGCCCGACGTTTTTTAGCAGTGTCGACTCGGTGGAGGGCAAAGCAGTACGGCTCGAGACGTGGCGGCAGAGCAGCGGGTCCGAGGGCGTCATCGTGGCAACGAACGCGCTCGGGCTAGGGATCGACGTGCCAGACGTCCGGGTGGTGATCCACGCGGGGATGCCGCGCATGCTGCGGCACTTCGTCCAGGAGAGCGGCAGAGCCGGGCGGGATGGTCAGCCAAGCGCTTCCGTGGTGGTGCAGCAGGCTAGGAACGGAGGCCAGCAGGGAGAAGCGGCAACGGAGGAGTATGTAGCGGGTGGCGGGTGCCGGCGGGTGGTGCTAGACCGGGTCATGGACGGGAGGACAGACCGGCTCGGTTGCGAAGACGACGAGGAGGCGTGCGACATATGCCGGGAGCAGCAGCAGGCGGCGGTGGTGGCGGCCAGCGGCGAGGCGGTAGAGGGCAGCCAGGCCGAGCGGCAGCGACGGTTCGACCGCTGGCAGCTCGAGCGGGAGCGGATGCAAGAAGGCGGGGAGGTCGATAGGTTTCTCCGGCAGCTCCACCAAGTGCAGAACTCATGCGTTCTGTGCCACGGGGACAAGGACCACGACAACGGCGAGCACGCGTTCTCGGAATGCCCGCGGAAGGCGTCGGGGCAATGGGGGCGGGTGGAGCAGGGCATACGGCTGACGGAGAGGGAGATGTTCACCAAGCGACGCTTCGAGCCGTTCTCCGGCTGCTTCCACTGCGGGCTGCCCCAGGGCGTATGCCAGCGATGGGAGGCCGAGGCGGGCGACAGAGGCCGGTTCTCAGTCGGGTCAGGCACATGCCAGTTCAGCCAGGCTCTTGTTGCCATGTTCGTAGCCGGTATGTCACGGCTCCCCGAAGCGGTGGGGGGACGGATTATCGAGGACGCCATGGATGAGGAAGGTTTCGCGCGCGACGACGACGACGACGAGGCGAAGGCAGAGGAGGCACTGTACCGCTGGCTGGGCGGGAGGACCCGGTGGGCCGGCATCGAGGCCAGCCGTCTCTGCCGGGTGACGGCGCTCGTCTGGAACAGGGTTATGGCGGAGGAGGACTGGGCGCTATAGGCTATATGACGCATAGGGGCAGCCGGTGCCATCGAAAGTTAAGGGAGGGAGAGGAGGATTACTTAGTATGTAGTTTATTTAGGTATGTAGTACGTATATAGTACTCTTAAGGTTAATAATAAGAATGTATTAACTATAGAAAGAAAAAGGAGAAGAAGGAGGAGATATAGAGATATAAGAATAGAACAGCGTTATTATATAAATAGAGGTCTAATAAAATAATATCAGCATACAGCATTCGTCCCACAGGCAGAGAGGCCAGAGGAGGGGTCACATAAGGTAGAGGTTAGGTAGGGGGAGGGAGTCCAGGGTTAGGGTTAGAGAGGCAGAAGAGGGTTAGGGTCAGAGAGGCAGCAGAGGGTCAGGGTTAGAGAGGTAACAGAGGGCCAGGGTTAGAGAGGTAACAGAGGGTTAGGGACAGAGGGAGAAAGCAAAAGGCTATGGTCCAGTAGGCGCTTTGGACGGTACCACGTTTGCTACCGCCAGGGCTAGTGCGGGAGGGTATTATAGGTAGTATTAGGAATAGCGGTGAGTTGATATCAAGGTTTTTTGTGTTGGTCTGTTGATGCAGAAGCCGTAGATTGCCAGGAAGGTGTCGTAGGCGGCACTGTGGATAATGGTGAGTTAATATTAAGGTTGTTTGCGTTGGTCTGTTAGTGTAGAAGCAGTCGTTTTGTTCTACTAGGGCTGCTATAAGAAGACATTCTAGGCAGCACTATAAATAACAGTGAGTTAACATTAGGGCTTCTTATGTTAGTCTGTTGACGTAGAACTAGTAGAGTCTTATATAAGGCCCGGGAGCTTGTAGGATATTAGGTTAGCGGTAGAATAGTTTTAACAGTACAAGGCTAGGCAAGACGTAGACAGGTAAGGAGAGAGAGAAAGAAAAGAGATTTTGGTTGTAAAAAGGAAGAAAAGCATAGGGGAAGAGAAAAGGAGTTTACTATAGTAGAATAGAGGAATAAGTAGAAAAGGGAAGAAGGATATATAAGGAAAGGAGAGGGGATAGGTAGATAAGAGCCAAAGGAGGGGTATCTACTCGGTTTAGAGACAGGGGATAAAAGGCCGATAACTCGGTGTACGGGCGTCGTATGAGAAAACGGAGTGGATATTTGGGATCAGGGCAAAAGTTGGGGTAGGATGGGCATGTAAAAAGCTGGGTATTCCAGGATTCGAACCCAGGTCTCCCCCAAGCTCACAAGGGAGGGGGGCGCTCTAGACCACTAAACTGAACACCCCATTTCAGTCGTTAGAGAGTATTACAGGCCGGGCGGTTATGAAGCTTCAACACAGGGCATGCGCAGGGACGTCACGCAGGTCAGGGTTCAACTAAGGCAGGTAGGCCGGGCGAACAGGACCGACGGGGACAGGGACAGGGACAAGGATAGGGCAGCAGGCAAGGCTAAGGGGGAAATCAGGACAGCATCCAAGCACAGCCGGTAGGCACAACAGTTCAAGCGGTAAGAGCCACAACAGGAGGTACAGGCAGAAGGTAGAAGGCATAAGAAGAGGACAGTAGTCAGTTTAGGCAACTAGAGGAGGGGAGGTATTAGCATAGAGAGGTAGTCGTAGCGACGTTTGTAGTAGTAGTAATCTAGGTAGGAGAAGAGGTATATAAGGATATAGTAAAGGAAATACATAAGGAAGATAGGATAGAGAAAGTAGTAAGCAAAGGGGAGGTACGCTAGTAGACTAGGTAATAGATTGCATAGGGGGGTGTTAAGGCAAGTATATTATACCAGGTAACAAGCTAGTTATAGTAGTAGGCAGAGGGGTCTAGCAAGGGTAGGGAGGTACAGCCAAGCGGGGGAACTGGTGTAGGGGAATAGATTCCATATAAGGCTATATTATAAGAGGTCTATAAGGATATTCTAACATTAAGTCGGCGATGAACTAACATTAAGTCGGCGATGAACTGGAGTCAAGTTCATTGTGGCAACCATACAAAAGAAGAGTGGGCCCGCCAGACGCAAGGGGTCAAGTTCATTGAAATGCCCACGTAGAGTTCATTGTGTTTTTTAGGTCCAAATTCGCCCAAAGTGACATGCATTAGCAGCCAAAGTTTGGGACAATATATTCCCAAGGCAAGGACCACAGAAGCGAGGTGTAGGAAAAGAAACCGTAGGTTTGAGGTTGGGGGAAATAGGGATGTGGTTGGCAGTTGAGCGTGCACAGGCCCACAGAGGCCAGAGGTGCAGCCCAGTCATAGCCAATTATATAATATAGCCAACAACCCAGGGGTTAGATAAGAGGAGGAAGATAGAAAAAGAAAAGGCAGATAGGGTAAGCAGGAGGTAGGAGAACATAGAGTACGGGATCAGGGTGGAGCATAGAAAAAGCAAGAGTAGGCAGGGTAAAGAGGCAGGGGAATCAGGTATAAAGAGGAGGACAACCCATAGCATTAGCAATAGTTAGAATAAAGAGATAAGCCATAACCATGGAGCCGTTCGTTTTTAATCCGCAGTATTCCATCGTTATATGTGCCAAGTGCCAATTCGCCGTCGTCGGCAGTGAGGTGGCAACCCATTTGCGATCACACCACCCATCCATCCCCACCACCCAGAGGTTAGGCATCATAGAGACCATCCGCAGTACAGCAGGCGTCATCCAAACCCAGGCCGAGTTGGCAACATTCCGTTATCCAGAGCCAACGACGCAGCCCATCCCACACATCGCAGCACCACAACCGGATGGGATACGGTGCAGGGCGTGCCCGTACGTTTGCCGGCGGCCACAGGTCATCCAGAGGCATTGCCGGGCCGAGCACGGATGGGTGAACGAGTGGCAGAAGGGGGGCAACGTGCGCCGGAAGGCCAAGGTGGGGAGGGAGGTGCCGTGGACGACAGGCGTGCCATGCCAGCGGTTTTTCCCATCGCGGGCCGGCAGCCGGTGGTTCGAGGTGGGGCAGGGCCAGACGACGTCCGTTCACCGAAGCGGGGCGACAGAGGAGGCCGCCGACGACAGCAGCGATTTCATCCGCATGCACGAGGAGCAGGAAAAGAAGTTCGAGGCCAGCACGTGTGATGAGGTGGTCGGGTTGGACGAGAAGGCGGAGCCGAACCCGTGGTTGTACCGCGTCGGGTGGGCCAAGGATTTGCAGGGGTTAAGCAAGACGAAGTTAGAGGGGACCACGAGGCCGATCGAGCCGGACGAGGAGACGTTGCGGGCGATGTGGGCGGTGTTTGAGAGCGTCGCCGACCAGGCGCAGGCCATATCGGCCCCCCACCATGTCGGGCACGACGCGTTGTTTGAGGCCGAGAGGAGGGAGGTCGGCAAGAAGCCGGCGCGGCCGTTCGACAACCGCATGGAGGCCGACACGTGGCAGCGGTACAAGGAGGTGTGGCGGAAGATGATATGCATGTGGTATCGCATGGAGGAGTGGCCCGGCACGGAACGGCCGCCGTACCGGTACACGATACGGCAGGGGTTATTATGGGAGGCGTGGATCCGGGCCGTCGGGGGGGCCAGCGAGGAGGGCGAGGAGGGTGAGGAAAGAGAGGACGGCAGCAGCAGCAGCAGCCGGGGCATTCAACCCAGGCCGGCAGAGGAGCAGGAGCGGGCGTGTTTAGACGCCATCGTAGCGTTTATCGAAGACCCGTACAAGCAGGGGCCACAGGAGAGCGTCATCATCAGCGCGTTGGCGGTGTTAGGCATCCGGGAGGACGGCGGGTGGCACCACGCGACGGAGTACACGACGAATTATTCAGCCGTAATCAAGGTGGCCAAGATATTGGTCGTGTACCAGGCGTGGTTGGAGCGGCAGGACGAGGTGGCGGAGATGAGCACGAGAATGCGGCGGGACGACGCGTACGACGAGGCGCGGAGCGTGTTCCAGCGGGTGCGCAGCAAGGTGCAGCGGTTCATGACGCGGATGCCAGGGCGAGAGGACGACGAGCCGAGGGCGATGAATTGGATATACGAGGCGCGGGCGTACGGGATGCACATCCGGTTCAACACGGTGGCGGCAGGACGGGTGGATTGGAGCGGCGACCGGTTGTTATACCGGCGGGTGCAGGTGCGGGTGTGCGAGTTGGCCGAGATGTTCCACGGGTTGGCGCAGGAGGCAAGGGTGTTGTTAGCCCAGTTGACGGCAGTAGACGTAGGCGGCGAGGGGGGGCGGTCGGCGGTAGCGGCGGCGTTACCAGCGATCGAGTGGTCAGCCATACACGACGACCACAGCCAGGACCAGCCAGGGTATTCGTTTTTACAGGACAACCGCAACGAGGGGTGGGTAGGCAAGGGCAGGCAGTGGACCGCGCGGCAGATCGCGGGGTCAGAGGCGAGGCGGCGGGCGTGGTGGGACGGGGCGGGGGCGACGGGCGATGCCAGGGCAACGTCGGCCGGGCGGCGGCGGCACCGGTACCGCGAGAGGGCGGTACGCGAGTTCGGGCAGGCGTTCGAGGCGTTCCGGGAGCGGTTGTGGATGTTGATGCACATGGTGGCCGGGCAGCCGGCGCGGGCGCCGGAGTTGGCGGGGATCCGGCACGCCAACACGGCGAACGGCGGGGTGCGGAACGTGTTCGCGCACGAGGGGATGATGTGTTTCGTGACGTCGTACCACAAGAATTACCGGCAGACAGGGAGCGCCAAGGTGATCCACCGGTATATGCCGCGGGAGGTTGGGGAGTTGTTGGTGTGGTATTTGTGGTTGGTGTTGCCGTTTTGGCAGCAGGTGCGGGGGATCATGGACGAGACGGACCAGACGAGCGCGTTTGTATGGACAGAGGACGTTGTGGTGGCGCGGGAGGCCGAGACGGCCGGGTCCGGGAGCCGAGGGCAGGACGGCCGCCAGAGCAGCGACAGCGACAGCAACAGCAGCGACGGCAACGGCAACGGCAGCGACAGCAGCAGCAGCAACAGCAGCAGTAGCGGTAGCAGCAGCAGCAGCCAGGAAGGGGCCGAGCCCAACCCGCAGGCGTGGAAGGAGGAGCGGACGTGGACGTCAGACAAGGCGAGGCGGATCATGCAGCAGCACAGCGAGAGGTTGTTAGGCAGCAAGATCAACATCAGCGGGTGGCGGCACATGGCCATCGCCATCGCCAACCGGTATTTGAACGAGGCGTTCGGGCGCACGGAAGGCAGGGTCGGCGAGGAGGAGGAGGAGGAGGAGGTCGGGGTAGAGGACAGCGCAGCGGATTTACAGTGTGGGCACGGCACACGGATGGCCGGGATGATATACGCGCGGTTGTACCGGGAGGCACCATTCGGCACAGCGGCGATACGGGAGAGGTTCCGGGCCGTCAGCCGGCAGTGGCACCGGTTGTTAGGGTTCGGGGCCGAGGACAGCGGCAGCGGGACGTCAACCAAGCGACGGACGGCATTCGACGAGGAGTGGGAGAGGGAGCGGCAGAAGCGGTTCACAAGGTTGCAGTTGGCCAACGCAGGCGGGCAGTTGCGGCAGATGATGGGGGACCCGCAGGCGGCGTTCCGGGGCCAGCAGGAGGCGGTGATCCGGGCGATCATGCGGGGGGACAGCCCGGTGGTGCAGGTGACGGGGACGGGGGGCGGCAAGAGTTTGTCGTTCATGTTGCCGGCGTATTGCGCGCCAGACGGGGTGACGATCGTGGTGACGCCGTTAGTGGCGTTGCGCAGCGACATGGACGTGCGGTGCCAGAAGGCAGGGATCCGGTCGACGATATGGAAGGGCGGGCGGGCGGACGGGTCAGCGACGGTGGTGTTTGTGACGCCGGAGTCGGCCGTCACGGAGGGGTTCCGGGATTTCATCGGGCGGTTGCAGGGGCGGCAGCAGGTGGACCGGGTGGTGTTGGACGAGTGCCACGTGGTGTTGGACGGGTCGAGGGGGTTCCGGCCGACGTTGCGGGCGTTGGGACGGACGGTGCAGGAGTTCGGGGCGCAGTTGGTGTGTTTGACGGCGACGTTGCCGCCCAGCGAAGAGAGGGAGTTTTTCGCCGTGGCCGGGATACAGGCGCAGCGGGTCCGGATGTTCCGGGAGGCGACGACGCGGAGGAACATCGAGTACCGGGCGGTGGCCGTAGAGGAAGCGGGGGTGAAGGGCAGGGGCCGGGCGGGGCCGAGGAGGCGGGGGTCAGGGGAGGGGTTAAGCGGGGTGGAGGAATGGTGTTGCCGGGCGGTGCGGCAGTGGTTGGCGGACGGCGGGAGCGGCAAGGCAGCGGTGTACGGGGAGACGGTGGAAGGTGTGGAGCGGATGGCGGGCGCGTTGGGTTGCCCGGCGTTCCACAGCAAGATCGACACGACGGAGGGCAAGGCGGCGCGGTTGGAGGCGTGGAGGAAGGGAGACGGCGGACAAGGAGGCGTCATCGTGGCAACGAACGCGTTAGGGTTAGGGATCGACGTGCCAGACGTGCGGTTGGTGGTGCACGCCGGCATGCCGCGGCGGTTGCGTGATTTCGTGCAGGAGAGCGGGCGGGCCGGGCGGGACGGCGGGAGGAGCGTGTCGGTGGTGGTGTACAGCCGAGCGTCGATGGAGGAGAAGCGGGATCGGGAGAAGCGAGGGGGTCAGGAGGAGAAGCAGCAGCGGGAGGGTTCAACAAGGACGTTCGTCAGCGGAGAGGCGTGTCGGCGGGTGGTGTTGGACGAGGTGATGGACGGGCGGATGGACCGATCGGAGTGCGAGGAGGGCGAGGAGGCATGCGACGTGTGCCAGCAGAGGGTTAGGGTTAGGGTTAGGGACGAGGATGGGGCGGCGGGCGAGGCAGAGGAGGACGTCGGGGTAGCGTTCGAGGGCAGCCGGCGGGCGCGGCAGTTCGAGCAGTGGGAGGCGAGGCAGGAGCGCAGGCAGGCCGGCGAGGAGACAGAGAGGTTCAGGGGGTGGTTAGGGCGGTGGTCAGGGCAGTGCATGTATTGCGGGATCCGCAGGAGGGACGGGCGGGAGCACGCGTTCAGGGATTGCCCGGGGCAAGGGGAGGAGGAGTGGGGGTGGACGGAGAAGGTCAGGAGGGAGATGGAGGAGGCGATGTTCGGCCAGAGGAGGATGGAGGAGTACAGTTGTTGTTTCGATTGCGGGTTGCCGCAGGCGTGGTGCCGGGGGTGGAAGGCATCGGACGAGGACGGCGGGCGGTTCAGTCGATCAGAGGAGGGGGGGTGTCAGCACGGAGGGGTGGTGGTAGAGATGTTCGCAGCAGCAGCGATCCGGGTGGGAGAAGAGGTATATAAGGATACAGTCGAGGCAATGCGTAGGGCGGATGGGATAGAGAAGGCAGCAAGCGAGGAGGAGGTATACCAGTGGTTCGGGCGACGGATCACATGGGGAGGCGTCGAGGCGAGTACGTTATGCCGGGCGACAAGCCGGTTGTGGCAACAGGCAGAGGGTTCAGGCGAGGGTAGGGAGGTGCAGTCGAATAGGGGGGAGAGAAGAGGGGAATAGATAATAGAGAAGGCCATATCACAAGAGGTTCATAAGGACGTCCCAAGCAGATACAGAGGAGGGCCATACAGATATATAGATAAGAAGGGGGAGTCCAAGAGGGTTATAAAGCAAGTAGGTGAAGGAGGTATATAGAACAAAGAAGGGACATTCACAGCAGCCAGTACCAGAGGAAAAACAAGAGAGGACAAGGCCAGGTAGGTAGGTTATGGCAACAAGGCCACATCATACAGAGCGCAGCAGGGTAAAGGGTTAGGGTTAGAGAGAGAGAAAAGGGTCAAGGACAAAGAGACAGCACATAGGTCAGCATTCAAGAGGCAGAGTAGGCAGAGCAGGGCAACAAGGCCCCATGCAGTTCAGCACCCAACAGAGCAAAAGGTTTAAGATAAAGCATCAGAGTAGGAACAGAGTTAGAGAGACAGAGTAGGTAGAGCAGCACAAGGGTAGGGTTATTCAGAATACAATAAAGCAAAAGGGCAGGATTTAAGAGGAAGCAAAGGGTTCAAAGCATAGAGGCAGCAAAGGGTAGAGATAGAAGAGGGTTAGGGTTAGAGAGGTAGTATAGTATAAGGAGTAGAGAGAAAAAAGAAGGTTAAAGACAGAGAGAAGAAATAAGATAAAAGGGTAAGGGTTTTAAGAGAAAAAAGGAAACAATATAGATAAAGAAGAAAGGTTAGAGGAATATATAAAGGGAAAAAAGGTAAGAGGATAAAGAAAAGAGATAGTTAAGAAGTAAGAGAAAAGGTAGTAAGAAGATAATAAGTAGGAAGAGAGAGAGTATAAGTACGTTTATAAGTAAAAGAGAGAAGAATAAGAGTATATAGTAAAAGTAAAAAGATAGGTAGAAAAGAGGTAAGTATATAGTAAAAGTAAAAAGATAGTTAGAAAAGGGTAGACAGATAAGAGTAAGAAGTAAAAAGAAGGGTAAGAGTAAGTAAATTAATAAGTATAGGAGAAAAGGTAAGAGATAAGGGATAGATATTAGATTAGAGAATAAAGAGATAAACAGTTTAGGTAGATTAGGGTCAGGGTCAGGGTCAGGGTCAGGGTCAGGGTCAGGGTCAGGGTCAGGGTCAGGGTCAGGGTCAGGGTCAGGGTCAGGGTCAGGGTCAGGGTCAGGGTCAGGGTCAGGGTCAGGGTTAGGGTTAGGGTTAGGGTTAGGGTTAGGGTTAGGGTTAGGGTTAGGGTTAGGGTTAGGGTTAGGGTTAGGGTTAGGGTTAGGGTTAGGGTTAGGGTTAGGGTTAGGGTTAGGGTTAGGGTTAGGGTTTAG